>CM077082.1:52445657-53087913 GCA_039513925.1 Platanthera zijinensis
GTTTATGGCAGAGCCAAGGAAGTCTCATCTTGTAGCGGCAAAGAACATTCTGAAGTATGTTAAGGCAACTTCTGACATGGGACTTCTTTACAGAAGGGATGCGAGTTTCTCTCTGCTAGGTTACACAGATGCTGACTATGGTGGTGATTCGGATGACCGAAGGTCAACTTCTGGTTACGTGTTCACTTGTGGATCAACGGGCATTTCGTGGTGTAGCAAGAAGCAGGACTCGGTATCTGTCTCTACTACGGAAGCTGAGTACAAGGCGTCTGCCTTGGCAGCTCGGGAAGCCATTTGGCTAAGGCGACTAGTAGATGATGTCCATGAGGAAGTGCAAGGCCCTACTTTGCTCCGAGGGGATAATGAGAGTGCTCTCAAGCTGGTGAACAATCCAGTTTGTCATGCTAGGACTAAGCATATTGAGATCGATCACCACTTCATAAGGGAGAAGGTGTTGGAAGGATCTCTTGTGGTTGGTCATGTTCGGAGTGAAGATAACCTTGCTGACATCTTCACCAAGTCGCTGTCGAAGGGGCCTTTTCAGCGGCTTCGAGGTCTGCTTGGGTTGATCACCACTTCTCACTTCAAGGGGGAGTGTTGAAATTGGTGAAGTGAAAGTGGGGGTGATCGGCAGTCCGGGCGACCTGGGCGGTCTGGCCGCGCGGTCTGGCTCTTGTCCGGCGGGTAGTTGGGTGGCAACCTGGGTAGCTAGCTGCGGGCTGGCTTTGAGAACTGCGCGGACTGGTTGAGTCCAGTAGTGGGCCGAGCTCTGCAAGGAAGTGTGCGCGGCCCGTGCGGACTGGGCTTGGAGTCCGCACGACTTCTTTGATGTTGTGGTAGCCGCGGTTTGGGGTCGGAGCTGGCGGACTGGACTTTGTATCCGCCGAGCTCGCGCCTTCTTGTCTTGCGCTTGTGGAGTTGGTTTCCGCAATTTTCGCTGTGAATGGGCAGGTTGCCTGTGGTGCGGTCTGGTGTTTGCGGGTTGGCTGACCTTTATCGAGCGGTCTCGGCGAGTTGGCATTGCTAGTTGCGACCAAGGGGCGGTGTCTCTATCTCATAGGGTGGTGACCACACTCCTCACCCGGCCTATAAATAGGACCCCCCCCCCGGCACCTCATTTGGTAGCAGAGTGAACAGTAAGTTGGGCTTGAGTGTTGGCTGTGGACTCAATTTTCTGTATCCGCGCGGGCTGTTTGCTTAACCGGTTTCTGTGTGCAGGTGGCGCGGCTAGCAGTGTCAAACCAGGAGTTTGGTTCTGACCGCTGGAGTTAGCGGGCTGCATTGGCGGCTATCAGCATCAGCTTTATCTCAAGTTTCTTCTCTGTCCGCGCGACCTTGCGGTCTCGGCGGATATGCGGCTTATTCCTCTGTTCAGCAGCAGTTAGGCGAATAACGGGTTGTCCGCGCGACCTCGCAGTCTTCGCGGACTCCTTGTTGTTGTTCGGCTTCAGCAGTTTGGCGGTGTGTGGACTCGGCGAGCTCAGCGGTCTCGGCGGTCTCAGTGTTCTATCCGCCCGGCTTGTTTTTCTGCTTTTTCATACTGGCGAAATCATGTCTCGCCACGTATGCCTCGCCTTGTAAAGAAGTTGAATAAAATTTTGATCTGCTTGCTTCTGTCTGTGTGTTTGGTTATCTAAGTTGCTTCCTTCTTTCCGCGGTTCAAGTTGTGATCTGGGTAGTGCCGAAAATATTAATTTGGTGTTTGGGCTACCTTGTTGATCAACTTGAGAAAATTTAACACTTCTCTACGAAGTTCCAAGATTTTGGGAAACGCATCGACATGAAAATCAGCCATGTAGACGGCTCCAAGTAGATCTGTCATGGAATCACGAAAACCCATAATGTTTCATCCCTTGAATGCAATATGGTTTCCGAAAGTTATCATGAAATATTGTAATTCAGTACAAACTACACAGTATGAACAATAACATATGCCATATAATCTACTAAGAGGCAACGTTTTATTATCTTACCTGCTCAGCACAGATCTCAAGTTGGAGTGTATGATATCCCTTTGCTTTTTTAGTTAGTAGCATCTTCTCTATATAGTCTTTCAAATAGGTTTCATCCACTTCCTCCTTCTCAACAGAGGTCTTTAAAGCCTTATATGGCGAGTCCTTTAGTGTAATGACCTCTAGAGAAACACCAATAGGGGATGACAAGGTAGGTACACTTGCCGATAGTTACGTCCTATGGATGCGCTCATTAAAAAATGCACTTAGTGCAGCTATTTTATTATATATATTACTAACATATGCTATTATATCATCAAAATGAGCATTCATTCTTTGCTCTAGTGTTGTTAATAACTACACAAAAGAAGAGGGCTGAGAACTATAGTATTAGAAGGTACGGTGCAAATTAGCGGAGGTGATTAGGGTCGTGTTGTGCTCCGGGGCAGCCTCATCTTCTTTTACCGTAGAGGAATTGAGTTCAAAAACTTTCTCTTTGCCTTTTGTAGGGTATGATTCTCACAGACATTAGAACATATCACCATTTCCTCATGAGTCAAGTCCTTCATTTACTCCATCACAGACATGAGAGGTAACCTACTCATCAGACATGATTGGTATGATGTCCCTGTGCAGGTGCTGGAGAGCCGATCGAGAAATAGAGGGCTGAAACCCCTGCTGCTGCTGCTGGCTCTCAGAGGCTGAGCAAAGACTTTTGTTATATTCATGTGTGGCCGGCCTGTGCGCCGATGTTTGTAATTCACACTTGTAAAGCGTAACTTTAAGGCCTTAGGGCCAAACTATATATATTTGTTATACATTCCTTTGAGCGTATATATATAAATGTGGTAGTTTATATATAGCGGATATTCATTGTTTGAGTTCAATTTTAACGTTAAAATCTTCCACTAGTATGCTCTGTGTTAGGATGCGTATCTGTTTTTGTATTAACCTGTGATCTCATCGCCTATTTGTGGCATATGGTGTGGGGCCCCGACCGGACCTTCTATTATATGTTATTTAACGGATGGGGTCGTTACACAAGGTGCTATAGACGCAACCAGCTTGGCACTTCAAGAAGGACTGCAATGTTATCTTTCAGTCTGGGAACATTGCTCATATAGGGATGTCGAAGTATGAGACCGGGCGGTCTGGCGGTTTGAGCCTAGCGGGTTGTAGACCGGGCGGTCTGGCGGTTTGAGTCTGGCGGGTTAATATCCAGGCTGTTGCTGTGTGGTGTCTGGCGGTCTGACGGTTTATCTCCGGCGGCTTGGAAACCGGCGGTCTAGCGGTCTCCTACCGTATCTCTCTCTTGCTTCTGGTATTGCCGAGCGGTTAGAACATTGTCTAACAACGCGGCCTGTTCCGGACTGTTGTTCTAGCCGACCAGACCAGTTGTATAGCTTTAGTCCCACATTGTTAGTTTGTACTCTATCCTCTCTCCTCCATTCTATAAAAGGGAGGCCATACCTTTGTAAATGATATCTTTTTGGATAATAAAATTTCAATTATTCAAAGTTCCGGCTTGTTTTCTAGTCATTTGTTCGCTACTTTAGTCGTTTGTTCGCTATTTCTCACATGGTATCAGAGGACTCGATCTTCTCCTCCTGATTCTGTACGCCCTGTCTACGCGGCTTGCCTCTTCTTCTCGCGACCTGTTCTCGCGGTTTGTCTCTTCCGCTTGCTTGCGCCCTATCCGTGCGGCTTGCCCCTTCCTCTTGCGACTTGTTCTCGCGGCTTGTCTCTTCCGCCTGCTTGCGCCTTGTCTGCGCGACCTCCTTTTTCCTGCCTTTCAGTCGCAGCGACCTGTCACTTTATTCGCCGCGACCTGCTGCCTTTTTCGCCTTGTTTGTTCCTCCCTTCTGTTCGCGCGGTCTATCTTCTAGCCGTTCAACTTCTTTCCCTGCTTGGATCTGCGGCTTGGTCGTGGCTTCTCTGGCCGCTGGTGTCTGACATCGTGACTGCCGCAGCTCTTCTTCTTCCTATCCACGCGGCTTGTATTCTAACTGCGCGGCTTCTCGCTGATTTCTCCTATGGCCCTTTCTGAAACCTCCACTACCACCACTCCTATCGCCACTCTGGCGCTGCATCCTACTCTCTCTGGCAACCTTGGCACGGTTTATAAACTTGTTGGCTCCAACTATCCGGATTGGAGCATTTCTTTCACCTTTCTTCTTCGCTCTCAGCGCAAACGTCATCACCTCACCGATGACCCTCCTCCTCCAGACTCTGTTGAATTTGATGACTGGGATGCCAATGATGCGCTTGTCCGCACGTTGTTGGCTAACAGCCTCTCCGATGAATGTCTTCCTGTCATACGCCATGATGAGACGGTCAAGACCGCGTGGCTTCACTTTGCTGCTCTCTACTCGAAGGGGGCCCAGACATCCCGCATTTATACTCTCTATGCGGATCTCTTCGCTCACCCTTCCATGTCTCCTGCTGCGGCTTATCAGCAAGTTCAGGCTCTTGGCGCCGAAATCCTCCAGAATCGCCCTTTCTCCGCAGACTTGGCCGAGCAGCACAAACACTTCATGGAACTCCTGGTTGTTTATTATCTTCTACGGCTCCCTGAGTCTTTTGATATGATCCGCCAGCAGATCTTGGGCGAAGCAGAGTCTCCCACCTTGGATGCCACCGCGGCTCGCATCACCGCTGTTACTTCACTGCTCCAACATCCTCTATTGTCCTCCCCTCCTCCACAGGACTCCTATGCTCACCAAGTTCAGCGGGGTGGCAATAGTGGCCGCAGCCAGTCTGGCACGCACGGTCCGTCAAGGTTCCTCTTCTCTCACTGTGGTCGTACCGGCCACTCTATTGACCGCTGCTTGCAGAAACATCCTCATCTTCGTCCCTTCGGTGATACTTCTTCCTCAACCTCCGCCTCCTCTCGGCCATCTGCTTCTGTGGCCACGACCTCAGGTAGTGCACACGTCGTTACCCAAGGTAAATGGCTGATTGACTCTGGTGCTACAAATCACATGACCGGAAACCCTCACTACTTCTCTCTCCTAGAGACGCATGATCGGTTACCCCCGGTTCTTGTTGTGGATGGTTTGCCTTCCCCGGTTCACGGGACGGGCATGGTTCAAGTCACCCCGTCGCTTCGCTTAGCGGATACTCTCTATGTCCCGAAGTTCCCTTGCAAATTGCTCTCAGTTACTACTTTATGCAAGCAACTTCAGTGCTCTGTATTATTTACTCCTACTTCTTATTGTTTTCAGGACCCGAGGACCCAACAGACGATTGCTACTGGGACTGAGAGTGGCGGCCTCTACTTCCTCGACAATGTTTTCGCTCTGCCCGCCTTCTCTTTCTCGTCTACTGATCTGCTTCAATGGCATCTTCGCCTTGGACATCCTCCTCCTCGGATTCTTCGTCAGTTTCTTCCCCACTTACCTCAGACCAGTCCTCCGCTCAACTGTGATGCGTGTCAGCTTGGCAAACATCACCGCTCCTCCTTCCCTCCAAAGCAAGGTCGTGGTTCCTCCCGCCCTTTTGATCTCATTCATTCTGATGTTTGGGGTCCTGCTCCTACTCTGACCGTTGGTCGGGGTAGTTCTTACTTTGTAACTTTTATTGATGATTTCTCTAGAAGTACCTGGCTGTATCTATTAAAAGATCGCTTTGAACTATTATCTGTATGACAATCCTTTTACAATATGATTAAAACTCAGTTTGCTATTTCTATTAAAGTGCTACGCTCTGATAATGCTAAAGAATATCTCAGTCATGAGTTTTCGTCTTTTTGTATGCAACATGGTCTTATTCATCAGACCAGCTATGTTTACACCTCCCAGCAAAATGGGGTGGCGGAGCGTAAAAACCATCATCTCCTCGATATCGCTCGCACTCTAATAACACAGATGCAGGTGCCTCGCTCCTATTGGGGCTATGCTGTTCTTCTTGCCTGTTATCTCATCAATCGCATTCCCTCTTCGGTTCTTCACGGCAAGACCCCCTTCTCCATTCTCTACCCGGGCAAGGAACCCTTTCCTCTTCCTCTCTGTATCTTTGGGTGTACTGCTTTTTGCATGCTCCGTCTGCTACCCGTGACAAGCTTTCCCCCCGTTCCACAAAATGTGTCTTTTTTGGATACTCGACCACTCAAAAAGGCTATTGTTGCTTTGACCCCGTTCTGCGCAAACAGTTTGTTTCCGCGGACGTCACCTTCTTCGAAAATGCATCCTACTTTTCTTATCCATCCCCGCTTCCTCCTGCTGTCTCTGACTCTCCACCATCTCTCTGTGATCCTTCCACGCATATCGACGTCTCCCCTCCTATATCATCTCCTCCTCTGTCTCCTCCTCTCCCTATTATATCCCCTCCTTCTTATCCGCAGCCATCTCTCTAGTCCCGGGCCAGCTTTCTCCGCCATGGACGCTCCGGTCCCTGAGGCACAAGATGACCTGGATCTTCCCATTGCCCTTCGCAAAGGGGTGCGGGCGTGTACCCAACACCCACTTGCTGCTGTTGTTTCCTATGATCGGCTTACTCCCTCTCGCAGGAGCTTTGCTTTGGCTATCTTAGCTACTACCACTCCCCGCACTTACCAGGAGGCTCTTGTTATTCCTCATTGGAAATCTGCCATGGATGAGGAAATCGCCACTCTTACTGAAAGGGGTACCTGGACCCTTGTTCCTCCACTGGTAGGTACTGATGTGGTTGGCTGCTGCCGGGTGTTCGTTGTGAAGTTTTGCCCAGACGGCACTGTGGATCGTTACAAAGCCCGACTGGTGGCCAAAGGCTTTACTCAGACTTATGGAGTTGACTATTTTGATACTTTCTTCCCGGTTGCTCGCCTCAGCACCATCCAGGTTCTTCTTTCTATGGTCGTCAACAAGGAGTGGGCTATTTCCCAGCTTGATGTCAAGAATGCTTTTTTGTATGGGGATCTTCAGGAGGACGTCTATATGGAGCAACATCCTGGGTATGTTGCTCAGGGGGAGACACGTGTATGCCAGTTGAAGAAGGCCATCTACGGCCTAAAACAGAGCCCTCGGGCATGGTTCGACAAGTTTAGTGGCATTGTGGCTGCCATTGGCTTTACAAGAAGTTCAGCCGATCACTCATTATTTATTCGCAAAACCGCATCGGGCCTTGTGGTTTTGGCGGTGTATGTGGATGATGTTCTTCTTACCAGTGATGACCAGGCTGGGGTGGACTTGACAAAGAAACACCTCCGTCAACACCTAGTCACGAAGGATATGGGCTTTCCAAAATATTTTTTGGGGATAGAAATCTCTCAGAAGCCCGACTCGTTGGTTCTCTCCCAACGGAAGTATGCTCTTGATCTTCTACAAGAGGAAGGATTGACCGGTGTCAAACCGGCCCGGTATCCCATGGCCACTAGAGAGGAAAAAACATGGACAGATGACTCACCTCTTATATCTGATGCCACGAGGTATAGACGTCTGGTGGGCAAACTCATTTATCTCACAGTGATCAGACCCGACATCGCCTATGCTGTAGGCAAGGTCAGTGAGTTCATGCAAGCTCCCAGGGAATGTCATCTTCAGTCTGCCTTGAAGATACTAGAGTATGTCAAAGCAGCACCAGGAAAGGGCTACTCTTTCAGAAGCATGGTCATCTGAGAGTTGAAGCCTACTCAGACTCAAGCTATGCGGATGATAAAGGTGACCGTAAATCTACATCGGGTTTTTGCACATTTGTTGGAGGTAATCTTGTGAGCTGGAAGAGCAAGAAGCAGTCTGTTGTCTCAAGGTCCAGTGCAGAAGCCGAATACCGGATTATGGCATCAACCACGTGTGAGTTAAAATGGTTGCGGGCTCTCATGCTTGACCTAGGAGAGGTCTACGACTATCCTCTGCCAATATTCTGTGACAACAAGGCCGCTATATACATATCCAAAAATCCGGTCTTCCATGAGAGAATGAAAAATATAGAGGTCGACTGCCATTTCATCCGAGAAGAGGTCTTGAAGAGACAGATTTGCACTCTGTTCGTCACCTCCGACAAAGAGGTTGCAGATATCTTCACCAAGCCGATTTCTACTTCCTTCTTCCACATTTGTGACAACCTGGGCATGATTGATATCTATGCTCCAGCTTGAGGGGGAGTGTCGAAGTATGAGATCGGGCGGTCTGGCGGTTTGAGCCTAGCGGGTTGTAGACCGGGCGGTCTGGCAGTTTGAGTCTGGCGGGTTGATATCCAGGCTGTTGCTGTGTGGTGTTCGGCGGTCTGACGGTTTATCTCAGCGGCTTGGAAACCGGGCGTTCTAATGGTCTCCTACCACATCTTTCTCTTGCTTCTGGTATTGCCGAGCGGTTAGAACATTGTCTAACCACGCGGCATGTTCCGGTCTGTTGTTTTAGCCGACCAGACAAGTTGTATAGCTTTAGTCCCACATTGTTAGTTTGTACTCTATCCTCTCTCCTCCATTCTATAAAAGGGAGGTCATACCTTTGTAAATGATATCTTTTTGGATAATAAAATTTCAATTATTCAAAGTTCCGGCTTGTTTTCTAATTGTTTGTTCGCTACTTTAGTCGTTTGTTCGCTATTTCACACAAGGGAGAAGGGATGAGAAATTGGTTATGGCTTCAACAAGTTCTTATATTGATCGGATGGGGGCCAATGATAGTGCGTCTATCCGGCATGAAAGACTGGGACATGTCGGGATGGACAAGTTGAAAGCAATGGCGGAAAGGAGTCTTGCGAAAGGCTTGCCTAGGTTGTCATCCTTTGGCGACGGTCATGTTTACGTGGGATGTCAATACAATGAGGCTTATCGCTTCACGTTTGATAAGTCGCAAACCGGGTGTTCTCAACCATTGGAGTGCATCTATGGTGAGCTGTTGGGACAGACCGTCACCGCAAGTCTTGGAGGCAGCAGGTATATGCTGGTGTTGATTGATGACTATTCGAGGTACACTTGAGTGTACTTCATGAAGGAGAATTCTGATGCATTCTGTTTGTTCGTGAAGTTCAAGAAGCTTGTGGAGGGCCGGCTTGGCCTACAGATCAAGAAGTTGAGAATGGGAAACGGAAGTGAATTAGATTCAACCGTGTTCTCTAACTTTTGTAGGAAGCACGGAATCCAAAGAGAACTTTCTTATGGGCATACTCCGCAATAAAGTGGAGTAGAAGATCGAAAGATCCACCATCTAATGGAGACCTGCAAGTGTTGGCTTCATGGCAAAGGCATTCCTAAGGTCTTTTGGGCAGAAGGGATGGTCTGCGCGGCGTATGTCATCAATCGGATGCATCTGAGTCCGATCAACATGAAGTCTCTAGTTGAGCTGATGTTCAAGGAAAATCTCAGCATGGAACACCTTCGGGTGTTCGAATCGACCTATTATGTACACGTCCCGGATGTTCTCAGGATATAGCTGGATGCGAAGACGAAGAAGCTTGTCTTCGTAGGCTATGATGAACAGAAGAAGGGATGGAGGTGTATGGATCCTGCGACGAAGAATTTCATCATGTTCAAAGATGTTGTCTTTGATGAACTGACATCATATAGAGGTAGCTCATCTGTGGAGCTAAAGAAGAGCAGGTAAAACGGTGGGCAGAACAAGGCTGTAGAAGATCTTCGGTTGGAGTTTCCTGTATCACTAGGAGCTCCAGGTTGTTCTAGCTCCGGTGCAGAGACATCGGGTTCAGGAAATAGGGGGAGTGATTCTTCAGGTGCTTCTAGTTCCAGGGCGGTGGCTTCTTGTTTGGGAAGCAAGGGGAGCGATACTCCAGGTTTGTCCGGGATCGGAGCTAGTTCAGGAGATGCAGCAGAGATGGCTAGCCGTGATCAGACTCTTCGGAGGTCGAAGAGCATCACTAACCCACCATCTCGATATTGCAAAGGAAATGCGGTGAGCTCGGTCTCTTGTTTCTTCGCAGGACCTCAGATCGAGCGCGAGCATTCTAGCTTTGAAGACACCACTGGAGTCAAGGAGCGGGAAAATGCCAAGTATGAGGAGATGATTGCCCTCAGGGGTGACGAGGCTTGTGACCTTGTGCCCATGTTTGGTGTTACTCCTATGACATAAAAGTAGGAGTTGAGGCTGGACAAGAAGGTACAGGGAAGCATGACAACTTTTAGGTGGTGCTGGAGGGATTCCTTATGGTTTGGGATATACGGAGTGAGGACTATGTCGTGGACATCTTCTCGATGGCACTATCAGAGAGGCCATGCTTATGGTTACGGGGACTGCTGGGGTTGGTCACTAATTCTCACTTCAAGGGGGAGTGTTGAAAATCATGAGTGAAAGTGGTGGACTGGGTGACCTGGGCGACCTGTGCGAACAGGACTGACGGCTAGCCAGGTCGGAAATGGTGTTGCAGTTGGCTTGTGTTCTGGCGGCCTGGGAGGTCTGTTTGTGCGGTATGTGCGGGGAGATGGCTTGCCAGGCTGGGCTGTGTTCAGCCGGTAGTTGGTTCCCAAATAATAACCATGTGGATTTGATTGTTATCCGCGGAGCTCGCCAAGACTAACGAGGTGCAGACTCGGTTGAAGTTCGCAGAGTCCGGGTTACTGACTGGACCAGAGCTCGGGAGATCAGCATGGCGTATGCCTTGGTCTAGCTCTGGTTGCGTTGTTGATGGTAACTGCGGAGTTCGCTAGTTAGAGCGGACTGGTGCCGGGGTTTGTCGGGTTGTGCAGGATGGATCAGCCAGGTAGGTCGCGCGGTCTGCATGGACTGATATCTCTGTCAGCCATGTTCGGCAGTTAGCCTTGTGTGCCTTGGCTATGAGCTCAAGATATGTGGACTGGAGTGGTGTCCGCAGGTGCGAGCGGACTGGAGCTGTGTGCACAGGTGGACGAACTGGGGCGGAACTCGCAGAGTTTTCCTGTATGGCGATCAAGTCTAGTTGGGTCATGGTGACAAGGCGGATTGACTTGGTATCAGGCCTTGGTGGTGCAATTTTGATGGATTAGTTGTCTTGCCTAGTTGCTGCTGTCTGGTTGTGTATCCACGATATGGCGGATACAGTTAATGCTCGCCGCGAGATTGGGAGGTTATCCTATCAGCTAGGGCCGTGATCACACTCCTCTTCGCGCCTATAAATAAGACCCTCTGTCATATCAATCATGATCCAACTGAATAGTAAGTGAACTCGAGGATAGTTGCTGCGGTTAGGATTTTGTATCCGTATGGCTTGAGGAGGTTGACTGGTTTGTGTGTTGCAGATTGTGCAGATAGCGTTGGAAAGCTAGGGACTTGGTTCTGACTACGGTCAGGGACAGTGTGGACTTTGCGGATTGCAGCCAGCGGTTAACAGCGGATCGTGGTTTGCGACTAGGCAGTCTCTCTCTTCTACAACTAGTTTTCCATTTCAACAAGCTGCCTTCATCTGGCTGCTTGGTTCAGTTCGGCAGCAGCTCACGCGATATGGCGACTAGCAACCGTGCGGTTCGGCGGCTTGCAGCTCGGCGGTTAGAGTTGAGCAATGGAATAATGGGCAGTCCGCATGGCTAGGAAGCAGTCTGGCGATCTGTCGGTTTGAGCGGACTCTATAGCAGTTAGCAGCAGGGCCGACGGTTACTCTTTGAGTCTGCGCGGCTTGTTTTCTCTCCCTTTTAATTTACTTTCATCGAGTACATCGGCGAATCATGTCTCGTCATGTATACATCGCCTTATAAATATTTTTTGATAGTAGAAGTTTCTTGTTCTTCTATTTGCATCTAGTTATTTGGACCCGGATTTGTTGAGTGTTCTTGTGCATAGTTTTCCGTTTTCCGCTATCACAAATCCTTACATCGAGCTTTCTCCACCTATAGTTGAGCTCGACTCCTAGGAGGTGTCAAACTTTCTCCACCTCTAGTTGAGCTTGGCTCTTGTGAGGTGTTGAGCTTTATCCACCTCTAGTTGAGCTCGGTTATTGTGATGTGTCGATGTCTTCTTCACCTCCTTCAGTTGAGCTTGCTCATTTAGTGAATTGCTTAATACGTGCCGGTCTTTATTCCTCCTCCAGTTGAGCTCCACTCCTGGGAGGGGAGCTGAGTGGCATGGTGTCTAACACCCATCTCTCTGAACCACATGTCCTACATTATTTTTTTGAGCTCGTATCGAGCCCAAAAAAGAGTGGATTGTGTATAAATCGTAATTTGTCGAGATCAAATATGACTGAGCATGACTTAGAATATCTCACCCACCTGGAGTGAGTATAGATGATCTTGTCCGCCTGGTGCGAGTAGAGAAGATCTCGTCCACTTGGGGCGACTAGAGAAGATCTCGACCACCTAAGGCCAGTGCATGAGATCTCACCCACCATGGGGCAAGTGTAAGAGATCTCTCCCAACTGGGGTGAGCTCAGATTTTTATCTCATCACGAATCATTTAAGCCTGTGAATATCACTTTGGTTAAGGCGGGAGTGGCTATCACAGACCATACCCCTCTATCCCTTGGATTTGCCTATAAATAGGGGCTCAAGACACAAGTTGAAGGAACCTTCACCCCTCCCACCCTATGGCGAGCGATTTTAGTGTCCGCCTTACTTGTACTGAGCTCAATAATAGCTTTAGGAGGAGAAGTTCCTATAGACTTTCCGGTGTGTTGCAGGACCTCCTCGCTGCAACACACGTATTATTTATAGACATTGCAGGGGAATTTCTTGCACCCGCTAGCCTCTTCTTGTCATATCTCATAGGTTGATCACTAGACTAGTAAACTTTGGTCACCCTCAGGTCCGAACAACAGAGACCAAAAATCTTGGTTTCAACACCTACTACATAGAATAATCACAAACATACTATTAAAATATGGTATAAATTAAAACACATATTCATCTAAGCAATCATTTATAAGTACACAATAGAAATCTAATATGCATAAATAACTATCAACAAACTAGAGAATGTCCATAAATACCAAACGAATGTCCTTGGACTTATGTCCTACAAATCTCTAAAATAAAATTATGTTTGACTAAGAAAAATTGGTATACAAACCCAAAACCCTTGGCACATAAGCCAGCTTATGAAGACTCTTGATAGTGCAATAAAAGAAAAGCGGGAAAACTAGTAACACTTCATGAAGTGACTCTAGCAGCCTTTCACATTCATACTGCACCATGCAACCACACATAAGAGAAAGAGTAACACATGTCAACAATGAGTTAACCACAACTATGTTACAACACCCCTCCATCTGGCCATCCTGGGGAACCTTAAGGAACCACATCACGCTACAAGTCAGCCCATCATAAATATATAGATATATATAAAGCAATAAAAGTAATGTAGTAAGTATGTACAATATGTAAGAAATCTACATGCCAAGAAAGCTTACACTAATATGTTTAAGCATCACAAATGTTTCTAGTTTAGCATTTTATCAAGTGCACCAAAGTCTTATACCTCCTCCTTGGGTATTTAGTAAAGGTGTGGGAGTAATGCACAATGTAGACTCACAAACTTATTTGATGTAAACCTCGTACGTAGACCCCCTCAACATTACCCGCAAATCAATTCACATTTTAAAGTTAATCAGTTTATGTTGTTTGGGAGCTATTGCTGGTTGTGGTAGCACTGCCGCCTGACAGTACCTCCTATAAACGTAAAACCCACAACTTATAAATTCATCAATTTCCTAGTATAACATACAAGCATGAACCTATTTGCCATTATCATTTACAATGCCAGGAAGCACCCAACACATGCTATATGGGAGTTATCGCTGATGACATCACAACCTCCTGGCGGTACCTCACATGAATCTTAATATCTTGAGTTCAACATATTTACGTATGTTCTTAAAAGTCATTCATGCATCTCAAGGCTCCCATAGTATAATACACTACCTAGAAGCACTCACGTAGGTTAGCTGGGAGCTATCGTTGACGGTAGCACTATGGCCTGGTAGAATCTCCCAGAAAACGTGAATCTTCAATTTTCAGCCATATTAAGACTTTCCTAACTCATGTATATGCATCCCAATGAAACTAGAGTATCACATATCTCCTTAGCAAACTCCCCCCCAAATGATTTCGCATAAAAAAACAAATTAGTCACGCACTGTGATTTTGGCTTCACCCACAAACTAAAATCAAAGAGAAAATGCATAGGAGGATTCATGGAAGATAAATATGCATCATATTGAGCAAAAGGAAAGTGTTGTTATCCTTGGAGCATGCTTTAGAGCCATGGAAAAAGGGTTGAGGATGATCCCGATGATGCTAACAATTCTTCTCCAACAATGACTCATCAATCCGAGTAAGAGAGCTTTCACAATCATCCACCTTCCTCATAGTCGGCCACCCATCTCCTTCTCTCTCGCATGACCTAGGCGAAGAAATGAACTAATGTCTTAATGTTTAGGGGTTTTATCCTATATTGAACCCTTTGGTGCACCAATCGTAGTCGTTCGATCAATTTTTACAAATATTAAATGGCTGTAATTACAAGATTAAAACAACTCAGTCCATTCGAGATCAATCATGTGGCTT
Organism: Platanthera zijinensis; assembly: GCA_039513925.1. Lineage (NCBI taxonomy): Eukaryota > Viridiplantae > Streptophyta > Magnoliopsida > Asparagales > Orchidaceae > Platanthera > Platanthera zijinensis. Next base: position 52,460,016 of record CM077082.1, read on the forward strand.
TAGCACTACCACACGACGGTAGCTCCCATTCTTACTAGTTCTCTATAACTAATGATACCGCGAGGAAGCAACACTACCGCAAGTAGTTTCTCTCATATTATTGAACTCCTGAACCCCCTGGTTTCTTGTATCTCCCTGTAGTATATTGCCCGACAGTAACAATACTGTAGGGCACGGTAGATCCCAAGGGTTACACTTTGATCTTTGAAGTACTATTGTGTTACGCCCAATCCAAACAATCATTCTAATTGGTAGTTGAGGGGAGCAAAATATGTTCTATGTACTTCATGACAGACCCCATAATCTACAATGTTACTCCACATGGGAATAGTTTTCCAATATCACCTTCCACTTGGTGAAATCGACATTCAAACTTTTCTCAGTTGCTTTTGTTGGAAACTCACAAGCTGATCAAGAGATAGCTCTGATACCAAGTAAAAAACTTTCAGAGCTATCAAATTGACTACTTGATCAAGCCGAAATGGAAACTAGGCGCAGGAACACTCCAACCATAAACTGAGCTATGTAAATCAGTGACAACGGAGAGCAAACACAAATCTTGTAATATCAATTATCTTTATTACAAGGCAAAACATACATGACAATACATGATTTCGCCAAGTACAAAGGAGAAGCAAACAAACAACCAAGAATAAACAAGTCAGGCGGACTGCCTCAGAGACCGCTGAGTCCGCCGAGACCGCCAAGCCGCTGCTGCACCACACTGATCTACGAAGTTTGCGGACTACCCGTTATTTTGTTGAACGACTGCTCTGCACTCCGCCACCGAACTGAAAGAACAGACCGCCTAGTCCGCTAAGATCGACAGACAGATTATTGAACTTGGAAAATGCTGAAGGATAGAAGACTGGCTGGCCGCAAATACGACCTGCTGAAACCGCCGATTGATAACCTCAAGCTCCACTGATTCTTGACCGCAGTCAGAACAAGACTCCTGGCTTCACAGTGCTAGCCGCACAACTTGCAAACAACAACCAATTAACCTTATCAAACCGCGCGGACAAGAAAACCGAAGCCGCAACAATTAACCAAATCTCAACTTATTGTTCTTCAGTTACTGTTGACGTGACGGGGGGGGGGGGGGCTATTTATAGGCGCGGAGAGGAGTGTGGTCACCGCCCTAGTGGATAGAGTCACCACCCCAACCCGCAGCAAGTCAGTCCGCCGAGTCCATAAGGACAAGGCCGGACAAGCCAACCAAAACCGCCTTGCACCAAGTCTGGAAGCCAGCCCGCAACCCGGCGGACACCGCACCAGTCCGCACGTTGCACAGCATGCAGGCACAACAACATCCCACACACTGCAGAAGTCCGCACACAACACGCGATCACAGCACCAACCTGCACAAGCCGCGAACACTACAACAACCCGCAACACAAGTCCACGACCAACAGACACAAACCGCTCGGTCATCCAGCGGATATTGCGGAATCTGCGATCACCCTGGACTTATTACAGATTGTGACCAAGTCCAGCAACCAACCAAGCTCTGGCGCGAGCTCGGCGGACAAGGCTCCAGTCCGCCAGCTCCCAAGTCAGACCGCCAACACGCCGCTCCACTAGAGCAAGGCAATCAGCCGAGCTCACAAGCTCCAAGAGCAGTCTGCATAGAGCAAACTCCTCGGACTCATAGTGAGTCTGACCTTCCGCGGATACTCCACCTATCCGCAAGGTTACACCAGGGAACAGCCAACTGCAAGTCACTAGGGAACCATCACCAGACCGCAACAACCAGGTCGCCCAGACTGTAACAACCATTACCAGGCCACAATATCCAGACCGCCCAGACCGCACCATCAATCCGCCCAGGCCGCGCGGTCTGCCTGATCAACCCCCCACTTTCACTTCACAATTTTTAATAGCTTTATGTAGAACTTTAATTTGCACTGATAACAACAAATCACTTATTATTTATGAATATGCATTGATGCAAAATACTCATAACAATATGCAATTTTAAACTCACCTAGGCTTTAGTCGTATCTTTTTTGTTTTAGATACAAATGTGAGTCATGAATAACTCATGACTTTCTCTGGAAGAAACCCACAAATAGAACCAATGGTCATGCCTATAAATTAACAAAAAATATAATGGGTGTTCCATCAAGATTATCTTTAGTCGCATGGGAGACATGACTTGACGGGAGTTGAGTCGACATCACCACATGGATTTTGGTTGTGGAAGTACAAAAAAGATGAATTGTCAGCCTGATTTGATTTAATTATTCTATAAGTGTCAAAAAAATTGTACTAACATACCAATAATTTGTACTAACATAGAGAAATGACCGACAAAATTTCTCGCCTGCCACTCTACGAAGTTCCAAAATTTTGGCACACGCATCGACATGAAAATCAGCTGTAGACGGATCCAAGTAGGTCTGTCATGGAATCACGAAAACCCATAATGTTTTATCCCTTGAATGCAATATGGTTTCCGAAATTTATCATGAAATAATGTAAATTCAGTACAAACTACACCGTATGAACAATAACATAAGCCATATAATCTACTAAGATGCAACGTTTTATTATCTTACCTGCTCAGCGCAGATCTCAAGTTGGAGTGTATGATATCCCTTTGCTTTTTTAGTTAGTAGCATCTTCTCGATATAGTCTTTCAAATAGGTTTCATCCACTTCCTCCTTCTCAACAGAGGTCTTTAAAGCCTTATATGGCGAGCCCTTTAGTGTAATGACCTCTAGAGAAACACCAATAAGGGATGACAAGGTAGGTACACTTGCCGATAGTTACGTCCTATGGATGCGCTCATTAAAAAATGCACTTAGTGCTGCTATTTTATTATCTATATTACTAACATATGCTATTATATCAACAAAATGAGCATTCATTCTTTGCTCGTGTTTTTAATAACTACACAAAAGAAGAGGGCTGAGAACTATAGTATTAGAAGGTACGATGGCAAATTAGTGGAGGTGATTAGGGTCGTGCTGTGCTCCGTGGCAGCCTCATCTTCTTCTACCGTAGAGGAATTGAGTTCAAAAACTTTCTCCTTTGCCTTTGTAGGGAATGCTGCTCACAGACATTAGAACGTATCACCAATTCCTCATGAGTCAAGTCCTCCATTTGCTCCATCACCTACACAAGAAAATATATGAACATAAAGTCATGACATTAAGGCTTCAATCGAACCGGAGCGGGGATTGAACATAAAGGTTCATGCTCAAAACGGAGCAACGAAACGCCCAAACATGGAGCCTAAGGTGATCATAATGAACTTAAAAATTAACTATAATAATACACAAATCTACTCATTAGACATGGGTAACCTACTCATCAGACATGATAGGTATGATGTGTAACAACTCTTGGTTTGTTATCTCCATGTATAGATGAGAAGTTGCTAACAACCAAAATTTCAAGCACATTAAAGGTGGATTTAAATCCAATATTTTTAAAAAAGATCTAGATATAGTATATCAACATATATAACACTTACAATCAAAGTATGCGTGCATCCATACACATATCCTACCGATTCACGAGATCAATGTTGAATTTGTCCAATAGGAATGGGTGGAAGCTTCTCAGCAACACTTTTCAATACCTACTCTTCACATTGCTCATTAAAAATAAATGTATGGCATTATGTCAATTATTTCTCAAAAAAACTTCACAGAATTGCACAGCTCCACCAATATACTGTGGAATGCGCTCACGACTAGAAGAGAAAAAAAAGTTATACAACAGATACAAAAAATGGATTTTAGATTCATATTGCAGCTTTTCCTAGCCATTTCAAGCAAGAGATTCTTTAGCTTTGTCTTCATATGACTGATGTAGGGTTTGAGTTTAAATACAAGTTCTTTCCCATGATTTGGCATGCCCTAGGATAATGGCAACATCACTGGGGATAAATGAAAAATCTCTTGTCCCAACATAGAATATGTCCCTTGCAGCTTCATAGCATTTAAGTAGCACATTCATTAGAGGTATGTTCCGCGGTACTATCTACGCGTGAAAAATGGAACAAACCCTACTATCTCTTAATATCTGCTATTCGGCTTCCACCAAATCATCGATAGTATTGTATATTTTGCCACAAAAATCAGAAAAATAACATTTGAAACTCAAAAAATGAAGTCTGGAACTTTTCTTTTTTCTCCATCTAGCCGTTTATGAATGAAAATAATGCTTATGTTCTTAACAAATGCACTAGCAATTCCACCCATACTAATCTCCTGTTTACTAAAAAATGAACTCCTGGGAGATCACTATTGATCTCCGTGGAGCGCAATCCATGTAAGCTTAAAGATGATCTTCATGAACATTATTGTTCTTCCAGAAGCTTAAAGATAATGTTCATGGAGAACCAAAATGATCTCCACTAGAACAACTTTGATCTCCATGGTGGCCATTTTTTATTTCTACGAATAATATTGCTCTCTTTGGAAATCAAAGGTGATCTTCACGAAGATCAAAATAGATCTCCACAGAGATCATGACTCCGTTTGAGGGGACTTATTTTCACCGGTCAAGCGGTTACGATCTGCATGAACCGGACTTTAATTAACGTCCAGTTCATGCGGTCGTAACCGCTTGACCGGTGAAAATAAGTCCCCCCAAAGGGAGCCCATAACTAACATTGGACTACAAAAAAAAAACCCTAAAGCCACAAATCACTAGAAATTGAACTCACTTTTTCCTTATGCTGATAACAAGGTCTTCAGAGCAATTCGAACACTACCGGACGCGGACAAGAATTATAAAGATCACCGGAGATAGCTTTAGAACTTCCTGAGCTTCAAGAGAGTGTCCAAGTAGCTGGAGAATTGCCGGATAACAAATTTTGCAAGCAAAAATGATGTGACTTTTGAAATTCTTGGGGATTCATTTCATTATTTGAAGATTTTGATTTCGCCACTTATAATCAGACAATTTTTGGAACTGGACTCCGCTTCCAAATCTCGGTTCAGGTGAAATAAGAGCGCGACACATGTCATAAAACTGATAATATTTTGATTTTGTTTCGTTTGAGAAAGTTTTGATCTTTCAGAAGATGAAAAATTTCGCAAATGCCAATCTACATAGATCATTTTAATCTCCCGGGAGATCATTTTGAATGATCTTCCAAAATGATCTCCGTGGATAACATTTTAAACTAGAATTCTTTGAGGAATTTTTGATCTTTTGAGAAATCGAGATTTTGACGCATGTCATGCTCTGATTTAAGCGTGACCTAGATTTGAAAATGAAGTCCAATTCCAAAAATTTCTCTATCATTAGAGAATATAACCTTTCACTTCTAGGCTTCATTTGGCGCGGTGGTGGCTGGAGCAGCCGACAGTTCCACCTGCCGATCTCAAACTGTGGGGGAGGCGAAGATCGAAGCGGAGCCAGAACAGGACTTTTCTTCCATTCTGCAGAAGAAGCCCCGAAATTTGCCGCCGCCGACCATTTGATTTGCCGCCTCGCGGTGGCGTTTGGAACTGGCGAAAATACAGCCCCCAAATGAAGTTCCATTTTAAAATGGTACCCGAACCAAAAGTAAAGCTATCACAAATTTCCTCCAAAACGCATTCGACCTTTTCCTGGCCGATCTCCTCTCTTTTCTCGCACCTAAAACCCTATAGGGACCCTTCCTGCCCACCGGATGATGCTTCGCCGCTTGCCGCCGAGGATATTAAGCTCTGTATTACACCAACCACGCCAACTTTCTCTCGCGGCTGCCGCCATTTATCCCAGGGAGGATAACTCCACCTGCGATCCTTGGGCTCCACTCGAATACCTGGAGGGATTTCCTCTGCCGGATCCCAAGTACGCGGAGACAATTCTCGCGATCCCTCGGCCGAAATCGGGGAAGAATATCTCTTCAAAGGAGAGGAAGGTGGAGAGAGTCCCCAGCATTGTTTTCGAGCAAGAGAAGGGGGAAGAGGGTGGGAACAAAAGGCTCATATCCGTGAAGACTAAGCAGATCCGGAAGCTCGTGGACCAGCTCGGCAGATCATTTTTTCTGTCCAGACTCTTCGATCTTGAGATCCGCTCCTCCTTCGTCGACGAATCTGAAATCATTGAGAAGGTCCGGGTGTTACCGCGCAAGGTGCGTTGATGCAGCGTTTTTGTTGTCGTTGTTGTTGTTGAAGTTTTCTGTTTGTTCCACATACTAGGATGTAAATGTGCTAGATTGAAACGAACTCTCTGTCATACTGAATTTATCTGAAAAATTGCGACTTAAGCACGGGTCTCTAAAATAGAACAGTATTATCATAAGCTTAATGAATGGAAGGAAGTAGTCTTCTAGGGTTTAGGGGTAAGCGAATGAATTGCCGATTTACTTCGGTGCTGATCAATTTGTTTCATGGTTGTGATACTTTCTAATGTATTGATAGAGCAAACGGAAGTGCAAGCGAGTGTGGTTGATTTTCTCTAGTTTATGTTGATGAATGAACTAACTACAGGAGAGGAGGGGTTCTTGGGGGAAGAGGGTTAATAGGAAGGGGGAACAATAAATATAAAGTAAAGCTAAACCTGTTATTCATTTTTCATAGTTGTTGTTTACAAAAGCGGGTTATTTATAAACTTGAGGGAGACATGAGTCGTCAAGTTCCGTAACAGTCGAAATTACATCCTTAAATGAAATCCTAATCAGTGTATCTAACATTTGAACTGGCTTCCTAATCTTCTTTCAACTGGTTTTGAGATTAGTATAGTAATCAATTTTTGCAACTGGTAAGCTTATTGCTTGGTATAGCTTTTTCTGTGGCTCCAACTGTGTAAACCGCAACACAACCTTCCCCTTTAAAAGCGATGATCCGTTCAGTATTTGCTTGACATGTGGAAATTTTATGGCCTATTAATAAAATAATAGTAATAAGAAAATTAGACATTTAAGGGGAGCACAATCATAGCAATCACTAATTCATGGATATAAGGGGAGCCTGATATACAAAGCATCCCCGCGCAGCGAGGGTCCAGGGAAGGGTCCCAACCACAAGGGTGAAATGTAGGCAAAACATATCTTGTATTTTTGCAAGAGACTGCTTCTAGGACACGGCTGAGGGGAGTTCTATGCCCAAAATAGCCGCCCTACGATAGTGCTAGCACATGGGCCAACCTCTACCGTATGACGCCTACCCTGTCGATGAATTGCCGTCACAATTCAATCATCGAGTTATATAAAAGTGCGATGGTAACCAGCTCATCACATAATATGGTCCACAGAGATAAATAAGTGCAAAGTAAAAGGATAATACATTGCCCTACAAAATTCTCATGAAAGTACTAATGAGTAAACCCTCATGTCTCTCATGATCTCCTCCAGAGTGGAACCAAGTAGATGTTGGGGAGTCATAGTCTTTGTGTCACTACTATCATCCAAGTGGTGGTGTTGTTGCTGACCCTGAAGTGGTATCAACATAGAGGTGCAATTTTGACCTGGGCCTGGTTGCTCGGCCCGGGTGTGCCTATGCCTGAGCCCGATTAGGCCCGGGCCAGGCCTAAGGAAGCTCATTAGGCCCCTTATTTGGCTAGGGCCCGGCCCGGGCACTAAGCTTAGCTGGGTTCCTTGTGCCAAGTGTAAGTCTGCCCTATTTTGGGGCAGGCGGGGCAGGTGGGGCCTGCCTAGGGATGAATGAGTTTCATATAGTGTTTTGGTATCTAATTCGTTCAATCTGACATCGCTTTAGCTCCACATTTGATAGGATTTAACTTCGTATCTTCTCAACTTGATTATCACACTTTTAGGAGCAATTTTTAGTTAATGGAGTGTATTTCATGTTCTTCCTGCATGGGGGAGAATCCCTCCTCCTCATCTTGATTTAGGTCTGACACTTGCATTCTTAATTGTAGTATTTATATTGAATTTGTGCTTTTGGATATGTGGGGAGGTTGAGAGTACCCTTGAAATAGTCTATGAACTCGCACGATCGTGTGCAATTTATACCGCACGACCGCGCACGTTCATGACTAAAATTCTGAAAGTCCTACGTTTCAAGACTGCTCGTGCATTTTGACACACACGACTATGCACATTCTAAACACACAATTGGTGTGCATTTAAGGATTCCGCATGACTGTGCACAATTACTCGCGCTCGGCCGTGCACGCTCATTTATCACTCATTTATCTCAGCTCTCCAGATTTTTAGTTGTTTGTGTTTTAATCGTGCGCCATCCTGCAACACACGACCGTGCACGAGTTACTGCGTACGATTGGCGTTTCGCACGCTCGTGCGGGTTTCATCACAAACGACTGTGCGAGTTTAATGACCTCATTTTTCGCATTTGGGTTTTGCTTGCGTGGCTTCCTTCTTGCACGATTGTGCGCGGCTTATCGCGCCTGGTCGTTTCCCGGCTGCTTGGTGATACAACCTAGGTCGCATTCGGCGACGAACCCTGGTATTTTATATTTATGTTATTGTCAACATTTTATTATTATGTTGTTTTCGTGCGCTAATATTATCATGTACGACTTATTGGGTTGATTGTACAGTAAGATCTTAAGATCAAGTAATTTAGGATAGTTTAGGAGAAAAAGGCAAGCTCATAATATTTAAATAACCAAATAAAAATAAAGAGGAAGGATATTCATTGTTAAACAAATAGAATAATTAAGCTTTGGAAAGATAAATCATTTTAGTAAATATTTGGCTAGCACATAAATTCTACCTTAAATGAGTATGGTCGTGTTTAGGTTATAAATTTGCCAAAATATACAAACCGAGGGGAGGCCAAATTGATAGAGGAACGAGTATTCACTCGTTTCCCTCTACCGGCCTGTAGCCACACCGACGAGTCTTCTTCGTTCTCATCTCCTAGGGCAACGTCGGCCGCAGTCGTCCTCTACAGCGCGAGCCGCCACTGGGTTCCAGTTCCACATCTTTCATCGACGACATTGGGGGGCCATTTCGCCGACGCGTCTCCCTCCGACGTTGCAAGCGCCAAACGGTGCGGAGGTCCCGTCGACTTTGACACTCTTTCCGACGGCCTCCAGAAGTTCCTTTCCGTGCAGGAAAGCTGCAATCGGCCCAATCTGACACACCAACATCCTCTGCAGCCACAGTCGACCCCGACTCTTCCAATTCAGTGGCTAGTTCCTCTGTTTGGGTGAGCCGAACTGTCCACTGTTGCCACTGTTGCGTACATGGGGTAAAGGATCTCAAACTTTTAAATTGATTAGCAGAATTTTTATTTCGTTCATCTTAAATAAATATGAGCTTGCCCTAATCTCCCTAGCTATTCATGATTATTGTATTTTTCCATAAATTATTTTATGCACTGTTTATTTGTGGAACACTTGATTCATGTTAAGATTCAACTTGCAAGTGCCAAGAGAACTTCGTTCCAGAATTTTGATTAATAGCTTTGCAATGGTCGATTATTATGAGAATGAGCCATAAGAAACTTGGAGTTGAATTCCTTGTAAGTGCCCATGAATTTTTATCGTTTCAAAATTTGTTTAAAAAACAAAATTTAAATTATTTTCAAAATCTAGTTTTATTTCACAACAAAATATTATAATTGTAACAATCCTAATTTGAGTCACATCACTGGGGCAAACATTTTCACGCATAATATTTCATTCCTTCACCCACGATCGTGCACAAGTATTGTGCACGACCGTGCATGGTCATTTTGGAAGGGGACTTATTAAATACTGGAATTAATGGGATTTCATAGGTCTTTATTCTTTTTCGCTCCATTTCGCCATTTTAGGTTCCAGAAGAGGGATTTCGGTCCCTTGGCTTCAATCCAGCATTCCTAAGCTCCAATGAAGGATTTCCTCTCCATTTCTTGAAGCCGCCAAGCAAGGATGAGGAGTTTGACGTGGGAACGTCGAAGATCTCGAGAAGACGGGGCATGCTCTAGCTAGAGGTGACAACTCTCTAGGGTACCCAGACTCAAACAAGGATCTCTGCGGGACAATTCACTGATTTCAGAGGCTCAGTTGGTATCCGTGGCATAATCTCAAGCACTGTTTCTATCCCTCCCCTCACTTCCGTCTCCTTGGGTTTCTTTGAAAGAATTTCTATTTTATTGAATGTTTGAATGATGGCTTGGTTGTGTGAACATGTGATTAATCATGCTAATCTTTGTATTTCTCAATATTGTGCACGGGTGACAATCCTGAACCACTTTTTGAGGTGCGGATTTGAGGAAGCACTGCCGGAGAATCCCCGTTTGTGAAAAGAATTAGAGGAACGAGAAACATATTTTGAATATGGAGTGGTCACACATACCTGTCAACACTTATGATGTTTCAACTCGTTCCTTTACACGTTACTCACACTTTCCAAAACTAGAAGTACCGAAACACCTTGCTGCGAAACAATAAAGTGTCCGCCATCCTTACATTGGAACTCCTGGGGGGGTGCGGGGTGCCCTCAAGGATGAATTTGTAGACATCAACTACTATACCCTATATGCAAAGTTCGGAGACGTTAAGCTTTCTGAATCGGAGGGTGCAGACTGCAGGCGCCCAGGCTGATGCGAATGCTGGTTCACAGGGAGCGGCCACAGAGGAGGAAGTCGTAGGGCCAGAACGAGAGGCTGCACACGAAAATAGTTCTTATTCAAAACCTGCACTGGGTTAAGACTTAAGCGGTGTTAGCTTGACCAGCCTATTAACTAATTCTCCCGCGTCTCAACCCGTGAAGAAGGCAAAGAGCAAGGAGGTTGCTGTCTGTTTTCCTAAAGAATAATATTGTATTTTATTTCTTTTTTGATGAGTGTTCGCGTGGAACCGTTTTGGTAAGCGTGACCACTTAAATTTTTGTATAATATTAAGAAATGGAAGCTCTTTACTTACAACTCTGTTCTGTGCGACTTTTATGTTTGTACCTGCGAATACACGTTGCATGTATACATGGCAATACTTATGAAATTACGGTGTACCTCCATTATACGGAGCGTGCAAACTCATTACTCATGACCACCATACAAATATAGTTACCATGCCATGATTTATACAAGTAGAGAAGGCGCAATCACCGGCGCATAGCCGCGGTTATTCGAGTTTCGAAGAGGCGATCAATAAACCAAGTGATTCCTTCAGATGAGAGTTGTCTTCTAGCATATGTAGTGTGGGACTGCGCGGATACAATCAATAATGTCCACGCATTATGAAGGAGACCAATAAGATAACCTTGATAATGTAGATTAAACACATGAAGCATACACCGCCCGCGTTATCGCACGTTGTGAGGAAGAATACCGAGATATCTTTGATATTAAAATAATATAACCGATAACTCGGTGCGGACATATGATGAGGGACCACCCATTTTATAATAACGAATAACCCATGAAACCTTATAGTTATAGTGAATGAGGACCGCACAATCACTATATGCACAACCAATTACTTACCTGGTTATTACACTTAAAATTGTTGGGATTAGAGAGAGGCCAGAGAGCGTACGTTCTCTATATGAGTAACCACACATTATGATGATTAATAGATTGAAAATTCTAGAGGATACTCCCAAATAGCTAGAAACTCATGTGGGTATCATAGTTGCGCCCACCCGCTAATATTTTCACTGGTGTGTATATATTGGTACCAGAAGATTATCTGGGCTGTGTGCGACCTCCGCCAAATTGTATAACTATTAATTTCATGCTTATTTTTGGCGTCATGGACTTTGGGACGAGTCATACGTACTTCATGTGACCTTTATGCGAGTTTCCTCCCCCATATAACATTATATATATACAGATATCAAATTCCTTAAGTGTTGAGGTGAATACCCGTTAAGTGCGGCCAGAGAACCGGTATCTGCCCCATGTATAGACGACTTTATTTACTTAGAAAGAAAAGATGGAACATAGGTATTCCTCGGCACGGAAGACACTGCCAACATCCACCAACTTGACTTAAATAATCAGAAGTCAGGGGCTAGGGAGGACTGGTCGGTCATAAGGTAACAATGGAGCTTTCCTTTGCTAGCGTCATCCAATTGGGCAATATGTGTCCGGAGATAGAGCTCGTTCCTTAGAAAGGATGTTTAGGGGGCTTAAGGAATCCACAACTCGACTTAAGGAGTGTATCGCCAGAGGCTAAGGTGACCAGCTGGGCATAAGACATCCACGAAGCTTTACTACACAAGAGTCTTCCAGTTGGACTATAGCCTATAGGTGTCGGAAGATTGAGCTCGTTCCTCAGAAAGGATGTCGAGGGGCTTAAGGAATCCATTACTTGGAGCATGTCTCCAGAAAGGTGCCAGAGTGATAGAGATACGTCTGTTGATGCACGACATGTTATGGAAATCACTCAAATCACCATGCCCTCCCACATATGCCAGTTGTGAGAGTATCCAATGGAGTAGTTGTTGTGGTCTTACGACATTGATAGAGGAGACGAACTTATGTTGGCAGAGAGGGTTGGAGACCTAAAGATCTGTGTAAGAAGTTGGATTCGGAGATCGTAATTCAAGGGGTCTCAAAAAGTTTCGGGACTGTTCGAAGAGAGTGGTTGCTTGCTTAGGGTCCTTCGCATGATTTGATCCGGGGATAGCACATCACGGTGGAAACAGGTAAACGATATATTGATATATAGAGCCTCTTGTGATCTGTCATTTAGTTGTGATCTAGAGACCTCACAAGTCACATCAAAAGAAACAGATTAGTAATCGGCAAAGCAAGTACTTTTGCATTAAGTGTTTGTAAGAAACAATTGAAAGGGAAAGTGCAGGAATAATAAAAGTACTAATAAACGGCCTTGCTGTTTCATCCCCTGCGGGCTATGTCGTTTTCTCTGGGTATTACCATTCAGATGTAAGGTAATCCTCTTCTGCTGTCATGTCGACTCGAGAGAGGATAAACCCGTGGTCATGTTGAACGAGCTGATGTAGCACTCCATAGCAGTCCTGGCGTCGCCGTGGACCATGAACTGCCTCCCCATAGAGGAAACTTCAAAGCTTGATGAGAGGTGGAGACCACAGCTTGGTACTCGTCAGGAGAGGTCTCCCAAAAGTATCGTTTTAGCTGCTAAGAGCTTCGATCACCAAGAAAGTTTCCTGTCTTGTGATCCCGCACATTGTGACTGAGAGCTCAATACTTCCTTCAACCTCTTTTCTTTCGCCTGAGAAGCCACACATGGGGCCGTCACGCGCTTTGTAACCTTCTGAGCTTGGCTTGAAGATACTGACGGTGCGGTTTCTAGATTGTAATCACACAAACTGATGGCCCGAGGGGGGACGGATAGTGCAGTCACCAGGTGTAACCGCCCATGCTTCTTGATTCCCAAAGGCTCTTGCTTTGGCTGGGGTTGAATGGCTCTTACCGCGACCGCAGACTTCCGGGTTAACTTGAGGTTCTCGATAAAATTCAATTAAAAAAAATAGTTTCCTTTTTCTAGTGTTGAAACATTATAGACCATAAAACCAGATTCTTATTTTGTTTTCTTGAGAATTAATATTGGTAAACATTATTTTGGTGGCCATTTAGCCTCTTTTTAAGACAACTGTAGTGTTTAAGTGGTGACCAAGTGAAATTGTGGTAGTAAATACAACGGTGTCTGTTTACATACATTTGGAACTTCCATGGAAATGTTTTTGACACATTCTATTTTTTGGAGTCCGTACTTCCACTGCCTTAACACCGGACATAATTTGGATGATTATGAGGGCTGTTTGGCTCAAGACACTGTGTTTGGTAAATAACATTTGTGAAGGAAACTACAGGGACATTATTCGTGTTTTTCACCTTTGCCTTTACAACTGCTATCACACTTACAGAACTCTCCCAAATAGAGCCCTAATTTCGAGCTTGTGAATTTCTACTTTATCAGCTTCATCTCCATTCTGGCACTGATGCTGTTCTTAATGTCACATTCATGAGAGCTCCTTCAACTGCATCTTTGAAAATTGACGTTCCTCTAGTTTTTAGAGGAGAAGATACATGCCCAGGACTGAGAAAAGGTACATCAGTTTTATAGTTCTTCTAGATTAGTATTATAAAACTAATATATTCTGTGCATTTATTTGTTACGGATCTTCTTACATAGAACTCTATAAATTCGCTGCTAAATGTTAAGTTTTTTTATTTAAAAATTTGATAGATGTCCCTGTCTTCAATTGCTTATGCTACAAGTCTATAACCCGTGAGAAACTTTGATGTTTAAAATGTCAAAATGAGAATATTATGAATAAAAGTATTTGGTCTTTTTTGGGCCTCTTCAGGTGTGCACCCGGATGCATCATGATTACAATTATTATATCCTATTTGAAGGTATAGTAGGGTTAGAAGATAGTAGAAAAGTATGTAAAAGCCCATTGTAATTGTGACCCATTTATGGGCCCAAGTTTGTTTTAGGTTTAGTCCCACATTGTATTTTTGAGATTTCTCTTTTCCTCTCTACCTATATATTTGTATTCATACTTATTGTTTATACAAGAAATACTACCTACACGGTTCATTGCTCTCTTTTTCTACATGGTATCAGAGCGATACGGTCCGGTCTGCCTGTTTCTCTCCGTCTGGTTCTCTTTTTAACCGAGCGGTTTGGTTTCCGGCTTAGCCACTCTATCTTGCGACCTTCCCTGGTTCTCCTGCTTCTAACCGTGGCTTTCCTGCGCGGTCTGTTGATCTCTTGCCGCTCCTCTTCCTCTATCTCTCTCGTGGCCTCCACCTCTTCCCCCCCTTTTTATAAACCTCTCGGTCTGGTGGGCCCTTACCCCCAATCGATCGGTTTCTTCTATCCTCCCGCTCGGCTTCCCGCCCTCTCACTGCGGTCTCTTCTTCTACCCGCAGTCTCTCCTTCTCCTTTTCTTATCGCGCGACCCGTCCCTTGTCGCTGCGACTCCGTCCCTTGTCGCTGCGACTCCGTCCCTTGTCGCTGCGACTCCGTCCCTTGTCGCCGTGACTCCGTCCCTTGTCGCCGCGCGACTCCGTGCCTTGTCGCCGCGACTCCGTCCCTTGTCGCCGCGACTCCGTCCCTTGTCGCCGCGACTCCGTCCCTTGTCGCCGCGACTCCGTCCCTTGTCGCCGCGACTCCGTCCCTTGTCGCCGCGACTCCGTCCCTCGCCGCGACTGTCCCTTTCATTGCGACTTCTTCTTGCTACGGTTTTTTCGAACCGTTGCGAGCACCGCGTCTTGGTCGCGACACCGTTCCGTGCCGCTGGTGTTCTCACTGAGACCATGCGGTCTCCCTTGCTTAAGTCGTTGCAGCTTCTCTTCCAGTTGCTGCTTTCCTACCCGGTGCGGTCTCCCTTACTTCAATCTCTGGGGGCGCCCCGCTCGACCTTCTCTTAGCCGCTGCGACTTCTCTACCTGCTGCGGGCTCCGTATCTTGGTCGTGGCCTCTTGCCGCTGGTGTAGTGACACCAAGACCGTGCGACTTCTCCTTTTTTTTCCCGCTCCGCTTTCTTCCGGTTGCGAGTTGCCTCTTCTCGCTCGGCCTCCTCTTCGTGTGCGGCTTGTTCTGTCCGCTGCGGCTTCTGTCCATTGCTGCTGCCTTCTGTCCACTGCTGCTGCCTTCTCCCTGTGGCTTCATGGATTCTACCACTGCCTCTGGCGAGTCCGCTGGTGCTTCATCTCTACCACATCGGGCTGCTTCCTCTTCTACTGATCTTCGGGATGAACTCAAGATTACCACTATGTCTCTCGTTGGAAAAAGGAACTTTGTGGAATGGGTTCATTCAGTTCGTCGAGTGCTCCAGACGAAAGGACTGCTTCATCACTTGACTCGGGCTACTCCTACCCTTCCTACTGACGAGTGGCTTCGTGATGACGGCGTGTGCAATCCTGACTTCTCAACTCCATAGATATCGAGCCATACCGGATGGCCATGTATCATGACACGACTAATTCCATGTGGGAGGAACTCCACTCCTTCTATTATGGCCAAAATAGCCTCCAACATCTGTTTGACATCATCACTGATCTTTAATCTCCTGATCCCGGGATACCTGGCGATATGACTCGCTTCGTTGCCAAGGCATGGATACAACACCAGCCTCCTACTGATCTGGTTGCCCAACGGGCACAAAAAGAAGCTGTCGGGATTGCCATGATGATGACAAGGGTTCCTCCGCATCTGCACAATATTCGAGCTCAAATTCTCTCCTCTGCCACTACTCCCTCTCTCTCCGATGTCTGCTCAATGCTTCTGAAGGTTACTCCGCCACCCGAGGCTCCTCTGCCTCCCTCTCCAGCTCTTCTCCTGCTACCTCCACTACATCCCTCCACTCGTGGTACCTCGACCCGTGGGGGTCGCCATTCGTCTCGGGGACGAGGACGTACTGACAAACCCTCCCTTAAATGCACTTTCTGCGGTCGGAAAATCATCTGGAGGCTACCTGCTATCGTAAGTATGATCTGCCACCCCACCTTGCTGCTTCTACGAAGACCGAGTCTCCGCCCGTGGCTTCTACTTCGACTTCCTCAAATGCTCAGTCTGACATTGATGCTATCCGCACCCAACTTCAGCAACTTCAAGGGGCGATTGCTCGCTCCTCGGGCTCTGTGGCTTCCATCGCCAATGAAGGTATTGATTGTATTACCATTGTGATCTAGAAGTGATCAAGTATGTAGCCTCATTGCCAACGCAGTATGAGCAAAGTTGTCAGGATCGCGATCCAGATCATAGGATCTTACGATCCTACGATCCAGATTTTGTAAATCGATCCTGATTTTGTAAAGCGATCCTCGATCCGACCTTACTATCAGATCCGATCCTACCTCGAAACGATCTCCTGTAGGATCTCGATCCTGACAACCTTGAGTATGAGTCTATCAGGGTCGCACATAAGAACATTTGGAGAAATTGAGAGATTGGCTTAGTATGATTTGCTCATATGATGAGTTGAAAAGACTTAGCACAACCAGAATTTTGAAGCGTCGAGTGCGTTGTGACCACTCAACGCTTTCGTCGAGTCAAGTGTTGACTCCTCGAATGATGGCGTTGAGTGTGTTGAGTTTACTCAGTGATTTGTCGAGTCAAAGAGTTGATTTGTCGAGTATGACACTTAAGCGTTGAGTGTGTTGGGTATACTCGACGATTCGTTAAGTCAAGGAGTTGATTCGACGAGTCTGAGTCTCAGGCGTTGAGTGCGTTGAGTTCACTCAATGCCTTCGTCGAGTTAAAGGTTGACTCGACGAATTTGGCACTTAGGCGTTGAGTGCGTTGAGTTCACTCAGCGCCTTCGTCGAGTCAAGTGTTGATTCAGCGGGTTTGGCGCAGAGAGCGTTGAGGCGTTGAGTTCACTCAACGCCATTCGTCGAATATCATATGGATACTCGACGATTCGTCGAGTATAGTTTGTATACTTGGCGATTCGTCGTATATGACATTGATACTCGACGATTCGTCGAGATAAGGGTTGTCTGGTCGAAAACGTTGGATTCTAAGTTCTCGGTCTGCAAATAGCGATGAGAGCTGTTCTATTTATTCCTTGGGGTATAAGTAGAAGGTTTTAGGGTTTCTAAGTAATTGTTCATTCTGTCTAAGCACACGAGCCGCACTGTGCGAAAGACCCGAACCCTAGAAGTCGACGGAAGTCGTTCCGCCCGCTGCCGATCCCGCCGCCCCTGCTCAGTCTTATTCCGGCGAGTGTCGCCGCCGCCTCTCCTCTAACGGGCCTAGCAGTCCGTGGAGACGCTGACCTTCCTCTTTCGACCTAGATCTTGTGCGACAAGATTCTACGGGTTCTCCCGTTCGTGTGGATTTCCTGCGGACAATATTTTGCATTAGCAACTGTAGCCGCAAAGTGGTCGGTTGATTTTCTGGAGCATCTAGGTTGAGTATTGACTCAATTCCATAAAAGTAAATTTTATTTACAACACCTTACTTCTTGATTAATGTTCATCGCTAGATCCGAACTTTTTTGAGTTTTTCTTGTTCCTTATTTCCGCTGCGTGCACAAGTATTGTGCCATCTAACAAAACCCAATAGGTATAACCTGTCTATCTCGGAGTTCCCACTGGATTGTGGACTCTGGTGCCACCAACCACATTACTTGCCAGAAGCCGCCGCAATACTTGGTCTCTCCTCATCTCAAGGTCATTACTGTTGCTAATGGTGACTCCACCCCTGTCTCCGGAGCTGCTGATATCCAGCTTACACCCCACCTCTCATTAACCTTAGTTCTTCATGTCCCGGGCTCCCCGTTCAACTTACTTTCTATTAGCCGACTTAAACAGAATCTTGATTGTCATGTTACATTCTCATCATCTTCTTTTGTTGTGCAGGATTGGCAAACGCAGAATATTATTGGTAGCGGACGGCTGTCTCATGGGCTCTATCTTCTTGATGTCCTTCCGTCTACCCTTTCCGTCGTCTCCTCCGTTTAGTGGCATCGTCGACTTGGTCACGCTCCCCTCCAGATTCTAAAGCAAGCTCTTCCGGATGTCTCCTTGAATGAGTTTACTTGTGAGTCCTGTATCTTTGGTAAACAACATCGATGCTATGTTTGGGAGGGCTTTTCGGAAAGGAAAATGAGTGATAGCAAAGAGCAGGTGAGAAAATGAGCTTTTGGAAAATGTATATTGCAAAAGGAGATCCGTTTGAGTGAACTTCTTTTGCAGAGATTTTCAGAAAGGAGCATTTTATAAACTGTTTGGCAAATAACCGTTGCAGTGACCTTTTTTATTAAAATTGCGCACATTTTTCGCCAGAGTGTGAATTTTCCGGACGGACGAGAATTTTCCTCCCGGGACCGAATTTGTCGCTCGGACGTGCATTTTATGCCCGGACATGAATTATTCGCTCGAGCGCGAACTTTCCTCCCGGACCTTAATTTTCCGTCGGGGAGCCAAAAAACGCGTTCGGGCAAAAAATGCGCGCCCCGGGTAAAAATGCACTCCCGGGCTAAATATTCGCGCCCGGGCTAAATTTTCGCGATTAGGCAAAAATTTTGCGCCCGGATGAAAATTTCGTGACCGGGTGAAAAAATCGCGCCCGGGCAAAAATTTCACGTCGAAGCGAAAACATCGCGCACGGGTGAAAAAATTGCGATCGGCAAAAAAATTGCACCGGAGCGAAAAAAATCGCCTCCGGGGGGAAAAAACCGCTCTCGGGCGAAAAAACCGCGCCTAGGGGAAAAAACGGCTCCCAGGAAAAAAATGCACTATCAGGCAAAAAAACCAGCGCCTGGGCGAAAAATTCGCGCCCGAGTGAAAAAATTCGCGTCCGGGCGAAAAATTCGCGCCCAGGCGAAAATTTTGCGCCGGGCAAAAAAATCCGCGCCCGGGCAGAAAAATCCGCGCTCGGGCGAAGAATGTCGCCCGGGCGAAAAATTCGCCCTCGGGCCAAAAATCCGCGCCCGGGCAATAATTTCCCGCCCCGACAAAAAATTCGCGTCCGGGCGAAAAATTCCGCGCCCAGGCGAAAAATTCCGCGCCCGCGCGGAAAATTTGCGCCCCGACAAAAAATTTGCGCCAGTGCGAAAAAATCTCACCGAGCAAAAAAATCGCGCTCGAGCAAAATATTCGTTTAGAGAAAGGCTTGTGTTTTCGCAGTGTTGTCGAACTGGATTCAGGGTAAAATATTTTCGTAGCATCAACTGTGTATCGGGATGAGAAAATACTTTTCGAAAAATTGAAAAGTAGGAGACTCGTGACTTTTCAAATAAAGGAGAAAAATGAGTTTTTGGTGGTAGCTTTTCCCACCGGTAGACATTCCAAACGGTTTATTATGTGCGGTAGCGTTTTCTAGAAAACGAAAAGGAGCTAAAAAGTTCTCCCAAACAGCCCCCAAGTTTCTTTTTGATGCATCCGCGGTCGCATCCGCGGTCGCATCCGCGGTCGCATCCGCGGTCGCATCCGCGGTCGCATCCGCGGTCGCATCCGCGGTCGCATCCGCGGTCGCATCCGCGGTCGCATCCGCGGTCGCATCCGCGGTCGCATCCGCGGTCGCATCCGCGGTCGCATCCGCGGTCGCATCCGCGGTCGCATCCGCGGTCGCATCCGCGGTCGCATCCGCGGTCGCATCCGCGGTCGCATCCGCGGTCGCATCCGCGGTCGCATCCGCGGTCGCATCCGCGGTCGCATCCGCGGTCGCATCCGCGGTCGCATCCGCGGTCGCATCCGCGGTCGCATCCGCGGTCGCATCCGCGGTCGCATCCGCGGTCGCATCCGCGGTCGCATCCAGATAAGCCATGCTCGAGTGTGTGTGTGTGTGAATTCTATCATGTTCGTTGTCATCATTCGTCGTCTTATTATCGTATGTGTGTTATCATCTTATGTTGTTGTATCACACTTTTTATTTTATGATATGGCTTGTTGGTTTGACCGGCCAGCATGACCATTAATAAATAGGTCTGGTAGTAGAAGGTGTTAGGATGTAGGCGCGATAATATTGTTACGTTAATTGCATGAAATTAACTAAAAACTAAATTTAACAATTCAGCTTTGAGTTGGGAGTTAAGAAATTAAGTTTCTTTTAATTTCTCATCAAAACTTGAGTTTTCCATAACCTCCCCTCTTGATGGCCCAACATTGAAACCCCCTTCTTCACTATAATCTGAATTTAAGACTTGGAGTTTTCCTCTACCTGTTTGAAACCACCTATTAAATCCTGTATTATAGAAATAATCGGGTCCCCCTTGAAACCGATGACTGGAAAAAAAAAAGAAACAGAGAGGGATTTCACGAGAGGGATTTCACCCCTCTCGGTTTCTGTCCAGCCCGCCTAGCCGCCTTCTCCTCCCTCTTGTTCCGACTCTGGCACCTACGCATCGAATGACCCTGGTGGACCTCCATCCTCCAGCTCCGACAAGATTGCCGCTCCCCCGCTGCTCTAGTGGCGACATCGGATCCAGCGGCCCTCGAGAAGACGGTCAACATCGACCTAGTTTTCCCCGTCTTTTTCCCGGCCCGCCTGCAGTGCCGCCTTTCTTCTCCGTCGCACCCGAAGCCCGGAACTCCGGGATCCAACACCGCTCAGCTCCTCCTCCTCCAGCACCCCCTACAGCCCCCCGTTCAGCCACCACCAACCCAAAAAAGTCCAGCTTGCCGACCAACTACCTCCTGCAACCACCCTGTCCAGCCACCACCACTCCAAACCGACCGGCTTGCCGACCAGTCACCTCCTGCAGCTACCCCGTCCAGCCACCACCAACCCAAACCGACCAGCTTGTTGTCCCGAATACCCGTGGAAACTCTTCTGTCTGGGAAATCCTCGCAGGTATACCTTTCTGCTCCCCGTTGTTGTTTAATACTCATGCAATTAATTTATCTGATCGTATTGTTAGCGCTTGAATTTTTTATCGGCCTTTCTCTATCGTTATTTCTAGCACGAACTTTGCCGCTAAATTGAGCTGTCTGATTGTGAAATAACTAAACTCACGCTTGGAGCCCTTGCTAAGAGATCCGAGCCGAATCGACTTAAGTAGAGTATTAGCTATTGTAGTCCCCACTCTCTTAGGAAGGGTGCTGCTAGGCCACTAGACCCATACCGGGTTGCATCAATTTGGTATCAGAGGGAGGTTCAATTCACTCCCATTGTGAATCGAACGATCCGGTGTTCCCTAAATTGTTTTTTTTTCTTTTAAGAAAAAGTTTTTGTTTAAAATTTTTTTTTTCATTACATCTTTTGCAAAAAAAGTGAACTTATTTTCTCTTAAAATATATATATATCTTTTATTATTATTTAAACAAAAAAAAACTCTCAACTTTTTCAAAAAAAATGGAGGATAGAGCGGACAAACTCGAATCAAGCGTCGATGACTTAAATCAACGCATGGGCAACCTCATGCAGATGATGGAAACACTCACCCTCCAAGTGGGAGATGTTACCCGAGTCGTGAATGAGTTATGAACTTCTGTCAATAACTTAGAAGCTGCACGACACCTAGGCCTAAATCAGAAACAACCACCAAATCCTCGGGTGGATGAACCTATTCCGCCACCAGTTGATCCCCACAACCAGCCACGATGGGATACGAGTGTCAAGTTGGATGTCGGAGATTTTGAGGGTCGAGTAGAACTCGAAGGATGCCTAGATTGGTGCGACTGTATGGAGCGGTTCATGGCTTGGAAACGGATGTCGTTGAATCGTCAAGTCGAGTATTTCACCCTTCGGCTTAAGGGCCCCACACTAGTCTGGTGGGTCCAATTAGAGCGTACACGTTTCACGTTAGGTTTGACCCCGATCACGACCTGGGTCGAATTTAAAAAACAGTTGCGAAAGCGATATGTCCCCCCTGGATTATCTCCAAAATTTATATCGCAAATTCCACAACTTACGACAGGATAAACTCTTGGTTGACGACTATACCAATGAGTTCCTTATTCTCCAGTCCAGGTTAGTCATTCGAGAAGAGGACGATATGACTGTGTCTCGCTACCTAAATGACTTACGTTATGCCATCTGGGAGCAAGTAGAGCTTCATGACTTTCGAGACCTAGGGGAGATCTCCAGTCGGGCCCGATGTGTAGAAGCATCACTATAGAAAAAAAACGTCAGGCCCTCGATTTTCTGAGAGACTTCCTAACACGAACGCACCCAAGCCTCTCAACCAGAGTCACCCTCCCGGGTCCACTAGTGGCTCTACTCTAGCCCCCGCCTATACTAAAGGCAAAGAGGTTGTAGGTTCCCGACCCAACCCGGCAACTTTTCAGTGTTTTAAGTGCATGGAGCCGGGACACAAGTCCTCAGAGTGCCCTCGTAGGCAGTTTGTAGCTGTGGTTGAGTCCGAGGAAGATCAGGAACCTGAGTACGGGATCTTCCTTATGGACTCCCAACCGGTTGCGAGCGACGTGGACGAAATCGAAGTAGAAGGAGAGCACGCAGAGCACTTAGTCTGTGTCATGCAACATAGTCTCCTCACCCCCAAAATTTCCACAGAAGATGAGTGGTTGATACAACATTTTCCGTACGACCGCACACATACTTGGTCAATTTTGCTTCATCATTATTAATAGCGGGAGTATGAAAAATTTTGTGTCGCTGTGTATGGTAGAGAAGCTTAAACTCCAAACCGAACCTCTAGGAAAACCCTACAGTTTGTCTTGGGTCACTAGTTCTGTGACGATTCTAGTCACCCATCAGTGTTTAGTAGAGTTTTCCATAGGGGCATCCTACCAGGATTCCGTTTGGTGTCACGTTGCGACCATGGAGGTTTGCCACATCTTGTTAGGGCGTCCGTGGCAGTTTGATAAGCGCGTAGTTCATGACGGAGCAAAGAATTCTTACACTTTTGAACGTAGTGGGCGCAAGATTGTTCTTCTCGCACAGAAGAATGAGCCCTTACCTAAGCCTTTGGATCATTCCCCACCTAGTGGCACCCCGACTTCGCCTATTGCAGTAATTACTTTTCCTTCAACCCACATGCTACTTTCTGGTTCCCAATTCCAGGTGGAGATGTAGGCTAGTGCAGTTGTCTATATTTTAGCCGGCCTTGATTCCAGTCAGGAGCCCGCAGAGATTCCTAGCTTAGTACGTCCCCTTATTTTTTAGTTTTCTTCTATTGTGCCCGATGAGCTGCCAGATCGTCTTCCTCCCATGCGTGATATACAACATTATATCGATCTTATTCCTGGTGCTAGCCTACCTCACCTACCACATTATCGTATGAGTCCTAAATAGCACGAGGAGCTCCACCGTCAAGTCACCGACCTAATTAAAAAGGGTCATGTTAGGGAGAGTATGAGTCCTTGCGCCGTTCCTGCACTCCTCGTCCCTAAGAAGGATGGAACTTGGCGTATGTGTGTGGATAGTCGAGCCATCAACAAAATTACCATCAAGTATCGTTTTTCGATCCCCCGATTGGACGAAATGCTCGACATGCTCAGTGGGTCCAAGATTTTTTCCAAGATTGATCTCAAAAGCGGCTACCATCAAATCCGGATCCGACCCGGGGATGAATGGAAGACTGCTTTCAAGACCGAGGAAGGACTACGAGTGGCTTGTGATGCATTTTGGCCTCTCCAGCGCCCCTAGTACCTTTATGCGATTCATGCTTCAAGTTCTTCGCCCTTTGATGGGAATGTGTGGTTGTTTATTTCGATGACATCTTGATTTATAGCGACAACCCCAACCAACATCTCGAGCACTTGCGTCAGGTCCTACAGATCCTTTTCGAGAACAAGCTTTACGTAAACCTTAAGAAGTGCTTCTTTTTGACCGATAGTTTGACCTTCTTAGGGTATATTGTGTCGGCCGACGGAATTAAGGTTGATCCAGAAAAGATCCAAGCAGTTAGGGCTTGGCCAAGTCCAAAAACTATCACCGAAGCCCGCGGTTTCCATGGATTAGCCTCGTTTTATCGTTGGTTTATTAGAAATTTCAGCACGCTCATCTCGCCGGTGACCGACTGTCTTAAAAAGGGCCATTTTATTTGGACGGACGAAGCAGAACGTGTCTTTTCTCTCATCAAGGACAAGTTGACTAGTGCCCCCGTGCTAGCACTTCCTGACTTCGAGAAAATCTTTGAGGTAAATTGCGACGCCTCGATTATTGGAATAGGATCTGTCTTGAGTCAAGTAAGACGACCCGTCGCATTTTTAGTGAAAAGCTTAATGAGGTCAAAACTCGCTATTACACCTATAATCTAAAATTCTACGCCATCATCCAAGCCCTTTGTCACTGGCGTCACTATTTAATTCAGCGTGAGTTCATCCTTAATACCGATCATGATGCGCTTCGGTACTTGAACTCCCAGAAGGAGGTACGAAGGCATGCCAAGTGGGCAGCCTTTCTTCAGGAGTACACCTTCCATTTGAAACATAAGCCAGGCGTCTCAAATAGAGTAGAGGACGCACTTAGTCATAGGTCGCATGTCTTAATCACCCTACAACCGCATATCCTCGACTTAGATAAGCAAAAGGGCCTCTATCCTTCTGACCCGTATTTCGGTAAGATTTGGGACGAGTGTCAATTTAGTGGCACCGATCCCACCATGGAATATATTTAAGTAAGGGTTTTCTATTCAAAGGAGCTCGCCTTTGAATTTGTGAGGGGCCACTCAGGGCGACCATACTAAGAGAACTTCATTCTTCTGGGTTAAGTGGTCATGTTGGACAAATTAAACTTCTAGACCTCGCTAACTCCCGATTTTATTGGCCTAAAATGAGGGAGGATGTTGCCAACCTCGTTAGGACTTGCACAACCTGTCAAAAGTTTAAAGGACACGCTCAAAATACGGGCCTCTACACCCCTCTCTTCGTTTCCGAGCGGCCTTGGGATGAAGTCTCTATGGATTTTGTCGTAGGATTACCCCGTATCAAACGGAAAGTGGACTCAATCTTTGTCGTGGTTGATCGTTTTTCAAAAATAGCCCATTTTTTCCTTGTAGGAAAATGACCGATGCCATGCATGTGGTCGAACTTTTTTTTTCGGGAGATGGTACGTTTACACGGGATTCCCCGCTCTTTCACTTCCGATCGTGACACTCGATTTTTGAGTTATTTTTGGAAAACTTTATGGGGAAAACTTGGAACCAAGCTCGAATTTAGTAGCGCCTATCACCCACAGACGGATGGGCAGACTAAGGTAGTGAATCGAAGCTTGGGCGATTTTCTTAGATGTCTAGCGGGAGATCATCCGAAACAATGAGATTTAGTTATACTGCAAGCGGAATTTGTTTATAACCACTCAAAGAATCGTTCAACCACTAAATCCCATTTTGAAGTAGTCTATGGCTATCACGTTCCGTTATTACTCGATCGTCATTCTCTTCCTTCTTTTGAACGAACTTCTTTTGATGCGCTAACATATATTGATCATTTAAAATTTTTGCATAAGTTGATCGCTAACAGTTTGCGAGCATCTTCTGAGAAATACAAGGTTGCGGCAGATAAGCATCACCCGAGATGTATTTCTTAGGAGATTGAGTTCTTGCTTTTTTCAGGAAAGAGAGATTTCCCGTGGGCACCTATCACAAGCTCAACCAAGGCATTTTGGGCCATTTCAAATTAAAAAGTGTCTTGACACAAATGCTTATCTTTTAGACTTACTCGCTGGGTTTGGAACCTCCCCTATCTTTAACATTGCTGACTTTGTACCATTTTTTGGTGAACCTTCTGAAACCATCCCTGAACCACCCACTTCCGTACCATCTTCCACTCCACAACCAACTTTAGCTCCGTCTACACCCACCATTGAGGAGATTGAGCAGGTGTTGGATGTTCGTGAGTTTCAGACACGTGTAGGTACATATCATCGCTACCTCGTTTCATGGAAGGACAGGAATATATCAAACAGTTCATGGGTAAGCGCCACCGAGCTTCGTCGTCTCCGACCTGATATTGCTATTGCCGGTTTTTGCCAATTCTTAACGGGGTCGAGTTCTTTTAACCCCGGGGGAATTGATGCATCCGCGGTCGCATCCGCGGTCGCATCCGCGGTCGCATCCAGATAAGCCATGCTTGAATGTGTGTGTGTGTGTGATTTCTATCATGTTCGTCGTCGTCATTCGTCGTCTTATTATCGTATGTGTGTTATCATCTTATGTCGTTGTATCACACTTCTTATTTTATGATAAGACTTGTTGGTTTGATCGACCAACATGACCATTAATAAATAGGTCCGGTAGTAGAAGGTGTTAGGATGTAGGCGCGATAATATTGTTATGTTAATTGCATGAAATTAACTCAAAACTAAATTTAATAATTCAGCTTTGAGTTGGGAGTTAGGAAATTAAGTTTCTTTTAATTTCTCATCAAAACTTGAGTTTTCCATAACTTTCCCTCTTGATTGCCCAACATTGAAACCCCCTTCTTCACTATAATCTGAATTTAAGACTTGGAGTTTTCCTCTACCTGTTTGAAACTCCCCTATTAAATCCTCTATTATAAAACTAATCGGGTCCCCCTTGAAACCGATGATCGGAAAAAAAAGAAACAGAGAGGGATTTCACCCCTCTCGGTTTCTGTCCAGCCCGCCTAGCCGCCTTCTCCTCCCTCCTGTTCCGACTCCGACACCTACGCATCGAACGACCCCGGTGGACCTCCATCCTCCAGCTCCGACAAGATCACCGCTCCCCCGCTGCTCTAGTGGTGACATCGAATCCAGCGGCCCTCGAGAAGACGGTCGACATCGACCTAGTTTTTCCCGTCTTTTTCCCTGCCCGCCTGCAATGCTATCTTTCTTCTCCGTCGCGCCCGAAACCTGGAACTCCGGGATCCAGCACCGCTCAGCTCCTCCTCCTCCAGCACCCCCTACAACCACCCGTCCAACCACCACCAACCCAAACAATTCCAGCTTGCCGACCAACTACCTCCTGCAACCACCCCGTCCAGCCACCACCACTCCAAACCGACCGGCTTGCCGACCAGCCACCTCCTGCAGCCACCCCGTCCAGCCACCACCAACCCAAACTGACCAGCTTGCCGTCCCGAATACCCGTGGAAACTCCTCTACCTGGGAATTCCTCGCAGGTATTCCTTTCTGCTCCCCGCTGTTGTCTAATACTCATGCAATTAATTTATCTGATCGTATTGTTAGCGCTTGCATTTTTTATCGGCCTTTCTCTATCGTTATTTCTAGCACGAACTTTGCCGTTAAATTGAGTTGTCCGTTTGCGAAATAACTAAACTCACGCTTGGAGCCCTTGCTAAGAGATCCGAGCCGAATCGACTTAAGTAGAGTATTAGCTATCGTGGTCCCCACCCTCTCGGGAAGGGCGTTGCTAGGCTACTAGACCCGTACCGGGTTGCATCAATTTTAGTCCTGTCTGTAATCAGAGTAGTACTCCTTTATCCATTGCCCATTCTGATATTTGGGGCCCTTATAAAGTCCCTAGTGTATTTGGGTACCGCTACTTTGTTATCTTTATTGACGATTACTCTCGAGTGACATGGTTATATTTACTACGGGATCGTACCGAACTCACTTTTATATTTCGTACGTTTGTTACTGAACTTTGTACTAAGTTCTCTTCCTCTCTTAAAATTATCCGCACCGACAATGCGCGGGAATATACGAGCCGAACGTTCGCCTCACTCTGTGCTGAGTTTGACATTATACATCAAACATCTTGTGCTTACACACCTCAGCAAAATGGTGTTGCTGAACGCAAAAATCGACATCTTTTTGACGTTGCCCGCTCCTTAATGTTTCAGATGCAGGTACCCATCAAATACTGGAACTTTGCAGTTTCGACTGCGTGTCATCTCATCAATCGTCTGCCTTCCTCCGTTCTCAATTTTATCACTCTGTTTAGCCTCCTCTTTCCTTCTCAGTCTCTGTTTCCTCTCCCACCTCGGGTGTTTGGGTGTGCTTGCTATGCCCATAACCTTGGTCCACCTACGGATAAATTTGCCCCCCGAGCAACCAAATGTATGTTCGTAGGGTACTTTCGCATTCAAAAAAGGTATGTGTGTTACTCTCCTGTCGACCGAAAACTGGTTGTGTCCGCTGATGTTACTTTTATGGAAGACCAACCCTTTCTGTCCTCCACTTCAACTCCTCATTGTGAGCACCCTGTGCCTCGTCCTGCTATCCCAGTTACGACTTCTCAACCTCCTATACTTCCAACACCCCACGTGAAACCACCAGCACCCAAACCACCTCTCATCCGTGTCTACACTCGCCGTAGTCTAAACTACGGAGCCCAGCCACTGCTACCGTCTACCAGTACTATCTCGCAGCCAGCTGGCCCTGCCCCCGCCTCTACAGCTCATCCTCTGGCCAACTATATTTCCCTACATCGGCTCTTTCCTCTGCTCAAATTTGATCTTGCTCTTTCCTTTATTTCTCTGCCTAACACTGTGCAAGAGGCACTCCAATACTCTGGGTGGCGTGCGACAATGGAAGCTAAGATGTCTGCCCTTTGGGCTAATCATACTTGGGATCTGGTATCCCTTCCGTCTGCCCAGTCCCGCGTTAGCTGTAAATGAATCTTTGCCATTAAACATGCTCCGGATGGGACTATCGATCGCCTCAAAGCCCGTCTTGTGGCTCGTGGGTTCACTCAACAACAGGACTTGGACTATGAGAAGACTTTCTCCCCTGTCACCAAACTAAATTCTGTTCGGGTTCTTATCTCTCTTGCTATTCACCGACACTGACCACTACATCAGCTGGACATTAAAAATGACTTTCTTAATGGTGATCTTCAAGAGACGGTTTTCATGAACCAACCTCCCGGATTTGAGACCATTGGGGAGTCTAGGGTATGCCGACTGCGTAAAGTGATTTATGGTCTCAAACAGTCCCCTTGAGCTTGGTTTGAAAAATTTAGTAAGGCTGTTCGTGATATTGGTTTTCAACGAAACTCGACTGACTTCTCTCTTTTTACCCGTCATCGATCAACAGGGACTGTAATTCTCTTAGTCTATGTGAATGATATTCTGATAACTGACGATGACTCTACCGAGATTCAACATATCAAACAACACTTAAACTCTGACTTCCAAACAAAAGATCTGAGAAACCTTTGGTACTTCCTCAGACTTGAGGTTGCTCGAAGAAATGATGGTCTGGTCTTGTTTCAATGAAAATATTGTCTTGACCTTCTTCAGGATGCTGGTTATTCTGGATGTAAGCGGAAACAACCATGGATGTCAACCACAAGCTAAGTGCTCATGGAACCGAATCAGATTCTCTACTTACTAATCTTGAATATTATCGGCGTCTTGTAGAAAAATTGATATATCTAATAGTTACAAGGCCCGATATCTCTTTTGTTGTTGGAGTGGTCAGTCGCTTTATGCATTCTCCAAAAATATCTCATCTACAGGCTGTCGAACGAATCCTCAGGTACTTGAAAGCTGCCCCGGGACGAGGGTTGGTACACAAGCCATCCCCCTCTTTATCTCTTGTTGCGTACACTGATGTGATTATGCGGGTTCGCTTGATGATCGACGATCCACCACTGGTTTCTGTACCTACTTTGGAGGAAATCTCATCACATGGCGCAGCAAGAAGCAATCGGTTGTTGCTCGCTCCTCTGCTGAAGCCGAGTATCGTGCTATGGCAGCTTTCGTGTCTGAACTTACCTGGTTAGAGAGCCTTCTTTGTGATTTGGGTGTCAAACTCTCCTCACCTGCTACTCTTCTCTGCGATAGTTAGGCTGTTATGCGTATTGCGAAGAACCCTGTGTTCCATGAGCGAACAAAACACATTGAGGTTGATTGTCACTTTGTCCGGGAGAAGGTCCAACTGAAAAAACTTTATTTGGAACATGTTTCATCCTCCGAGCAAGTTGCAGATATCTTTATCAAGGCTCTACCTCGGTCATTGTATCAACAGTTTCTATCCAAGCTTGGTGTTTACGATTTGTATGTTTTAGCTTGCCCGCGGGAGTGTTAGAAGATAGTAGAAAAGTATGTAAAAGCCCATTGTAATTGTGACCCATTTTGGGCCCAAGTTTGTCTTAGGTTTAGTCCCACATTGTATTTTTGGGATTTCTCTCTTCCTCTCTACCTATATATTTGTATTCATACTTATTGTTTATACAAGAAATACTATCCAGAAGATTCATTGTTCTCTTTTTCTACAAGGACAACTATTATATCATATTTGAGGGAATAAACTCTATATAGTTTGTATTTATAATTTATACTTCCCTTTGAGGTCTGTAGATGGGGTTTATGTTACATGTGATAGTTATCTTGTAGACAATATCTGCTCTGAATGGTGCAAGATCTAAACCTTTAGAGGTTGATGTCATTCATGACTGGATGTTGATTGTGTGCTAAGATTAGAGTCTTACTAATTTTAAAAATTCGCATGGGTGTCTAAATCCAATTATTGCTTATGTTGGATCTCCCTCAAATCATGTGAATTAGTAATATCTTTAAAGCAGAGGATATGATGCTCATCGTAGGCAATCAAAACCCTTAACTCAGTGTAAAGACTATTCTTAAGTCATGTTTATCTCTTCCTATGCCTCATATGCTCCTTTATCCTTAACATTCCATGAAGAGAGATGAAATCGGGGATATCAATGGTGAAGTGATTTCAGGCATGTTTGGCTAGCGCTAAGAGAAGCAGTGCTGAGAAGCAGTCATGGAGGAATCAATTGTTTTGTAGTGGTTAGAAAATTCGTGAACCTGTTTCGAAAACTGTATTTGTAGTGACGTTTGAAACAATAATGCATGCTTATTTTGTTTCATGTAATGAAAATAAATAATATATTACTTATAAATTAATATAAATTAAATCAAAATAATATATTATTTATAAATATCGTTAATATATTAACAATATTAATTATTAATGTTATTAATATATATATATAATACATTATAAATAATAAAAATTTTAAATCGTGGCTCATACAAAAGCATATATTATGTATATGCACACTCAATTTCTTTTGGCACGGGCCGGAGGGCCCTACATGAGTGGTGGTCCCGCCGCTCATAAAAACATATATATAAAGATTTATATAAATATATATAAAGATTTATAAAAAAACAATATATATCTATACGGTGGGAGTGAGAGAGAGGGGATATATATAATATACGGTGGGAGTGAGAGAGGATACATAGGGGATATATGTATATGGTGGGAGAGAGAGTGTAGAGAGAGCAGTGAGAGAACTTTGGAAGAGAGAGAGGAGATTTAGAAGCAAACAAAATTAGCCGCTGCCCCTTTCTCTCCTCTTTCTCCACTCTCTCTCTCTCCCACGTGAAAGTACCCCTTCTCTCTTCTCTCTTGCTCTCCCTCTCTCTCCTACCTCTCTCACCCGGGCCAGCATTCACTCCTCTCTCTTTCCCACGTGAAAGCACACCCTCTCTCTACCTCTCTCTCTCGCCTGGGCCAGCCGCCTTTTGAGTGTTATAAGGGTGAACACCCTTTGGTGCAAGGGTATTTTGGGAAGCAAATGTTGCACCAAAGGGTGTTTTCCCTTATATCTATACGAGTGACAGTGCACGGGGGCTCCCTCATGCCCCGCGCGACAATACCCGGCTTGTGGCGGCGGGCTTCACCCGCCCCCGGTGGGCTTCAGAACATCAACTTAGGTAATGAAAAGACTCTTTGGTACTATTTTTAATTATTAAAATTTATTTGAACGAAGATTTCAGATTGAGGAGATCGTGCAGTTAACCTTGAAGACAATTCAAACCTCTCAAACCTCTGTATCCTCAAATCTTCTCCTATTCTGAGAGGTAGTTTTCAGAGGAAACAAAGGAGTTTGACCGACCAGATAAACCCTATAATCTGCAGGGATGGGGGAAAAACAGGGGCGGGGGAGGAGAAACAGATAAAGGGGGTAGAGGAAATGGACATACCTTCAAGTATAAGGAGATCAAAACGAAGGGGTCTTCGCTGGAAGGTGAGTGTTGAGGTGTAGACGCCGATAGTGGTAGGGAGGATATGGAAATAGAGATTGTCACAACCCGCATTTTCTCCGAGGAAAACGAATTATCAGAGTAGGAGAAAACACGCGTCATGATGCCACGTCGAGCAGGGGATAACTGTCGACGCTCAGGCAAACCGCTATCAACTATACTTTATCAAAATTTATGAGTTAAATGAATAGAAAATCAGTTATATTTTTTAAAGGCCGTATCTCTCGGCTCGGTGGATCATCTAGTCCACAGTTTAAAAACTATATTTATACGATGCGGAAAAATACTTTATTCAGGTTTGACATCCTAAAAAAGTGCATAGGTGTCCCCAGAGGACAACTTATACTATGCAGGGCCCTACTTTTAATTTATACTATATATAAGAAAATGATCTTTTTACGTTGTTTGCAAAATAGTGATGAGTTTTATAAAACATGTTGATTATGAGTAATACTTATAATAGTGTTTTTAGGTTTAAAAGTAACTAGCAACCTAACATAAATCATCCCAAGAGCAAGTAGACTATCTCCAATAAAGGTAGCAGCAAAAAGTAACATATCTAGTATCAAGGTAAAAATTATCAGTGGGCGCCAACAAACTGACACGAACCCACTGACAAGTATGTATGTCTGTAAGAAAAACACATCAAAACTACCTCGCAAAACAAGGAACTGATCTCAAAAGCACCAGAGACCACCAGCAACAGCACAACACCACTAGCCGTCAGAGCGGCTATTATCCAGAACCTGAGGCATTCAAAGAAGAAAGAATACCTTAACAAGCAAAACTAGAAAACTGTTCGAAAGTGTCAATCAGAAGATAAGTAAAAGAGGAGAATAAAGCAGTAACAGTCACAACTGCCCAAGGCAAGGCAAAAAGAAAGAGCACTAAGTGCGAGGACACAACAGTAGCTCTGCCCAAAAGCTGCAGAGTCAACAAGGCTAACATGAGCCTAAATGCTGTAATCTACCAAGGAAGAAACGTCTAACACCCTAAGCTGTGGGAGATGGTAGTAGCAAAAACATCGCGGATCCGGGTTGGAGGCAAACTCAGTCCCCCAACCACTATTTCCAAGAAACCAAGATCAGGGGTCTACATGTGAAAGCACTAGGGACCTCCCACCCCCTTGCCCAGCCCGTACTTGGAGCAAGATAAAAGAAAAGGGTGGCCACGGCTAAATTACACACCACCACCACCCCATAAGAGCTTCAAATCACCACTACTAACCACGACCCACGATTCGGCCTTTGGGAAAGAAAACATAGCCGACAAGGAACATCAACACCAAGAACTTCACTCGGGGGAAGAAATCAAGGTAAGGAAAAAGCGTTGAGATAACTCAACACGGCTTGGCGTTGAGTGAGCCCCACTCACTCAAAGCCTAACCAGACCTTGGCGTTGAGTGAGTCAGCCTCACTCAGCGCCAGAAATCACCATGGCGTTGAGTGAGGTTCACTCACTCAACGCCCTCCGCAAGAACAACTCTGGCGTTGAGTGAGCTAACCTCACTTAACGCCAAAACAACCATGCGTTGAGTGAGGTTCTCTCACTCAACGCCTCCCGCAAGAAAACTTTGGTGTTGAGTGAGCTAACCTCACTCAACGCCAAAACAGCTATGACGTTGAGTGAGGTCCACCCCCTCAACGCCTTCAGCAAAAGAGGCAGTGGCGTTGAGTGAGCTAACCTAACTCAACGCCAAAACAGCTACGGCGTTGAGTGAGGTCTACTCACTCAACGCCTTAGCACTTTACTGCAGGAAAACCCTAAACCAACACCAACAGGAAAAGGTCGGCGGGAAAGCCGACTGGTTCTCGCCGAATCGGCGGGAATCCAGATTGATTCTCGCCAAATCGGCGGGAATCCAGAATGATTCTCGCCGAATCGGCGGGAATCCAGAATGATTCTCGCCGAATCGGCGGGAATCAAGATTGATTCTCGCCGAATCGGCGGGAATCACTGACGATACTCGTCGAAATCGGCGAGAATCACTTAGTGATTCCCGTCGATTTTGACTTAGACGAATTTCTAACTCAGTCGCCTCACTACTTAGTCGCAAAAGGACAGACCAAACTATGGCTTTGAGTGTGTACACCACACTCAACGCCAAATCCCGGGCGGCTTTTGGTTTTGAGTGTGTGCACCACACTCAACACCAAATCTCGAGAGCCTACCAAGACTGGTTCTAACCGGAGCACTACCACAGAAACCTCCTCTCTCTCTCTCTTGGTTCCACCCGCAAAAGCACCAAACCAGAACTGAAAATCTGGAGTCAAAATGGTGAAAACAACCAGCGGGTTGAGCGAAAACAGCACAAGGAGGGGGGGGGCTCATAAAGGGAAACTGAAGCACAAAGTTTAACAAGCAAAAAGAGAAAAGCTAGGCTTCTATCCTAGGGTTAACCTAAGAGGGGAAAAAAATCAGAACTGCAAGTGCAAGGACCACTTGCCTCGATTTCCGACGAAGCTTGGTTGGTTTCCCCTTATCTTCACACGGCACCAGCAGCAGCAATACCCTAACAGAAAAATCTCGAACTTTAAAGGCGGAAAAAGGCCAAAACCAGAATTTCGGGCCTCCTAAAAACTCCACGAAAATCAAATCTCTTACCGTAGAAACGTAGGTCTAAGAGAGAGCAACCCAAATCCGCTTTCGGAATTGAATTCCGTCCACAAACGCTCCCGGAATCGCCGTCCGAAGGGTAGCAGGTCGGCGGTTTCTCCGCTGTTTTTCCGCGTACAGGAGAGGCGGGTTCGGTCTCGGGAAGAAGAAGAAGAGTGGGCCCGCCATCTACTGATTAAGGCTTTTAAAATAAAAAGGCACGCCTATTCGGCCCTAACCGCTGCTTAAACTGCTGGTTCACTTAAGCTAAGAAATTTCCAATTCATTTTTACTAATAACACACCCAAAACGACTCGAAAACCGAACTACCTCGGAATTTGACAAAATTCGCACCGTAGCTAAATACCCATGCTACGAACGTAACGGCGAAGTCAAAATTAACTTTCTACGAACAGAACTCGAGTTATACCCACCCAAAGCCAAAACACAAGCATCCCCCGAGAGGCCACACCGGGTCACCCAAAACGACTCGGCTTGCTAGGGAGATCTTGCCAATAGGCTACAAAATAAGCCACTCAGTTCTAAGGAGTTAAGACCACACTCCACAGATGGCACAAGCCAAGAAAACGCGTCGACGTAACGCCAAACGAGAATTAAATAATCGCAGAAAAAATCGGGGGCGTTACAGTCACTCCCCCTAAAAGAAAGTTTCGTTCCGAAACTTTACGCACAACACTTCTACTATAGAAGGAAAAGTAACAAACCAAACATTACAAGAAGAAAACAAACCAACCTAATCAGGGAAACAGTTGAGGGTGAGCCTCCCTCATAGCTGACTCTAACTCCCAAGTCGCGCTTTTCAAACCCTGATTCTTCCATAGAACTTTGACCATCGGGATGGACTTCC
Source organism: Platanthera zijinensis (assembly GCA_039513925.1). Classification (NCBI taxonomy): domain Eukaryota; kingdom Viridiplantae; phylum Streptophyta; class Magnoliopsida; order Asparagales; family Orchidaceae; genus Platanthera; species Platanthera zijinensis. The sequence goes on from CM077082.1 coordinate 52,495,644, forward strand.
TTCGCAGCACCCGATCTTGAGTATCCAATATGCGGACTGGCACTTCAATAAAAGAGAGATTAGGCTCCAACTGGGGCACAATATCCAAGACTTGCCCACTACTGCGCACACACTTCCGCAATTGGCTTACGTGAAATACATTATGAACACCTGGGAAGTTTGCTGGCAAATCCAACCTATAAGCTGACACGCCAATCCGTTCAACAATCTTAAACGGGCCCACATACCTCGGGTCTAATTTCCGATTCTTACCGAACCTCTTAACTCCAACCATCGGGGAAACCTTAAGAAACACGAGGTCCCCTACAGAAAACTCCAAGTCCGACCTACGCCGATTGACGTTCTTCTCATATCTCTCCTGAGCTAAACGAAGCTTTTCTCGAATAAGCTTCACTGCGACTTCCATCTCCTCGAGCGCATCCGGACCCAACAAGGGTCTCTCACCTGCCTCAGCCCAAAACAGGGGAGTTCTGCAGCGCCTCCCATACAACGCTTCAAACGGAGTCATTTGCAAACTTTCTTGATAACTGTTGTTGTATGCAAACTCCATAAGTCGCAATCGCTCATCCCACGCTCCACCGTGGTCTAGAATGTAGCATCTGATCATATCCTCAACTATCTGGTTCACCTGCTCCGTCTGCCCATTGGTCTGTGGGTGGTAAGCAGTCGAATACCTCAGATCGGTACCCAAACCCTCCTGCAGACTTTGCCAAAAGCGAGAAGTAAACTGGGAATCTCGATCGGAAATGATGCTAACAGGCACACCGTGCAATCTGATGACCTCATTCAAGTACAACTCTGCTATCTTCTTCATCGGGTAGTCAATCTTATACGACACGAAGTGAGCACACTTCGTCAATCTATCCACTATAACCCAAACAGAATCAAATCCCCTTAGAGATTTCGGTAAGCCCGTGATGAAGTCCATAGAAATACTTTCCCACTTCCAAGTCGGGATCTCTAACGGAGTTAACTTGCCACCAGGCCTTCCGTGATCGGCCTTCACACGCTTGCAAGTGTGGCACTCAGCAATAAATCGGGCTATATCACTTTTCATCCCATACCACCAGGCAATTTGCTTCAAATCATGATACATCTTCGTAGATCCTGGATGGTAGGCAACACTGGATCCATGAGCCTCTCTGCATACCGTACCCCTGATGTCCCCAACGGCGCGGATGCAAAATCTGCCGCGGTACTTCAAAGTACCCGCATCATCGATGGAAAAATCCGGCAACTCCCCTCTCTCAGTCCTGAGGTATAAGTGCAGCAGGTCCGGATCGTCCTTCTGGTGCAACCTAGTAAGGGAAATCCAGGACGGCTCTGCCACTGCCAAACTACTCTTCATGTCGCAGCATCCCACTGAGATATCCATAAGGAGGAACTCTTCCACTAAACGATCGGGGGAGAGATTAAAGATCTTCCCCGTCTTCCGACTCAGGGCGTCGGCCACCACATTGGCCTTGCCTGGATGATACTGGATATCTACATCATAATCGGTCATATACTCTAGCCACCGACGCTGGCGAAGATTCAACTCCTTCTGCGTGAACACATACTTCAGGCTCTTGTGATCAGTGAAGATCTTGCACTGAGCCCCATAAAGTAGATGCCTCCACAGGTTCAACGCTTAAATCACTGCTGCAAACTCAAGGTCATGCGTAGGGTAATTTCTCTCATGAGTCTTTAATTGCCTTTACCCATACGCAATCATTTTTCCAACCTGCATCAACACGCAACCTAAACCAACATGCGAAGCATCCACGTACACATCATAATCCACACCCTCAGTAGGTAGGGTCAGGACGGGAGCAGTGCACAATCTGTTCTTTAGCTCCAGGAAGGCTTCTTCGCACTGCTCGCTCCAAACAAAGGCCGCGTTCTTCTGAGTCAACCTGGTCAAAGGTGCAGCTAGGGTAGAGAAACCCTCCACGAACCTCCTGTAGTAGCCGACCAACCCTAGAAAGCTCTTGATCTCCTTGGGCGTGCCCGGCCTACTCCAATCCATCACTGCTGCGATATTTTCCGGGTCAACCGAGATCCCATCCTTATTCACCACGTGGCCCAGAAACGAGACCTGAGGCAACCAAAATTCGCACTTGCTCAACTTGGCGAATAGCTTGTGATTCCTCAACTCCGATAGAACCAAGCGCAGATGCTGCTCATGCTCCTCAGCGTTGCGAGAATAGACCAGCACGTCATCGATGAAAACCACAACAAACTTGTTCAGGAAATCCTTGAACACCCGGTTCATCATATTCATGAAAGCTGATGGTGCGTTGGTCAGACCAAACGACATCACCAAAAACTCAAAATGTCCATGCCTCGATCTAAACGCAGTCCGTGGAATATCTGCCTCACGGATCCTAAGCTGGTGATAGCCAGAACGAAGATCGATCTTAGAGAACACCGTGTTACCGCGCAACTGGTCAAACAAGTCATCGATCCTCGGCAGGGGGTACCTGTTCTTAATAGTGACTTTGTTCAACTCCCTGTAGTCGATGCAAAGCCGCATCGACCCATCCTTCTTCTTCACAAATAGAACAGGAGCACCCCAAGACGACGAACTCTGCCTGATAAACCCTTTAGCCAATAACTCATCTAACTGGACTCGCAACTCCTCTAGCTCACGAGGGGCCATCCGGTACGGCGCCTTAGCAATAGGACGCGTACCCGGTTCCAAATCAATCATAAATTCGACATCCCGATCGGGAGGAAGATCAGGAAGGTCATCAGGAAACACATCAGCGAAACCGCGAACAACGGGAATCTCCTCTAAGCGCGGTATACTAACAGCGGTCCCAACCACCGAGACTAAACAAGCAAAAAAACTAGAAGAAAACAACTTTTGAGCACATACCACAGAAATGACAGGAGAATCTTGGCACGGATCAACATACACGCTTCCCGGCTGACCATTGTCCTTGATGAAGTCCAAGCGCTTCCCTTTGCACTGAATGACCGCATCATACTTAGACAGCCAGTCCATGTCCAGAATGACATCGAAGTCCTCCAGGTCAATCATCTTCAAGTCCGCCCTCGCAAGAAAATCCCCTAACAAAACAGGGCAATCTAGAATGCCCAAATCTGATAGCACAGATTCACCAGAAGGGAATTTGACGCGGAAGGTATCCCGAACTCGATCTAGAGTTAACCGATGTCGCTCCACAATGGCTCTAGCCACAAATGAGTGGGTAACGCCGGAGTCGAACAGAACGCGCGCCCAGCGGTTCTTCACCTTAAATTTCCCTATAGTAGTATACACAACTAAGGATCTACCAAAACAACACTGTAACCATTCTAACAAATGAAACTTTCAAGCTGGAAACAGAAACAACTAACCTGAGATGACCTGAGTCGAAGCTTGGGCCTCCTCGGAAGAGATCACGTTCAGCTTTCCTTTACCCTTGTCCACATGCTGAGGCGGAGCAAGCGCCTGAAGTGGAACTGCATGAAGAGCAGGCTGGACCTGAGGACACCTAGACTTGATGTGACCCTTCTGCCCACACTGATAGCAGACTTTATCCTTGGACCAGCACTGGACAGCATCATGCCCGGGTCGCTTGCAGACAGAACATGAGACATCCCTCCTAGGAGCACCCTGAATCGCATGAACCTGGTCCTTTTTCTAAGCTGCTGCCTTCTTAAAACACCTCTCGACAGGGTGGCCCGACCGGCCACAGAAACTACACACCACCTTGCTCTTCTTTCCCGAAACAGCATCGGGTACCTGGGGTTTCTTTTCCTCGACGGACTTCCTCTTGTCCTTCCTCATTTGCTGGCCTCTGCTCCTTGCGATCTCGATAGCCTCCACCTTCAGAGCAGCCTCCACTACCTCTGCATAGGTCTCTGATCCATAAGCACTGGTCAACTGCTGCACCTCGCTCCTCAAGCCACCAAGAAACCGCTTGACTCGATTAGCCTCAACACTCACCAATCCAGGAGCAAATCGGCTCAACTTGCTGAACTCTATCTCATACTCACCAACCGTGAGTTGCCTTTGCTTCAGGTGGAGGAAGTCATTCATAAGACGGTCACGCTCGACTGAGGGCAAGAACTTCCTCAACAGCATTTCCTTGAACATTTCCCAAGAGCAACCAGCTACCAAGCTCTCCTTTTCTCTAAGCCACCAACTCTTAGTCAAACCCTTAAGCTGATAGACGACTATCATCACCCTCTGATCGTCTGTAATACCGTAGTACGAGAACATCTTCTCCATGGAGATCAGCCAATCGTCTATGACCATGAAATCTGCCTTTCCATCATACGTAGGAGGGCTAAATCTCTGAAATTGCGAGATGAATGTCATCTCCGCTGGCACCACCACTGGAGGTCTCAGGGGTGCAGGAGGAGGTGGAACAACAATTCCCCATGCAGGGTCTTGCACTCCCTGAGTCTGTCCTGCCACAACTGCCACCAAAGACTGGATCTGGGCTCGCACCTCCACCAACTGCCTGCTCAAGGAATCGCTACTCTGCCGCAAGCTCTCGATCACCGTATCATTCTGCGCTCCAGATGACTCACCCTCAGATAGGGGGGTCGATCTAGTCGAAGGGCGTCTCGTCATCCTAAAGTCATAACAACCTTAGTCAGATCCTAGTACGACAGCTGCAACTAACTACAAGTACAGACAATACATACATAAATATGAACTTAAAGCTGCTAACTTGCTCTGGGAGTTTATTTTTACAAGAATTGATGTTATGCCTTAACCTAGGATGGTTAACCACCACCATACTGACTCTTGTGCCTAGATCGGGAATGCATCACTTTATATTATTTTTGACTCAAAAATTATGTGTGTACATATGTCATCCTGCCAGTCTTTAGTTTGACACGTTGTGCTTATGCAATGTTATGCTATGCATGTTTGTGTTATGCATTCTAAAAAGGCCCTAATGCATGTTATGAGCGGCGTACACATGAAAATGTTATGCATCTCATACTACATAACATTTTCATGCAACGAAAAGAAAACGAGCTAGTCGCAGCCATGTGGTGAGTTTATGCATCCCATACTACATAACCCTCACATGTTGCCCCTATGGTGGATCCATATACGAACACATATTATGCATCCCATACTACATAATATGCCCCGTATACTTTATGTTATGTTATGAGTGTAGTGTTCGTGATTTTGCCAAGACGTGCTGATGACATATCGGTGTGTGAATGACATGATGCTGAACTACTAATGCAATCAAAAGGGAAGGTTGCCCGACTAACTTGTCAAACAACCTCCCTCTGATACCAACTGTCACAACCCACATTTTCTCCTAGGAAAACGAATTATCAGAGTAGGAGAAAACACGCGTCATGATGCCATGTCGAGCAGGAGATAACTGTCGACGCTCAGGCAAACTGCTATCAACTATACTTTATGAAAATTTATGAGTTAAATGAATAGAAAATCAGTTATATTTTTTAAAGGCCGTATCCCTCGGCTCGGTGGATCATCTAGTCCACTGTTTAAAAACTATACTTATACGCTGCGGAAAAATACTTTATTCAGGTTTGACATCCTAAAAGAGTGCATAAGTGTCCCCAGAGGACAACTTATACTATGCAGGACTCTACTTTTAATTTATACTATATATAAGAAAATGATCTTTTTACGTTGTTTGCAAAATAGTGACGAGTTTTATAAAACATGTTAATTTTGAGTAATATTTATAATAGTGTTTTTAGGTTTAAAAGTAACTAGCAACCTAACATAAATCATCCCAAGAGCAAGTAGACTATCTCCAATAAAAGTAGCAGCAAAAAGTAACATATCTAGTATCAAGGTAAAAACTACCAGTGGGCGCCAACAAACTGACACGAACCCTGTTACGCCCCCGCTATGCTTTGCCGGGCGTCATTATGTTCGGAGAACCAGGGGCGCGCTAAACAACGGGGCTGAACCTTCGGGTTCAGCCCCCACTCAGTGAACCGGCCGGCCAGGGGTTGAACCAGGCGGGTTCAGCCCCCCTTGGAGGGGCCGGCCGGCCCTTCCATGCCCGGATATATTTGTATCCGGACAGCCCCCCTTTGGGGGTTATGAAGATTGTTATCAGGTAGCCTCCTTCTTCCTCCTTAACCCTAAATTCCCTTAGTTTTCTCTAGATCTCTCTCTCGTAGTTGCTCTCCCGTAGTTTTGCCCTAACATTTGGTATCTGAGGCGTTCGATTCTCTCAAATGGTGAACACTCGCACTCAAGAGGAGTTCTCGCGGATTGAAACCCTAGAGGAGAACGTCGTTGGCCTAACCGATTCGATGGCGGCCTTGGAGGGGCGATTGGAGGCTCGGTTGGATGAGTTGAAGACCCTATTGAAAGGGAAAGCCCCGGCCAGTGACGATTCAGCCGGATCGGGGGCGGATCCTGCGGCTTCGGCCGCCGCGCGGCTTGTGAAAGGCTTCGCGGGCGTGCGGCCTACGGGAGGGGTTCCGCCGGGCGCGGCGTGGCCCGAGACAGCGGGGGGTTCGGCGTCGGCGGCCTACGTACCTTCGGCGGGAGTATCAGCGGCGTATGGGGGTCCGACGGGGCCGTTTCCGCCAGGATCCGCAGCAGCAGGCCTCGGCGACTTCGGATGGGCCAGGAACAGTGGCGCCGAGGTGGGGATGACCCTTTTGGGCTCCGGCGGCCACCCGATATGGCAGGACAGCCAGGGGGGGACTCCTTCCTCCTCCACGCGGGTTTGGGCCACCAGGAATGGCCGGTTTATGCCCACGGTGGGGATGCCAGCCGCAACCTCCGCCTTGGGGAGCGGGACAGCAGCACGGCTACGACGGATTTGAGCATGGGGAACACGCAACGCGGGACGGAGGTCCAAGGACACAACGTTGACCCCCGGATTAACCCGCATGTACTTTCCGGAGTTCGAGGGCGGTGACGCCTTGGAATGGATTCATAAGGCGGAACTTTTCTTTCAGCACCAGGAGGTGCCTGAAGGGCAGTGGGTGCAGCCAGCGTCCTTCCATTTGAAGGACGACGCCTTCCAGTGGACACAGTGGTTCCTGCGGGGACGGGAGTACGTGCCTTGGGGGGAGTTTGTGGATGGATTTACGGGCCGATTTGGTCCACTGGAGTATGAGAACTTTGAGGCCCTCCTTCAGAAGCTTCGTCAAAAAGGGTCGGTGATGGAGTATCGCACGGAGTTCGAGAAGTTGGCGAATCGGGTTCAGTTGCCGGAGAGGACACTCTACAGCTGTTTCATATCTGGTCTCAAGGAGCACATTCGCGACGAGGTGCATGCACTCATGCCCCGTTCCTTGAACCACGCCATTACCTTGGCACGGATTCAGGAGGAGAGGTTCAACAGGCAGCGGGCGCGTCTCACGAGTAGGCCGCCTTCGACCCCGGCCACAGCGGCACGCCGGGAGCAGCCTGCGGGTAACAAACCGACGGTGACTCGATTGTCTTGGAGCGAGTTGGCCGCTCGGAAGGAGAAGGGCCTATGCTTTAATTGCGACGAGAAGTTTGTGCCGGGGCATAAATGCCAGAAGCTACAGGTTTTCATGCTGCAGCCGGATGGAGACGAGCCGGCGTCGGTTGAGGAGTTGGAGGTGGACGTGGACTTGGACGAGACGGAGTTCAGGGTCTCTTTACATGCTCTCGAGGGTTGTGCTCCCCCGCTTACTATGCGGTTGGCGGGCTGGATTGCCCAAGAGAAGGTTACTATCCTGGTGGACAGTGGGAGCACCCACAACTTCATACATCCCGACGTGGCACAGCGAGTTGGGCACCTGGTTGACAAGGGAGCGGCTTTTCACGTTATGGTGGCGGATGGAAGCAAGCTGCAGTGTGAGGGGGTGCTGAAAGGAGTGGAGATGCGGATACATGGTTATGTGGGACGGACTGACGTCTACCTGCTGCCTATTCGAGGTTCCGACATGGTGTTGGGAGTTCAATGGTTGCGCCAGCTACAGCGTGTGACTTTTGATTGGAAACACATGACCATGGAGTTTGTACATGGCGAGAAACAGTTTTGCCTGAAGGGTATGATGTCATCCCATGTTAAAGAGGTTTCTCTTCGCAGCATGCAGCGGTTGAGCGGGGAGGGGCAGATGATATCCGTCCTCAGGGCGGTTCAGACCGGCGATTCCACACCTCCTGAGGTACCGGTTCAGATACAGTTACTTCTGACAGAGTTTGCTGATGTTTTTCAGGAACCACGCACCTTGCCACCACCGAGGTTTCTTGATCACCGTATTCCGCTCAAAGTGGGGGCTGAGCCTACGAATGTTCGTCCGTACCGCTACCCACATGTTCAGAAGGCGGAGATTGAACGCAGTGTCCGCGAGATGCTGGAGGCCGGCATCATTCGGCCGAGTACAAGTTCTTTTTCGGCTCCCATTATTTTGGTCAAGAAAAAGGACGGGTCCTAGCGATTTTGTGTGGACTACCATTCCTTGAATAGTGCTACTGTCAAGGATAATTTTCCGATTCCTCACATCGAAGAATTACTAGATGAGCTTCTTGGTGCACAGCGATTCACCAAGTTAGACCTGCGTTCCGGCTATTATCAAATTTTGATGGCACAGGAGGACATTCATAAGACGACATTCCGGACTCATGACGGTCATTATGAGTTTTTGGTTATGGCCAACGGGCTGACTGGGGGGCCCGCTACATTCCAGGCTAACATGAACGAGATATTCAGAGATTTTCTGCGGGTCTTTGTCTTGACCTTCTTTGATGATATCCTCATCTACAACGCCAATTGGGAGGACCACGTGCGCCACGTGGAACAGGTCCTTGGTCGACTGCACCAGCACCACCTGTATGTCAACCGTTCCAAGTGCTCTTTCAGACAGGAGGAGGTGGAGTATTTAGGCCATTTGGTCTCTGGTCAGGGAGTGCGGGCCGACCCGCGGAAGATACAGAGTATGCAGTCCTGGCCGCGACCGGTGACTGTTCGAGCCTTGCGGGGTTTTTTGGGGCTCACCGGGTACTACCGGCGTTTCGTGCAGGACTATGGCAAGATCGCTAGGCCATTGACCCAGCTTCTGCAGAAGGATTCTTTCTCTTGGAGTGAGGAGGCGGAGGAGGCATTTCAGGCTCTCAAGCGAGCCATGACCTCCACACCAGTGCTGGCACTACCAGATTTCACGCAGGAGTTCATTTTGGAGACGGATGCGTCGGGAGTCGGCATCGGGGCGGTGCTGATGCAGGCGGGGCGACCCATAGCCTTTTACAACAAGACATTGGCTCCTCGTACCTTGGGTCTCTCGGCCTACGAGAAGGAGTTATTGGCGATCATTCATGCAGTGGCCGTTTGGCGGCCCTATTTGCTGGGCTGACACTTCAAGATCCGGACGAACCAGCAGAGCTTGAAGCATTTCCTGGACCAGCGGGTCTCTTCGCCTCTACAACAGAAATGGGTTACCAAGCTTTTGGGCTACGACTACGAGATCGTTTATCCCCGGGGCTAGGAGAATGTGGTTGTCGATGCCCTCTCTCGTCTCCCAAAGGCAGCTCTTTCTCACCTTTCGGGACCGTTGGTCGATTCCCTGGAGGATATCGAGGAGGAGGTGTTGCGATCCGACACGCTCGGACCATTGGTGGAGGCCCTACAGCGAGGCGAACCAGTAGCGGCCGGTTATCATCTGTGTAATGGTCGGCTGTACTACCGGGGCCGGGTGGTCGTGCCCGCCGATTCAGCTTGGAAGACGGTACTGATGCATGAGTTCCACTCGTCTCCCACAGGGGGGCATGCGGGGGTGCTTCGAACCCCTCAGAGGGCACGCACAAATGTTTTTTGGGCCGGCATGCGACGGGACATTCAGCAGTTTGTTCGGCACTGTGACATCTGCCAACGGCAGAAATATGAGACTTCTTCTCCTGCAGGGCTGCTCGTGCCATTGGACATCCCGCAGCTTGTTTGGGACACGGTGTCCATGGACTTTATTGATGGGCTGCCTAAGTCTAAAGGCAAGTCCGTGATTCTGGTCGTGGTGGATAAGCTCTCCAAGTATGGCCATTTCCTGGCCCTCAGTCATCCGTATACCGGGGAATTTGTGGCGGCACTCTTCGCTCGGGAAATCGTTCGTCTGCATGGTCTTCCTCGTGCCATTATTTCTGATCGAGACCCCACCTTCGTCAGTGGGTTTTGGAGGGAGCTTTTCCGGTTGCAGGGCACTCGCTTACACTTCAGCACGACACATCACCCGCAGTCGGATGGCCAGACCGAGGTGCTCAATCGGGGTGTCGAGACGTACCTTCGTTGCTTTGTTATGGATGAGCCTCGGAGTTGGCCGGATTGGTTACACTGGGCTGAGTACTGTTACAACACGTCATATCATTCAGCCAGCAGGATGACGCCGTTTGAGGTGGTTTACGGGCCGCCGCCGTCTTTGGCTAGCTATGAGCCGGGTAGCACAGCTCTTCCGGCCGTGGATCGTGCTCTTCTGGATCGTGATCGCATGTTGGTCACTCTTCGGGAGAATCTCCGTCTGGCACAGGAACGCATGAAGACTCAAGCGGACAAGCACCGTACGGAGCGGGAGTTCGCCGTGGGTGACAGTTTTTCTCAAGCTCCAGCCGTACCGCCAGTTGTCCGTGGCTCGTCGTGGCAACCAGAAGCTGTCCCCGCGCTACTAAGGCCCCTTTCAGATCATCAGCAGGGTGGGGCCGGTAGCTTACACTTTAGCTTTGCCGGAGGGGTCCCACATTCATCCTACGTTCCATGTATCCTTGCTCAAGCGGAAGTTGGGTCCGCATGTCCAGCCCAGTACTAACCTGCCCGAGGCTACTTCTCTGGGGGAGCTGCGGCCGCTGCCCGAGGATATTTTGGGGCACCGATGGAAGAGTCGGGGCACGGAATACCGGCCCGAGCTCTTGGTCAAATGGCAGAACCTATCACCAGCACACAACTCTTGGGTGGACTTCTTTGACTTCAAGGAGCTCTACCCGCACTACCACCTTGAGGACAAGTTGGCTCTTGATGGGGAGGGGAATGGTACGCCCCCGCTACGCTTTGCCGGGCGTCATTATGTTCGGAGAACCAGGGGTGCGCTAAACAACGGGGTTGAACCTTCGGGTTCAGCCCCCACTCAGTGAACCGGCCGGCCAGGGGCTGAACCAGGCGGGTTCAGCCCCCCTTGGAGGGGCCGGCCGACCCTTCCATGCCCGAATATATTTATATCCGGGCAGCCCCCCTTTGGGGGTTATGAAGATTGTTATCAGGTAGCCTCCTTCCTCCCTAACCCTAAATTCCCTTAGTTTTCTCTAGATCTCTCTCTCGTAGTTGCTCTCCCGTAGTTTTGCCCTAATAAACCCACTGACAAGTATGTATGTCTGTAAGAAAAACACATCAAAACTACCTCGCAAAACAAGGAACTGATCTCAAAAGCACTAGAGACCACCAGCAACAGCACAGCACCACTAGCCGTTAGAGCGGCTACTATCCAGAACCTGAGGCATTCAAAGAAGAAAGAATACCTCAGCAAGCAAAACTAGAAAACTGCTCGAAAGAGTCAATCAGAAGATAAGTAAAAGAGGAGAACAAAGTAGTAACAGTCACAACTGCCCAAGGCAAGGCAAAAAGAAAGAGCACTAAGTGCGAGGACACAACAGTAGCTCTGCCCAAAAGCTGCAGAGTCAACAAGGCTAACATGAGCCTAAATGCTGTAATCTACCAAGGAAGAAACGTCTAACACCCTAAGCTGTGGGAGATGGTAGTAGCAAAAACATCGCGGATCCGGGTTGGAGTTAAACTCAGTCCCCCAACCACTATTTCCAAGAAATCAAGCTCAGGGGTCTACATGTGAAAGCACTAGGGACCTCCCACCCCCTTGCCCAGCCCGTACCTGGAGCAAGATAAAAGAAAAGGGTGGTCACAGCTAAATTACACAACACCACCCCCCATAAGAGCTTCAAACCACCACTACTAACCACGACCCACGATTCGGCCTTTGGGAAAGAAAACATAGCCGACAAGGAACATCAACACCAAGAACTTCACTCGGGGGAAGAAATCAAGGTAAGGGAAAAGCGTTGAGATGACTCAACACGGCTTGGCGTTGAGTGAGCTCCACTCACTCAAAGCCTAACCAGACCTTGGCGTTGAGTGAGTCAGCCTCTCTCAGCGCCAGAAACCACCATGGCGTTGAGTGAAGTTCACTCACTCAACGCCCTCCGCAAGAACAACTCTGGCGTTGAGTGAGCTAACCTCACTCAACGCCAAAACAGCCATGGCGTTGAGTGAGGTTCTTTCACTTAACGCCTCCCGCAAGAAAACTCTGGCGTTGAGTGAGCTAACCTCACTCAACGCCAAAACAGTTATGACGTTGAGTGAGGTCCACCCCCTCAACGCCTTCAACAAAAGAGGCAGTGGCGTTGAGTGAGCTAACCTCACTCAACGCCAAAACAGCTACGACGTTGAGTGAGGTCTACTCACTCAACGCCTTAGCACTTTACCGCAGGAAAACCCTAAACCAACACCAACAGGAAAAGGTCGGCGGGAAAGCCGACTGGTTCTCGCCGAATCGGCGGGAATCCAGAATGATTCTCGCCGAATCGGCGGGAATCCAGAATGATTCTCGCCGAATCGGCGGGAATCCAGATTGATTCTCGCCGAATCGGCGGGAATCACTGACGATACTCGTCGAAATCGGCGAGAATCACTTAGTGATTCCCGTCGATTTTGACTTAGACGAATTTCTAACTCAGTCGCCTCACTACTTAGCCGCAAAAGGACAGACCAAACTATGGCTTTGAGTGTGTGCACCACACTCAACGCCAAATCCCGGGCAGCTTTTGGTTTTGAGTGTGTGCACCACACTCAACACCAAATCCCGAGAGCCTACCAAGACTGGTTCTAACCAGAGCACTACCACAGAAACCTCCTTTCTCTCTCTCTGCTCCACCCGCAAAAGCACCAAACCAGAACTGAAAATCTGGAGTCAAAATGGTGAAAACAACCAGCGGGTTGAGCGAAAACAGCACAAGGAGGGGGGGCTCATAAAGGGAAACTGAAGCACAAAGTTTAACAAACAAAAAGAGAAAAGCTAGGCTTCTATCCTAGGGCTAACCTAAGAGGGGGAAACAATCAAAACTGCAAGTGCAAGGACCACTTGCCTCGATTTCCGACGAAGCTTGGTCGGTTTTCCCTTATCTTCACACGGCACCAGCAACAACAACACCCTAACAGAAAAATCTCGAACTTTAAAGGCGGAAAAGGGCCAAAATCAGATTTTCGGGCCTCCTAAAAACTCCACGAAAATCAAATCTCTTACCGTAGAAACGTAGGTCTAAGAGAGAGCAACCCAAATCCGCTTTCGGAATTGAATTCCGTCCACAAACGCTTCCGGAATCGCCGTCCAAAGGGTAGCAGGTCGGCGGTTTCTCCGCTGTTTTTCCGCGTACAGGAGAGGCGGGTTCGGTCTCGGGAAGAAGAAGAAGAGTGCGCCCGCCATCTACTGATTAAGGCTTTTAAAATAAAAAGGCACGCCTATTCGGCCCTAACCGCTGCCTAAACTGCCGGTTCACTTAAGCTAAGAAATTTCCAATTTGTTTTTACTAATAGCACCCCCAAAACAACTCGAAAACCGAACTACCTCGGAATTTGACGAAATTCGCACTGTAGCTAAATACCCATGCTACGAACGTAACGGCGAAGTCGAAATTAAATTTCGACGAACAGAACTCGAGTTATTCCCACCCGAAGCCAAAACACAAGCATCCCCCGAGAGGCCACATCGGGTCACCCAAAACGACTCGGCTTGCTAGGGAGATCTTGTCAATAGGCTACAAAATAGGCCACTCAGTTCTAAGGAGTTAAGACCACACTCCACAGATGGCACAAGCCAAGAAAACGCGTCGACGTAACGCCAAACGAGAATTAAATAATCGCAGAAAAAATCGGGGGCGTTACAGAGATGCCTCAGGGTCTTCGCTGGAGGGCGAGTGCAGAGGGGTAGGCTCCGACAGTGGGAGGGAGGAGATAGAAACTGAGAGGCGTCAGGGGTCTTCGATGGAGGGCGAGTACGGTGCAGACACTGCGGGTTGAGGAAGTCACAGTTGCCCTAGCGTGAGGAGATGTTTGGGAGGCAGCTAACTGCCAAACACGGGAGATTAACGGTTCATATTATGCCATTTGAGTTGTGGGGGATCAGAGGGCTCATAGTGCCCGAATATTTTGGATGGATGGTTAGGATGCGTTCGTCGTACTGTTACACCATAAGGCTATTTCTTTATATAATAGTATATATATATAAGTAACATTGTATTGGGGGGGGGCATGGTGGTGATTCCATGGAGGAGAGTTGGTTGGGGTGTACGAGCCACGACCTTGATGAAAGCTGTCTGGTGGTAATGTCAGGTGGGCCCCTTGGTGGTGATGTCAGGGTGGCAGGCAGGTGTGATGCCTGTCCTGCATCATAAAAGTGCAGGGTGTGTAGTGGATTCCTAGAATGCACACTAGCGGTGAGTGAGGGTTGACTCCCGACTTCTCGATGACTCAATGCATGCACTACTTGCAATTAGGCACTAATAATTAACACGAGCAATCAAGTATCATAATTAGCATTGCATCACATTTAAACAAGAATAAAATATCTTTTTGGCTAAATGCGTTACTTTCCTCCGCAAGGAGGGCAAAAAACAAGCGTGACAAATTAATCATTCTTGCAGTTTGAGATTTATCCAAGTGCAAATACAATATTAATTGAAATCCAAACAAACATGTAATAACAAGCTGCACCAATGTCTTGCAACCAAAAACCAATACAAAACACAACACAAAATATTAGAGCTGTTGTAAATAAAACAGATCTTAACGTTGGAGGGTTCAGAGAGGGGTTCTGGTGGTGGGTTGACTGGATCGGGTAAGGGGATGGCTGCTTGGGGATTGGGAGGGTTGGATTGGGCGCGGGATGGCTGAATCTGGGCTAAAATGCCCACGTGGTGGTGGTGGTGGTGTGGGGTGATGGCAGCAAGTAGGGATAGAGAAAGGAGCTAAATATGGTTGGAACTTTCAGATCTGGCTGGCTCAGGATGGGAACAGTCAAGCTGGCTGTTTTGGTGGGGGACTGGCTGGTGGCCTGAGGAGGGGAATTAGGGCCGACGGTGACTGAAACAAGGAGGGAGGCTTCAACAACAGATCTGGGGCGGCAGGTTGGGCGGTGGCCTGCATTGAAGGGGGCGGAATGAAGAAAAGAGAGCGGATGTTTGTGGTGGGGCGGCTGGGGAAGCTTCAGGGGTGGGCAACAGTTTGAGGTGGGGCGGCTGGGGCTGTTCAGAGGGTGGGCGACGACTGGACAACAAGAGGGAAGGGTGGAGGAAAATTCAAACCCTAAATGGCGGTGAAAGCCACACGGTGGTGATACCGGGTGGGCCCCTTGGTAGTGATGCCAGGGTGGTAGGCAGGTGTGACACATGTCCTGCATCATAAAAGTGCTGGTTGTGTAGTGGACTCCTAGAATGCACACTAGCGGTGAGTGAGGGTTGACTCCCGACTTCTCAATAATTCAATGCATGCATTACTTGCAATTAGACACTAATAATTAACACGAGCAATCAAATATCATAACTAGCACTGCATCATATTTCAACAAGAATAAATTTTTTTTTTGGCTAAAGGCGTGACTTTCCTCCGCACGGAGGGCCAAAAACAAGCTTGCAGCGAATTAATCCTTTCTGCAGTTTGAGATTTATCAAAGTGCAAATATTATATTAATTGAAATTCCAACAAACATGTAATAACAAACCGTATCAATGTCTTGCAACCAAAAACCAATACAAAACAAACACAAAATATTAGAGTTGCTATTAATAAAACAGATCTGAACGTTGGAGGGTTCTGAGAGGGGTTTCAGTGGTGGGTGGACTGGATCGGGTTAGGCGAAGGCTGGTTAGGGATTGGGAGGACTGGATCGGGGCGGGGGATGGTTGGATCCGGGTTGAAATGCCCAGATCTAGGCAAATCTAATTGTGGAAGGAGGTTGAGAGGTGGTTCCATGTGGTGGCGGGGGGGGGGGGGGGGGAGGGAAGACAACTAGTAGGGAAAGAGAAAGGGGCTGGATCTGGTTGGAACTTCCAGATTTGGCTGGTTCAGAATGGGAACAACCAAGCTGACTCTTTGGGGGGAGGACTGGCGGGTGGCCTGAGGAGGGGAATTAGGGTCGGCGATGACTGAAATAGAGAGGGAGGTTTCAACAATAGATCTGGGGCGGCAGGTTGGGCGGCGACCTGCAGTAGAAGGGGCAAAATGTAGAGAAGAGGGTTGTTGTTTGTGGTGGGGCGACTGGGGAGGCTTCAGGGGTGTGGGCTATTCAGAGGGTGCGCGGTTGGGGTTGTTCAGAGGGTGGGCGGCGGCTGGAAGAAGGAAGGGTGGAGGAAAATTCAAAAGATACAAGGCTTACCCGAGTAGTCATCACCAAGTCTAGGTCTCACAAAGGATTGAAGAATTGAAGATGCTGGCAACGACCTGGCTTGGAAATCTTCAACAGTGGACTGTTCCGATGAAATAGAGACCAAAGATTAGGTCTTGTTCCTTGTTAAAGGTCCGGATCTACCTTCTTAGATAAATTCCTTTTCCTTAAATAGCAATTGCTTGCCAAATCAATCATAACACTAGATCTTACTAATTATATGCTCAAATGTTGGCTCATAAGCGCATGTGGGAGCCCGAGAATTATTATTGATGGAAATTTCCCGTGAAGAATTTGAAAGAGCCTCCTTTTTTTGAATTGACCCACAAAATTATCTTTCAAAATCAATTCCTCGATTTAGGAATACATCAAGTATGGTTAAGGACGGATGTGGTCGGTTGTGAAGGGGCATGGAAGGGCTTGAATGAGGGTTAAAGTGTTGGAGGTCGTGCGGTTTGGAGTAGGGGTGCTAGATGGAGGGGATGATGGGCTGAAGAGAAGATTTGTTACTATCAGAGGGCTGTGGGGCCACTGGAGTTCGTGGATCAACATGCTAGAGGCTGATTGGCGGTGGAATATGTGATGTCGTCGATGATGGGATGGCAGTGACTGAGAGGACCTTTTGTCGAAGGAGATTGCGATTGGAAGCCTTGACGATGTTGTTGGAGTGTCTGGGGAGGATCCCCAGAGGCCGTAATGGCCATGGAGGGTGGTGGACGGGGGCGTCTAACACCCCCGGAGGCGATACCCGACAATTTCGGCACCGCATTGGGGGTCGACGTCGCACTGGGCATTAGAGCGGCTTCTCTCTAGAAACCCTAAATCCTTGATGCCTAGAAATTCTGATCGTAGCATTTATGTGTGGGAGGGTTAAGCTACATCTGATAGCTTCGTGCACGAAATTGAGTTCGTGCGCGAAAAATTGACTTCAAACAGCCATAACTTTTGATCTAACCATCAGATCAAGGCCCATAACACCTTTTCAAGAAGGTCTTAGAGCCTTCCATCCATGCGCAAAAATCACTTAGATCGCGAAAAATGTCTTCGTGCATGGAAATCGACTCCATGTGCGAAATTTAACTTTAAACAAACATAGCTTTTGATCAGACCGTTGTATCATGGCCCATAATCTTTTCGTGAAGGTCCCCAAGCCCTCCATCCATGCACAAAAAATCACTTCGACCGCAAAAAAAGACTTCGTGCGCGAAAATTGACTTCATGCGTGACTTGACTCTAGGATTCTCAAATACAAGTCTAAAATAAATAAATAAAATATAGTACAATATGAAAAATCGTGATGATTGTGATGATGATCTCCGATCGTAAAACCGATGATCCAAAAACATCCATCTTATGAATCGCTTAAATGTGGCACGATCAATTTCCATCTGGTTTGAAGCCAGTCTGACCTAGTTTTTTCTTCCCTCTCAAGTATAATCCCTTTCATTATGACACTCATCAAGAAATCAGGAGAGAATGCTCATGTGAGGCGCATATGAACGATCTTTCATGACCCAAGAAATTATTTTTCTTCGTACTCTCTTAAGACAAAATTCGATGTTTATCAAAAGAATGGTAATGATCATCTTTATTTTTGTATGTAAATGAATATAGTCTGCCATATTGAAGAAAACAAAATTTGGTATATTGTCCAAAATTAGACAAATTTTAAGTTGTTTAAATCTATTGTTATTAGAATGAGGCCTTTTATCCATGTAAATAAAAATAATTAAGGTTTAATATGCTAACAAATGCCTCTTAGGCTCCGTTAGGCACGGTGATGGCAGTCGTAAACGCATGGGTTAAAACGTCATTCGTTAAGGATCACCTAACAAACATCATTCGTTTGAACATAAAAGTTGATGAAGTTCCTTCAACTGGGCGTTAACAAATGACTATTTAACCCCGTGTTCATTATCGTTGTTAGATAATGTAGAAGAAAATAATGTAAAAGGTCATTTATAGGCCCGTTTCTCCTTTCTCTTTTAGTCTCACGTCTCCTGTATAGGATTCTTTCTCCCTCTCTTCTCCTATATTGTATTCTTTCTTGTATTTCATACAAGATGAAGTATATATAAGGTTGACCCTTTGTTTTCTACATGGTATCAGAGGGACCCGGTCCGGCCTGTCTCTGACCACCCAACTTCTCTGTCACTCGGTTTCACTTTCTTACCGCGACAGCTTTGTCATCCTCCTTACCGCTTGGTTTCCTTTCTTACCACGGCGGCTTGATCATCCTTTCTTACCGCTTGTTGTTGCGGCTTCTCTCTACTCTACCCGCCTCCTTCTCATCTCCCGTGGATCCACCTCTCTTCCCCCTTTATATAGCCTTCCTCTCTCTGGCTTGTGGACACACCTCAGTTCAGTTAGCTTTTTTTTACCGTTGCAGTCTCTCCCTTCTTCTCCTTACCGCTGCGGTTAGCTCCTAACCGCTCGGCCTCCGCTTGGGTGCGGTCTATTTCTAAACCGCACTGTCCGCTATCTCTTTCCCGCGACGCCTGTCTTTACCCGTGGCGGGCTTCTCTTCTCGTCGCGGATTTCTCTACCCACAGCAGCTACTACTCTCGACGACCTCATCTACTCGCAGCGACCTATTTTCCCGTAGCGACCTTTTTTACCCTCATCGACTTTTCCTTTCTCGCGACGACTTATTCTGCTCGCTGCGGCCTATCCTTACTCGTGGGGACCTAGCAGCGCCTCCTGCTCGTTGCGGCTTCGCCTCTCCTGCGACGTCTCCCAGCTGCGGCCTCGTCTCTAGCCGTTGGTGCTAACCGGCTAACCGCGTGCTTCTACCCGCCCGGTTAGTGTGCCTAGCCACCCAGGGACATGGCTTCCAATTCCACCACTGCTGCGGATTCAACTCCTCCCTCTGACTATCCTCGTACTGCTCCTTCTGAGCTTCGGGATGAGCTGCACATTACCACTATTTCTCTTCGTGGAAAGCAAAACTTTGTGGAATGGGTACAGTCCGTACGTCGTGTACTTCAAACTAAAGGTCTCCTTCATCATCTTACCAAGACACCACCCACTGCACCTACTGATGAGTGGATCCGTGATGACGGACGCACTCAATCTTGGCTCCTTAACTCTCTGGACACCAAGCCCTATCGTATGGCTATGTACCATGAGACCGCTCATGCTATGTGGACTGATCTTCATTCCCTATATTCTGGAAAGGACAGCCTACAACACTTGTTTGACATTTTCACCGATCTCCAGTCCCTTGACGCTGGAGTTATCGGAGATATCACTTCCTTTGTTGCACGGGCTAAAACTCTTGTTGAGGCTTGGATCCAGCATTAGGCTCTCACTACGGACTTGGTGACTCAACGACAGCAGGAGGCAGTGGGGATTGCTATGATGATGACGTGTGTCCCCCCACATCTTCATAGTGCCCGCGCTCATGTTCTATCATCCGCTATTACTCCATCCCTCTCCGATGTGTGCTCAATGCCCCTCAAGGTTACTCCAACTCCGGATGTTCCAACTTCGTCGCCCGCTCTGCTTCAACAACCCGTGGCCACTCTCGCTCCATCTATTCGTGGTCCACCGGCTCGTGGTGGCCGCCTGCCTCGGGGACGCGGTCGTGGTGGCTGAACCCTCTTTAAGTTCTCTTACTGCGGCAGGGATGGCCATCTGGAGGCCACCTGTTACTGTAAACATGGCCTGCCCCCTCATCTTACTGTAACTGTAGCACCCTCACCTCCCTCCACAACTAGTGATGATATTGCTGCGTTACAGGCTTAACTGCAACAGCTTCAAGGCGCGGTTAGTCGCTCCTCTGGCTCCGTCTCCTCGATCTCCTATGAAGGTATATCTTGCCTCTCACACAGCGCTCACTGGATTGTGGACTCGGGTGCTACACATCATCTCTCTCCACAACGGCCGCCTCAATATTTAGATACTCCTTACCCCAAGAACATCATTGTGGCTAATGGTGATATGATCCTGGTTTCTGGCACTGCCAATCTCCCTCTTACTCCTTCCCTCTCCTTATCCTCGGTTCTTCATATTCCGGGCTCTCCGTTTAATCTCTTTTTTGTCAGTCGTCTTACACAAGATATTGATTTTTGTGTTACTTTCTCACACTCTTCATTTGTTGTACAAGATCGACAAACGCAGACTATACTTTGTAGAGGGCGGCTATCCAACGGGTTGTATCTCCTCGACGTTTCTCCCACTGCTCTCACCACCGATTGGCATCATCGTCTGGGCCACGACCCCCTTCCGATTCTCAAGAAAGCTCTTCCTACTGTTTCTCTCCAAGAGTTTTTTTGTGAATCTTGTATTTTCGGCAAGCAACACCGTGTATCTTTCCCTTCCTCATGTACTCGGAGCGATGCTCCTTTATCGTTAATACATTCTGATATCTGGGGGCCCTATAAGGCCCCTAGTGTTTTTGGTTACAAATATTTTATTACATTTATCGATGATTACTCGCGAGTTGCCTGATTGTATTAATTTATGATCGAACCGAACTCACAGCTACGTTTCGTACGTTTCTTACAGAAACGCGCACTCAATTTTCTTCTTGTGTCAAAACAATTCGTACAGACAATGCTCGCGAGTACATTGACTGCACCTTCTCCAATCTCTGCGTTGAGTTCGGTATTCTCCATCAGATTTCATGTGCCTATACCCCCCAATAGAATGACATAGCGGAACGAAAGAATTGCCACCTCCTTGATGTGGCTCGATCTCTTATGATCCAAATGCAGGTTCCTCCTCTTTATTGGAACTTTGTCGTTTCTACAGCTTGTCACCTCATTAATCGCATGTCATCCTCCGTCCTCAACTTTGTGGCGCCCATCACTCTCCTTTATCCATCCACGACTCTCTTCTCTCTCACACCTTGTGTGTTTGACTGTACCTGTTATGTCCATCACCTCGGTCCCTCCACTGACAAGCTAGCCCCTCGGGCTTCCAAGGCGATGTTTGTTGGCTACTCCCGCACTCAGAAGGGGTATGTCTGCTTTGATCCTACAACTGGTAAGATGGTTGTGTCTGCTGATGTCTCATTCCATGAAGACCGACCATATCACACTAGTCCTTCTGATCCCCTTCTTCATCCTCCTTTACCTCGGCCCTCTGTACCCGTAACATCTCCATTACCACCACTTCTACCTACCCCCAACCCCACCAGTTCAAATCTCCTACCACTCTGAGCATCCCACCACCAACAGTCCCCTCGAAACCCCCTGTTTTTCAGGTGTACACTCGTCGTCCTCCACGTTCAGATGCCCTGCAGCAGCTTCCCTCTACCGGTGTGCTCTCCCAGCCTGTTGATCTGACATCCTCTTCGACGGCACATCCCATGACCAATTATATCTCTCTACATCGGCTCTCTCCGCCCCTTCGTGCCTTTGCTCTCTCTCTCCTCTATTTCTGTACCTAACTCTATGCAGGAAGCTCTCCAGCATCCGCGGTGGCGCGCCTCATGGATGACGAGATGACGGCTCTGTGGGGTAATCACACTTGGGATCTTGTGCCCCTTCCCCCGGGTCACAGTTGTGTTAGCTGCAAGTGGATCTTCACTATCAAACATGCCGCGGATGAGACAGTTGATTGCTTAAAGGCTCAGCTTGTGGCTCGGGATTTTACCCAATAGTACGGCCTTGATTATGAGGAAAATTTCTCCCCGATCGCAAAATTGAATTCTCTTCGGGTTCTCTTCTCCTTAGTTGTTCATCGCCAGTGGCCCCTCCATCAGTTAGATGTCAAGAATGCATTCTTGAATGACGATCTTCTTGAGACAGTGTACATGCATCAACCGCCCGGGTTTGAGACCACGTGGGAGTCTCGGGTCTGTTTACTTCGCAAGTCTATTTATGGTCTCAAACAATCTCCATGGGCATGGTTTGGGAAGTTCAACAAGGTCGTTCGTGAGGTTGGCTTCAAACAAAGCTCGGCAGATTCCTCTCTCTTTACTCGTCACCAATCAACTGAGACTGTCATACTTCTGGTGTATGTGGACGATATTCTTATCACTGGTGATGACTTAGCTGGGATACACCATGTGAAGCAACATTTGAACTCTACCTTTCAAATCAAAGATTTGGGCAATCTTCGCTATTTTCTTGGACTACATGTAGCACGACGACCGGATGGCCTTGTCTTATCCCAACGTAAGTACTGTATTGACCTTCTGCAAGATGCTGGCCTCTCGGGTTGTAAACCTGCGGAAACTCTGATGGAAGTCAACCACATGTGTGCTCAGGGATCTGAGAATGATTCTTTAGCGTAAGTACTGTATTGACCTTCTGCAAGATGCTGGCCTCTCGGGTTGTAAACCTGCGGAAACTCTGATGGAAGTCAACCACATGTGTGCTCAGGGATCTGAGAATGATTCTTTTTCTTCCTAACCCGGAATACTATCGTCGTCTTATGGGAAAACTGATATATCTAACAGTTACAAGACCTGACATATCATTTGCGGTTGGTGTGGTCAGCCGGTTTATGCATACCCCACAGGTCTCTCACCTCCAGGGAGTGGAACGCATCCTTAGGTATCTGAAGACTTCCCCTGGGCAAGGACTTGTGTACAAACCGTCTTCCTCCCTTTCTTTTATTGCATACTTGGGTGCGGATTATGCGAGCTCATTGGATGATCGGCGTTCAACTACTGAGTTCTGTACATACTTTTGAGGAAATCTTATCACATGGCGGAGTAAGAAGCAGACGGCGGTCGCCCGCTCGTCTGCTGAGGCCGAGTATCGGGCGATGACGGCTGTTACATCTGAAATAACTTGGCTTGAAAGTCTTTTAATGGACTTGGGGGTTAAATTGTCCTTACCTTCAACACTGTTCTGTGACAGTCAAGCTCCGATACACATTGCAAAGAATCCTGTGTTCCATGAGAGGACTAACATATTGAGGTTGATTGTCACTTTGTTCGAGAAAGGTTCAAGCAAAGGAGCTAAAGCTTGAAGCCTTGAACATGTTTCTGCCTCTGGACAAGTTGCTGATATCCGTACCAAGGCGCTGCCTCGCAAGTTGTACTACCTCTTCTCCAAGCTTGGCGCATATGACTTATACGCTCCAACTTGCGGGGGAGTGTTAGATAATGTAGAAGAAAATAATGTAAAGGCCCATTTCTCTTTTAGTCCCACATCTCCTGTATATGATTCTTTCTCCCTCTCTTCTCCTATATAGTATATATTTGTATTCTTTCATGTATTTCATACCCGAAGAAGTATATACAAGATTGACCCTTTGTTTTCTACAACCGCCACCACCGTGCCAAATAGAGCCTTAGTTGAATAGTGCTTTCAAAATTATTTATATTTGCAGTATTTTCACAAATACCTTTAAAATTATCTCACAGATGTAATGATGCGAATTGACATAAGTTGTGTAAATTAGATTTCATTTTTTTTTTCAA
Source organism: Platanthera zijinensis (assembly GCA_039513925.1). Taxonomy (NCBI): domain Eukaryota; kingdom Viridiplantae; phylum Streptophyta; class Magnoliopsida; order Asparagales; family Orchidaceae; genus Platanthera; species Platanthera zijinensis. The sequence continues at coordinate 52,519,381 of CM077082.1, forward strand.
AACACTTTTTGTTACTCCGATTCCAATGAGCAACAATGAGACCATACACCATTCATTTCCCATACTATTCTTAACATTCATCTCCCATACTATTCTCATCATTCATCAGTGTGTTTAGGCTCCGTTTGGCGCGGTGGTGACAATATGAACATGAGGGTTAAATTGTCATTCGTTAATGCCCACTTAAGGAACTTCATCCATTTTTATGTTCAAACGGATGATGTTTGTTAGGTGATCCTTAACAAATGACGGTTTAACCCATACGTTTATGACCGCCACCACAGTGCCAAACGGAGCCTTAATATGTTCTATTACACGCTTATACGTACTAATTGTGCGGAAAAATAAACGAATCCCCTCCTCTTTTAAGCATAATTAACTGACATCTACCTTCTCTTCCCCCAGTTTGCATTTGCTCTCCCTATTCAATTTGACGACGCCCATGAAAATGATCCAAATCTGTCTCAAACCAATTTGGATTGTGCTAGTCGCCTCACTCCAGTTGGATTGAATGGGTTTGACCCAATCATGAGTTGGTGACAAATCATCTTGAATCTGGTCATTCACAATACTAGTTAGTAATGTTCCATTTTATTCTTGCCCATTAAGCTTTCAACCTTTTTTGTACCATTGCCAATTTATCCTTGTTTTGATTTTTCCTAACTTCCATAACAAATTTTATTCGGCATCTCTGAACGTGACAGGGGCTTATTTGAACACCATTAAGAGGACTGTTAAGTACCTGTGCCCTGCTGACATTGTTCCTCCTTATATTGATGTTGATTTGAGTGAGCTGGATGTTGGCCAGAAGATTTTGGTGAAGGACCTCAAGGTTCATCCTGCCCTCAAGCTGCTTCTCCCGCAAGATCAACCAGTCTGCAATCTCAAAGGAGCAAGGGCACCGGATCAGAAAAAAGCAAAATAAGCATACTTCTACTGTCGTGCCATAGAAGAAGCTTGATCCAAATTGTTAGATTTCATTATGAACTGATTGTTTAGCTTGATCCAAACTGATATTTTAAAAACAGATTTTGTATTTTTGAAAAAAAAATCTGTAGGAGGATTTTTTTCGACGGAGAAGAGAATGAAAATGAGAGGCAGTAAGAGTCTATTTATAGATTTAGGAGGGGCAAGCTTGTAATTTCCCCCCATAACCACCGATCGGACGAATAGAATCACTCCATTTAGATCACGCGGATCACGAATTTTACAAAAAAAGATGAGACTACCCTGCCGAAAAATAACCGCGCTCGCCGAAAAAATAACCGCCTCTCTTGCAAGGGGAGGGGCGACCCGAGGAGGTCAGCGGGTCTGGATGGCCTTGCCCCCATTGTAGGGGCCGACAAGGGGAGGGCTGCCATATTGCCGCTCGTCTTAGGTAAGGAACTGGCTGCCCAGGTCAATCGACCAGAGGGCCGCCGCACTTGGATGGTTATCCTTTCTGAAAAGGAGCGGGCGGCGGTGTTGCCGCCCGCCCAGGTCGGGTGGCTAGAGGGCCGCCCTGACATAGGCAGCCTTCCCCTTGAAACAGGGAGGAAAAGAGGGGGGGGGGGGGGGGGTGGCCATGCTGGCGCCCTCCCCTGCAGGGAAACCGATCGTCGAGGTTGGGCGGTCATAGGGCCTCCTAACTTGGGCGACCTTCAGCCTTGGCCATCTATTTATAGAGAAAAAAATAAGTGCTTTTGGAAAAGCACGTTTGGAAAAGTTGCCAAACAATTTTTGGAAAAGTTGCCAAACAACTTTCGGAAAAGCTTAAAATCAGCTTATGGTGACTGGACTGCTGACTGGGCTTGCTGGATAATCTTGATGCTGACTAGACTGCTGACTGGGCTGCTTGGATAAGCTTAATGCTGACTGGACTACCGACTAGGCTGCTGACTGGGCTGACTGGATAAGCTTGACGCTGACTGTACTGCTGACTGAGCGGTTGGATAAGCTTGAGACTGACTGGATAAATTGGTGCAAAAATGGCTGCAACCTGGATTCGAACCTGCGACCTCATGGAACTCATTAAAGCAAGTCATTTATTCATTAATTTATATGAATTATTATAATTTGTGCTTAGAAACACAACTAACATCTATACTAAAATATGTATAAATTATTATTCATCAAATACCCATACTTGAGTTTTGCTATTTCAGAGCAAAAGTATGAGTTGACTATACGAACAGTTATAAAATTTTCTAATTCAACTATCAATCTATTTAATCAAGGAAGATAGACAGAGATTTGGAGTATAAAGCGTTAAATCCTACATTATGCAAATGATTTAACAAGAGATAATTGTTCATAGACAAAATACTTCTCGAGAAAACCAAATAGCAAGCAATATTGCAATCATTAGTAACAAGTTAGATTGACATTATCAAAACTATACTTTTAGAAGAGATATGATGGAAAATAGACAACCTATTAAACATGCTCTCTCAAAATTTTAAGTAAAATTAGATCAAATTGTAGTGGTTTTATGGGGTACAAACTTGGCGTTCGCCTGTAAAGCAAGATGTGATATAGAAGGTGATGAATTTTATCCTCTCACCTTATTCTTGCTTTGTTATAATTGCTTAGGAAAATATTTTTCAAGCTAGAAAAGAACATAGCAGATTTAAACTTTATTTTAATCCAATGTATATGTTTAGGAGCGCATACTCCATTTCATAGTCTTTTAACACTTATTGGATGCTTATGTTTACGGAACGAAATCTTATTCTCATTGACATAAGATCTTTTCTTTTCTAGGAGCACATACTTCTAGATGCTTGCTTGCGTAAGAAAACATGCCAAGCAAAAAGTAAGTAGGTAGGGGTTTTCAATAAAAAATCTAATTTTGATAAAAGATTTTGAGAGCAACTATAATAGCTTGAAAATTCCTATATTTCAATAAGAGTGAAGTAAAGATAATTACAGTCTACATATGTTTGGCTAACATAATACACATACATCTATTTATCGTAAACCAGAAGTAGTGCTCAAAATAAATTCTTTAAAAATAAAATGCACAAGATATTCTTTAAAATTTAACCTCAGTAATTTAGATCTATCTAGTTATGATTAATAAATGACTAGCAAAATGAAAAACTAGATAACTGCATATATATTAATTAAAAAAAAAATTGGTTTTTGAAAAAAAGACAAATGAAATAGGGGTTTTAATTTTATTTTTGGATGATTGATTAAGCAAAAATATATATTTTAGATAGATGTTTTTATTTTTTTTAAGCGAATATATATACATAACTATTAAAAAGAAAATATTTTGTATAAGACTATATATATATAAACTTTAGAAAATATTTTGCATAAGAATGGAGAAAAAAGAAAAATTATATATATACAAAACTATAAAGTACAATAAGATAAAGAGATCTTCCTGATTGGAGGTCGGAGAGCCGTAAGCAAAAACTTGCATATTTAGTAAAACAAAATAGATAAAACAGGTAACTGTAAGGTGTCTGACACTAACGCTTTGTTTATTTATCGCGTAGATTGACTTATTTAGTGGGATTATTTATATGTTAGGGATAGTGTAGGATTCCCTTTGTGTATTTGAAGAGTCCCCCGCAAGATAAAGTTTTAAGCGGTGCCCGTTTACTTTAAAAGATCTTAGTTCGGGGTGAGAAATAAGAACAATCTCATATGGCCAAACCTCTTTAACAGTAAAGGGGCCGGACCATCGGAATTTTAATTTCCCCGAAAAAAGTCTAAGGCGTGAGTTATTAAGAAGGATGAGATCGCTCGGTGAAAAAGATTTTGAAAATTTTATTTTTCTATCATGATAAAACTTAGAACACTCTTTATAAAATTTATTGCTTTCGTAGGCGTTAACACGTCATTCATCAAGTTCATTGAGTTGAAATTTTCCTTGTTCGGAGTTCATATCTAAGTTTAAAATTTTTAGTGCCCAGTAGGCGCGATGTTCTAATTCTATTGGAAGGTGACACGTTTTTCCATACACTAACCGATAAGACGTACAACCGATAACGGTCTTGTATGCCGTCCGATAAGCCCAAAGTGCGTCGTCAAGTTTAAGCGACCAATCTTTTCGATTGATGGCTACAATTTTTTCAAGAATACGCTTCAGTTCCCTATTGACTACCTCAACTTGGCCGCTCGTTTGTGGGTGATAAGCGATGGCTAGTTTGTGAGTAACTTCATACTTAGCTAAGGCTTCATTTGGTTCGGCGGTGGCGGGTCGATTCGGCGGGTGGAAACGGAGTGTTCGAACCAGAGGGGGGAGGTGGCTGCTCCAAACGGAGCTTTTTGGGGGCGTTTCTCAAGGGGGGCGGGTGGAAACGGAGCAAACGCCGCCGGAGGTTCATTTGTTTTTCCTCCTTCCGGCGGCGTTTGCTCAAAACAGAGCAACGAAACGCCCAAACAAATGGAGCCTAAAACTTTTGTTAACTGGGTGTTACAAAAATGTGTACCGCGATCACTAACGATTGCACGAGGCGTGCCAAAACGATAAAATAAGTTTTTCAAAAATTTCACGACAACTCTCGCGTCATTGTTGGGGAGAGCTTGCGCTTCTGCCCACCTTGAATCTTAGTCAACCGCTACTAAAATATAACGATTTTTAAAAGATAGAGGTAGAGGGCCTATAAAATTGATACCCCGCAGATCAAATATTTCACATTCGATAAATAAATTCTGGGGCATTTCGTCCCGACGAGAAATATTACCTAACCGTTGGCAGCTATTGCAAGTGGTTACCAATTTCTGAGAATCTTTGAATAAAGTGGCCCAGAAGAAGCCCGCTTCAAGCACTTTTCGCGTTGTCCCGTTTGCTTGATAATGTCTGCCGGTTTGTCCTTCGTGGCAGTGTCGCAATATTTTGACGCCTTCCTCGCCCGAAATACATCTCCTAATCACTTGGTCCACACAGACTCGGAATACAAACTGGTCTTCCCAAAATAGTTTTTAAGGTCAGAAATGAATTTCTTCTTTTGCTTGCTGACTTCAATTTTTTTTCGGAAGAACTTGAGCAACTAAATAATTGGTTAGGTCTGCAAACCATGGAGTAGAGGAAGTCATTATCGTTTTGATGGCGAGGAGGCGTTCTTCAGGGAATTTATCCTCAATGTTGGCCTCCACTAGCGTATTTGTAGCAGCATTCTCTAGTCGAGAAAGATGATCAGCTGTCAAGTTCTCTGCGCCTTTTTTTTTATCTCGGATCTCCAAATCGAATTCTTGTAGGAGAATCTAACATAGTAAACGGGGTTTGACTTCTGCTTTAATTAATAAATATTTCAAAGCAGAATGATCAGTAAAAACTATAACTTTAGATAACGTTATATATGATCGAAACTTATCAAAAACGAATACAATTGTCAGTAGTTCCTTTTCCGTAGTGGTGTAGTTGGCTTGTGTAGATATGAGCATTTTACTTGCGTAATAAGTAGGATGAAAATACTTGTTTATGCGCTATCCTAATACAGCTCCTATTGTATAATCGCTCGCATCACACATTATTTCAAATGGAAATGACCAGTCTGGTGCTATTAGAATAGGAGAATTGATAAGTTTTTCTTTTATAAAATTGAATGCGTATAAGCATTCGCTATCAAAAATAAAGAGGGATTCTTTTTCGAGGAGGTGAGTCAGTGATTTTGAAATTTTGGATTTTTTTTTTTATAAACCGTATGTAAAAATCTGCATGGCCTAAAAAACTTCGTATGGCTTTCACGTTAGTAGGTAGGTGAAGTTTTTTTAATAAGTTCTATTTTGGCCTTATCAACCTCGATTCTCTAGATAGAAATTTTATGACCGATAACTAAGCCTTCTCGGACCATAAAGTGACATTTTTCCCAGTTTAGTGCTAAATTCATGTCTTCGCAGCGTTGAAGAACACGCGCGAGGTTATCTAAGCAAATATGGAACGAGTCTCCGAATACGGAGAAATCGTCCATAATCACCTTCATAACATCCTCTACTAACTTGCCAAAAATGGTCAGCATACATCTTTGAAATGTAATCGGTGCATTACAAAGGCCAAACGACATTCTTCTATATGCGAAGGGGGCAAGTAAATGTGGTTTTATCCTGATCTTCGGGGGCGATTGGTATTTGTAAATACCTCGACAGACCATCAAGAAAACAATAATATGAGTGGTCAGAGAGCCGCTCCAAAATTTGATTAATAAACGACAGTGGAAAGTGATCTTTTCGGGTGACATCATTTAATTTTCTATAGTCGATGCACATCCTCCAACCCATAACAGTACGAGTTGGAATTAATTCGTTATTAGTGTTTGACACTACCGTTATGCCGCCTTTTTCGGGACGACGTGCACGAGACTAACCCACGTACTGTTTGAAATTAGATAGATAATCCCTGCATCTAAAAGTTTCATTACCTCAGTCTTAACGACATCCTTCATATTAGGATTTAGTCATCGTTGAGATTGGATGGATCTGCGATGATTATCTTCGAGAAAAATTTTGTGTACAAAACGAAGGGTTAATCCCCTGAATATCAGAAATCTGTCATGCAATTGCATGACGATGTTTTTTTAACACTTCCACTAAATCGGAGGTTTCCGAATCATTTAAATTTGAAGAAATGATAACATGGAGTTTTGAATTTTCTTCGAGAAAAACGTATTTTAAATGATCGGGAAGTGGTTTAAGCTCGAGGGTTGGTGGCTCTTCGTAGGATTTTTTATTTTGAAATTTTTAGAAGTAATGGTTTCAAAAGGCAAATTATTAGATATTTCGTTTGAAATATGTAAGTTTGTCAAGTCCGTTTCTTCTAAAGTTTTAGAAAATTCGTTAGAAAGAAAAAAATCATTTCCTCAAAAGAGGCTTTCAATTGAAAGCAGAAATCGTCGTTTGAAAGCGAATTCCGCATAGAGGGATTTATATTAATAGTAGCCTCGTCATCTCCAACCCGAAGGTGGAGTCTACCGTTACAATAATTAAAGCGTGGGAGGTGGCGAGAAAGGGGCGACCGAGTATTATGGGTACATTGGGTCCTCCTCGATGTTGAGGATAACAAAGTCTATCGGGAAGATAAACTTGTCAACTTTGACCAGAACATCCTCCACTATTCCTATCAGATATTTTATAGAACGATCTGCGAATTGGATGCTCATTTTAGTGTGGCTTGCAATACCCAATCCTAGTTTTTGAAAAAGCGAGTACGACATTAAGTTAATACTAGCGCCCAAATCTGCTAAGACATCTTTTATTAATAAATTACCGAAAAGGCACGGGATTGAAAATCGTCCCGGATCGTTTAATTTTTGAGGTAATTTGTTTAATAAAACTGCCTAACATTCAGCGTTAAGGGAAACTCGAGATATATCTTCGAGTTTCTTTTTATTAGAAAGTAACGCTTTAAGATATTTTGCGTATTTTGGCATCTTTGCGATTGCCTCGCAGAAAGGAACGTTAATTTGTATTTGTTTTAAAATTTGTAAAAAAAATTTATAATGCTCGTCTTGTTGCTCAATAATTAGTTTAGAAGGATAGGGTAAATACGTTGGAGAAATATGGTTTGAAATAAAAGAAGGAGAAGTAGAAGAAGAAGTAACAGGAGGTGGGGTAGAAACTCTAACCTCAGCTTCAGCTTTATCAGGTAATTGTACCTCCTTTCCACTTCGAAGTGTGATGGCGTGGGCATTCTCCCGCAGATTCGGCTTCGTATTTTCTGGTAAAGTTCCAGGTTGACGCTCCGACAGTATCTTTGAAATCTGTCCAATTTGAGTTCCAAAATTTTTAATTGGTCCGGTCAAGTTTCGGATATTTGACTCATTTGTGACGACATATTTAGTAAAAATGTCTTCTATCGGGGTGGGTCGTAGTGACTGTGATTGTGGTGGCAGTGGTTGTGGTGCAAATCTATTTGGATTTGCATTAGGCTAATGTTGATCATTATTGGGGTTGCTCCATGACAGATTTGGATGATTACTAAACCCTGAATTATAAGTATTATTATACGAATTAATATTTGGGTTATAGGAAGGAGATCGATATGGATTCCCCATATAATCAACTTGTTTTTCAATTATATTATTATTAGTTGAATTCCAAGGAGGAGTGGCGGAGGGAGCAGACATCCCCGCTACTTGCCTAGGTAGAAATTCTACTTGGAGTGCTAAATTTGAAGAAGCGTCGAGCTCATAAAGCCCAGCGGGTTTATTAGGGTGTGACCTAGGCACGTTTCATTGGTATGCATTCATGACCATTTCCTCAAACAAAGCTTGAGCAGCCTCGGGGGTTTTATTATTTAATGTTCCCTCGGCGGCAACAACAATCATTTGTCTGGTTTGGAAATTCAAACCATTATAGAATGTCTGCACTTGGAGCCAAGCCGACAGTGCGTGATGTGGACACCTACATAAATTTTTTTAAAGTGTTTTTAAGTCTCATAGAGAGACTCAGACTCGCCCTGAATAAAGGAAGAAATATCTGCACGTAATTTAGCGATTTTAGCAGGCGGAAAATACTTTGTTAAAAAAAAATTCGGTCATATCAGCCCAAGTAGTGAAAGATCATCTAGGTAGAGAACCTAACCGCTGCTTGGCTTTTGTCCGTAACGAAAATGGAAATAAACGCAAACGAAAGACATCATCAGTGACGTCATTTATTTGAAAGGTATCGCATATTTCTAAAAAATTTGATAGATGAGTGTTTGGATCTTCATCTGACAATCCATCGAATTGTACAGAGTTTTGAATCATTTGGATTATGCTAGATTTGATTTTGAAGTTATTATTAGCTATCGGGGACGAACTATACTTGACTCGGTATCGTCCAAGTTCGGCCTCGCATAATAAGACATAGTATGTCCTTTGCGGGGCCGCAACTGAAATTTGATCTGTCATAGCTTCTACGTGCATGGTTCCAATAGACTCTTCCGGATTTAAAACTTGGTCTTGATCACGAGATCGAAGGCGTCTGTAATATGTGTGATCGATTTCAGGATCAAAATCAAAATTATGATTTATTGGAGAGTTTCCTCGGGTCATGCATTAAAAAACTATTATATAAAATTTATTGTTATTTTTATTTTTGTTATTTTTTTTGTGTGATTTTGTTTGTTTTTTAGAAAATAAAAAGACAGAAATAAAAGTGTTGTTAATAAAAAATATAGTTTTTATAAAAACAAGGATTTTAAACAAAGAATTTGTGCTTTGTTTACTTTTATAAAAACAATAGTTTTTAAATAACAATTATGATAAAAGTAATAGTAATTCCTTTTAATTTCAAATATCAACACAAAAATTATTCTCGTCAGCGGCGTCAAAAACTTGATAAGTAAAAAATTTAGATTTCTTATTTTATTTTAACGGTGATTGGATAATTCAATTTATGCGTTGTATTTTATCTTTTTACTTATATACTGTGATTAAGACAAACGTACTTATCGAGTAATAATATAAATTTTTTTTTTTAATATCAATGTCGTATTTTTCCACGGATCTGTGTCGAGTACTCTACATGAAGGAATGCAGCTATTATTTTATCGAAAATAGTAGAGGTTTATGTTTGTCTTTAAAGTAAATAACTTTTATATGCTCAGGTTTTGAAAATAGATAAAAGAGAGAGTTCTCGATTTGATTATTTTGGAAGATATTTAAGAAACATTCGAAGTTGTTATTGATTAAAATACTTGACCGTGGAGATTTCCTAGATATGAGTGCACCTCTATCGAGCATACAACCACTTGAGATTAAGATAAATTGATCGAACTTTCATCCTCTAAAAATATCTTAACACACACTTTACGTTGTGAACCCCGCTATTGACCTCCTACTGATATTCGAAAATTCAACTCGGGAGTCTTACGTTCATCTCTTTCGAGTACGATGCGTAGTTTCTCTTTACCTGAGAGTGATCAATTCGTAGACACGAACCTTTCAGCTACAAGTTACGAAATTCAGAAGTCAAAACCATATATCGATTTGTATGGTTCCACTCAACTTCGTTCTTAGGTAATTCTTAAGTTTTTAATTTATTATGTAGAAATTTAGGGTTTCAAATAATATTATGTCCAACGTTTATTTCAAACGAGCGCTACAACGACACATTTTCAAAATACAGTTGGAATTACAAAAATATATATCCTTCCCAACGTATCTCGGTGGACCGCTAAAAAGTACTTAGCATGTCAATCGGGATAGGGCGGTAGTATAAATTGAAATGACATATAAAGGTGCAAAAGTAATATCCGTCTCACTATCTTAATCAAGCGCTAAAAAGTTCTTAGCCTCTCATCCGGGATAGGGGTGACAGTAGAAATTGAAATGATATATAAAAGTGCAGAATAATATCAGTCTCAACCATCTTAATCAAGCATTAAAAAGTTCTTAGTCTCTCATCCAGGATGTGGGTGATAGTAGAAATTGAAAGGCAGAAATGAAATAATACCTGAACAATAACTTAAAAACTAAAATTTATTAGACTTAAAAAGTGTTACACACAGAATCCAAAATAGGATTTGGAAAATATCACTCAAAAGCTACTCATAAACACTAAGAAAAACTATGTGAAACTCTATCAGTTCCCTCAAACCATCAGCCTTGGCCATCTATTTATAGAAAAAAAGTGCTTTTGGAAAAGCACTTTTGGAAAAGTTGTCAAACAACTTTTGGAAAAGTTTCCAAACAGCTTTTGGAAAAGCTGAAAATCAGCTTATGGGTGACTTGACTACTGACTGGATTGGCTGGATAAGCTTGATGCTGACTAGACTGCTGACTGGGCTACTGACTGGGCTGGCTTGATAAGCTTGACGCTGACTGGACTGGTGACTGGGCTAGTTGGATAAGTTTGACGCTGACTGGACTGCTGACTGGGCGGCTGGATAAGCTTGAGCCTGACTGGATAAATTAGTGCAAAAATTGCTGCAGCCTGGAATCAAACATGCGATCTCACGAAACTCATCAAAGCTTCCACTCCACTAGATCAATTGATAATATCTGTAAAGACAAGAACTATAATATATATATTATATTTGTTACAGAATTAATAAATAATAACATATACTTAACTTAATTATAAAATAATTAACTTAATTAATACACTTACAAATATTATAGTTCTTATTTGTATAGTTATGTATATATATATTTATTTATTTAAAACAAGTCATTTATTCATTAATTTATATGAATTATTATAATATGTTCTTTGAAATACAACTAAAATCTATGCTAAAATATGTATAAATTATTATTCATCAGAGTCGCCGGCGGGAAGAGAAGGGATGCTGATCGAAACGGAGGGGCGAGGTCGCGGTTCGAATAAGGTCATTTTCCTCCGTTTCCTACGGCGCTGCGAGCTCAAACACGGCAAACGCCGCCAGAGGGCGTTTGTTTACCCGTCCGGCGGCGTTTGCCCCAAACGACTAGCGAAAATGCCGCGCCAAATGAACCCTAAATAGAATAACATTTACTATATAATAAATATAGTATATAATAAAATATATATACCCGCCGCAATCTCTCTCCCAACTCTCTTCTCTTTCTCTTTCTCTCCCTCTCTTTCTCTCTCTCTCCCTCTCTTTCTCCATCTATTCGTTCCTTCGATGGTTGTAGGCGTAGGAGCCCTATTGTTTTTATTTGTTCAAGGAGAAAAAGAATGAACGGATGTTGTATTATCAATCCAGAATCATCGGCTGCAATCAATTCAATGAGTTTTAAATTCATGCCGTTTATATTTCTTTTAGTGGTTTAGACACACATGCACACACACATACACACGAGCATTTTCGCATGGGTTATGCCCATGCTCGATGCTCTCGGACGGCTTTCGGCCGCATCCAGGCGGGCTTCATCCGCCTTCGCGCGGGCTTTGCCCGTGCTTGCTGACTCTTAACGGGCTTCACTCACATTTGAGTGGCCTTCGCCCGCATTCGAGCGGACTGCGCTCACCTATGAGCGGGTTGTGCCCACACCCTTACTTTTATTCAAAACATATACATACGGGTACTTAAAATGACCGTAGAAAATATGAATTAATATTTTTATTTTATAAAACATTGCACATTTTTACCTAAAAAAATTAATTTAGCTCCCTTTTTTCCACCTTTATGTAGGCGTGTACAAAAAGCGCGGGCCCGAAAAGCCCACCCGAGCCCGCCCCGGGAAAAGCCCAGCTAGGCCCGACCCGGGCCCGGGCCAAGGTCGGGCTTGGGGGCTTACCGGGCCCCCATTTTAGCCATTTGCCCGACACAGTGCCCGGGCCGGGCAAAGCCCGGGCGCCGGGCTAGCCTGGGAACAGCACCCGGGCTGGCAGAAAATCCCGCCTAAATATAGGCGGGATTAAATCCCGCCTAGTTGGCGGGATTTCCCCCAATTAGGCGGGGTTTTAATCCCGCCTGGAAATCAGGTCGTCCCGGGCCGGCCTGAAGGGTCTTACCGAGCCTTCTCTTTGAGAGGAAGCCCGAGCCCGGCCCGGCCTTGATCAAGCTGGGCCCGGGCCGAGCCCGGTTGACAAAAAGTCCGGGCCCGACCGACCCGATCCAAGCCCGGATCGATCAGGCTTTTTGGGCACGACTACCCTCCTCCCTCTCTCTTTCTCTCTATCTCTCTCCCCATTCTTCTCTCCCCCTCTCCCCCTCTCCCCCTCTATTTGTTTATTTTTTAATATCAATCACTATCCCTTTGTCTCCTCTTTTTTTCTCTCTCTTCATCTCTCATGGATGTATGATTAGACTTGATCCAAGGTCCAAATCAAAAATTTGATGTGCTCTAAATATACATATTACTTTATTATTTTTATTATATAAAACAATAGTGATATTTGAAAGCACACCAACACATGATTCTGGACCGTTGGATGGGAATGATTGATAGAATAGTCGTTTGATTCAATAGAGTAGGCCTGCAAATAGCAAAAAACATGTTTTCAGGATTCTCCCAACTCCAAAAATCCCGATTTCCCACTTCCGCCAACATGCACCTTCACGGCCTCACCACGCCACCGCCGGCGGCCTGACCGGACCCCACAGAGGGGTTCGTCGGCCCCTGATGAGCTCGTAGTCGGTTGTCCGGCGGCGAACGGGCAGGGCCACTTGTTCGCCGCCGGCCAACCCCAGGCGGGTACGCTGGAGGCCGGCCAACCCTCCGGTGGGCGCCGGGCAGGCCGCCGACGGCGGCATCAGCGAGCAGTGAAGCAGCGTCGGGCCGGGCCAGAGGCGGAAGAGGAACAGTTACTGAAATTTTTTTAAAATTAATTTAGGGTATTTCGTTTATGATGAGTTTTTATTTAATAGTCTTATTTGTTTTTTTATTTATGATTTAATTATATTCTTAAAATTTCTAATAAATAAAATTTAAATACTTTTAAATTTTTAATTTTATATAACTGTCCGGGGGCGGGCCAAGCTCGCCGGAATGCCAAGCGCGCGAAGCTCGCAACGACGCATCGAGATCTGGCGGAGCCCGTTCGAAGATGCTAGTATACATATATATATATATATATATATATATATATATATATATATATATATATATATATATATATATATATATATATATAATGTTTGCTTAAATTAATTATACTTATTTATTTCTTTTAGTATTTCAATCTTAGTTGCTTGTATAATTATTTCATATTTTTTATTTATATTTAAAAATAGAAAAAAGTTTTTTGGTTATTTATATGTTTTTAATAGAAAATTATAAGTTTAAATAGATTTAATAAAAAAATTCCTTTATTTTTTGCTATAAATATAGTATTACCAAAATAAAAATATTATATAATAATAAATATTTTTTTTGCTGTATGTTGATTTATATTTGTTAATAAAATTTTTATTTAAGATAGTCTTTAATCTTAATTTAGGATGCCTCGATCTCAAAGTAATTGTTTGTTTATATGTCTTATTAAAATATTTTATTTTGTATATGCAACAACAAACAACAATGTTTAAGCCTTTATCTCACTATAGTTTGGTCGGCTATATGATTCTCTGTCGTCAATGCCTTCTTGTACCAGCAAAACCCTGGATGGGGGCGAGATAGAGGTTAGCGCTAGCTGCAGTCAACGGAAATAATAGTGAGCATAACGTGGAAGTGACTAAGTGACATATTGAAGATGACGACGACAATATCATGTCGTAGAAGGAGCGGCCTTTGATTCTTGTCGCCAATGCTATCTTTAGTCATAATCTCACTAAGTGTAACTACATCATGTCTTTCATTATAATTTTATTTCAAATCTTTTGATAAACTCCTTTCGTGCTTTTTTTTTTACTTTGTATAAATTAAAATAAATGTTTATTTATAAGTGTTGGGATTGCTCAAGACTCCGATAGACTGGATTAAATTGGACCGCCTTAGTACGGGAGCGGTCGAGCGTGCCAACAGTCATAATAAGTAAAAAGCTAGAAAAATAATTTTCTTAACGTAGAAAACCGATCAACTGGGTGAAAAACCACGTGTCTGAGTCTATACCGGCCAAATCTCCACTATTTGCTGATTGCTGTACATGGATTTTTGAAGAACACGAAGGCGACAAGACACCTCTCGTTACAATTGTGGAGAGAGGGAGTGGGAAGGACTCGGAGGGTGGCAGGCCACCGCTCTCAGAGCTAAGTATTTCTTTGTGAGTTGTGGGCAGCGATGCACTGGCAGTGTTTTATAGTCCTTTGCTGATGCTCGGAAGTGGGGACGACTTGCTACGCTAGTCCTAGTGACTGGGGCTTGTCTCCTGTCGCACTTGGATGAGCCTGGAATGGATGACCTGTCATCGTCCGACGAGCTTACTGCTAAGTCGAGGGTGCTAGGAATGCTAAACGTTCCGTGCGTCAGACTGCAGTTGAGCGGTCCTTGGAGGGATCTGAAGTTGTTCTTGTAAACTGCTGGCGGTGCGGGGCACACAAACTTTGGGCGTGTTAGAACACAGTTCGGGCGGTCTGCCATTCTAGCCGCAGCGGCTTGTCTAGTCGGCCTTCTAGCGGTTTGGCTGTTAAGTTGGTGGTCCAGCGGACTGATTTGAGACCGCAGCTATTCCTTGGTTGATTAGTCGCAGCGGTCTGATAAAACTGCAGCATCCTGTATGAAGCCGCATCCGTGGTCTGCAGGAGGTTGTAGCTTTGGTTTATGGGCTAGCCACAGCGGCCTGGGGAAGTCGCAGCGGTCTAGTTAGAGCCGCTGCTGTGCATGGTGGTTGACCGAGTTGGCGGTCAGGTGGAAGCCCGCAGTTTGTTGTCAGGAGGATTGCAAAGCTTCGATTTGATGGATAGCCGCACTGCGGTCTGGTGGCAACCCGCATGTGCGGCCTGGCGACTTGTCTGGCGGCCTGCCTTTCATTATGGTGGCCTACTCTAGTGGCCGCAAGTTTTATTATTGTTGTATTTTATGTAGTGTGTGGTTTGTGTATGACAAACCGCACAAGCAGCTCGGCTTAGGTTTAGTCCCACATCGTGTATTGTACTCTCTCTCTCTCCTCCCCCATTTTCTATAAATAAGGGGGCATACCTATGTAATACTTATCTTTTTGGAGCAATAAAATTTGCGGTTTTTTACCTCTTTTTCCATTTTTACTGGGCGCTCTGGCGGGCTTAGTCTGCTGACACTGAGGAGACTTAGTAGTCCCGGCGGAGCATGCGGAGACGCGCATGGAGCAGATTGGACGGCTGAGCGCGCAGATGCACGCTTGGAACGGTCTTGTGGGCACGGTGCGCTTGGATGGTCTTAACGGCGGAGCACGCGGAGGGGCGCTTATATGGTCTTGATGACGGAGTTCTCCGAGGGACGTGCGCAGAGGGGGGCACACATAAGCGGATGTAGAGAGAGAAAGAAATGAGGAGAGAGAAAATTCATAGTAGGATTTTTCCCGACGGAGAAGAGAATGAAAATGAGAGGGAGCAGGAGTTTATTTATAAATTTTAGGAGGGACAAACCTGTAATTTCCCCCATAGCTAGCCGGACGAATAGAATCGCTCTGTTTAGATCACACAGTTCGCGGATTTTACGGAAAAGACGAGACTACCCCGACCGGAAATTAACCGCCCTTGCCGGAAAAATAACTGCCTCTCCCGCGAGTGGAGGGGCAACCCGAGGAGGTCAGCGGGTCTGGATGGCCTTTCAACCACTGTGAGGGCTGACAAGGGGTGGTGTTGGGTATTGTATCAACAATAACCCTGATTTGAAGAAGGGTCCAGTCAAGATAAGATAAATTGAGTCTGTATTTGATATTGCTTTTTAGTTATGTACTTGCAGGTTTACAATGACAAGTACACACCAATGTCAGGTTACAATGAGTCAGTAAACACATGACTATATAATGTAATTCTTCATTGTGTAGGTCAATGTGTTGACTCACGTGTAATCTCTCTATTGAAGTGTACTTTTATCCCAAGTACAGGAGAAGGATCAAGGAAGGCCAAAGACCAGGATTCAGAAATGGAGGATTTTACCTAAGTAAAATTCGGCGAGTATGGTGAATCATACACGTCGAATTCGTCGAGTATCCCCTTGAGACTCACCGAAATCGTCGCATATGCTTCCCGATACCCGTCGAATTCATCGTATATACTCAGGGAAAATTCACAGAAAAGCAGAAAATTCACCAAGGCAAATTCGCTGAGTATCACTGGTGATACTCGCCGAATTCGTCAAGTATCACTAGCGATACTCGTCGAATTCGATGGGTATCCCATGCGATACTCGCCGAATTCAACGAGTATCCCATGCGATACTCGCCGAATTCAACTAGTATCCCGGGTGATACTCGCCAGGTATGTTGAGTCATATGTCGACTTTTCTGATTTTCTGTCTAAGGCATTTTCGGTGAATATCATCTTAATATTCGGTGAGTATCATACTTGAAACTCAACGAAACTCGCTGAAAAAGACTTGTTGTTTTTCTGATTTTTTTTCCTGGTTCGGAATCCGTCAGCCATGCACAGTGTTTTTCTAGGGTTCATTTTAGGAAATCTTTTATAGCCGTTTGATTTTGAATCTCTCTATATATACCTAGGGTGATTTCGAAATCAACACTAATCCAAAAACCTAATTGAAATTTTCGAATTTCTAAATCTTCCCGAAATTGAACCCGTCGGTCGTACGCTACCTGGTTTCGCGAAATCCTTCCGTTTGGCCCCAACTTCGTCGATCGTCTTCTTCTCCGAAATTTTTGATTGGATTGTTTCATCTTTCAAGATTTATTCTACTCCAGTCCAAGTTGGTTGAAGATCCAAGATCCAAGGTTCAAGATCCAAAGATTTCAAGTTTCCGAGTTCTCCGAGATCCAAGATCAACCCTTCCAAGAACGTCGGATCAAGACTTGTAATCGTGTGTTATTGTTGTAATATCATTTTGTATTGTGTAGGAGATTTTCTTCTCAGAGTTTTGTAGATTCGTTTGTGGATCGAGAGAGTAGATCCGGTTGTGGATCGAGGTTGTAGATCCAGTTTATGGATCGAGTTGTAGGAGAGTTTGTTCTCCGGGTTGTAGGAGTGTCGCCTCTGAGGTGTAGGAGTTGCGACTCCGAGGTGTAAGATTTGACAAAATCTGAGTTTGGTAAAGTAGCCAAATCTGCCCTTCGTGGGAGATAGACGAGGCAGGACAGTGGACGTACCCAACTCGGGGAACCACTGTAAAATCTCTGCGTTTGTGTGCTTGTTATTTAAGATTATTTTTATTCCACAAAAAGACGCAAACATCACTATTCACCCCCTCTAGGTGATTTAGGTAGACGCTAGATACTTTTAAATTGTATCAGAGGACTCTCCAGAAGATATCTCGGAGGCAATCAGGAGGCCTCCACCTCTAAGAATGTTACCCCTGCTAGACCTCACGTTCAAAGGGTAAAGCAGGAGTATAAAAGGAGGTACAACAGATTCAACTGTTGGTGTTGCGTCAAACTGGTCATTTTGGCGCAGATTGTTGGTATAACCCTGCCAATCTTGTAACTCCTAGAGTTAGCTATGCGAGACCGACCACTCGCAAGGCTAATATTCCTAGGGGGAGTATGCTAACCAGGAACCAAGGACTCAAGTACGTTTGGGTTCCTAAGGTAAACTGATTTATTTTTACAGGAATGTCCAAAGGCCAATAAAACTCCAATCTAGTATTTGGACAGTGGATGCTCTCGGCACATGACCGGGACAAGAAGCCTTTTGTGTGATTATACCCCAGTTAAATACGGAACAAAAGTCATCTTTGGAGGTTCAGATAGGGGAACAACAAAAGGTTATGGTATTATTTCCAATGGCGTAGTCTCTTTCACAAACGTGGCTTATGTTGAAGGATTACACCATAATCTCATAAGCATAAGTCAACTATGTGACAAAGGCTACATCATTGAGTTCTGTTGGGATTTGTCTCCACAATACCTCAGATTTGTAGGAGGTCAGACTTTGAACTAAGATGAATTAAGGTGTATTTGATATTGTGTTTAAGTTGTATGTGTGCAGGTTCTTATTGCCAAGTGTAGACCAATATCAGTCTATAATGAGTCACCAAACACAGGACCATACAATGTAATCCCTCATTGTGTGATCCAAAGTGTTGGCCCATGTATAGCCTCTCTATTGGGATACACTTCCTATACATGCACTTGGATTGGTGGACTGAAGTATTGAAGTTTATTCTTTTCAGAGGAATTTTTCTAAGTCTACATACTCGAGTAGCTTCCCTATATACTCGAGTAAGTGACTTAATACTCGAGTAGATCCTTAGAAATACTCTAGAAGACTCTGTATACTCGTGTAGATAAGCTTATACTCGAGTAGATAGTTAGTCACTCGAGTAGGTCATATTTTATACTCGAGTAGATCCTTCTGTTCTTAGATCCGAAATTTTCTCTAAGTCCACATACTCGAGTACCTCTTTTGTACACTCGAGTAAGTGAGTCTGTACTCGAGTAAGTTGGATTACATACTCGAGTAGACTGTATTGTACTCGAGTAGGTGATAACTTGTACTCGAGTAGTTGGTTAGTTACTCGAGTAAGTGTTCTGTTCATACTCGAGTAGATCTGCACTTCTCATCTCAGAAAGTTTCTAAGTCTACCTACTCGAGTAGTTCCCTATATACTCGAGTAAGTGACTCTGTACTCGAGTAGTTGTTTTTCATACTCGAGTAGTTTAGTGATTACCCGAGTAGTCTTCCCAAGATACTCGAGTAGTTCATTTTCCCCTCACTCGAGTATCTCTAACTCTTCTACTCGAGTAGTTCTTCCTATTTTATCTGAGAAATTTTCTCTAAGTGTTTTTACTCGAGTATATACTCTCATACTCGAGTAGTTCTAAAATCATTCGAGTGTTGATCTCTGAATCACTCGAGTAGCTTCTCTTCTTATACTCGAGTATGATTCTCCTATCCACTCGAGTATATAACATCTTATACTCGAGTATGTCTCTTCTCTGTCTCGAGTATATCTGTTCAAACATTCCTGAAATTCTCCAAGTACAATTTCGCTGTGTATTTCGAATTAATCATTTCTGATTGGTCCACGTGTCATCCCTAATTAAATTTCTGACCGTTGAAGTCCACCTATAAATAGGTCCTTTCAGATTTGACTAATAACAAGCTTTATAGAGATTATTATTTTAAGAAAGAAAAAAGTTCTCGTGAACCCTAATTTCTCACGTCGCCGCCATTGCCGTTCACGGAAGAAGGTTTGGATCGACGATCTCTGATCGCTTCTTTCAACTCTGTTTCTCCAGAGATCCAAACGAAAGATAATCACTCGATCTCGCCGAGCCTCAAAGATTTCTGATCTATTTTCTCGATCGAGGTGATTCCGTTTTTCAGATCTGTGGATCTCTCTCAAGTCGTCTTCAACATATTCTGATCAAGCCAAAGTTCTCAAGGAAGAAGACTATCAAAGATCCAGATCTGTGCAATATATTGTTTGTATTTTCTTTTCAAACAAATTTCATTGTAGGAGTTTTTATCTGAGTTTTGTAGGAAGGCTTTATCTTCCGAGTGTACATCCGGTTTGGATCGAGTTTTGTAGGAACGTGGTTCCGAGGTGTAGGATTGTTTTCAATCCGAGATAGTGGAGTAGCCGAGTCTAGTGGTTTGCTAGATCGGTGAGGAAAGTGGACGTACCCAAGATTGGGGAACCACTATAAATCTCTTGTCGTCTGTGTGATTGCTTGATCTGTGCTGTGTTAACTTTTATTCCGCATTTGACACGCATTTCACCTATTCATCCCCCTCTAGGTGATTTAGGTAGACAACTTAGTTCTCTCAAGTTCTGAAAGGATAAGTGTTTGATAAAATCATCTGTAAATTTGGAGACGGTCTTAATAGGCACTCGGAGCAGAAATATTTTCTATTTAAATTTTCTTTGCCTAGACAATTCTACCCCAGTGTGTTTTATGGCAAAAAGTAGTGCGTCTCTCATTGACCAATGATACAGAGATTAGCACATATTAATTTCAAAACCTTAAATATGCTATTTTCTCACAACTTAGTGCGCGATGCCCCCAACATTAAGTGCCTTAAAGAGAGTCTCTGTCACTCCTGTCAAATGGGTAAGCAGACACTGGCTACCTTCAAGGTTATTGCTGAGAAAGATTCTTCTCGAAGCTTATACTTGCTTCATATGGACTTATTCAGTCCTATGCCTATTCACAGCTTAAGAGGTAAGGTCTATACGTTAGTAATTGTCGATGACTACTCATGTTTCACTTGAGTGTTCTTTCTGAAACACAAGTCAGACACCTTCGATTCTTTAACTAATTTTGTCTGGCAAATTCAGAACGAATTGGACTGCTCGGTGGCCAAAATTAAAAGTGACCACATAATAGAGTTTGAGTCTGGTGCCATGATAAAGTTTTGTGAAAGCCAAGGTATCTTTCATGAGTTTTCCTCCCCACAAACTCCACAGTAAAATGGAGTTGCTGAGAGAAGGAATAGAACCCTAATTGAAGCATGTACAACCATGTTGAATGACGCTTCACTTCCGGGGTACTTCTGGGCTGAAGCAGTCAATACGGCTTGTCACGTGCAAAACAGAGCACTCATTAACAAAAGCTATCGTAAGACCCCCTATGAGTTATTGAAGGGCAGAAAACCGACTGTGTCCTACTTTAGAATCTTTGAAAGCAAATGTTTCATACTTAATAATGGAAAGTATTACCGCACAAAGTTTTGTGAAAAATGTTTTGAAGGTATCTTTGTATGATATAGTAGCCATAGTAAGACATATAGGATTTTCAGCAAGAAAACTCTGGTAGTAGAAGAGTCGATAAATATTGTATTTGATGAGACTAACATGCTTCATAGCAGCTCATCTAGTGTTATTGGTGCAGATGCAGGTACCAGGTTCAAAGAACTTAGATTGGATGAACCAGTCAAAGAAGACATTCCAAGCTTAGTCAAGATCGTTGATCCAGGCTTGGGGGATGTAGAACCACTAGAGGAAGAATTGCCTCAACCTATAGAGGTTGTACAAGATGTTGCAGGTCTTGCTAAAGGAAGGGCAAGGAATCTAGGGTTCCGACACCTATGAGATCACCCGGCTGATCTAATCATTGGAGAGCCAGGCGACGATGTGAGAACTAGAAGAGGTACAACTAACGAGATTTTTCATCTCAGCTTTCTATCTCAGGTTGAACCGAAGAATTTCGAGAAAGCGAACAAAGATGCCTCTTGGATAATGGCAATGCAAGAGGAGCTCAACCAGTTTGAATGATCCAAATTTGGGAGCTGGTACCCAGACCAAAGGGACAGAACATGATCGATACCAAGTGGATATTCAAAAACAAGTTGGACGAACACGAAGTAATTATCAAAAACAAAGCCAGGCTTGTAGCATAAGGAAACAAACAAGAAGAGGAGATCAACTTCGACCAGACATTTGCTCTAGTGGCTTGGCTCGAGGCGATCAGGTTGTTTCTTGCGTATGCTTCCCTCAATGGCTTCACTGTCTACCAAATGGACGTGAAGTCAACATTCCTTAACGAGAATCTAAAAGAGGATGTATATGTAGCACAACCCCCAGGTTTTGTCAATTCTAAATTCCCTGACTATGTTTATTTCTTAAATAAAGTCCTATACGGGTTAAAGCAAGCTCCCCGAGCTTGGTATGAGACGTTGCCTAGCTTTCTTCTTGAGAACAAGTTCACAAGGGGAAAGATAGAAAAAACATTATTTCTGAGGGAAGCTAAATGCTAGATTTTGCTAGTATAAATCTATTTCGACGACATCATATTTGGCTTTACAGAAGACAACCTTTGCAAAAAGTTCTCCAAACTTATGCAAGGGAAGTTTGAAATAAGCAGTATGAGAGAGTTGAAGTATTTCTTAGGACTTCAGGTGAAACAATCTGAAGATGGAATTTTCATCTCTCAGACAAAGTTCACCAAGGAGCATCTTAATAAATTCAGAATGGAGAGCGCAACCTCTATGAGGACTCTAATGGGTTCAACTGTATCTTTGGACAAGGACGAGAAAGGGAAACCTTTTGATGAAACTAAGTACATAAGCATAATTGGATCCTTACTCTACCTGACTGCCAGTAGACCAGATATAATATTTTCAACATGTATCTACGCTAGATATCAGGTGAATACTAAGGAATCTCACTACGTCGATGCAAAGCAGATTTTAAGATACCTTAAGGATACACCTAATCTTGGCTTATGGTACCCAAGAAATAATGACGTCGAGCTAATTGATTTTTCAGATGCTGATTTTGCAGGTAGCATGGACGATAGGAAAAACACTTCTGGGACGCGCTAATTCATCGGAAGATGACGTATTTCTTGGAGCAGTAAGAAACAGAATTGTGTGGCAACATCTACTGCCGAGTCAGAGTATATCTCTACTAGTAGTTGTTGTGTATAACTTCTATGGATAAGGAATCAACTCGAAGATTATAACTTGAAGTTTAGAGAAATTCTTATGTTTTGCGACTCCTCCAGCGCAATTGCAATCACAAACAATCCAGTTTCCCATAGCCGGACCAAGCACATCGAGATGCGCTACCACTTCATCCGGGAGTATATCGAGAACAAGGACATAGCCCTCAGCTATGTCCTGACGGACAAATAGATTGCTGATATTTTTACGAAGCCGCTGGACGAGACCAAGTTCTCATTTTTCAAAACAGAGCTGTGTATGCTGAACAAGGAACCATGGAGACGGTCATATTGGCAGAAATTGTCTCGGGATCAATTTCAACAAAGCAGAAATTTTTGCAAGACAAATTTGGTGAATTTCAACCAACTCGTCGCATAATCATGCGATAGTCGCCGAATTGGATTCCTTCGACAGAAAATTTCACCAAAATCTGTTTAGGGAAAATTTTCAATTGGCTTTATTGGATCTGAAGTCTCAAAGACCAAATTTGAGGTACGCGCATTCTTTGTGCAATTTCAAAATCACATATATATATATATATATATATATATATATATATATATATATATATATATAAATAGAAAAGGGAGGGCTCATTCACTGAATACGCTGAAACACGCCGACTCACCGAACTGCAGAAATTCCGCACCTTCGCTTCCGGATCTCGCCAAATTCCTTTCTTCATTCCCGTCGACGAATTCATGCAGAGCGTGCAACTAGGATTGTGCGTATTCCCCAGCCCTGCCGACATTCACACCTTCCCTCCCGCTGATCCCGCACAGTGGAATTTCCCGAACACTGACTATCGACATTTCCTAAGTCCAGTACAGTGCGTTGCCGATCCAGACATTCTTCAGTGTAGTTGTTGGCAGTTACAGAATCTTCAGTGTTTAGAAAACCTGTTCTACAACGATTCAACCCGTTTTCCAAATTTTTGATTACTAGAAGTACAATGTTCCTTGATTTTCAATGGCTCCTAGAAGCAACAGTGGTTTGCTAGGGGAGGTGAGTTGGTTTGCACTTGGTTTGATCATGCCTCTGACAAATTCCAGAATGTCATTCTCATGCTAGAGACAACTGGACTCTCCTTCATCCTCGAACACCCCTGCAAGGTACTGGACAAGGAAGTTCTTGAATTTTTCCAGAATGCCAAGCTCATACGTGAAGATTCAGTGATAAAGAGCAAAGTACAGAAGTACAAGGTCAAAGTGAAAGCCTCTCTTCTGTCTAGGTATTTACGGCTTCCAGTCTGTGAAGAGGCCGATTACTTAGACGAAGATGATTTCTCTAGGGCCCGGCTATTTTGTGGATTGCCCCGAGGCACCAAGGCCATCAAGCGCAAAGGGATGAATGAGGAAGGCAAGCTCCTCTCTGACATCATTGGCAAGGTGATGATCTACAAGACAGGCTCGCATGACTACCTTTCTACAAACATGTTCAAATTGCTCGTTGTCATTATCTGCAAAAAGAGGTTGGATTAGGGTGTGTTGCTGTTTGACAAGATAAAAGATAGCCTACACACTCCCAACTTTGGGAGGATTATCAGCCTATACCTGAATCAACTGGATGGTGATATGTTCGATATGACCAAAGACGTTCCTATTCATCATTTGAAGAAAATCGACTCCACAATCTTAACTCGATGGGATAGGAGGATCATCCAGAGAGGGGGAGGCACAGTACCCCTAGTGGACGAGGAAGAACATGTTCCTGATGACAGGATCCCTTCTCCACACCCTAGTGAGATTCCTGCTGGATTGAGTGTAGAAATTGAGGGGGAGACAGTTTCTCCTTCAGATACACATACAGTGCTTCCAGACTTAGTGTTAGTGGATATCCTAACAGAGGTTGCTGTTATTGGTGCTTGTGCCACTGTTGAGGTTCGGACAATTGAGGATTTAGAAGTGCATGCTGAGGAAGAGGATCCAGCTCCTTCGTAGTATGATGAGGATGCTGAGGTAGATGATGATGGTGCTGATGATGATGATCTATCTGCTGCTGATTATGAGTTAGAGACTGCTTCTGATGAGAATATGCTGGTTCATGATAAGTCTGATGCCGCTAATGTCGCCAGTTATGTCATAGTTTGTTTCAGAGCCTATGTTATTGGACAATCAGATAGTTCCTCTCCCTAAGATGATCCCCTCTACAGTGTCTGAGGGAGAGACAATTCCGTCCTGAATATCTGTCTCCACTGAGGTTGCCAGACTTATGCGCAACCTGGACAAGAGACTAGGCAGGATACCGTTGGTGCCCGGAGAGGTAGTTGATCTTTCTGCTGAGGAAGGAGGTGTAGATGTGCATGCACCTGTCCTAGGTTCTGAGGAACCAAGTCTGATTTCTGCAAATGTTTCTATTCCAGTGCTGCCAAATGTTCCAAGCTCAAGTTCAGGTTAGCAGATCCTGAAAGCTGTTGAAGCCATGCTAGCAAAACAACAGGCACAGTTCGATGCCTCGTTGGAGAAAGTGGTCAAAAGAGTTAAAAAATCAGAGAAGTTTATGCTTGATGGGCTTTGCTAAATTAAAGTAAAATTTGATAAGCTAGAGAAAAGGTTTGATGAAAAGTATGACAAAGCTGCTACTGCAGTCACACTTATGATGCGTGGACTTAAGACCAACAAAGATGGTTTGGCAACTCTTGACAAAAACACTAGCACCATGATTGATGAATACTACTGATCTATGGAACACTATGATTCTTCTTTGCAAACGTATGGCAATGCCATTGCTGCCGAAGCCAAAAAAGGGGGAGGAAGCCCTTACAGCTAAGATTGTCAGTGTTGAAAAGGCTACGTTCTATCAATTCAAACAAACAAATGATTACAGCTATGACAACACCGTATGGTTACATGGACAGTTTTTCCCGTCTCAAGTTCTTGTTGAGCCTATTCATGTTGATGTCCATCCGGCTACGGACTACACTCAATATTGGACAGACTCACATGACTTCTCTCAGGCTCATGTTGCTGTTGTTGTTGTGACTCTAGATGTTCACGCTGCTATTAATGCTGCCATTGCTGCATTCTCAGAGGCTCGGGGTCTCAAGAAAAGGAAATTTGGAGAAGTTACTTCTGAAGTCAGACTAGAACTGGCAAAGCTAGCTATAGTCAAAGAAGGGCCTAACCGTAAAATGGATGAAGTTTGGAGCCCAACTTCAAAAGGAATTATCTTGGAAACCTTTGCCTTGTACGAGCTCGAAGTGGAGAAGCATCAGGATCACTATAGTCCAGAAGAATGGAACAAATACAAAGAAGCCTGCACCAGGAGGAGGATTCATTTCCAGAAGTACAAGAATGTTAATCCTATGCCTCCTCCTCCAAAGTACTATCCGAAGCCCATTGAATATTTTGAGAGACAACTGTTGAAAAGAAAGAATAAGAAGACCTAAATTCTTATATATATTTCATTGTCGTGTGTAGTGGGTTGCCCTCCCTAATCTAAAACACTTTTGATATATATATATATATGATTCTTCTAATTGTCTTAGAATGCACGTTGTTATCTTTTTAATTTCATTTAACTTTTCAAGTCTTAATTTAATTTCATTTAATATGTGCAATTCACCTTAGCTTGTAGGATTTTGGCTTCTTCAAATAGATGGAGATTGTTGGATATTGTATCCACAATAACCCCGATTTAAAGAAGGGTCCAGTCAAGCTAAGATGAATTGAGTCTGTATTTGATTTTCCTTTTTGTTATGTACTTGTAGGTTTACAATGTCAAGTACACACCAATGTCAAGTTACAGTGGGTCAGTAAACACATTACTATACAATGTAATTCTTCATTGTGTAGGCCAATGTGTTGACTCACGTGTAATCTCTCTATTGGGGTGTACTTTTATCCCAAGTACAGGAGAAGGATCAAGGAAGGCCAAAGACCATGAGTCAGAAATGGAGTATTTTACCTAAGTAAAATTCGTCGAGTATGGTGAATCATACACGTCGAATTCGTCGAGTATCCCCTTGATACTCGCCGAATTCGTCGTATATGCTTCCTGATACCCGTCAAATTCGTCGTATATACTTAGGGAAAATTCACAGAAAAGCAGAAAATTTGCCGAGTATCAATGGTAATACTCGCCGAATTCGTCGATACTCGATACTTCGAATTCGTCGAGTATCGCTAACGATACTTGCCGAATTCGACGAGTATCCCATGTGATACTTGCCGAATTCGACGAGTATCTTGAGCGATACTCGTCGGGTATGTTGAGCCATATGTCGACTTTTCTGATTTTCTGTCTAAGGCATTTTCGGCGAATATCATCTTAATATTCGGTGAGTATCATACTGGATACTCGACGAAACTCGCCGAAAAAGACTTGTCGTTTTTCCGATTTTTTCCCTGGTTAAGAATCCGTCGGCCATGCACCGTGTTTTTCTAGGGTTCATTTTAGGAAACCTTTTATAACCGTTTGATTTTGAATCTCTCTATATATACCTAGGGTGATTTTGAAATCAACACTAATCCAAAAACCTAATTGCAATTTTCAAATTTCTAAATCTTTCAGAAATTGAACCCGTCGGCCGCACGCTACCTGGTTTCACAAAATCCTTTTGTTCGGCCGCAACTTCGTCGATCGTCTTCTTCTCCGATCTTTTTGATTGGATTGTTTCATCTTTCAAGATTTATTCTACTCCAGTCCAAGTTGGTTGAAGATCCAAGATCCAAGTTTCAAGATCCAAAGATTTCAAGTTTTCAAGTTCTTCGAGATCCAAGATCAACCCTTCCAAGAACGTCGGATCAAGACTTGTAATCGTGTGTTATTATTGTAATATCATTTTGTATTGTGTAGGAGATTTTCTTCTCCTGAGTTTTGTAGATCCGTTTGTGGATCAAGAGAGTAGATCCGGTTGTGGATCAAGGTTGTAGATCCGGTTTGCGGATCGAGTTGTGGGAGAGTTTGTTCTCCGAGTTGTAGGAGCGTCATCTCCAAGGTGTAGGAGTTGCGACTTCGAGTTGTAAGATTTGACGAAATCTGAGTTTAGTGAAGTAGCTGAATCTGCCCTTCGTGTGAGATAGGCAAGACGGGAAATTGGACGTACCCAACTCGGGGAACCACTATAAAATCTCTACGTTTGTGTGCTTGTTATTTAAGATTATTTTATTCCGCAAAAAGACGCAAACATCACCAATTCACCCCCCTCTAGGTGATTTAGGTAGACGCTAGATACTTTCAGGCGGGCGCCCATATTATTGCCCGCCTTAGGTAAGGAACTAGCCACCCAGGTCAAGCGGCCAGAGGGCCGCCCCACCTGGACGGGCATCCTTTCTAAAAAGGGGTGGGCAGCGGTGTTGCCTCCCGCCCTTGATAGAAATCCGGCCACCCAGGTTGGGCGGCTAGAGGGCCCCCCTGACTGGGCAGCCTTCCCCTTGAAACGGGGAAGAAAGGGGGGCATGCTGCCACCTGCCCCTGCAAGGAAACCGACCACTGAGGTTAGGAGGCCAGAGGGCCGCCTAACTTGGGAGGCCTTCCTCTCGGCGCGAGGGCTAAAAGGGGCGGGAGGCCATGTTGTCACCTGCCCTTTGCAGAGAACTTCCCGCCCAGGTCGGGAGGCCAGAGGGCCGCCCCACCCCGGGCGGCGTATCCCCTACCGTAATGGGCCGGCATTGGGCGGGCGACCGAGTCACCTCCCGCCGCTGGCGAATAATAGGTCGCCCCCTCCAGGGGCGGCAAGCGATGTCGTGTGGCGCTGGTGTTGTGTGGTGAGTTTGGGCACACCGGCCGACGAGGGCCGGCCGAGCTACATATTGGAGAAGGCGGAAGCGGCCAACACGGCGGCGATGACAGCAGTTATACCTAGGGCGGTTCCGCCATTTGCGGGCTCTACAGGTTCGATCATGTAACACATCCCCTATAATGACCATATAATATGGGTCCGGCCGGGGCCCCACAATATATAGACGCCACAACTTGAGTATTATAAAGTGATATAAAAGTACTACCCATCTCAAAACTCAAAAAACATGATAGCGGAAACACAACAACAAACTAGATGCTATCCACAACTATAAGAGTCTGAAGTGGCCTTAAGGCCTTACAACATTCAAACATCCAAAACCATGTAAACACCAAACTTCAATGTGTCATAGCATTCCTAGGCTACCTCGGCATGCATGCCGGATTACAAAGAATGAAACATAACATTCAAACATAAAGGATCTAAAAGAAGGGGGTACACTTCATGAGGCTTTATACTTTTTTGTCGGCGAGCTCGCTCCAGCTTGCGATCTTTGATCTGTAAGAATTTTTGTAACATGGGTCAGCAAATACTGACCTCAACTGCGTAACCAACACATCTCCTTCCGGCCGTTCCTAACAGACCCCGAGAAACTCCATCACCCTGAAGGTCAGCACTTTGTATGCATATGTAAACAAACATGATTAAACATAGAAAACAACAGGTTTGTGTGTCTCATACATCAAACACGTTTCTATGTACCATGTATGCAAACTTGGGTTTCATCCAAGACACCCTATAGCACGTATGATTCTAACATATCATCAAACATCATCACATCACATCATTCACATGGGTACTTCCAATTTACCCAATCGACGTTCAAGCCACAACACAGAACTCTTGCGTAGGCCCTACTTGCTCATGGGTCTCAACACCCGGGCTTGCCTGCAAGCTCTGACTCTCACGTTTGTTCCATCATACAAACCAACTGATGCTAAGAACCCTTGCCTGACCCTGTCTGCTTGTGGGCTTCATCGCCCAGGCTTGTCCAAAAGCTTGGCATTCTCATCAGTTTCCATAATAGGGGACTTGTCCTGCCGGAATACTCTCCACACGTGACTTGCAACGTCAAGGGCTAGCTAGACGACCACAGAGAAAAAGTCAAGCCTTCACATAACATTCAACAATCACATCATTTTCCTGCCCTAAATCATCATTCGTTCTCACACAAAAAAGAGGGCATCGCAAACTGCGTCTTTGCCGCAATCAGATTTCTAGAAAAAATCCCTAAAGTGCACGTCAAGCAACATCACCGAATCGGACCACTGGTCACGATTACGAATTCACCAATAATGCCTAATCCACTAATAGAGCTGATCTCTAATGCAACAATATGCCATGGATAAACCATGGCGACCCAGTGGCTCCTCTTGAACCATGGCGACCCGAACCCCTCTCATTTGAGAGATCTGGTGCCTAAATACTTGAATAAAGGCATAAACGAAATGGATGCCATGCACCTATCCTAAAAATCAGACGGTCAGAACACAGATCTTCGGAACTGCTTCCGTCAACTACCGCCAGGCGGTAACCACCTACCGCGCCGCGGTAGCTTCCCGAGCCGTCAATCAAAAATAAAGTCGCGATACGACCAGCGGTAGAAATACCGCTGCGCGGTAGCTCACTCAACGCTTCCATCTTAACGTAAGGAGGCTAACGCCAAGAGGTAGATAACTAATGCCGCGCGCTAGCACTCATCGCACTCAACGCCTCTCACTCAACGCCTGATACTCACCGCACTCAACGCCAGGCTACCGCCGAGCAGTACCTATCTAACGCCGCGCGCTAGCTTCCAGAGGCACAAGTACTGGAAAACTGGGGTGTTACAACTCCTCCCCCCTTAGAAGAATTTCGTCCTCGAAATTTAGCATATAATCAAACAAAAGGCATACCTGAAGCAAAAAGTTCTGGGAAGTCCTCCCGCATTGCTTGCTCACGCTCCCACAAGAATTTGTCTTGCCCGTAGTTATCCCATCGCACTTTCATGAGCTTAACTTATTTATTACGCAACTGCCAAACTTCTGAATCCTCTATGCCAACCGGACAGACTTTTTTCCTCAAATCCTCTTCTACCAGCACCGTCGTTGACTTAACCACAACACTTGTCTCCACCAAGGCTTTCCTTAAAAATGAAACATGGAAGACATCGTGTAATCCACTCAGATCCGGGGACAATGCCAACCGATAGGCTGCTTCTCCAATTCGTTCCACGACTTTGAACGGCCCCAAAAACCTTGGACTTAACTTCTTGAGTAGGCGAATCCGCGAAACACCATTGAACGGCTTAATCTTCAGATACACCTAGTCTCCTACCGCGAACTCCACGTTCCTATGGCGCGCATTGAAATACTTCACCTGCCGATCCTGAGCAACCTGCATGCGCTCCTGAATTGTTTGCACCTAACTCACAAGCATCAGCTACGACCTTCTTTTCCCAAAAGTTTGGTGTCTCCCGCCTCTATCCATGACATTGGTGTTCGACACTGCCTTCCATACGAAGCCTCGTATGACGCCATCTTAATACTTGCCTGAAAACTGTTATTGTAGGCAAATTCCACCATGAAAAGGTGATCTTCCCACCTATTGCCAAAATCAAGGGTACACATTCTCAGCATATCCTCCATAGTATGGTTTGTCCTTTCGGTTTGACCATCAGTTTGAGGATGGAACGACGTACTAAACTTGAGCTTTGTGCCCAGACTTTTCTGTACCAATCTCCAGTCCTTGGACATGGACCATCCATCACGATCACTGACGATACTCTTTGGAATTCTGTTCAACTGCACAATATTGTGAACGTACAGTTCTACAGCCTTCTCCACGCTGTCCTCCTTCCGATTCAGGATGAAGTGAGCCACTTTGGTCAAGCAATCCATGATCACCCAAACCCCATCATTACCCTATTGCGACCGAGGTAAGCCATGCACAAAGTCCATGGAGATGTCATCAAATTTCCACTCAATGGATAGGAAGAGGCTTTAGAAACCCGCCTAACTTTTGACACTCATCCTCCACTAAGGCACAAGTTTGGCACCGACTTACGTACAAAACTACATCCCGCTTCAAACCAGGCCACCAACAGGATTTTTTCATATCCAAGTACAAATTTGTTAATCCTGGATGAATGGAGTACTTCGTGAAATGAGCCTCAAACATCAACTCCTCACAGAGTTTGCTGAACTGCGGTACACATACCCTTCCGTCCTTCCTTAATATTTCATCAATCATCTCCTAGGAACTACCCTCACCTTTTTGAGCTTCCACCACAAATGGCTGGAACTCCACATCCACATTGGTTGCTTCCCGGATACGATCGGATAAGTCATTCTGCAACTCTATCCAATTCAACTGAGCCATGTTAGACTCACCTCTTGCTACACACTCAATTCCAAGGGACTCAAAATCCCGCACCAACCTCTCATCATGAGCTTCAATCCAATTCCCTTATCTTGAATACTTTCTAGTCAAGGCATCGGCCACCACGTTGTCCTTGCCCAGCATATACCGAATCGCCACGTCATAGTCTCCAAGGAAATCAACCTACCTGCGTTGTCACATGTTCAAGTCTTTTTGATCTAGAAGATACTTGTGGATTTTGTGGTCCGTAAAGATCTCCACCTTCGCACCATACACGTAGTGCCATCACAACTTCAACGCAAAGATTACCGCTGCCAACTCCAAGTCATGCACGGGGTAATTCCTTTCATGAGGCTTCAATTGTCTATGATCCAAAGGCTATCACACTGCCATGTTGCACTAGCACACAACCCAAACCGCAACCTGATGCATCACTGAAAATCTGAAATCATTCAGTCCCTTTTGGGAGACTTAGGATTGGAGCCGACATCAACCTTTCCTTCAAGGTATCAAATGCTTGATTGCACTCCTGAGTTCACACAAATTTCTGGTCCTTACGAGTCAGAGTAGTGAGGGGCAGAGCTATCCGCAAAAAGTTTTCCACAAATCTTCTATAGTACCCGGCTAGTCCATGGAAACTCTTGACTTTCACCACGGTGCTCAGAACTGGCCAATCCCTGATGGCCTCAATTTTCACTGGATTCACTGCCACCCCATCGTCACTAATCACATGGCCCAAGAATGTCACCTTCTCTAACCTGAACTCGTACTTCGAGAACTTTGCATAAAGCTGGTTCTCTCTCAAAGTCTGCAAGACTACCCTCAAATGATCCTCATGCCCCGCCTCTGATTTGGAGTATACCAAAATATCGTCGATGAATACCACCACAAACGAGTCTAAGTACTCCCGAAACACTCGGTTCATCAGATCCATGAATACCGATGACGCGTTCTCAACCCGAACGGCATCACCGAGAACTCAAAGTGGTCATACCTTGTACCAAATGCTGTCTTGGGTATGCCCTCGTCTCGAATCCGCAACTGGTAGTACCCTGAATTCAGGTCCAACTTAAAGTACACCACCGACCCTACCAACTGGTCGAACAGGTCATCTATCCATGGGATCAGATACTTATTTTTGATGGTTAGTTTATTCAACTCCCGATAGTCTATGCACAACCGCATACTACCATCATTCTTCTTCACGGACATCACTAGCACGCTCCAAGGCGAAGAGCTGGGTATAATGTAACCCTGCTCCAATAGTTCCTGCAACTGCACCTTGAGCTCGACCAACTCCTTCGGTGTCATCCTAAAAGGAGGGCGTGACACTGGCCTGCCTTCTGACACTACCTCAATCGAGAAATTGATCTCCCGTCGAGGAGGTGCTCCAGGAAGCTCCTCAGGAAACACATCCTCGAACTCTGCCACTACCGGCACCTCTCCAATTGATAGCTTGGAAAGTTGAACTTCCAACAATGCTACAAAAGCTACTCCTCACTTGTTAACTGCCCGCACCAAGTGCATGGCCGAAATCAGGGAACATGTCACTCCACTAAGGCCCTCAAATTTGACTTCTTCCTTTCCTTCACTTCTCAGGGTCACCACCTTTGACAAACAGTCAATCCTGGCAATCTTCTCTGCAATCCAGTCCATCCCCAAGATCACATTGAACTCAGCTAACGGTAGAACCGCTGCTGCCAACATGAAGTCAACTCCATCTAAACTCCAACCAATGCGCCCTTTCATCCCGGTAGTCATGAAAGACCCATTGGGCATGCGCACTGCCAAAAAGTGCTCGACTCCAATTCTTCGAATAAAGCTTTCCGCGAGAAAGGAGTGCGACGCTCCCGTATCAAATAGTACCCTAGCAGGGTAATCGGAAACTAGCACGAAGCCTAAAACACAGGCAATACACATAAAAATCTCGAAAGTCTAAAGAAAATAAATGAACTTAAACTTTCCCATACATGTCACCACAACGGGTTGTCGAATCACTTCATGTTGCCCAAGGTTGTAAGCCCTTGGCTGTACGGGTTGGAACCGTGAAGCACTCGACTCTGTCATCTTCCCTTTCTCCGCAGCACTGGGACTGGAACGCACTGACTGTTCCTATCTTTTCTCTTGCTCAGCATCACCCTCAGTACAAAAATAGGCTATGTGGCCCGACTTGCCACACTTGTAGCATGTTTGTGGTACGTTGAAGCGAGATCCCCCAGACATCGTGCTATTCTTCTCACCTGACCTGAAGGGCTAAGGCTTCTTCCTCCACTTACTCCCTTCAGACTTCCCTTGCGATTGAGAAGGCTTTCCTTCTCCCTGCTTGACTGCCAGTCCCTTTCGACATTGGGTTCGTTCCATATCACTTTCCAATGTCCTGGCAGCCTCTATCCATTCGTTGAAACCAACATTCTTCATAGCTATCAGGGGTTGTCTCAGATTCTCTCTTAACCCATGGTAAAAGAGATTATCACTCTCCTCATCGTCAGTCATGGTCGTTCCAGCATAACGACCCAATCGAGTAAACTCCTAAACGTACTCATCTACAGTCTTATCCCGCTGCACCAAGTGCAGAAACATCCTCTGAAGGGCTAACCTTGTTGACGAAGGGATATACTTCTTTAAGAAGACATTCCTGAACTCTCCTATGGACGGGGTGCGTCCAGGAAACTGGAGGCCGCTATGGCTCACTCACCACAACTTATCTTCACCTTTTAACATGAAGGTCAAAAACTGAGACTGCTTCTCCTCTAGCGTCTCTACTGCCCTCAGAAGTTCCCGAATCCTCGCCCACCAGTCCTCGGCATCAGTCGGCGTGCCGACTCCCATGAATGTTGGAGGATGGAAACTTAGAAAATACTTCATCTGTCGGTCTCCCTACCCAACTACAACTCTCTCAGCCAATGGCTCTGCCTTCCTGGCTCCTTCGCCCGGTATGACCGGTGTCGCATTCGGGGTAACAAGAGTCGTTACCTGTGCAACATGGGTCACAACTTGCGCTGCTGCTGTAGCTTGGGCCACCATCATTGCCTCTACAAGCATGCGATAGAAATCGGTCGGGGTTACACCCATGCCCATAGGTCCCGGAGCAGTAGCACTGCTCGCCGAAGGCTCCTCTTGCGACCTCGACGTCCCCACATCATCACTTGCACCCTTAGCAAAAGCAAGGTAAAACAATAATCAGCTTCTATTCGCAAAACTTAGACACTAGGACACTCGTGGTCCCACGATACTCCTATGTGGATAACTTCTTTACGCGATCCGATTATGTCAAATCGACCACTAAACCTTATCTTGGACACTAACCTCCCTCTGATACAAAATTGTAACACCTCCCCAGTAATGATCATATAATTTGGGTCCGGTCGGGGCCTCACAATATATAGACGCCGCAACTTTAGCATTAAAAAGTGATATAAAAGAACTATGTATCTCAAAACTCAGAACACAAACAGCGGAAACCACAAACACTAGAAGTAATCCACTATCACAAGAGTATTAAAACGGCCTTAAGTCCTTACAACAAACATAAGTCCAAAAACTGAACAACAACTAACATAACAACGTGCTTTATCACTCCTAGACTACCTCGACATGCAAGCAGGAAACACAATGCATTAAGCATAGCACTCAACAAAATAAAGCTTCTAAACAAAGAGTTCACTTCATGAGGCTTATGCCTTTTTGGCCGGCAAGCTTACTCCTGCTTGTGATCCTTGCCCTGTAAAAATTTGTTATAACGTGGGTCAGCAAAGACTGACTAGGGTTGATATCGAGTCGAGTTCAAGCGATTTTGGCTCAGCTCGAAATCGAAATTTTCGACTCGAACTCGGCTCGGAATTGAAATTGATTTCGAGTCGAGTCGGCTCGACTCGAAATGGCTCGATTCCGAGTCGGCTCGAAATCAAATCGAGTCGGCTCAAAATCGAACCAAGTCGGCTCGAAATTGAATCAAGTTGGCTCGAAATTTAGCAATTTTTCGTTTTATTCCTAGTTTGGTCAAAATAAAATTAGGCAACCTATAAATTTAGTAAATGAAACACTTAAAGCCTTCATTCTTTTTATTTAGTTTTAAATTTTGTTATTTTTAATCTTAAAATAAGAATATATTAATAAATACATAATTTTTTTAATTAATTCGAGTTGATTCAAATCATATTTCGAGCGATTCAGGGCTGGCTCGAAATCGACTCAAAATTAGACTCGAGTCAAATTGAATCGACTCAAACTGAGTCGAATCAATTTTAACCGATTCCGATTCGGCTCAATTTTCGAACGATTTTCGAGCGATTTTCAAGTTTCGATAATATTCTGACCTCAACTTTTATTTAGTTTTAATCATTTTGTATGCAAATATACATTTAAAATAGGTTTGGAATCACGTTTTTATGTTTAAAAAAATAATGCAACATGTGTGCAATCTTGGGTTTCACCTAAGGCACCCTATATATTATCATCATAAATACATAATAGCAGTTACTTCCAGCGGTTTTTACTGTTGTTGTTTGTGGACAGATTAATTCGTACCCTAGTTGAGTTCAAATTCAAATCGCTCGCGATTCAGGGACTGGCTCGAATCGATCGACTCGAAATTGATAGTTCGACTCGAGTCAAATCTGCTTTGAATCGACGACTATCAGTCGAATATCCGCTTTGAGTCGAATCAATCTGCTTTAACCTGTGATAGTTCGACCGATTCGACTATCTGTTTTCTTTAATAGTTCGACTACTGTTGATAGGTCAATTTTCTTTGATAGTTCGAATCTGCTTGATAGGTCGACTATCTGTTTTCTTTGATAGTTCGAGCGATTTTCTGAGTAGTTCGACTATCTGTTGATAGGTGCTATCAGTTCGACTATCTGTTTTCCTGATAGGCTCGACTATCTCGACTACTGTTTTCTTTGATAGTTCGACTATCTATTGATAGGTCAACTATCTGATAGTTCGACTATCTCCCGGCCATTCGACTATCTGTTTGATAGGTCGACTAGGACGACTATCTGTCCGACTATCTGATAGCTCGACTATCTGTTCACTATCTGCTAGTTCGACTATCTTCCTGCTGTACACTTCTGTCGTATGCGATCTCCGAGGGTCGTTCGACGTTTTGCTGTATGTCTTGAGTAATTTTGTCATCTTCTATGATAGTGATTTGGATGTCTCATACAACAAATTTTGGCACGCTCCATTTTATATGCCAATCTTTTTCTGCAGTTGTTTGTCTTAAGTTGAATATGTTTTCTGCTTTATCTGCCAGGCTGTCCTTTATAGCCGTTAGACTCAAAAAGGGCCTAAAGAGTCTCTTCTGATGTGACTTTCTCAATCAGAGTTATTTGCAGCTTCTTAGAAAGCTTTATCCTCTTATAGGATATCTGTCTGCAGATTTTGTTTTTGCTTTATGTGCCAAGTTTGCTGATGTGTTGCAAGGCTCATATAAAAAGAGCTTCTCTTGGGATCATATACTCTCAGCAGCATTCAAGCTTACAACTTACAGTTTACAACTGCTCTCAGCTAGTTCACAAGGCATAAGCGCAGATGATAGCTGCCTAATTTTCATTTCATCTTCTTGTATCAGATTTTCTATGCACTGACTTCACCTGGTAGCCTTGAGACTAGCGCAAGTTCTTGAGCAGTCTGTGAGTATACCTGGCGGGTTAGTAGACCTGACGTTTCTAGATCTACCTAGCAGGGCACCTGATCAAAAACCTGAGTGGATTCCTACCTTGTTGGTAGAAGAGTGGACGTCCGGTGTTGTCATCCAGTTTTAACTAGGTTGCTGTTGCTGTTTGGATTCCAGAGTTGGCTGCCTTTTGTCTGGCTTTAGGGTTTACTCCCTCAACTTTGCTAGTGGATTACTCATCACCCCCCCCCTTGGAGTATCTATCCCTTTTCTTTCCGAGCAGTCTGGCGGTCTCCTACTGCGGTTTGGTCTCTTCCTTCTGGTGTTGTCGAACGGTTAGACCATCTGTCTAACCGTTCAGCCTGTTCGGTCTCTTTATTTTCTAGCCGCTCAACACTGTAATTTTTTAGTCCCATATTGTTTATTTGTACTCTCTCCTCTCTCCTCCATTCTATAAAAGGGGGGTCATACCTTTGTAAAGTTTACCTTTTTCAGATAATAAAATTTCTGTTATACCACTTCCGGTTTGTTTTTTGTTCGTTTCTTACATGGTATCAGAGCACTCGATATACTCCTCCTAATTCTGTGTGCCTTCTCTTACCGCGCGACCTATCTGCGCGGCTTGCTTCTTCTTCTCGTGACCTGGCCTCGCATCTTGTTTCTTCCGCCTGCTTGCGCTCTATTCGCGCGACTTCTTCCTCTCCTTGCCATTGCCCTTTGTGTACGCGACCTCTTCTTCTCTCTGTGACCCGTGCTTAGTCGCCGCGACCTATTCTTTAGTCACCGCAACCTGTTAGCCTTGTTCGTCTTGTTTGTCTTCCCGCGGACTTATCTCTAATCGTGCGGTCTTCTCTTTCTTATGTTCGCGCGGGCTGCTTTCTAGCCGCTCGACTTCTTCCCTTCTGCTTCTCTAGTCACGTAGTTTGGTCATGGCTTCTCTAGCTGCTGGTGTGTTGACACATTGACCGCTGCGTTCTCCTTGATTGTCCGCTGCGGCTTTCGTCGAATCCGCATTGGTTTCTCTTGCGGTCTCTTTCTGTTTGACCGCTTCTCGCTTGTCGTCGCGATCTGTTCGGCTTGCCGCGGCCTGGTCTTCTTGTCGCTCTCTGCTTCCTTCCTCTTCTAGTTCGCACGACCTCTTTACAGTTCGTGCGACCTCTGTCCCTTTACTTTGGTCTGCTTCCTGGTCGTTGCCCTTCTTGCCGCTGGTGTGCTGACACCGTGATCGTTGTAGCTTCTTTTTCTCTTAGGCCGCGGTTTCTTTCTTTTCCGCCGCGGCCTCCTCTTTTATCCGTGCGGCCTTATCGCTTTCTATCCGCGCGACTTCGCTTCTACTCGCGTGGTTTAGTGTGTTTATCTGTGGGCAATTCTGATATCTCTACCTCCGCCTCCTCTCGGCCGTCTGCCTCTATGACCACCACTTCAGGTAGTGCTTATGTCGTTACCCAAGGTAAGTGGCTGATTGACTCTGGTGCTACAAATCACATGACCGGCAATCCTCAATGCTTCTCTCTCCTAGAAACAAACGCATGATCGGTTGCCTCCAACTCTTGTTGTGGATGGTTTACCTTCCCCGGTTCATGAGACGGGCGTGGTTCAAGTCACCTCGTCGCTTCGCTTGTTGGGCACCCTCTATGTCCCGAAGTTTCCTTGCAACTTATTATCTATTACTACTTTATACAAGAAACTTCAGTTCTCTGTCTTATTCACTCCAACTTGTTCTTTTCAGGACCCGAGGACCCAACGGACGATTGCTACTGGGACTGAGAGCGGCGGCCTCTACTTCCTTGACAACGTTTCCGCTCTATCTGCCTTCTCTTCCTCTTCTACAGATCTGCTTCAATGGCATCTTCGCCTCCTCGGATTCTTCATCAGCTTCTACCCCACTTACCTCCTATCAGTCCTCCGCTCAACTGTGATGCATGTCAGCTTGGCAAACATCACTGCTCCTCCTTCCCGCCGAAGCAAGGTCGTGGCTCTTCTCGACCGTTTGATCTCATTCATTCTGATGTCTGGGGTCCTGCTCCTACTCTCACCGTTGGTCGGGGTAGTTCTTACTTTGTCACCTTTATTGATGATTTATCTTGATGTACCTGGGTATATCTCTTAAAAGATCGCTCTGAACTCTTTTCTGTATCTCAATCTTTTTATTATATGATTAAAACTCAGTTTGATATTTCTATTAAAATCTTACGCTCTGATAATGCTAAGGAATATCTTAGTCATGAGTTTTCCTCCTTTTGTATGCAACATGGTCTTATCCATCAGACCACCCGTGTTTACACCTCCCAACAAAATGGGGTGGCGGAGCGTAAAAACCGTCATCTCCTCGATGTCTCTCGCACTCTTATGACGCAGATACAGGTACCTCGCTCCTACTGGGGTTATGTTGTTCTCCTCTCCTGCTATCTCATCAATCGCCTTCCCTCTACGATTCTCCACGGCCAGACCCCCTTCTCCATTCTCTACCCGGGCAAGGAACCATTTCCTCTCCCTCTCTGCATTTTTGGGTGTACGGCTTTTGTGCATACTCCGTCTGCTACCCGTGAAAAGCTTTCCCCCCGTTCCACCAAGTGTGTCTTTTTGGGTTACTCGACCACTCAAAAAGGCTATTGTTGCTTTGACCCCGTTCTACGCAAGCAGTTTGTCTCCGCGGACGTGACCTTCTTCAAAAATGTGTCCTGCTTCTCTCCTCAATCCCCTCTTCCTCCTGATGTCTCTAACTCTCCACCATCTCTCTCTATTCCTTCCACGTATATCGACGTCTCCACTCCTATCTCATCTCCTCCTCCGTGTCCTTCTCTTTCCGTTATACCCCCTCCACCTCCCCCCTCATCTCCGCAGCCGTCTCTCTCCAGTATCGGGCCAGCTTTCTTCGCAATGGACGCTCCGGTCACTGAGGCACGAGTTGACCTGAATCTTCCCATTGCTCTTCGCAAAGGGGTGCGGGCGTGTACCCAACACCCGCTTGCGGCAGTTATTTCCTATGATCGGCTTACTCCCTCTCGCAGGTGTTTTGCTTTTGCTATCTCGGCTACTACCACTCCCCGCACCTACCAGGAGGCTCTTGCTATTCCTCATTGGAAATCTGTCATGGATGAGGAAATCATCACTCTTACTGAATGGGGTACCTTGGACCCTTGTTTCTCCACTAGTGGGTACTGATGTGGTCGGCTATCGCTGGGTGTTTGTTGTGAAGTTTCGTCCAGACGGCACTGTGGAGCACTACAAGGCTCGGCTGGTGGCCAAAGGCTTTACTCAGACTTATGGAGTTGACTACTTTGATACTTTCTCTCCAGTTGCTCGCCTCAGCACCATCCGGGTTCTTCTCTCTATGGCCATCAACAGGGATTGGGATATTTCCCAGCTTGATGTCAAGAATGCCTTTCTCTATGGGGATCTTCAAGAGGACGTCTATATGGAGCAACCTCCTGGGTATGTTGCTCAGGGGGAGACACGAGTATGCCAGTTGAAGAAGGCCATCTATGGCCTAAAACAGAGCCCTCGGGCATGATTCGACAAGTTCAGTGGCATTGTAGCTGCCATCGGCTTTGCAAGAAGCTCGGCCGATCACTCCTTGTTTATTCGCAAAACCGCATCGGGACTTGTGGTTTTGGCAGTGTATGTGGATGATATTCTTCTTACCGGCGATGATTAGGCTGGGGTGTACTTGACAAAGAAACACCTTCGTCAACACCTGATCACGAAGGATATGGGCTCCCTGAAATACTTTTTGGGGATAGAAATCTCTCGGAAGCCCGGCTAGTTGGTTCTCTCCCAACAGAAGTGTTCTCTTGATCTTCTACGAGAGGCAGGATTGACTGGTGCCAAACTGACCCGATATCCCATGGCTACTAGAGAAGACAAAACATGGACAGATGACTCGCCTCTTCTATCCAATGTCACGAAGTGCAGACGTCTGGTAGGCAAACTTATTTATCTCACGGTGACCAGACCCGACATTGCCTATGTTGTAGGCAAGGTTAGTCAGTTCATGCAAGCTCCTAGGGAATGTCATCTTCTGTCTGCCTTGAAGATATTAGAGTATGTCAAAGCAGCACTAGGAAAAGGGCTACTCTTTCAGAATAATGGTCATCTAAGGGTTGAAGCCTACTCAGATTCAAGCTATGCGGATGATAAAGGTGACCGTAAATCTATATCTGGCTTTTGCACATTTGTTGGAGGAAATCTTGTGAGCTGGAAGAGCAAGAAACAGTCTGTTGTCTCTAGGTCCAGTGCAGAAGCCGAATATCGAAGTATGACGTCAACCACGTGTGAGTTAAAATGGTTGCGTGCTCTCATGCTTGACCTAGGAGAGGTATACAACTATCCTCTTTCTATGTTCTGTGACAACAAGGCCGCTATATACATATCCGAAAATCCGATCTTCCATGAGAGAACGAAACATATAGAAGTCGACTGCCATAGGGAAGAGGTCTTAAAGAGACAGATTTGCACTCTGTTCGTCACCTCCGACAAAGAGTTGGCGGATATCCTCACCAAGCCAGTTTCTACTTCCTTCTTCAACATTTGTGACAAGCTGGGCATGATGGATATCTATGCTCCAGCTTGAGGGAGAGTGTTGAAGTATAAGACCGAGCGGTCTGGCGGTCTGAGTCTGGCGGGTTGTAGACCGCGCGGTCTAGCGGTTACTCTCCAGCGGTTTGTCATCCAGACTATTGCTGTTTGTGGACCGAGCGGTCTGGCGGTTTACCTCCGGCATCTTGGAGACCGGGTGGTCTGGCGGTCTCCTACTGCGGCTTGGTCTCTTCCTTCAGGTGTTGCCGAATGGTTAGCTCATCTGTCTAACCGTTCGGCCTGTACGGTCTCTTTATTTTCTAGCCGCTCAACACTGTAATTTTTTAGTCCCACATTATTTATTTGTACTCTCTCCTCTCTCCTCCATTCTATAAAAGGTAGGTCATACCTTTGTAAAGTTTACCTTTTTCAGATAATTAAATTTTTTGTTATACCACTTCCGGTTTGTTTTTTGTTTGTTTCTTACAATCACGCATCATCAAATAGCTACATCTAATTTTCCCCATCGGCGTTCAACCCACAAACACACGAGTACTTCCAATTTCCCCTAACGGTATACAAGCCGCCACACAGAACTCTTGCGAAGGCCCCACCGCTCTTGGGTCTCAAAACTCGGGCTTGCCTGCAAGCTCTGACTTCTCATGTCAGGATTCCTGTCTCACAAACAACAAACCGATGCTAAGAACCCTTGCTTGACCCCACCCACTCGTGGGCTTCATCTCCCGGGCTTGTCCAAACTTGGTGTTCTCGTCAGTTTCATAGAAGGGGACTTGTCTCACCGGGACACTCTCCACACATGACCTGCACGTCACGGGCTAGCCAGCCGACCACAGAGACAAAGTCGTGCCTTAGCACATCACAATCAACAACCTTTCCCGCCCTAATCCACCATTCGTTCTCACACGAAAATAAGGGGGAACAAACATCACAATGGCATCTTGCTGCAAATGGATTTCTAGCAAAATCCTTAAGGCTCGTTATGCAACATCACCGAGTCGGACTAACGTTCGCGACTACGGCTTCACCTATAATGCCTAATCCACTAGCGGAGCGGATTTCTAATACAACATCATACCGAGGAGGAACACAATCGACCTGATGGCTCCTCTTGAACTATGACAACCTGATCCCCTCTCATTTGAGAGATCCGGTGCCCAAAATTCTTGAAAGAAAACAAGATTAAAAATGGATGTCAAGCACGCATCCTAAAGACTGAGATGAGAAGTGTCGTTACCTTACGACTCCTCTTCCTAGCCATGAAAAACTCGATTTGCATGGATGAAAGGGTGCGCATTCAAGTCCTCTCCACGGATCTGGCCTTGGATCGACGATCAGATCCCCGAAGCTTTGTTAATGGTGGAAGATGCTCTTCCTCTTCCTCCAAACCCTCTCTCCCCAAAACCCTAACTTCAACTCTCAAATGAGAAGAAATGAGGGGAAAGAGTGTTTTAGCCCTACTTATGCCCCTTGGACGGAGTGTCCTGGCCCATAGGATCAAAACCGAAGCGAAATCGGACGGTCATAACACAGATCTTCAAAACTGGTTCCGTCCGCTACTGCTAGGCGGTAACCACCTACCTGCATTGTGGTAGCTTCCCGAGCCCTTAGTCAAAAATAAAGATGCGCTACCGCTGGCGGTAGAAATACCGCTGCGTGGTAGCTCACTCAACGCTTCCGTCTCAATGTAAGGAGGCTAACTCCAAGCGATAGCTAGCTAATGCCATGCGCTAGCACTCAACGCACTCAAAACCTCCCACTCAATGCCTCCACTCAACGCCTGCTACTCACCGCACTCAATGTCAGGCTATCGCTGAGCAGTAGCTATCTAACGTCGCGCGCTAGCTTCCATAGGCTCAAGTACTGGAAAACTGGGGTGTT
Source organism: Platanthera zijinensis (assembly GCA_039513925.1). Classification (NCBI taxonomy): domain Eukaryota; kingdom Viridiplantae; phylum Streptophyta; class Magnoliopsida; order Asparagales; family Orchidaceae; genus Platanthera; species Platanthera zijinensis. The sequence goes on from CM077082.1 coordinate 52,563,292, forward strand.
ACACATGAATCCTCCAGGTAAACAATTGGCAGATATAATAGGAAGAGCCCTATTATGCAAACTTGGATCCCATGATAGAATTTCTAGGGATATATTTAAAATTATGACTAATTTTATTCTAATAAGGAGAACTGATTGGAGTAACTTCATTCTAAAAAGGCTGAAAAAATGCAAGGCTGCCCCAACATGGGGAGAATTGTTTCTCTTTATCTGTTCAAGAGACTAGGAGATAAGTTGGATGAAGCACCAAAAGTCCCTCTCCATTACTTTAAAAAGAGGAATACAGAACTCTAGAAAGATGGGATAAGCCCTTTCCCAAACCAGAGAAGGGAGGAGAAAGCTCTAGGCCCTCCTAAGGAGAGGAGAAGCAAAATGAAAAGAAGAAGTTTGAGACAAGCCCCAAAGGGCAAGTGGTTGTAATGAGGAGAAGATTAAGGAAAGCTTATCAAGCTAGAATCTCTCATAATACTCCCAGTCATGTTAAGGGGGAGCAGACGGGGGACCATCACCCCGATCTCTGTGAGAAAATGGCTCCTAAAAAACTTGAAAGCACTGCCCCTATGGAGGAATCCATGGGAGTGGCTAGTTAGGAAAAACTTGAGCTAGGAGAAGTTCACTAGGAACTTGATCCTCAATTCCCAGCTACTGAGGTACAGGAAGCCTCCACACTTCACCTAGAAGTGATGGAAGGAGAGAGACATTTACCTTTATTCCTACAAGGTATAGTTGAGGGGGAGCCTACACCTGAGGTTTCTGCCCAAGAAACTGAAGTAATTAAATCAACATAAGAGGTTCAGGGGGAGTTTAGTCTTGATGACTCAGCCCAAGGAAAAGCTGCACAAGAAGATGTTGAAAAAGTAATCAGCAAAGTGTTGGCCTTCACAGCGAAGGTACCGATTGGTGAAGAAAGTTCTGTTGGATTCACTCCCATAGGCATTGAGATTATGCTATGTAAAGGGAAAAGTGTGCTTGAAGATTAAGATACTAATATAGGCACCTTAAAGAAATGTACTCTAGATTATCTTTATGAGGACTATGAGGGTCCAACAACTACATCTTAGAAATCTACTGAGTCTGAGCCAGAAGCCCCAACTGCCCAACCTACTGAAGAACCATACTACTTTTTCGCTCAGCTGTAGAAAATGATGGATGCTCAAAGAAAGAGCATTAAAGCTTTTGTCGAAAAGATTGTTCATAGACTGAGAACAGAAATGAATGAGAGGATTTTAGAAGTAGAGAGGGAAATGCATCACCACAATACCCAATCTTTCCAGTTCTTCATAAAGTTTTCAAGGCTGTGGTCTTCACTATAACTCAAAATGATATGACACATCAAGGTTTACAAGCTGTCATAGAAAACCAGGATGCCATTAGATAGAACCTGCACCAGGCATTCCAGGAAACCAATGTTAGGATGGTTGACAACATAATAGCTATCATGGAAAGAATGGATGACTACAACTAGCTACTAGATGGATACCTATTGCAAATAAAAAAAATATAGTAGTGGTTGGTGTCAACATGTTGAGAGAAAAGGTTGGTGAAGCACATGAAGCAATCTGCAATGAGACTATTAATGAAATCAGAAAGGGGAAGAGAGACATCAACCATCACTCTGCAAAACAGACCATTTGTATAACAAATACTATCAGAATAGCCTTGGGAATGGATCTAATTAATTACACTCCTCAACCTCCCATTCCTGAGTCTGACCTAGATACTGATAACGATTACCTCCCACCAGAGGACTATGAAACATCCTGGAGAGGATATGATCTTACCCTAACACCAGCAGAGTAAGGTGAGTCATCCACAAGGAAGAGAAGGTTTGATCAAGTCCAAGAGGAAATTATGGAAGCCATATAGAGGAGGATAGAGATTCAAAACATGCCTAAATATGAGAATTGAGTCATATTTCAGGCAACATCATTCTCTACACTTGGAATAACTTTGGAAAGCATGGAATCAACATCTCCATGTACTATCGCTCAGTAGAATGGAGAAAGCATGAAGATCTTGAGCGCAGGTGGAGAATTCACAGGAAGAACAACCTAAATGGTCCTCCTCCTCCCAGATATATTCCAAAGCCTCTAGGATATTTTGAAAGGCAGAAGAGGAAAGAGCAAGGAGAAGATTTCTAGAGAATGCTGAGAACATTAGGATGTCTTAACTGATGTTTTGTATTATCTAACCTATTGTAATCCTGTTATTTTTAATCTTAGTAATATAAATCTGAATTTCCTCTGTCTATAATTTGTCTTTGTACATTCTTATGAATCTATGGTTATTGCCATATGAGGTTTTGACTTCTTTAAATAGGGAAAGATTTTTGGGAATATTGTCCCCAAGATTCGTGATTTGAAGGTCTCAAGATGACAATAAACATCTTGTATTTTATGGTTGTTCAAGTTTTTTGTGTGATAGTTATAACTTAAGTTGATGGCTAATGTATGGTTAGACACTTGGTCACCCAAACAGGGTTTTGCTTTTGTAATCCCTCAAGGAGAAAAATTCATGTTGATCTCTATACTAATCATATATTAGACTTGTTACTATAAATGAGAAAAGTCACCAAGGACAAAAGGAATCAAAGAAAGAAACAGAAAATTACTAAGGTAAAATTCGACTGTACCGACTTCACAGCCAAGGAAAAATTTGACTGCATTGACTTCACAGTCAAGGAAAAATTTGACTGCATTGAGTTTATTACTAAGGAAATATTCGAGTGCATCGACTTCATGGCCAAGAAAAAATTCGTCTGCATAGAGTTTATTTTTAAGGAAAACTTCGACTGTATCGACTTCACGGCTAAGGAAAAGTTTTACTGCATCGACTTCACGACTAAGGAAAAGTTTTACTGCATCGACTGCATCAAAGAGAAAAAGTTCGACTGCATCAATTGCATCAAAGGGAAAAATTTGACTACACAATGACAAAATATTTTCTACAGGGTGAAATGGCTAAGTGCCAGGAGTTTCCTTATATAACTTTTATGTGTTTTAAGTTGACCATACTTATTTCACAAAGGACATTTGACATTGTCTACAACATCATGTCATGTTCACTTAGATCCATTTTCTCCAGCTAGACGCGTGGCACAATGGCTAGGTCCTTGATTTAAGGCGCAGATTATGCAGAGAATTTAAATAAGATTGACTAACGAATTTTGTTGCATAAAGTCAGGGATTACCAGCAAGGAAATTATTCTCATTCATTGGAGAATATTTTTAGGATTTCAAAATCATTTCTTAGTCAGATTTTGATAGTCGTTGAATATTCTATTTCAAGATTGTTTCCTAAAGTGCCTGCTAGTCATTTGATAATTTTCAACCAGAATAATTCCTATTATGTAAATCTTCCTTAAGCTAATTTAAAATAGCTGCTTGAGGTTTCCTAATCAAGAATTTTCCTAAGGGGGATTGACTAACCATTGGAGAATTGTAATTCAATCTTTATTCTACATGTCGGCCAAGTCAAGTACAAAAGAGGGACTTAGAGATTTGAGAAGTAGTTTTTTTAGTTCTAGCCTTTGAAAAATATTTTCAAGCACTCAGTATTCATGGAGATCCTTCATACCTAATACTTCTAAGTTCTGTGAAAGATTTGAACAATGTTCAACCTTCAACAAGAATTCATCTTCAACCACTGCATGTACAGAGAAAGATTCTTCATCTTCTTTAGTCAAATCTTTTCTGAAAAAATACTTTTTCTGATACAAGTTCTCTTGATCAAGCCAACTTTTCCAAGAAGTTATTTCAAGTGTTGATCAAGATAAGGAATAGGAAGCCTACTATGTGCTTCTACTTGAAGACTAAAGCTCTAAGGTGCTGAGTCAACTTCTGTTTTCTATTACTTGGTAGGATCCTTTAAGGATCTAAGTTTGTAAGATTCCTTTGTGAATATGAGTGTAGGATTTGTTTGCAAATTTGAATTTGTAGGATTTGATGAAAGCCTGAGTTTATGGGGCTTGAGAAAAGCCTAAGTTTGTAGGGCTTGTGTTGGAGCCTGGGTTGTAGGACATGTGTGAAGGTTTGAGGTAGGGAACTTGTGTTGCTGAGATTGTAAGATCTGAGGATCTGGGAAGAAATTTTGGAGGAGTTTGACCTAAGCTAGCTCTCTGCTAGATAGGTGTAAAGGAAAAGTGTATGTACCCATTTTTGGTGGAACCGCTATAAATCCTTATGTGTTGTGTGTTGTGTTGTGTGTTGTGCCGTGTTTATTACTGTGATCTATTTTCTTATTGTGCTCTAAAATAAAAAACTCAAAAAATCTTAAAAGTTTGTAAATCACCTATTCACCCCCCCCCCCTCTAGGTGAGTTTCAACCCTTAACTTTCACAAAGGATCTTAACAATACAGATCTCTCTATTCCTAAGTTTCTAAATCCTCGAGTTCACAATCCTGACTAACAAAATACTGATACTCAGATTTAACTCAATCGGCTCATTCTTAGCACTGATCACCTAGTTAGGACCTCTAACTACACTCCTCGGATAGGAGACATGGAATACATCATGCAATCCACTCATATCCTCGGGTAAGGCAACCCTGTATGTAACCTCAGCTATGTGATCTAGTACTTCGAATGGACCAAAAAATTTGGGACTCAACTTCTTCATCCACTTTATCCTAGAGACTCCCTTGACCGGTCTAACCTTCAGATAAATGTGGTCCCCAACCTTGAATTTTATTGCTCTATGTCGCTAATCGTAGTACTTGGCTTGTCTGTCCCGTGCTATCTTCATTCGCTCCTAGGTTAGTCTGACTCGGTCTGTGGTCTTATCTATCCATGATTCCTTGTTGGAAGCTCTCTCTTCACTTTTCGCCCAACATAAAGTTGTCTAACAATGTCTGCCATACAATGCCTCGAATGGTGTCATGTCGATACTCGACTGAAAACTATTATTGTAGGAAAATTCCACCAAAGTAACATACTTCTCCCATTTGCCATCAAAGTTTAAGATATACATATGAAGCATGTATTTCATGGTTCTATTTGAATGCTCTATCTGTCCATCAGTCTGGGGATGGAAAGCTGTGCTAAACTTCAACTGAGTGCCCAGACACTCCTGAACGTACCTCTAATCCTTAGTGGTAAACCTACCATCTCTATCTAACACAATAGACTTCGGCACACCATGAAGTCAGACTATCTCATCCACATACAGATGAGCCAAACTTAGACCCTAGTCGATCCTCTTGTTGGGAACAAAGTGTGTAACCTTGGACAGTCGATCTACGATCACCCAAATTGAGTCATGCCCACTCTGGGATCTAGGGAGGCCATGAACAAAATCCATAGAGATGTATTCAAAGTTCCACTCTAGAATCAAAAAAGGTTGCAACTTGCCTCTAGGGCTCTAACACTTTGCCTTAACCAACTTGCAAGTCTCACACTTTCCTAAATAATCTGAGACATCACCCTTAAGCCCATGCCACTAAATTGAATTCTTGAGGCCAACATACATCTTTGTGTTGTCCGGATGTATGGAATACTTAAAGGTATGAACCTCAACTAAAATATCCTCACGAAGATGACCGACATCAGGAATACACACACTACCCTTAAACAATAGCAACCCATCACGGAATATAAAGTCATCTCTTTGACCTGCACGAGTCAAATCAAATATCTCTGCCATCTTAGGATCTAATGGTAAAGCATCACAGATCCTTCCCTTAATGTCGCACTTTATCTCAATCCAACCCAAACTAATAGGACTAAAACTAGTGTATGGCACCATATTGATCTCTAGCCTTTCCAAGACTCGCACAAATTCTTCCTGCTGGTTAGTTTTGCATCTGCTACTACATTAGATTTTCCCTGATGGTACTAAATAGCCACATCATAGTCTGCTAAAAACTCAAGCCACCTACACTAACTCATGTTGAGCTCCTGCTGATTAAAAATGTACTTGAGGCTCGTGTGATCTGTGAAGACCTCACACCATACATCGTAGAGGTAGTTCCTCCATATCTTCAATGCATGGATGATAGCTGCTAACTCCAAGTCATGCACAGGATAATTTCTCTCATGATTTTTTAGTTGTCTGGATGCAAAAGCTATAACCTTCTCATGCTGCATGAGAACACATCCCAGACCCTGGCTTGAAGCATCACTATAAATTTGAAAGTCATCAATGCATGAAGGTAGACATAATATTGGTGCTTCTGACAACCTAGTCTTTTATTCCTCAAATGTAGACTCGCACTCTAAGATCCAATTAAATACTTTTTCCTTTCTAGTAAGTGAAGTCAATGAAAGGGCTATCTTTGAAAAATCCTTAATAAATCTCTTGTAGTTGCCTCCCAAACCCAGAAAACTATCGAATTCAGTCACTGTCTTCGACCTTAGCCAATCTCTGATCGCCTCAATTTTGTATGGGTCAACAGGAAGCCCATCTCTACTAACAATGTGACCCAAGAACGTCACCTCCGAGAGTCAGAACTCACACTTAGAAATTTTGTGTATAACTGATTCTACCTGAGAGTGCTCAAGACTATCCAAAGATATGTGGCATGATCCTCCTTGCTCCTAGAATATACTAGGATATCATCAATAAAAACAATCATGAATCGGTCCAAGAACTCTCTGAACACCATGTTCATCAGGTCCATAAATGGAGATGGGGCATTAGTGAAACCAAATGGCATGACCACAAACTCGAAGTGTCTGTATTTGGCACTAAACGCTGTCTTTTGGATATCCACATCTTGAATCCTTAGCTGATATATCCTGACCTCAGATCTAATTTGGAATATGTGCAAGACCCCTTGAGTATATCAAACAAATCATCTATCCTGAGAAGAGGATACTTATTCTTAATAGCAAGTTTATTCAACTCATGGTAGTAAATACACAACCTCAAACTACCATCCTTTTTTTTACAAAAAGGACTGGAGCTCTCCACGATGATGAGCTGGGTCTGATGAATTTGAAATCAAGTAACTCTTGCAATTGGATCTTTAACTCAACCAACTCTCTGGGAGCCATGCGATAAGGATCTTTGGCCACTTGTGTAGATCCAGGAATAAGATCAATCTATAAATCAATCTCTCAAGAGGGAGGGGCACTAGTTAGCTCCTTGGGAAAGACATTGGGAAACTCAGAGACCACTAGTACCTCCTGCAAAATCGATTTGGCTTCTGCTTGCAATAGTACTAAGAAGGCAGAACACCCTTTACTGACATGCCTCATCGCTTTTATTGAAGAGATGTTCAACTTGGAAACTCCTTTCAAGCCTTGAAAGGTAATGAGAGACTGATCAGGTCCTTCTAACTAAATCTCCTTACTTCTGCAATCTATCTTGGCATACACATCAGTCAACAAATCCATGCCTAAAATCAGATCAAACTCAACAGTAGGTAAAAGGGACGCCTCGACTATAAATTCTGTTTCTTCAAATAATACTGGCGCCCTACACTTGCAGCTAGTATGCATCTCTGAGCCGTTATGCATCATGACATCTAATGGAGTCAGCTCGGTGATGATTTCTAAGCCAAGCATACACACAAAAGATTCTGCTATGAATGAGTGGGATACACCCGTATCAAAGAGAACTTTAGACGGTATGTATGAACTATGCGGATACCTATATGCAAACTTATATATATTTTAAGTGTTATAGGAGATGGAGAAATAAAAATTTTAAATATTAAAGTTCCAAACCTATCACCACATCCTCCTTCTCCTTGGCCTCCTGCTGACTAAGACCATAATCTTGAGGCTTAACTAGACCATGTCCTGGAGCTGGCTATGGGTCAGCGACCAAAACTGCCTTCCCTTTATCAATCCCACTCAAGCCGCCATGCTCGAACCTCGTAAGAAAATCATATTACAGTATAAGTGTTAAACTTATAAGGAAAGGTCATGGTTAAACAAAGGACATCAAACATATGGTCAAATTACCTGGCCACCTGCAGACCATGGGCAATTCTGCGCAATGTGTCCTACTCTCTGACACTTGTAACAGACACCTGATGCACCCAAAAATTCTCCATAATGATGACGATTGCATTTAGGGCAAAGGGGGTGATCTCTAGACTTGACCCCGGGCTAATTGCCCTGCTTAAAATCTATCTTCCGCTTTTTACTCCAGCAGTCCATTGTCTGATTCCTATCCTGCTGGAACTGTGGTCCACCATGAGGCCGCTTGGGGCAGAAATTATCGCGCCTTTGAACTCGCTACTGGTCGGCCTCTAATCTTCTTGCCATATCTACCAGACTTCTGTAATCAGCATTGACCATGGTCATCAACGGCTATCTCAAAGAGTCTTGCAGGCCATCAATAAAATAGTTGCACTTCTTGGTTTCATCACCTTGCATCGAGTTCGCATAGCGAGACAAGTGAGTAAGTTCTAACTCATACTCGGTTACAATCATATCCCCTTGAAAGTGCCTAAGATACTTCTCTTGGAGACCTCAACGTGCTGGGGCACGAACCAGTTTGAGAGAATCTTAAATAAGTCTCCCCAAGTAAACATATCTGATATACGACCTGACAAAGATAAATGTCACATTACGCCATACTAAAAAGATAAAAATTTCTAATAAATGAGGGAATTTAACTTGATGTCTTACCAGCAGGATCGTCTATCAGATACTTGGTCCACCAAATTTTCTCCTCATCCAAAAGAAAGAAAGTAGTCAATGAAACTTTTTTATTTTTAGGACACTCCATAACATTCAGCAAATCTCTGGTGTTTGCAATCCAATCGTCTGTATCCATCGGGGTTCCATCTCCACTGTAATTATAGGGATGGATGTCTTTAAAATCCCGTAAGTAACGGTCCATTCTGATGTTCATTGCTATAGGTACAGGGGCTGGTGATGGGGCTAGAGCTGGGATCTCTGCAGGCTGTCCTTTCTGAAACTCTAATAAATCTAGAGTTACTGCCTTGGCAATCTGAGTTGCCAAATCAGCCGGTTTTCATGCTGCTGGTGTAGGTGGCGCATTAAAATCACTCATGGAGATATCGGGAGTAGTGTTTTGACGTGAAGGTTCCCCCGCTTCACTAACTTAAGGTGCCTAAAGGACATAGAAAAAAGAATTATTACTACAAATAACACATCTAAAAAATCTGTTACTAAAGGTATCTTCATGCACCAGTGAAATTAAGAGTTAGACAAACTCAATGACTCTTCTGACGAGAGTTTGATTCTAATACAATCATATGACTCTGTGAATTTCCTGGGTCTAAGGGTCCTAAACCTAGCTCTAATACCAATTGTAACACCTCAACCTAGTTTAATAGGAAATCAGCAGTCCGGTCGGGCCCGCGATAAAAAGTAAACTAAGTAACGGTATAAAAACTATTATAAAGTAAGTAAAAAAAATAAAAGTGCTAAGAGTCTTACAGTGGAAGTAGAGCAAGAAAAATCTATGGGTAAAAGTGTACCTCATAATGTTGAATTAATAGAGCTAACTAGAACTGAAAATAATACTATGAAACAGATATACTGCCAGTCTAAAATAAACTATTACATCAAAACATGATCAAAGTACAAAAACACATAATGTCTATAAATAAATAAAGTACAATAATAAAGTGGTACAACTAAAAGAAACTAATGGCTACGAAGACCGTGTCGCCTATCCTAAGCGGATCTCCTGACCTGAACCTCTTGTAAAAACAAGTTCCAACCAGGTCAGGCCTACTGGAGAGTAAGAAAAACTACTCCTCCCAACAACACTTTAAAAAATTATAATTGTATATTACTTGAATATAAAAATATGCAAAATTATTTTTTGTTAATCTTAGCACTTGAGTTCATGGTCTGGACTTAAATATTGACCCACTTTGTGTTCTGACACACTTTTCTTAATTGTTGGGAATATTGCTCTTCAATGTTCCTTGGATTTGAAGAGGCATCACCATCACTGCTAAGTGCATGATATATTTGATAAACCTTCTACATTAATTATTCATATGTTTAAGTTGTTCTAAACATGGATAGAACATTCCTAAAAGTTGATGTAATTGTCTCAGCCCTTCTGTGAAAATCCGTTGAGAAGACTGTCTGGTCTCAGTAGGACCGTTGGGACATAGCCATCTGTCGCTGAGACAAATGCTTATCTCAGCCCTGCTGAGAAAGCAGACTGGTCTCAGCGGAACCGCTGAGACAGTAAATCTTTCGCTGAGACAGAAGCCTGTCTCATCCTAATCGTTGAGACAAATTCAAATCTAGTTGTTGACTTTGCACAATCTATTTTTGGCGGAAAGCTAATAAAGCAGGATAGTCCTTTCCATTTTCGACCATGTGATGTCAAATCGACTGAAGAGCTGTTACAGATTGGTGGGACATATAAAAAGCATCTTCTAGGTCAAAGAAGAACACAAAGAAGTTCTAGATCAAAGTAAGAGTTGTTGCTAAGTGCTGTGAAGTGCTAGAGCTGATGTAGAGAACTGGAAGTGCTGTGAATGAGCTAAAAGCTTTGTGCTTCCAGTAGATACTTCCAGATATAATCTAAGAAGAAGTTGAGTCCATCTGGGCTCAGAGGTTGATCTTCTCCCCTTTCTACTAAAGGCAAAAGATCACGGTGGAGCAAGGGATAAAGCTGAAGATCAAATCTCTTGCCCTACTCCAGGATAGCTTTTTGCTATCCATTTTGACAGAAGACCAAAAAGCTGAACGTTAAATTCAACAAAGACTTCTGTTGTAAACTATACATTATATCTCTATAAGAACATCAATTTTCTTAGTGTGTAGTGCCTGAGTTTGTAGGGTCTATGTGCCTGAGGTAGGGCTATCCTCCTAACCTGAGTTGTAGGGCTTCTTGATAGGCCTGAGGTAGGTGACCTGGAGGGTTACTGAGCTGTTAGAGTAAAGCTTACTCTGTGTGTGTAGGGCAGTGGCCTGAGGTAGGGTTTGAAGGAAGCTTAAGAGATCCTGAGAGATCTGTGTTGTAAGCTCTTTGAGCTGAGTTTGAAGAAGTTTGCCTTGTCTAACTCACTGTTAGAAAAGATAGAGGGAGAGTGGATGTACCCATACCTTGGGGAACCACTATAAATAATTGTGTGCTTTCTTTGTTTGTGTGGTTAAGCCTAAAATAATCTAGTAAAAATAAGAAAGTTACAATCAACATATTCACCCCCCCCCCCCCTCTAGGTGATTTAGACTACTACCCTATTAACTATTAAGTGGTTTCAGAGCTAGGTTGGTCAAAAAGGACTTAACAATCTGACCAGATCCTATAAAGGGTAGTTTAGTTAATCCAATATGTCTGCTGGAGAGGCTCATAAGGAGATGAGCTCTATGAAGTTTCCCATATATAGGAATGAGACCTTTGGCATATGAAAGCAAAGGGTCGGGCAATTTATTGAAGCCTCTGACCCTAAGATTTATATTACTGTTCAGGAGGGACCTTTTATCCCCCAAAAGGCCTCTACCATTGATCCTAACTTAAGAGTGCCCAAGACCTACAAAGAAATGACAAGGGATGAAGTAGCACTTGCTACTATTGAAAAAAGAGAAAAAAATATCATAGTAAGTGTTATTGATGATTCCACTTTCCAGAACTTTGTGCACTGTGAGACAGCCAAGGAGATGTGGGATAATCTGATTGTATACATGGAGGGCACTGAAGAAGTTAGGGATGATAGGAAATCCCTTCTTAATCAGGAATATGAGAAATTTAGACAAAGTAACAAGGACAGCATAACCGAGTGCTATGAAAGATTTTTCAGAGTAGTAAATGAGCTGAGGACCTATGAGAGGGTATTCAACAATTATGAGCTGAATGATAAGTTTCTAAGATCTCTAACCAGAGACTGGGACACAAAGATTTGTGCTATCAGGGAAGTGACCAAGCTTGTTGAAACTCCTCACACTTTATTTGGAAAGCTGCTTTCCTATGAGATGCAGCTATCTTCTAGGAAGGAGGAGGAGACCACCATCAGGTCCCATGCCAAGGAGAGGACAGTGGCTCTCAAAGCTGAGAGCTCTAAGAAGAGCAAGGAGAGTATTACCTCTACCCTAAGCAGGCTAGCTAATTCAGAAAGCTCTGAGTCCATCTCATCTGACAGCAATACATCAGATGGGGAGTTTGTTGCCTTCTCAAGGCAATTCCAGAAGATGATGAAGAGGAAGTAGTGGAAGAACAAACATTCCTCCTCCTCACATTACAAGAAGGATCACATCAAATCCGGAAAGAAGTTCTCCAAAGGAGACAGGTATGACGCTAAACCCAATAAACATATTTCTACTAACATAATATGTTATTGTTGTAGCAAGCCTGGGCATGTCATTGCTGACTGCCCAGTCAAAAGAAAAGATACAGGTGAGAATAAGCACACCACCACAAGGGAAAGAAGGAAAAGACCCTCATTGCCAAGAATGAGAAGAGTTGGAGTCAAACTGACTCAACATCTTCTGATTCTGAAGAAGAAGATGAAGCCTATATAGGGTTGTTTGTTGCTGCTGCTAAAGTGGATGAGGACTATCCAGCTACAAGGATAGGAATCAGGGCCCCTCTATCACACATAGATAATGACAATGAGGTGGATGAAGATGTCAGTGGCTGTTATGGACTTATGGACATGACAGAAGGAGACTACAACCAGGATCAGTCTGATACAGATGAGGTATTAATTCATTCTATCTTCTCCTCTGAATCTGATTATGAAATAAGTCCTGATTCCAGACCACCTTCATCCTTGATAAATATGACTCAAAATTTGAGGAAGATGTCAATCAATTGATTGACAATATGGTTTAATCTTGGAAGTTGCTTGTCAAAAGATAAGCTGAAGAATATCTCCTTGCAAGTTGCTTGTCAAAAGATATCCCAACTTAAAACAATAACCATAAGCATAAATAATAAGAATTATTTAATTAATGAGATTGACTCCTCCAAACCCAAATAAGAGATACCTTCACCTATAAGATATCTGGCACCACCGGCCTTGCACATTGCCTATCACATAAAGTCAGCCTCTTAGCTGAGTCAAATGAGACTCTTTACCACAACTCTCATCAAAGAGATATCCAGGCCCGCCAACCCCAACTTAAGTTCAACAATAACCATGACATATCTACGTCACAGCGGTAGGTTGTTGCCATAAACAATAAGAATTCTTTAATAAAAAATAAAGAGTTGGTAAGATAAGCTCCTCAAAGAGAGGATGCTAGTGCCTATCACATCAAGCTCAATGCACCCCAACTCCAAACCCAGGTTGTTGCCAATCGAACCCAGACCAGTATGCCACTCATTGATACCTTCACCTCCCAAACTAATAAGGGGTTGGTGTACATTGAGAGGAATACTAGAAGAAGGAATAGGAGTAAGGGAAAGACTCCAATCCAGCCTGCTATATCTTTTGAGAAGTTCTATTTCCATCCAACAAGTATGACCAATAGAGTATGTATGGTCATTGGTTGAATGGAAGATCCAATAGTGTGAACAAAAATGTTCACGACTATATGGAAGGAAGGGCATGGGATTGAGTGCCTTTAAGTCCCCATATGAGGAAATACATATGGCCCATCCTAGACCATTTGTATTAGGTACCTCAGCCCCCTCACTCAAGGATAAGGGAGCATCAACTTCCAAGTCCCTAACCAGCTAAATAGTTATCTATTGTCCAGCCTAGAGCTCAATCTCACAGGGCAATCTCTGAAGCTATCAACTTATGCACAACCTCCAAGCTGATTCCTAATGATACTCATCAGATATTGCCTGCTAAGACTGACTATAGGCAGACAAAATGCCAAATGATTGCTGAGAGGAATAGGAAGAATGTTGCAGTCTTCCTTCATGAACAGAAATCTGAAGCATCTACTTCAATAGTTGTTCAAAAAAGAAGATACAACATCAATGAGTGTTGGTGTTGTGAGAAAGTGAGACACTTTGCCATAGATTGTTAATGCAATCCCAATGTGCCTAATTCAAAGAAAGGCATTCAGCCCAGGCAAGGTTTTGTTAGAAATTCCTATGCTGCTAACATGCACCAAGGACCCAAAATTAATTAGGCTCCTAAGATTAAGTAAATCATATTTTGTAGGTTTGTCCAAGTGCCTTTCTAAATCAGATTTGGTACTTGGACGGTGGGTGTTTCAGACATATGACTGGGACAAGGAGCTTACTTAAAGACTATGTTCCTGCAAAGAATGGACCCAAAGTCATCTTTGGTTCCTCTGACAAGGGTATCACCAAAGGATATGATATGATTACCAATGACAATCTCAATAATAAGGGTAGCTTATGTGGAAGGATTGCAACATAACCTTGTAAGCATAAGTCAACTATGTGACTTGGGCTATGTCATTGAATTCCACAATGACAAGTGCTTGATCAAGAAGTCGGTTGAATTAGAGGTCATCCTCTCAGGCACTACGAGTGAAAATGTATATTGCTTAGATTTTTTTTGCAATAATTCCTTATCTCATGTGTGTCTTGTGGCTAATAAGAGAGAGTCACTTTGTGGTTAATGGATCAAGAGACTGCCCACTTTAACTACAAGTCAATGAACAAATTATTTTCTAAAAATTTGATTAGAAATAACCCAAATTTAAAATGTGTTAAAAGTGGTCCATGTCATGCATGTCAAATGGGCAAGCAAACAAGGGACACCTTTAAAAGCATTGGCTCCAAAGACACTGAAAGATGTCTCTATCTGATGCATATAGACTTATTTGGTCCTTTGCCCATTCAAAGCCTAGGTGGGAAGTTGTATACCCTAGTAATTGTAGATGATCACTCTAGGTACACATGGGTATTCTTCCTTAAGAAGAAGTCAGATACCTTAGGTGACTTTATGAACCATGTCAAGGCTGTCCATAATGAATTACAATGTATAGTGATCAAAATTAGAACTGACCATGGTATAGAGTTTCAATCTGGGGCCATGACAAAGTTCTGTCAAGACTTTGGTATCACCAAAGAGTTTTCTCTCCCAGAACCACACAACAAAATGGAGTGGCTGAGAGAAGAAATAGGACCTTAATAGAGGCTGACTCCTCTCTACCTGAATACTTCTGGGTTGAGGCAGGCAATACAACTTGCTATGTTCTGAATAGAGCCTCCATTAATAAGGACCATGAGAAAACCCCCTATGAAATTTTGAAAGGCAAACAACAATTTATTTCATATTTCAGAATCTTTTGTTGTAAATACTATATTTTGAATAATGGGAAATCCCAACTTACAAAAGTTTGCTGAAAAATGCAATGCGGGTGTTCTTGTTGGATATATCTCACATAGTAGAGCCTATAGAGTATTCAACCAGAAGACTCATGTAGTTGAAGAATCAATGCATGTAGTTTTTGATGAGACTAGTCTACTTTATAAGGGCTGGTCCAGAACTCATGTTATTGCAGGTATTGAATCAATAGTTGCAAAAGCTGACTGTTGAGGACACACCCAATATAACACCCTCATTCGTCGAATAGAATATAACAGAAGGTCTGGTCGGGGCCTCACGCTATATTCCATGGACAGTTAGTGGAGTTACGTATTGAGACCATATATCATTTACGCATCCTAACTCAGAGTGCATTCTAACGAAAGATAAATTTAATTACTTGGAACCCAAGCACAGGAATGTCTACTGCCACAAAATAGGAATGATAAACCAAATACACAAATCATTATGGCCTTAAGGCCTTATAAAAGTTCCCTCAAATATAAGTGTTTTATATACATCGGCACGCAGGTCAGCCATACATGAAACAAAAAACAGTAAATACAACTTTGTTTTGGCCTTCGAGGGCTGGCATAGCAACCATGGGCTTCAACCCGCTATTTCCCGCTCGGCTCAGCTGCACCTGCACGAGATCATTCCACCCCAATAGCCATAAACAAAGCAACGATCAACATTAGCTGACCAAGTTATAATGACCCCACCCCTTCACTCATGGTGGTGGTGCTCCTTCCCTGCAAACATTTAGCATAGATATATAATGGCAATCAGAACGTGCAATTTAAGCACCATTTACCACAAACATTGGCACATACATCCACACACCCCGTGCAATCAGGGCATATTATTGGTGTGCTGAGATTCAAGCCCCGCCACCATTCACAAGGACGGTCCACACATGAGCACTATATTTCGGTGTGTTGAGATTCAAGCCCCGCCTGCTTGAGCATTACAGTCTTTCTGGCCTGAAGCCTAAGACTCTCCCTATACTACGACAAAGTTATGCTGAGATTCAAGCCATTGACTCACTCCAAGTCGATCGTCATAAGGTAGGTATAGGTCATCCATAGCCCGTTGTGCAAACCGTCAGGCTCGCAATCCCCAACGCGGGTCAGCCTTCCCTTGCCCATCAACAATATATAACCATGTTATGTTCCAAGGCTGGCACTTACGACTGCCTAAGCTGGGCCCCTCAGACTCTCAGCTCAACATAATGGCCCCCAGGTATCTAATAGACAGGCCCCACAATCACAATGGCCCCCAGGTCTCCAAGAGACAGGCCTCACAGAACATTGCTCACTAGGAGCTACCGCCGGCGGTAGTGCTACCGACGCACGGTAGGGGACAAACTATTGATTCTTCCCCGAAAATGGGTGTTTTCCTGGAGGCACTTCTAGTACTCTCATTACAGCATCTGCACACCCCACGACTCCGTAAATCACATGTTTACTACGGAGTCTTCTCTGGCATACAAACAATCATCACCGATCCAGACGAACCTGTCCGGATGGACTTCACACAGCATGCTCATTCCGTACTTCGATTTCAGAGTCTAAATGCAAAGATAATGGGGATACAACTTATTGATCCGCCGGGAGAACCACTTCCACATGCTCGTGGAGCGTCTACCCTCACATGCCAAAACAAAGGAATTCATATGTCAGAGGAGGAAGATCGTTACCCTAGACATTCGCTTTGGCGCCATGGGAGAGAATCTAGCAGGATGAGAATGATCGCAACGGACTTGACTCCGCGGATCTGAACTCGGCTCGCCACTCGAAACTCCGAAACTCCAATGGCGATGGGATTTCCTTCCTCTTAGACTCCTCCGCTCTCCTCTCACTCAGCCATTCAGAAGAAGAAAGGCACGAGAGAAAATGAAGTGAAACTAAAAAATCCTGGACTTAAACCGAGCTATCGCCTCGCAGAAACTAGCTACCATCGCGCGGTACCTCAAACATCGACTTGTTCCGCAAGCCCACCACCCAAAATCTCCAATCACGGGCCGACACGTGTCCATGCCGTAACTGTCCTGCTACCACCACACGATATCAACCTACTGCCGTGCGGTATCAACCTACCTCCGCTCGGTAGATTATGCGTCGTATCAATGTGCCGCTTTCGATGAACTGACTCTACCGCCCCGCGGTATCGCTACCGCCATGCGTTAGCCCACCGAGAGCCACGACAAATAAATCAGTCATGCTACCGCCGACACTAGTACTACCGTCGGGCGGTTGTTTACCGAGAACTCTACCGATTTAATCGACCCAAGTTATCGCCGCGTGGTATCAACCTACCGACGGCACGGTAACTCACTGAGCGCTCCTACAATAATTATGCAACACTACCGGCGGCGTTAACCCTACCGTCGGGAGGTAGCTCACAGAACACATCTCCTGGCTACGGAAAACTTGGGGCATTACAGTCAGTACATTCTAAAGTGAAGAATATTTGACTAAGTACAAATACGTCGAGTTATCTTACATCACTCAATGCTAATGGTGTAAATGCATTGACTGTAGGCCATTAACTTAAAGCCTTAGAAGAAGAGCAGACAATCTGTCTAAGTACAAATGCATCAAGTGAAGGTCATTCACTCAACACCTCAGTAAAAGAGCAGAAATTCAAACTAACTTCAAATGCGCCGAGTGAATGTCATTCACTCAACGGCTCAGAAGAGGAAAAAATTCAAACCAAGTGCAAAAGCGTCGAGTGAAGATCATTCACTCAACACCTCAGTGGAGAAGCAAAAAATCTATCTAAGTGCAAATGTGTCGAGTTATAAGACTTCACTCAACACCAATATAGAATGCGCTGAGTTAACAGTAGTCACTCGACACATCTTCAAAAGGTCAAGTATTTTACTAAGTTAAATGGATTCACGTCAATTTCAATCACTCAACGCCTCTACAAGAGCACAAAATTTTATTATAAGTCAAAGGACGCCAAGACATTCTGCTGACTTCATGCTTAATTCAAATTGACGTCAATTGCACACTAAAAGACAGAAACCGCCGCATTCTTCTAACATGTTATCTTGGGAAGATACAAATGTTAAATCCGGCCATGTCGCATACCTAAATAGGTTTATAGCCATTATTGATGCAGAGATATATAAGCTAAGTGTGTAGGACTTTTACAAGAACTTTTAGAATACACTATAAAACCCTAATTCGCAAAAGTCGCCGCCAGCAAGAAAGATTAATTCACTTGTCTTAAAGCTCCACAAGTCTTCACAACAATCCTTATGTTGACATAGTCTAGCTTTCTACTAGATAGGTGAAGGGGGAAAGTGGATGTATCCAAGATAGGAGAACCATTATAAATTGCTTGTGTGTTTTCTGTGTTCTTGAAAGCTATAACTAAACTCTAACACACCAAGTAAGTCACAAGAAAAATAAAAAGGTCTCAAAGAAATCTATTCACCCTCCTCTAGGTGATTATCTACCCTTAAAAGTCTTTCAATACATTTACACCTTTCTTTTCTAAGACTCTCCATAAGATCTCTCGTGGAACTCTATCATAAGCTATCTCAAGATAGATAAATAGCATATGCAAATCTTGTTTTCTTTCTCGGTAGTTATCAATGAGTCTTCTCAAGAGATGTATAGCTTCCATGACCGACCTCCCTGGCATGAATCTAAATTTAATCTTTTAGATGTTAGTCTCTCGTATGACTCTTCTTTTTTTACTCGTTCCCATATTTTCATAAATGACTCATCAATTTAATTCCTCTATAATTAACATAATTTTGTATATCTCATTTATTCTTTAACAAAGGTACCAAGATAATTTCTCTTCATTAGTCTGTCATTCTCTTTGACTTCAGTATCTTATCAAAAAATAAGTAAGCCACAAAATTCCATCATTTCCTAGACATTTCTATACTTTAATGGATATATCATCTGGCCCAACAGCCTTTCCATTTTTCATCAACTTTAGAGCATTATTTATTTACCTTTGATAATTGAATTTTACGATAAAATGTTATGTTCTTGTACTCTTCTGATTTACTTAACTCTTCCAAGTTCAATTCATTATCTTTTGTTTCATTGTCTTTTGTTTAATTGTCTTTTGTTTCATTATAGAGTTGATAAAAGTATCTTTTCCATGCTCTTTGATATTCACATCATCCGTCAAAATTGTATTTGTTTCATCTTTTATGTATTTTACTTGGCTTAAATCTCTTGTGTTTCTTTCTCTAGCTCGAGCAATTTTATATACATCATGCCTTTCATCTTTGGTATCTAGTAGCTTATAGAATTCTTTATAAGCTTGACTTTTTGTTTTGCTTGCTGCATGTTTAGGTTCTTTTTTAGCGACTTTATACCTGGATAAGTTTTCATCATTCCTACAAGTGTAGAATGATTTATAGCTAGCCCTCTTTGCCCTCACTTTGTCTTGCACTTCCTCTTTCCACCATCAAGATTCTTTATTTGGGGGGCACGTGACCTTTTGATACTCCAATTACGTTCATTCCACTTAAACTTAAATATGAAGACATAACTTCTCATGAGACACTGAAATCAACATAAGGATCATTAACTAGTTATTCCATAACTATCGTCTTGAAAACAACCTTATTTTCCATCTTCAAGTTCCACCACCGATTTTTTGGCAATATTTTTTTGTATTAAATCTATTATATTTAATTTGTACGTCTAACACCACAAATTTATGTTATATTGTCAAACTTTTTACTGGTATGACTTTGCAATCCTTATAAATCATTTTATCCATTTTGTGAGTCATAAAATAATCAATTTATGACTTATTTGGTCCGATTTTAAACGTAATTAAATGTGTTTCCCTCTTTATGTAAAACGTATTTGTCACAATTAGCTCATATGCAACGGCAAAATCTAAAATGGTTTGTCCTTCATTTCTTTCTCTATATATAAATTCTCCATGAACGATTGTATAATCTGCATTTTCCTTTCCTATATGTCCATTTAAGTCTCCTCCTATGAATTTTTTTTTCTTTGTGGGATTTACCTTTCTAAATTATCTAAGTCTTCCCAAAATTGCACTTTAATAGCTTCATTTAATCATACTTGTGACATGTAAGTACTGATCACATTAATAGTTTCCTTTCTTATGACCAATTTAAGAGCTAAGATTCTATCACCTTCTCTACGTACTTACCTCAACAACGTCATCCCTCTAAGTAGTATCCACAATAATATCTACTCCGCTGTTTGTTTTATTTTTCCCAATATACTATAATTTAAAACCTGAATTATCTAAAAATTTAGCTTTCTCACCCACCTATCTAGTCTCTTGCAGGAATAAAATATTTATTCTTCTCCAAATCATTATATCCACTACTTCCAATGCTTTCCTTGTTAGCGTAACTATATTCCAACTTTCAAACTTAAGTCAGCCACAATTCCTATGACATACTTACCTAAGACGTCTAATATGTGAGGACTTTTGCCTATTTAACACAACACTCAAGTTTTCTTGGAGGTGCAGCGATCTTTACTAAGACACATACGGTACATGTGATACAAAATAAAAAGAGATTGATGGAATTAGAATATATGGATAAGTCCCGGGTTCCAGGAAGGTCCTTTGATGATCTTCGTTGTCGTCCTTCACATAGGACACAAGGTCTTTTCCAGCTATGGATAATTATGATCCAAGAATCTATATATCCCCTTTAATTTGATATATGACATTTTAAAACTCAAATCGATATAATCTTAGTATATGCATCTTTGCTTGTAACTACTAAAATTCACTTATGTTAATAAATTTTGATTAACCAGTAATCGTGGGGACTTCAATAGAATCATTATATAGTTTGATGGAGTTAAATTAGATGTATTACTCAACACATCTAATGGGGTTCCTTCTAACATTTTTGAGCCAGATCAAAAAGACTTAGACTGAGGTCACGTGGGGAAAACCAACCCGGCCAAACAAGTTGCGTGCAAAAAGTCACGCTCCCCCAAGGCTCGAAAACACCTGAGAAGAGGGCAAAGCCAAACACGCACCCACACAAACAACACACCCACACGCGAGCGGCCAACATGCACACATGTACAAGCAATGCCACCGCGTGCGCACGATCAACTCGTGTAAGCACATGCAGCCTGCGTGTGCATGACCAGCCTGCGCGCGCCAGGCCAGCGCACGCGTACACCAGGCCAGCCCACACACATGGCATTTGCGCGCCGCACGCGCCGGCGGCCTCCGCCGCTGTCGCCTCCCAAAATCATCGGTTGCCACTGCCGTCAGACAACCTGTCCGGGCCGCCCGGACTGCCCGACGGGCACTTTCATCATTTTGCTAAATTTTGTGATCTAGGTGACCAAAACAGTGTTACACCATTCACCACCACAAATTTCGCCCTGACGCAATTACCAGCATATACCTCTAGAAAACTATAAATAGAGCCTTAGGCCTTCATTTGAGGACAAGCAACTCTAGAGGCTAGAAGGAGCTCTGAGGTTTTCCAACGTGGTTGTGGACTTAGACTGATCCTCCATTCAAGAAATCACTCCACTCCCTTTCTAGCGCAAAGGATGCATCAGACTTCCAAGGCAAGACAATCTTCTCTGCGAGAGAGCTCCCACCAAGGCTCCGCTTTAGGAGGAGCGCTTCCATCGATACTCCGTGGGCTTAGAGATTTTTCCAAGCCAGAACACTTCCATTGAGGTTCTGTGGACTTATCAATTTTCCTAGCCTGAGCGCTTTCGTCGAGGCTCTGAGTACTTCGTTACTTTTTCATCATTTTCGTACTTTGTTCTTGTAATAGAGAGGTGGCTCGTCACCCGCTGAGGAATCATCCCAAACTCTTATAAACTCCAACAATATAATGTATTTTGGCCCGACACAGATCTAACCACGTGATTTTCCACCCTTTCTGGGTTTTCCACGTCAAAAAATCCTTTTGTCATTAGCTATTATTTTTCTTTGATTGCCTGCGTGCCCGGTCCAATCCCGAGCTAAGACAGACCGATTCACAGGACCGGGGAAAAACTGAGTGACCCACAACAGTTTAGCATCATTTGTGGGAAAGTGTTCTCAAACTCTACAACAACACCATGGAAACTACGCTTGCATTGCATAAGCATGCTTGACCAACAACAATGGCAAAGAAAAGCACACAAATTGTCAGTAACGTGGCACTAGAGGAGCACACTAATCCAGCCCCTGCTGACTTACCTGCGGGCAACGCCTCACTTCAAGGAGGATCCACCGTCACTACATCCCAAATATCCAAGGAAGAATACAGGCATCCGATAAGGGAGCGCCAAGCAAAGGTGCTCACCATGCTGGGAAATTTAAGGGCTCGTCATGCTCCTAACATGGATATTGCACCAGGAGATCAACCACAACATATCCTGAGTCAGACAATGCCAGAATACACTACTCGCTCTAAGGATCCCATCCCTGATGAATTGTCTAGCGCTGATAAGCTCCATGCACCCTGCAATCCCTCACGAACTTCCTAAGTGTGCACATGAAATCTTTCATGCGACAAAAGAAGCTATCGTTCTGACCGATAGAGGACTCACTCACGAAAAAGTGAGGCACATGATCGAGGAGGAGTTTGGGAACGGGGAGCACCGTACCACAAAAGGGTAACATCTTGTTCACCACATCTCCCCTCTAGCTCCGCAGGTACTGACACATCTCGTTCCTCCCGGAATAAGCCCCCTGAACTTCGAGACATTAGATGGATCAGGCGACTCTCTCGAGTATGTCAGACAATTTATAGATATCATGTGCATCTAGAACGCCCCAAACCCGTTCTTGTGCCAAGTGTTCCCGACAACACTGAAAGGAGAAGCTCGCACATGGTTCTGTTCTCTAGAAAAGGGAGAAATCAAGAACTTCATGGAGCTAACTAAACTTTTCACAAATAAGTTTATCGCCAACCAGCGAATCATTCGAGACGTATTGCACCCGTCGGGGATCCGACAAGTCGAGGGGGAATTGCTTGAGGATTACTTTTGACACTTCACTACGGAGGCACGATGGATTATGGGGGTTAATCCCGAGCTCCCGCGATGTACTTTTCCTTGGAGGACTCCAACCAGTAAATTTGTAATCCAAGATAATAAGCAAAACGATACCCATCTATCTTGACCTCATCCACTGAGTCAAGGATCACATCACGGTAAACGAGACAATTAAGGCGCATCGACTATAATTCAAAGGAAGCGTGAAGAGGAAGAGCGATCTAGATCCATCGCGAAGTCCTAGGGAAATGACGAACGCCAAGATAATCCACTTCGGGACCCAGGAACTCGTCTACATCCGGATTACACTCCCTTGAACACTACCCGAACCAACGTGCTCCTTGCTATCCAAGACAACGATGAGCTTTGCAGGCCCTAGTCACTCGTGCCAAACAGGGAAAATTGATTGCAATATTGTGACTTCCAACGCAAATACGACCACAGGATAGAGGACTGTAACCAGTTGAAGGATAAGATCGAGCGCCTCATCCAGCAAGGTTTCCTCATAAGCTTTGTGCAGGACTCCGCCCCAAGCAAGCCCACACCCTGGAACGACAATCTAGCTAAAGGTCGTGCCACAGATCGACATAGATAAGCCAGAGACCATGAGAGGGGGGCCCTCCCCCTCAGTTGCGCATACAAATCCTGTATCTCGACTTCATGCATTTCCTTTGATATAATAACCTATAAGATGGAACTTGTATGCATGCTTATATATCTCATTTTTATAATATTGTAACTGCTTTTTGACTTCTGTCGGCCACACAAGACCCTCCAAAGCAAGATCCTGAGGAGAACACCACAAGCTCTGGCGCCAATCCAAGTGAAAAGAAATATGGACCATCTATTAGGCAAAGCATCCCGCTCTCATTCTACAGAGTGTCCCCCCCCCCCCGCGCATTGTAGGGCATCCCTCTCTTACAATGCTAGGCATTTTGCCCCTGCGTTGCAGGGCATCCTGCTCTCATGTTGTCGGGCATTTCACCCCTGTGTTGTAGGGCATCCCGCTCCTACGTTGCTGGGTGTTTTGTCCCCCGCATTGTAGGGAATCCCGCTCCCATGCTTGCTGAGCATTTCACCCCCGCGTTGCAGGGCATCCCGCTCCCACAATGTCAGGAATTTTGCCCCCGCGTTGTAGGGCATCCCGCTCCCATTCCGCCAGACATTTCTCCCCCACATTGCAGGGCATCCCTCTTCTACTCTACCATGCGTTTCTTGCCCACATTGCAGGGCATCCCGCTCCCACGCTGCCGAGCATTTTGTCCCTGCATTGCAGGGCATCCCGTTCCCACGTTGCTGGGCCTTTCGCCCTCATATTATAGGGCATCCTTCTCCTATATTGTCAAACACTCTGCCCCCGTATTGTAGAGAATCTTGATAGGATGGACTTAGGTCCTCCTAAAGCGCGATCGAACAAAGGTTCTTTGTCACCTCCATTCAGACAAACCGTGGTTCTCATAAGGCACGATCAAATAAAGTTTCTTCTCCACCCCCATTCAGACGGACCCAGGTCCATCTAAAGTGCGGTCGAACAAAGTTCTTCGCCACTATAACGACCCTAGCTTATCCAACGTGACAATGTCACGGCTCTACTCTATGCGACGTTATCGAGCTGCGGCCCAAGCACCCCAACCCCTCTCCAGCCTACTGGCAGGTTGTTGGTGGCCACAACCTCCCTTTGATGAGCGAAGCTTTCCGGTTAAGCGCACAGCATGGGGATTTCCCAGGAGGTCGCCCATCCCAGTACTATTCCATCCTGAGCACACTTAACTATGGAGTTTTTCAATTTCTCATCACCAATTGGTGATGAGAAGTTGAAAAAATCCATAATTAAGTTGGTGATGAGAAGTTGAAAACTCCATAATTAAGTTGGTGATGAGAAGTTGAAAAACTCCATAGTTAAGCATGCTCGAGCTGAAGTAGTACTGGGATGGGTGACCTCCTGGGAAGTCCCCGTGCTGCGCGCTTAACCGGAGAGCTTTGCTCTTCAAAGGGAGGTTGTGGCCACCAACAACCCGCCAGTAGGCTGGAGAGGGGTTGGGGTGGTTGGGCTGCAACCCGATAACATCGCCTAAAGCGAAGCCGTGATATTGTTACAATGTTACGGCTCCGCTCTAGGCGACGTTACCAGGCTGTAGCCCAAGAACACCAACCCCTCTCCAGCTTACTAGTGGGTTGTTGGTGGCCACAATCTCCCTTTGATGAGCAAACTCAATAGTGAAGCTGGGCCGTACGGGGACTTCCCAAGAGGTCACCCATCCCAGTACTACACTCGCTCAAGCACGCTTAACTATTAAGTTTTTTCACTTCTCATCATCAATTGATGATGATAATTTGAAAAACTCCATATTTAAGTGTGCTTGGGCTGGAGTAGTACTAGAATGGGTGACCTTTTGGGAAGTTCCCGTGATGCGCGCTTTACTATCGAGTTTGCCTCATCAAAAGGAGGTTGTGGCCACCAACAACCCGCTTGTTGATGGAGAGGTATTGGGTGCTTGGGCTGCAGCCCGGACGACGCCAGCTGAGGCCATAGTGATCCCTTGTGAGATCCAGAGTGGGTCGGCACCGGGTCATCACAAAAAAGTGCACTTTTTATTATAATGACCCTAGCCGATCTAACGTGACAATGTCACGGATCCGCTCTAGGCGATGTTATCAGGTTGTAGCTCAAGCGCCCCAACCCCTCTCCATCCGCATGCGGGTTGTTGGTGGCCACAACCTCCCTTTGATGAGCGAACTCAACAGTTAAGTTGGGTCATATGGGGACTTCCCAGGAGATCACCCATCCCAGTACTGCTCTCACCCAAGCACGCTTAACTATTAAGTTCTTTCACTTTTCATCACAAATTGAGCTGCAGCTCAATTGAAGAACTTAATAGTTTAGCGTGCTTGGGTGAGAGTAGTGCTGGGATTGGCAACCTCCTGGGAAGTCCCCGTACGACCCAACTTAACTATTGAGTTCACTCATCAAAGGGATGTTGTGGCCACCAACAAATCACATACGGATGGAGAGGGGTTGGGGTGTTTGGGCTACAACCCGGTAACGTTGGCTAGAGCGGAGTCGTGACATTGTCATGTTGGATCGGCTAGGTTCGTTACAACCACCTCCATTTAGAGGAACCCCGATTCTCCTAAGGCGCGATCGAACAAAAGTTCCTCACCACCTCCATTCAGACGGACCCAGGTCCCCTTGAAGCGTGATCGAATAAAGGTTCTTCGCCACCTCTATCCGGATAGACTGAGGTCCTCCTAAAGCGAGATCGAACAAAGGTTCTTTGCCACCTCCATCCGGACAGACCTAGGGCCTCCTAGAGCATGATTGAACAAAGATTCTTCGCCACCTCCATCCGGATGGACCCAGGTCCTCCTAAAGCGCGATCGAACAAAGGTTTTTCACCACCTCTATCTGAATAGACCCATGCCCTCCTAAAGAGCGATCGAAGAAAGGTTCTTTCCCACATTAATCCGGACAGACCCATGTCCTCCTAAAGTGCGATCGAACAAAGGTTCATCGCCACTACTATACAGACGGACTCTGGTCCTCCCCAGACAAAAACGAGCAAAGTCTCTTTGCCAGATCCCAGGTCCTCTCAAAGCGCGCATGAACCAAGGTCCGTCGTCGTCTTTCGAAATAAACAGACCTCTGATTCTATCTGCACTGCCAAGGCAAGGGTAAAAGTATCCTCCCTCATCGTGCTTAAGCGATAAGCTCCTGTGACTAAAGCTCGGTGAAAATTGCCAGCGATAGCGCACGACGAACAAGGAACGTAAAAGCGCCAGATACTCTCATGCCGCCGCAACGCGTGTCGGGACACTAAGTCACCACCGTGTGGGCAACCACAAGGAATGGTTCGGCGTCTGTCGAGATCCCTGCCTAATAAAATGACGAGATCTTCACCACGCAAGGCTGATGCTTGAGGGGAGTCACAAGCTCAACACGTCACGCAAAAATTACGTGACTAAGCAAAGGAAGTGATGAAGGCAATACACAAGCCAGCAATGCCAAATGTGCGTTCAGCATGGATACAATCAATTGTTCCCTCATCGCCAACAACATCTTTGAAGGCAGCAAATGCTTTGGGTACGGGACGCCCCCGCGTCCTTCGCACTACGCGAAGCCCCCTCACCAAGTACCAAACAGAGCTTAACAACGCGCACTCCCCGTTGTAATAGACCTACCTTCGTAATCAGGGCCCGCTCAGCCTTCCGACATCGCTCCACTCCAAGTCCATAAGACTCCTTGTATTTTGCAAACGCAAAAGCTCGCATCATTGCAGCATCCTAAGGCACAGATGTCATCAATGACCTCCGCCCCCAAAAGCTCCGTCCCAACTCTAAACAAGGAACGAACACCAAATTATTCTATGATGCAACCCAAAAACAAACACCATGTCCTTCAACATCTTCCAGTGGCAGCAAGGACCTTCCGGTTCATCCACGACATCAAGATAAGGGGGCAGGATATCCCTGTATGCTACGTACGAGAAACTGCCACCAGTGCTAATGGCCCGTGACAACCGCACCAGCTAGTGCGCATCACCATACTCACACATTCATATGAGGAGAAATATGAAAAATGGCGCGCTTCCACACCAGCGCAACATGCAAAGTGCAATACAATAGGACGTTCCTACAACGCGCCATAATCATCGCATGACAAACAAGAACAATGTACGAGCGGTCAACCCCAAGGTAAGGTAGTCAAGCTTAGAAATTTCTGGGCTCGTATCTTTGTGGTTCACGATCAACAAAAATTTGGGGGCATTTGATGGGGTTTCCCTTGAAATATCTGAGCCAAACCGGAAAGACTTGAATCGAGGACACGTGGGAAAACCAACCTGGATGGAGAAGTCGCGCACAAAAAGCTTCGCTCCCCAAGGCTCAAAACATATGAGAAGAGGGGAAAGCCAAACACGCACCTGCACAAACAACACATGCAAGTGGGGCCCACGCGCAAGCTGCCAGCCTGCGCATGCGCACGCGACCAGCCCGCACGCGCACAACCAGCCAGCGCGGCCTGCTCGCGTGTAACCAACGTTCGCGCGGCCCTTGCGTGCGCCCCTTGCGCGCACGCCAGTGGCCCTCACTGCCTCTGGCTGTCGTTGCCACTGCCGCCATCAGGCAACCTATCCGGGATGCCCGGACTTCCCGGGGGAACTTTTTCATTTCGCTAAATTTGGTGATCCAGGTGACCAAAACGGAGCGTTGCTATTCACCAATACAAATTTCACTCCGACTCAATTACCAACATATCCCTCCAAAAAAAACTATAAATAGGCCTCAGACCTTCATTTAAGGACAAGCAATTCCAGAGGCTAGAAGGAGCTCTGAGGTTTTTCCAGCGAGGTTGTGGACTTAGACCGATTCCCCACTCAGGAATTTGCTCCGCCCCCCTTCTAGCGCAAAAGCTCCACCAGGCTTCCAAGGCACGACAATCGTCTCAACGGGAGCGCTCCCAGCAAGGCTCCGCTTTAGCAGGAGCGCTTCCATTCCACCGAGGCTTCGTGGACTTATTTTCCCAGCTGGAACGATTCTTTCGAGGTTCCATGGACTGAGGAATTTTCCTAGTCGGAGCGCTTCCATTGAGGCTCTGAAAATTTAGTTTCTTTTTCATCATTTTCATACTTTGTGCTTGTAAAAAAGGAGATGACCTGTCATCCTCCAAGGAATCATCCCAAACTCTTGTAACCTCCAACAATATAGTGGATTTTGGCCCGACACAGATCCGACCATGTGGTTTTTCACCCTTTCTGAGTTTTTCATGTCATAAAAATCATTTTGTCATTTGCGGCTAGTTTTCCTTGACAATCTGCGCGCCCGATCCAATCTCGAGCTAAGGCGGTTTGATTCTCCAGACCGAGGAAAACCCGGGTGACCTGCAACAACATCTTTTCTAGAAGTATTTAGTTTTTAAATGTGAAATGCTCATTAAAACATTCTCTTTCTCACAATAAGTAATACACAAATAGACATTTCAATAAAAAGTACAAAAATGATTTTCACTAAAGAAGAAAATGGAATTTTGAATGTGAAGGTCTTCCTATTAACCAAGATGTTTGATAATATTTTATTTCCAGATCATATCAAGTAAATGATACATATTATAATCATAGGGGGAGCTTTCAGAGAAGAATTGGTTGTCCCCTCATTTAAAAATTAGTTGTATTTCTAGTGAGGAGAGTTATAAATATCAGATAACTTACATATTGGAAGTTTATGGAACCTTTTCAACAAGAATTGGTTGTCCTCTCATCTAAAAAGTAGTCGTATTTAGAGTCCTGAGAATCATAAAGATTATACAGCTTCAGCCTTCTAAGAAAGGCAACTATAGCACTGTTTGGTGCAGCTCTGACGGTTGGAAAATTTCTGAAAGTGAGTGTAAGATTTACCTTTACTCTAGAGGGGGGTGAATAGAATATTTTAAAATAATTTACAATTTAAAACTGTAAAGCAGTGGAAGTCTTGATTTATGTATATGTGTAAGGTGCTTGCAAAAAGAAAAACTAAGTAAGCAAGAAATAAGAAATCACAGCACACAACAAAAACAAAACACAGCAAGCCAGATGACACAAGGAGCTATAGTGGTTCCCAAACAACCTGGGTACATCCACTCTTCTACCACCCTAGGTAGGAATCCACTGCAGGAATAGTTGATCAGGTGTCCTGGGCACCAATGAGCTTTTGATAAGGTGCTCAAAAACCAAACCTAGATTTTTTGATAAGGTGTCTTGCCACCACTGAGTTTTGACAAGGTCTCATAAACCAGCCACAAAACTTTTGAAGGGAGTTTTGAGAAACCCTTTTACAGAAGGAATAAAGAAAAACAAAAAGGTTGAGTTGTTCTTCTCTGTCAATAATCTTAGAGAAGACAAGTTGAAGATGTTGTCAAAGCTCCCCCTGAGATCTATAAGGGTTCAGGAAGATGAGCTTTACTTAGGGTGATAGGCCTTCAGTTGCTTAAAATCTCCAGCAATAGATGATTTCAGCAGATACTGAAATGTGTGATGTCTAGAGTCCTTGATGAAGAAGCTTTTGAACACTTGATGCTTGAAGGAGTAGAATAGCAGATGATCTCCTTCACAGTAATGTTCCTTGTGTTCTTGAAGAATTCTGACTCAGTAATTCTGTAAACTTTTGTTTACTGAGTCTATTCCCAGAAGATGAATTCTTGATGAATAATTTTCTTATTCTCTCTTCTATATTCTTTTTCAAATCTTGTCTATTTTTTTCAGAATGATTTTCTAGGGAGTATATCAAATTCTGACTTCTTGATAGTCGTTAATCAGTCATAAATGACTACCTTAACTGATATCTATCGCTGGAGGAAAGTCCTTAAGAAACATTCCAATTAATCTTCCTTGAAACTTGCTCCAGATTGATTGAAATGACTACAAAATCCTTTGTCATAAATGCTGAAAATAAGTCTGAATGAATTCCATAATTGTTCTGAATTTGAATCCATAAATCGTCGATCTCTCAGAGAAATCGTCGATCTGAGCTCAACGATCGTCGAACTGAGCTCAGAGATTGGATTTAAACTAGAAACAGAAATCGTCGAACTGAGCTCTACGATCGTCGAACTGAGCTCAGAGACTTGGAAAACAACTAAAGACAGAACGTCGATCTGAGCTCGAAGATCGTCGAACGGAGTTCGACGACTCATTGAACTGAGCTCAGAGATCGTCGAATGGAGTTCGACGATTCGTCGACCTGAGCTCGACGAAAATTGTCTTGGTCCTCAGCACTGAATCCTGATCTTTAGAAGGTCTTGAGGGCAGCTTTCACACCTAAGTACTAACCCTAAGACTCATTCTAATTGACCTATCAGACTATACAGCAAGGTCAAAACAAATTCCTAAGCACATAGTGATCCTTACCCAAATTAGTAATAGGGTGTTCCAACAATCTCCCCCTATTTGGGTTAGGATTACTATTTACATGACAGAATATGAAATAACAAACATACAGACAGCATTCAAAAGTTAAAACAACAATGCAGAGAAAAGAGATTGCAGTAATGCAGAAGCATAGACAGAATTCAGCAGACAGTCAGAAATAGATGTATTGTCAGCTTACATATTCACTTCTTTTCATTGCCCTTCTTAAATAGAATTTCCCTGTTAGGATTTAGAGCTTCCTTCTTTGATCTCCTGTCATCATCTGCACCTAAGGAGGTTTGAGCTTTGGGCCTTGGAACAACAGCCTCTGGATGCAGCTTCATGTACCTTTCAGGATCAAAGAACTTTCTGGATGAGTATCTTTCTAACTCTTTCTTTCTTTGCTCAGATAAGGTTGAGATGTTTGAGGTGTCTTTCCCTTGTTCTCTTGCCTTCTTAATCTGATCCAAAGATGCTAATTCTTTCATTTTGGCAGTCCAAGATAGTGGATTGTTTTAAGGGTCTTCAAATGGAACTGGAGGTTCATATCTGTTTAATTCCACTGAGTCAGTAGGAGGAGCTCTAGTGACAACTGTATCTTTCAGCTTGTAAGGGAAAGGACCAGAAGTAGAATCAGTAGGGCCTTGTCCTTCCCTTTGATATGGGTGTTGTCTAGCTTGATTTCTGGAGTGAGTCCTGTAATCTCTCTGTCTGCCTCTTGACTGATCTCTCCTTGACTGATATCCTCTTTGCTGTTGGCCTCTTGGTTGATATCTATCTTGAGACTGGTAAGAGCTTGGCCTAGCAGCAGCAGAAAACTGAAAAGCTGAACCTCCACCAGATCCTGAATCTGGAGGAGGAGGAGGATGGAATTGGGAGGATCCCTTTTCATACTTATCAAGTTTTCTTCTTTTCTTCATGGCCTTAAGTTGATTTCTGGAATATTGCATCCAAGGCTCAGAAATTGGACAGTCATGAAGAATGTAATAAGGTATATCATTGTCATCTTTTACTTTTTCTGGAGGAACTCTTTTCAGTGCCTTGCTTCTTGCTTTCCTCTTCCTTGCAATAGTTGTAGAGGAGTCATCAGAATCAGTATGGAGTTGGTCACTATCTGAACTTGGAGGATTATCATAAAGCTCATCAATCCTTTGAGTATATTTCTCCTGTTATTTGGTTTGTTCAGCAACAGTGATGGAAGCAGCACTCTCAGATATAACAGTAGCAGCAGCAGGCTTAGCAGGAGCAGAAACACTATCAACAGCAACATGATCAATAGGAGAATCAAAAACTATCTCATCAGAAACTTTATCAGCAATTGTATCAGCAGCAGCAGGAACATCACTAACAACAGGCAACACATCAATTTCAGCAGACTCAATAATTTCATCAGCAACTATATCAGCAGCAGCAGCAGCACAATCAGAAACAATAATTTCCTCAACCTTAAAAGAATTGATATAAGAAGCAATCAGGCTGGGATCACAGCAATCAAAAGGCACAATGGCCTTAGACAGATCTTCCACTTCCTGTACTGGAAAATAGTTGAAGTGAAGAATATAAAAACTGGATAACAGTGACCTTAGGTCAACTGCTATTACTGGTGCTGGAGCTGGAGCTTGCACTTCTGGAGTCTCTGAAGCAGGCATTAACTCTTCTTCATATGGCATCTCCCCCTGCCTAGATTCAGTGTAAATTGGATCAAGTCACCCCATAGAAGGGATTGCCTGATGAGGAGAAATGGAGGAAAGCTTGTCAGATAACTCCTGTATAGACTTCAGGAGTGGAGCAATGGAGGTCTCCAGCAAGGCTACTAGCCTTGGAGCCAGCATCCCATAAAGCTTATCTGCCAGGGCAGAGAAATCCACTTGCTCAAGTGATACTTGAGTAGAGGTAGAAGAAGGAGTGACTGGGGTTGGTGATGGATGGGCTACAGGAGGTGTGGTTGTAGGTGGTAGGATGGTTGGTTGAGATATTGGAATGGTGGAGATAGAGGTTATGGTAGTAGAAGTGGATGGAAGGAATGATGGTTGGGAAAGAATATCATGAAGGAGTTGTTGATAGGATGTGGTGGATGATGGAAGCTCAGTAGGTGAGGAGGGGGAATCATCCATAAAGGAATCTTCCATGAGATTGAAGGATGGTATGGTGGTGTCTAGGTCAAGAGGTGGATAGAAGTGTAGGGGATGGAGTTGGTCTTCTGTGGTTGGAGGTGGAGATGAAATGGTTATGGGGGAAGAGATAGAGATGGTGATGGTGGATGAGGGGATGGTTGAAGGAACAATTGGAGAAGGTGAAGAAGAGAAGGAGGCAGGCAAATCTTCCATGAGGGCAGTTGCCTGAGGGGAAGAGACTACAACAGTCCTTGTGCCTGAAGAAGCAGTAGTCTGGTTGTCTTAATAATCTACCTGTCCCATTTGCCAAAAAGGGCACAGGTAAGCCTCTTGGAGGCATTAATATGCATCCCACTGGACACAAGCAGCTGAGGGCACCTGGAGTGCAGGAATAGCCCTAAGATCCTCCCAAAATTAACAAAACTTTTGTTCACCTTCTTCTTGATCAAATCAAAGAAAATCTCTCCCCAATTGAGATGTTTCTTATCCACTAATGCTCCCATCAAACAAAATTGATACCTAAAAATTGTATCATGTGCAGAGTGCTTAGCCAATAGCACTTTTCCTACCACATCAGCTAAGAACCTGTATTCAACTGACAGATTCTTCTTCAGCAGTTTGTTAGTGTTTGCTGCAGTATGACCCATTCTATCTAACATACTAGCAAACTCTTCTCCAGATAACTCAATAGGATCGTTTCCAGTGCTTAGTTGAAAAACTTCAGTCAATAGAGCAGGTGTTAGGGGTACCTGAGTCCCGGCTATAATACCAATTACTGCATTCTGATCAAGATTGTGTGCCGTATTTACCCATTCTTTAATTTCATCAGCAACAATCTTCATCTGTGTTGTCATAATCTGTGCTAACTTATGTTCCTCTAATAATTCCAGAATTTCTTTGAAAATCTGGTCGCTGCCCTCAAACGAGTCCATATCAATATAAAATCCAGTGTCGAATTTCATGGCGGCAATAACTGCGACTGAAATAGCCATGGTTTACCTGCAAAAATGAAACAAACACGACCAAGTGCAGAGAGGTTTGGAGGGAAAGAAAAGTTTCTGCAGAGAGTATGAAAGCGCAAAAGGAGAACGACGGCCGAAGAATGAATTTTATATTAGGGTTCGACGCCAGAAAGGAAAGATCGTTGAACTTCGTTCGATGATCTGGGCTTCTAAAGGAATCTGAAGAGTTTTCAATAACGTCGATCTCTGTTCGACGATATTGGAGAGCGTCGAGCTCCGCTCGACAATCTTCGATCTTCGATCTTCACTCGACGATCGTCGATCGGAAAGAGATAGTCTAGCACTATCTAAAAGTACTGAACTTCGGTCGACGATTTTGGAAAACGTCGATCTTCGTTCGACGATCTTTGGGAAAATCGTCGAGCGCAGTTCAGAGACAAAAAACACCCTATAAACACTAAAAAAATCATGTTTTTAGACTAGTCTTGGTCAGTTTTAGAGTTTTAAAATCTTGGATCTCATTTTAAGCTTCCTCCATCTAACATTCCTAACTTATTTAGGAAGAAAGTATGTTTCTTTTCATCCAATGGTTTGGTGAAAATATCTCCCCTTTGCAAATCAGTTGGGATATATTGAATTTCAATTTTATTTTTCTTAACATTGTCTCTTAAGAAGTGATGCCTAATCTCTATATGTTTTGTTCTACTATGGAGGACTGTATTTTGTGCTATAGAAATAGCACTGGTGTTATCACAAAGAATTTTAGACCTTTCTAAGTTGTAGCCATAGTCTAGGAGCTGGTTTTGAATCCACAAAATCTGTGAGCAACAACTACCTACTACCATATATTCAGCTTCAGCAGTTGAGGTGGACACAGATGTTTGTTTCTTACAGAACCAGGAGACAAGTCTGTCACCAAGAAACTGGCAAGTTTCACTAGTGCTTTTCCTGTCTACTCTACATCCAGCATAATCAGCATCTGAAAATTCAGTTAATTCAAATCCTGAGTCTTTTGGATACCAGAGACCTAGATTTGGATAACTTTTTACATACCTAAGAATCCTCTTAACTAATGTTAGATGTGACTCTCTAGGGCTTACTTGGAACCTAGCACATATACATGTAACAAACATTATATCAGGTATACTAGCTGTAAGGTACAATAGAGAGCCAATCATTGCTCTATATGTTGTCTGATCAACATGTTTTTCATGTTCATCAGCATCTAATACAGCATTAGTAGGCATAGGTGTTTTCATACAAGATGCTTCAGACATACCAAATTTCTTAACCAGTTTTTTTGCATACTTGGTTTGAGAAATAAATATGCCTTCAGCATGTTGTTTGACTTGCAATCCTAGAAAGAAGGAAAGCTCACCCATGCTACTCATTTCAAATTTAGAATACATTAGGTTAGAGAACCTTCTGCACAAATTTGAATTAGTAGATCAAAATATAATATCATCTACATATATTTGTACTAGTAGGGTATGGGACTTATGGGTTTTAATAAAAAGAGTTTGGTCTACTCTACCCCTTATAAAATCATTTTCCAACAGAAAGCATGCTAAAGTCTCATACCATGCTCTAGGAGCTTGCTTTAGACCATATAATGCTTTATGCAATTTGAAAATATGGTCAGGATAAGTTGAAGAGATAAAACCTGGGGGTTGTCTAACATAGACTTCTTCTTTGATGTCTCCATTGAGAAATGCCCTCTTTACATCCATTTGGTAGACCTTGAATCCTTTGTGGGCAGCATGAGCTAGGAATATTCTTATGGCCTCTAACCTTGCAACTGGTGCAAAGGTCTGGTCATAGTCTATTCCTTCTTCTTGAGAATATCCTTGAGCAACTAGCCTTGCCTTGTTCCTTACAATGATCCCTTGATCATCCAACTTGTTTCTGAACACCCACTTTGTTCCAACAATGGAGTGATCCTTAGGCCTTGACACTAGCTCCCAAACTTTGTTTCTCTCAAATTGATGTAATTCCTCTTGCATTACAATGATCCAGTGTTGATCTTGTTCTGCATATTGTATGGATTGAGGTTCAATTTTAGATAGAAAGCAAGTGTGCATCAGGTTTTGGTTGACCATATTTCTGGTTTGCACACCAGTTGAGATGTCTCCAATCACTTGGGAGGGAATGATCTCTTGTTGTTATTAAATCAACATGGGGTGTTGATTGTTCACCAACCTGTGTTGTTGTTTCCTCTAGTGGAATAACAACTGGCTCTTCAAGATGGTTCTCTCCAAGGTGTTGAACATCTTCTTCATCTTCACTGCTCTCATCCTTATGTTGGATAGGTGAATGTACTGAATCCTTCTCTACAATATGCAACCTGTCCAAATTTTCTGAAAGAGAGTTTACCTGCAAGGGTTCTATGGTAGAAGTATTCTTCTCCTTGTAAAACATGTTAGTCTCATCAAAAGATACATGAACAGATTCTTCAATTTTAAGAGAAGTTTTGTTATATACCTTATAAGCTTTACTGATCATGGAGTATCTCCCAGAAACACTCCTTCATCAGCTTTAGCTTGGAATTTTGCTAAGTATTTCTTGTCATTATTGTGAATATAACAAATGCAACCAAAAATCTTGAAATAGTCTACTTTAGGTTTCTTCCCTTTGAGCAATTCATAGGGAGTCTTGCCCTTCAGTTTATGTATCAAACTTCTGTTCAACACATAGTTGGAGGTGTTCACTGCCTCTGCCCAAAAAGATAGAGGAAGGTGAGCATCTGTCAACAATGTGATGGCAGATTCAATAAGGGTTCTATTTTTCCTTTCAGCTACCCCATTTTGTTGAGGAGTTCTAGGAGCTGAGAAAGTGTGTCTGATCCCTTCACTCTGACAGAACTCTTGTATAAGAAGAGAATCAAACTCTGTCCCATGATCACTTCTGATCAGGGCAATGTGAGTATTGAACTCAATCTGTATGCATTTGAGAAACTCTGTCAAACACTTAAAGTTATCAGACTTCTTCCTTAGAAAGAACACCCATGTGAATCTAGAGAAGTCATCTACAATCACCAAAGTGTAAGATTTCCCTCCTAAGCTTTGTACTGCAATGGGTCCAAAAAGATCCATGTGTAACAGATACAAGATCCTAGGTGAATCACTCTTATTAAGTGACTTAAAACTATTTTTAGTTTGCTTGCCTAATTGACAAGCCCTGCAGAGTCCTTCCTTCTTGTAGGGGCCAGAACGTAGTCCTCTAACAAGGTTATCCTTGGATAGCCTAGCAATGGTTCTAAGATTTAGATGCTCTAGTCTCTTATGTCATAAATCATTTTGTTTGCAAACAGAATTGAATAAACAAATATCTATCTTAGTGGAAAGAAAATCTACAAGATAAATGTTACCTTTCCTTTTACCTGTTAACACTGTTGTGTTATCCTCTGATTTGATTTTGCATAAGGATTTGTTGAATATCACTTGGTAGCCTTCATCACACAGTTGACTGATGCTGATTAGATTGTGCTTTAGTCCTTCCACATAAGCCACCTTCTTGAATGTGACTGAGCCAATCTGAACAGCACCATATCCTTTTGTTTGACCAAAGTTTGAATCACCAAATATCACTTTGGGTCCAAGTTTGGTTTTGAAAGATGTTAGATTCTCCTTGTTCCCTATCTTGTGCTTTGAGCACCCACTATCCAGATACCATTGTTGGTTCATTGCTGGATAGTTCTTCACCTGCACATAAATAATTTATATGTTTTTGACCCAGTTTATCTTGGGTCTAGGTTGATAACCTTTAAACTCAGAAATAAAAGACATCCCTGCTGACTCTTATATCCTTCAGAATGGTATCTCCTAGGAGGTACTATCCATTCAGTATAAGGGTTGAAGCTTTGGGATTGTAGGACTTTTAGGATTGATTTTAGATTTACCTCTGAAAGATTGTTCAAAGCTCTGAGCTCCGTTCGACGATCGTCGAGCTGAGTTCGACGATCTTGGGTCAGATCGTCGAGCTTCCGTTCGAAGATCGACTATGCCAGAGTTCAGAGTTCAGAAGTCGTCGACCTGAGTTCGACGATTCAGCCTGAGATCGCCGAACTCTGTTCGACGATCGTCGAGCTCTGTTCGACATTTTCTGTTGAACTTTGTTTTTCTTAGGTAAATCAGGATTCTTCCTAGCTACCTCTACAACACCATTTCCTTTATCTGAGATAAATTTAATTGGGGTTGTTAATACTATAGGTTGGCTGGATGAAGCACCCAAGCCCAGTGTACTATTGAGTTTTGAGTTCACTGTGCTTGTGATGTCCATCAGTCTGATGCTTCTCCCATTAAGGGATTCTTCAAACTTCTTTGCCTTGGGATAGTTCACTTTTCAGTGAAGCTATCTCCTCCCTACAACATTCTAACTCCTCAGAGAGTTTGAGGTTATCTGACTTTAAAGTGCTATGTTCAGACAATTGATTTCTGAGAGAGATAATCTCTTTCTCAGACTTTAGCAGGTCTAAACAAAGTGCTTTAAATTCAAATTTAAAGTCCTCTGAATTTCAAAGTACCTGGTCTTCTTCATTTTCATGTTCAGATTCAATTCTGACTCATGTTCTGCATCAGAATTATGTTGGGAGGCATTGATAGCCATCATGCAGAACTCCTTTTCTTCTTGTAACGTCCCTAGCCGATCCAACTGACGATGTCACGGCTCCGCTCTAGGCGACGCTACCGGGCTGCAGCCCAAACAAAGTGGCTTTGATTCAAAAATTCAAACTTTCACCCATCCTAGTACTACTCCTTGGGCTGCAATTAGAGCGGAAATCGTCACAATAGGGAATCTAAATTAGCTCCATGTTTAAGAGGCACAACTCTTAATTCAGACTATAATAATTCATTTCCTGAGAACAGAAATTGAACTGAATATTTTTCATATGAACGGAAGTGGAACTGAACTTGTCTCCTATGAATCAAGATGGAATTGAATTTGCCTCCTATTGGAACTGAACTTGCCTCCTATGAACAGAAATTGAACTGAACTTGTCTCTGCCTCCCTCCGATTGTGAATATAAGAATTATGTATTGGGACGTTCGACATGAGATCCATGAATACCGAAGCGCATCATAAGCCGAACGGCATCACTGTGAACTCATAATGACCATACTGCCAAACGCTGTCTTGGGAATGTCACCTTCTAATCCGCAATCTGGTAATACCCGGACTTCAAATCCAACTTCGAATAGACGGTTGAGCCCGCTAGCTGATCGAACAAGCATCCGTGAATGATACTTGTTTTTCTCCGTCAGCTTGTTCAGTTCGATAATCAATCTAGTCGCAAACCACCGTCTTTCTTCATCATCACTTGAGCTTGATGAAGCCTCTAATTCTTCTTCAGTTTCACTCCAGGTTTCAGCTACAAATCCCTTCCTGGTGTGTTTGTTCTTGCTGGAGGAGGATTTGTCATTGTTGTTTCTCCTGGAGTCCTTGTCTTTTCTCCTATCTTTCCTGTCCCTCTTGTCCTTATTTTGATTTTCTAGACAACCAGGCACAATGTGGCCTGGTTTCCTGCATCCAAAACATATGATTTCTTTATTATTGGATTTTTCATACTTTGGCTTCTCATGCCCTATGGATGACCTTTTTCTGAAATCTTTTCTGGCCATCTTATAGAATCTTTTGGCCAGTAAGCTCATCAATTCTTCATTGCCTGTGACCTTGTCTTCAGGCTGATCTTCTGTAGCTTTGAATGCTATTGTCTTTTCCTTCCTGATTGCTGGAGAAGCAACCTTTTGTTCTTCCTCTCTATTCTTTATGAGCAGCTCATAAGACTTGAGCTTGCCTAACAAGGCTTCAGTGGTAATCTCAGTTAGGCTTCTGACATCCTTGATTGGCCAGATCCTTGAGTCCCAAGTGCTGGGGAAGCACATTAGGATCTTGTCATTTAGTTCAGTTAGAGAGATCTCCTTGTCCAGTGTTTTTAATCACTGACTATTAGGCTGAGCCTATTGTACATGTCAGCAACTGACTCAGTTTCTCCCTTTTTGAAATTCGCATACATGCTAATGAGATGGGATCTTCTGTCTTTCCTTTCATCAACAGATCCTGAGACAATTTCAGATAACTTGTCCCATATCTCTTTTGCTGAATTACATTCAGCCACTTTCTGAAATATTTCATCAGACATAGTCTGAGCTAGAATATTCATTGTTTTGGCATCTGCAACTTTCCATTTCTTGATTCTACATCTGTTCCTGAAGGAGGTGGAATAACACTTGTACTTGTAATTACTGGGGGTCTTGGACACACTGTCAAAACAGAATTGTAGATGTCCTCATCAATAGAATTCATATATAATTTTATCCTTGCCTTCCAAAGTGCAAACTTAGAAAGATTGCACACTGGAGGTCTGGTGCTAACATAATCTTTGTTTTGTGCCATGATTTTGTATGAATATAAATATAATACAAAAAGTAATAACCCTCTATAGAAGATTTATCATATCAAGGATCTTTTGGTTCAGGTGTTAGCTTGTTCAACCAATCTATTGAAGATTCAGTTGTTGAGTAACCAACCTCCCTTTGATACCAATTGAAAGTGAGTGTAAGATTTACATTTACTCTAGAGTGGGGTGAATAGAGTATTTTAAAATATTTTACAATTTAAAACTGTAAAGCAGTGAAAGTCTTGATTTATGTATATGTGTAAGGTTCTTGCAAAAAGAAAAACTAAGCAAGAAATAAGAAATCACAGCACACAACAAAAACAAAAAAAAGCAAGCCAGATGACACAAGGAGCTATAGTGGTTCCCCAACAACCTGGGTACATCCACTCTTCTACCACCCTAGGTAGGAATCCACTGCAGGAATAGTTGATCAGGTGTCCTGGGCACCAATGAGCTTTTGATAAGGTGATCAAAAACCAAACCTAGATTTTTTGATAAGGTGTCTTGCCACCACTGAGTTTTAACAAGGTCTCATAAACCAGCCACAAAACTTTTGAAGGGAGTTTTGAGAAACCCTTTTACAGAAGGAATAAAGAAAAACAAAAAGGTTGAGTTGTTCTTCTCTGTCAATAATCTGAGAGAAGACAAGTGGAAGATGTTGTCAAAGCTCCCCCTAAGATCTATAAGGGTTCAGGAAGATGAGCTTTGCTTGGGGTGATAGGCCTTTAGTTGCTTCAGATCTCCAACAATAGATGATTTCAGCAGATGCTGAAATGTGTGATGTCTGGAGTCCTTGATGAAGAAGCTTTTGAACATTTGATGCTTGAAGGAGTAGAATAGCAGATGATCTCCTTCACAGTAATGTTCCTTGTGTTCTTGAAGAATTCTGACTCAGTAATTCTGTAAACTTTTGTCTACTGAGTCTATTTCTAAAAGATGAATTCTTGATGAATAATTTTCTTGTTCTCTCTTCTGTATTCTTTTTCAAATCTTGTCTGTTTTTTTTTTCAGAATGATTCTCTAGGGAGTATATCAGATTCTGACTTCTTGATAGCCGTTAATCAGTCATAAATGACTACCTTAACTGATATCTGCCTCTGGAGGAAAGTCCTTAAGAAACATTCCAATTAGTCTTCCTTGAAACTTGCTCCAGATTGATTGAAATGGCTACAAAATCCTTTGCCATAAATGCTGAAAATAAGTCTGAATGAATTCCATAACTGTCCTGAATTTGAATCCTGAAATCGTCGATCTCTCAGAGAAATCATCGATCTGAGCTCAACGATCGTCGAACTGAGCTCAGAGATTGGATTTAAACTGGAAACAGAAATGGTCGAACTGAGCTCTACGATCATCGAACTGAGCTCAGAGACTTAGAAAACAACTAGAGACAGAGCGTCGATCTGAGCTCGAAGATCGTCGAATGGAGTTCGACGACTCGTTGAACTGAGCTCAGAGATCGTCGAATGGTGTTCGACGATTCGTCGACCTGAGCTCGACGAAAATTGTCTTGGTCCTCAGCACTAAATCCTGATCTTTAGAAGGTCTTGAGGGCAGCTTTCAAACCTAAGTACTAACCCTAAGACTCATTCTAATTGACCTATCAGACTATACAGCAAGGTCAAAACAAATTCCTAAGCACATGGTGATCCTTACCCAAATTAGTAATAGGGTGTTCCAATAATTTCTATTCCAGCCATCATAGTTGATTTTAGGTTGTTTGGAAGGACAACTATCTCAAAATTACTTCTGTGAAAATCACTCTAGAGCTGATTTTTAAGAAGCTGGGGACCCCCATCATTAGCGCTCTAAAAATCGCTTCCCGCCCCATCAATTCTGCCTGATGCCTTCAATCCCGATCCCACCCGACGCCACTTCAATCGACCAGCAACCACCTCTATCCTTGAGTTGTCGACGTTCGAGCCCTCAACTCTGATAGGCCAGAGGTCTTCTTCCTCGATCAATCCAGGGCCAATTAATTTTGGACAGAGAAGCAGCCTACACGTTGCTCTACGGAAGCTGATCTTCCAAATAACTTCCAGCTGTTCAAAATAGCTTCTCAAAGAACTTTGTATAATGAGCTCTATACGATCAATAGATTTTCAATCCGCAACAACTCTCCCAAACAGAGCCTATGAAGATTGCATCTATATGCACTTACAAGAGGCCAAAATGGTGAAGTAGGGCAGGTCACACCTTTTGTGAATAATTGCAATCGGACTGACCCGATTTTGGCTCTGTTTGGTTGGGTTGTTGCTGATGGAAAGCTGTTGATGAGAAGCTGCTGATGGAAAAAGTGTTGATTCTGGAAAACAGAGTTTTGTAAAAAAACTGTTTGGATGAAGTGGAGTTTTGAAAACAGAGTTTTGAATAAGTTGTTTCCGTTTTTGAATTAAATTTTTTTTCCAAAAAAAAAATCTTTAGGCTAAATAAAAACATAACACAAGAAATCCAGGTACACCCGCAATCTTGAGCTATGCTCTCGATTCATATAACTGATCCACTATACTATCACGTAGCGCGATTATCTCCTCTACTCCACCTGCAGTGTCAGAGCAGGTTTCTTGTCGCCCTTGTGAGGCCACCCTATCATCTTGACCCTCCTTCTTGCACTCATTGAAATCTATATCGTTGCGGGAAGGGTGTCGGCGAATGAAATTATGTAAAGCCATCGTGGCCATCACAATATCTGCCTGCTTTGCAAAGCTATAGCTCGGCATGTCCCGCAGTATGACCCATTTCTTCTTCCAAATGCCGAACGATCGTTCTATCACGCTCCTTAGCGATGAGTGAGCATGATTGAACATCTCTCGACGTCCCTCTGCTCGACGACCACCGCGTGCGAAGTCTGGAAAATGATACCTTGTATCTTGATATGTGTTTAAGTTGGTGACCAGGCGGTCTGGTGGTCTGTCTTGGCGGGTTGAAGACCGGGCGGTCTGGCGGTTTCCCTTCAGCAGGTTGGTTGATGTGTTGTTGCTGTCTGGTAGCCGAGCGGTCTAGCTGTTTGTCTCAGCCGGCTTGGAGACCGGGCGGTCTAGCGGTCTCCACTGGCGATCTCTCTTTCTCTCTGGTAGTAGCCGTGCGGTTAGCCCTTCTGTCTAACCGTGCGGCTTGTGCGGTTTGTTCTGTATAGTCCGTCTAGTCCTGTAAGTTTTTAGTCCCACATCTCTTATTTATATTCTCTCATATCTCCTCCATTCTATATAAGGGAGGACATTCCTTTGTAATAGATACCTTTTTCTGATAATAAAGTTTCAGTTTAAACCATTTCCGGCTTGTTTTAGTTCGATTCTAACATGGTATCAGAGGACTCGATTTTCTCCGCCTGATTTTGTGCGCCCTCTCTGACCACGCGACTTGCTTCTTCTTCTCGCGACCTGTTCTCGCGGCTTGTTTCCTCCAGTCTGTGCCCTGTTCGCACAGCTTCTTTCTCTCCTTGTCGTTGCCCTTTGTGTGCGCGACCTCTTTGTTTCTCCTTCTTCTCGTCGCGACCTGTGCTTAGTCGCCGCGCCCTCCGTTTTAGCTGCTCCTCTTCTCTAGTCGCCCGGGCCTGTTGCCGCGACCTGTTTGCCTTGTTCGCCGTTTTTGCCTCCCAGCGGACTTCTCTCTGTTCGCGTGGTGTCTCCTTCTTCTGTTCGCGCGGGCTATTTTGTAGCCGCTCGACTTCTTTCTCTCTGCTTGTTTCTGCGGCTTGGTCGTGGCTTTTCTGCCTGCTGGTGTGCTATCATCGTGACCGTTCAGCTCTCTTTTTTCTAACCGCTGCGATTTCTCTCTGTTCGCGCGAGTTCTTCCTTGTTTTGGCGGCATCTTTTCCCTTCTTCCTTAGCCGCTCTCTCTCTCTTAGTTCCCGCGACCTGTATCTAAGTCGCAGCGGCCTGATCTCCTCTATGCGGCTCTTCCTTTAGCCGCTCCTGCTTGTTAGTCGCCGCGACCTCTGATTTAGTCGCGCGGCTTATGCTTCCCTCTTCTTCCCCTTTGCCTTGCTCTGCACCTTGGTCGTGGCCCTTCTTGCCGCTGGTGTGTTGTCACCGTGACCGCTGCAGTTTTTTGGTTCCTCCCTTCATGGCTTTCATATACTCCTCAGAGACGTTCGCCTCGGTGGTCATGTCTTCTGGTAGTGCCCACGTTGTTA
The DNA here is from genome assembly GCA_039513925.1 of Platanthera zijinensis. Classification (NCBI taxonomy): domain Eukaryota; kingdom Viridiplantae; phylum Streptophyta; class Magnoliopsida; order Asparagales; family Orchidaceae; genus Platanthera; species Platanthera zijinensis. The sequence goes on from CM077082.1 coordinate 52,607,893, forward strand.
CTCAAGGAAAATGGTTGATCGACACCGGTGCTACTAATCATATGACCGGCAATCTCCAGTGTTTTTCTCTCCTAGAAACACATGATCGGTTGCCACCGGTTATTCTCGCTGATGGCTCTTCATCATCGGTCCATGGGACGGGGATAGTTCATGTCACTCCGTCTCTTCGCTTGGCGGATACTCTCTACGTGCCCACGTTCCCGTGCAACTTATTATCTTTTACCTCTCTATGCAAGCAATTACAATGTTCCGTCACATTTACTTCTACTTCTTGCTCTTTTCAGGATCCGGACTCCCAACGGACAATTGCTACTGGGATTGAGAGTGGCGGACTATACTTCTTGGACAATATTTCCGCTTTCTCCACCTTCTCCTCCACCTCCACAGATCTTCTCCAATGGCATCTCCGCCTTGGTCATGCTCCTCCACGTCTTCTTCGTCAACTTCTGCCCCAACTTCCTCCACAAAGTCCTCCGCTCAACTGAGGCCTGTCAGCTTGGTAAGCATCACCGCTCCTCCTTTCCCCCAAAACACGTTCGTGGATCTACCCGTCCGTTTGATCTCATCCACTTCGATGTTTGGGGTCCTTCTCCTACTCTTACCGTTGGTCGGGGTAGTTCATATTTTGTCATGTTCATTGATGATTTCTCTCGCTGTACGTGGGGTGTATCTGTTAAAAGATCGCTCTGAATTATTCTCTGTATGGACGTCCTTATATCTCATGATCAAAACTCAGTTTAATGTTTCTATTAAAGTTTTTTGATCTGATAATGCCAAAGAATATATCAGTCATGACTTTTCTACCTTTTGCATGCAAAATGGGATTATTCATCAAAGTAGTTGTGTCTATACTTCACAACAAAATGGTGTGGCAGAACGCAAAAATCGTCACCTCCTCGATGTCGCTCGCACCTTGATGACCCAGATGCATGTTCCTCGCTCCTATTGGAGCTATGTTGTTCTCCTTGCCTGCTATCTTATCAATCGCATTCCCTTCACGGTTCTACACGGAAAAACCCCATTCTACATTCTGTATCCGGGCAAGGAACCGTTTCCTCTCTCACTCCAAATCTTTGGATGCACTGCCTTTGTGCATGCCCCTTCTGCCACCCGTAATAAGCTCTCCCCTCGCTCCACCAAATGTGTCTTTCTGGGGTACTCCACCACTCAGAAAGGCTATTGTTGCTTTGATCCCGTCCTTCGTAAGCAGTTCGTCTCTGCTGACGTCACCTTCTTCGAGAATACCTCATACTTCTCAGCTGACTCCTCTCCTCTTCTCCCAGCTTCTGATTCTCCTGCTGTTCCCTTCGTTCCCTCGTCTCCTACTGCGATCTCCACCCCTACACCGTCTCCGTCCACTCCTCTCACTCCGCCTCTTTATCCCTTTTCTCCGCCACCATCTCCCTCATCTCCGCCACCGTCGCTTTCTACTCCCGGGCTAGCTCTCTCTTCCACGGATGCTCCGGATGCCGAGGGACCCGCTAACCTGGATCTTCCTATAGCTCTTCGCAAAGGGGTGCGGACGTGTACCCTACACCCCCTTGCTGCTGTTGTTTCATATGATCGTCTTACCCCTTCTGGCAGGGCTTTTGCACTGGATATCTCTACCACAGCCACTCCCCGCTCCTACTAGGAGGCCTTTGCTATTCCTCATTGGAAGATGTCCATGGATGAGGAAATGACGACCCTAACTGAGCGGGGTACCTGGACTCTTGTTCCTCCTCCCTTCGGCACTGATGTTGTTAGCTGTCGCTGGGTCTTTGTGGTCAAATTTGGCCCAGACGGCACTGTGGATCGTTATAAGGCTCGCCTTGTTGCTAAGGGGTTTACTCAGACCTATAGGGTTGATTACTTTGACACCTTCTCCCCCGTGGCTCGTCTCAGCACTATTCGGGTCCTTCTCTCTGTAGCGGTAAATAGGGATTGGCCGATTTCCCAGCTGGATGTCAAGAATGCCTTCCTTTATGGTGATCTTCAGGAGGCCGTCTACATGGAGCAACCTCCTGGGTATGTTTCTCAGGGGGAGACACGAGTATGTCGGCTGAAGAAGGCTATCTATGGCCTCAAGCAGATCCCTCGAGCTTGGTTTGACAAGTTCAGTGGCATCGTGGCGGCTGTTGGTTTTGTGCGAAGCTCTGTCGATCACTCTCTCTTTATTCGCAAAACCCCCTCAGGGTTGGTTGTTCTTGCTGTGTATGTCGATGATATTCTTCTCACTGGCGATGACTAGGAAGGGGTAGCCCTGACAAAGCGACATCTTCGTCAACATCTGGTCACGAAAGATATGGGCTCTCCAAAGTACTTTCTGGGGATCGAAATCTCTCGAAAGCCCGACTCATTAGTTCTCTACCAGCGTAAATATGCCCTTGATCTTTTAAAAGAGGCAGGATTAACTGGAGCAAAACCTGCCAGATGCCCCATGACAACCAGAGAAGACAAAACCTGGACAGATGATTTGCCTCCTCTTTCAGATAGTTCGCGGTATAGGCGTCTGGTTGGTAAGCTCATATATCTCACAGTGACCAGGCCCGACATTTCCTATGCTGTGGGCAAGGTGAGTCAATTCATGCAAGCACCTAGGGAGTGCCATCTACAGTCTGCCTTGCGGATCTTGGAGTATGTCAAAGCAACGCCTGGGAAAGGATTACTTTTTCAGTAGAATGGTCATCTGAGGGTTGAAGCATACTCAGATGCAAGTTATGCTGATGACAAAGGGGATCGCAAGTCAACCTCGGGTTTTTGCACCTTTGTTGGGGGAAATCTGGTGAGCTGGAAGAGCAAGAAGCAGTCTGTTGTCTCCAGGTCCAGTGCAGAAGCTGAGTATCGCAGTATGGCGTCAACCACTTGTGAGTTAAAATGGCTACGGGCTCTCATGCTAGATTTAGGAGAGGTCTACAACCATCCTCTACCTATGTTCTGTGATAACAAGGCTGCCATATACATCTCCAAAAATCTGGTCTTCCATGAAAGAACCAAGCACATTGAGGTCGACTGTCATTTCATTCGTGAAGAGATCTTAAAGGAACAAATTTGCACTCTCTTTGTCACTTCTGATAAAGAGCTGGCTGACATCTTCACCAAGCAAGTTTCTGCCTCGTTTCTTCATATTTGTGACAAGCTGGGCATGATCGATATATATGCTCCAGCTTGAGGGGGAGTGTTGAAGTTGGTGACCGGGCGGTCTGGCGATCTGTCTTGGCGGGTTGAAGACCGGGCGGTCTGGCGGTTTCCCTTCAGCAGGTTGGTTGATGTGCTGTTATTGTCTGGTAACCGAGCGGTCTAGCTGTTTGTCTCAGTCGGCTTGGACACCGGGCGGTCTAGCGGTCTCCACTGGCGATCTCTCTTTCTCTCTGGTAGTAGCCGTGCGGTTATCCCTTCTGTCTAATTGCGCGGCTTTTGCGGTTTGTTCTGTATAGTCCGCCTAGTCCTGTAATTTTTTAGTCCCACATCTCTTATTTGTATTCTCTCATATCTCCTCCATTCTATATAAGGGAGGGCATTCCTTTGTAATAGATACCTTTTTCTGATAATAAAGTTTCAGTTTAAACCGTTTCCGGCTTGTTTTAGTTCGATTCTAACAATATGGTTTCAAATACCCTCTCTGCAAAGGATATCTAGAATCGACCAAGTAATATTTTCCTGATAATGTGTTAAAAATTAATTAACCACTCAAATAAATTAAAGTAAGAAATAGATAAACATAATTGTTAACATTACCTCGAGGCGGATGAGGAAAATTATATTAAGGATCATTTAAGGTATAATTGAAAATGCGGCTATCGTGTGCAGATCCCTCCCAACCCGCCATGACGAAAGTGATGCACATGCTGAAATCACAAAAGAGGAGAACATCGGAATTGTCCCACATTGCGGCTATCCCACCGTCTTTTGTTTTGCCCATCTTTAAAAACAACATTCAAAAAATTACAAAAATATATTAAACATAAACACACACACATATACAATCACACATACACACACACATATACAATCACACAAACACACACACACACACACACATATACAATCACACACACATATATATATAACACACACACACACATACAATCACACACACGCACATATACATAAACACACACATACATATATAAAACACACACACACATATACAATCACACACACACACACATACATATATAAAACACACACACATATACAATCACACACATATACAATCTCACACACACACATATACAATCACACACACACATACATATATAAAACACACACACACACACACATATACAATCACACACATATACAATCAAACACACATTGCAATCACACACACATATACAATCACACACACACATATACAATCACAAACATACACACACATATAAAACACACACACACACACATACACACACACATACAAAAAAATATATTAAACACACACACACACACACATTCCATAAACACACACATATACATAAACACACATACATGAACACACACCCATATACACACACACACATTGCATATAGATCATCTCACACACATATACATAAACACACACACACACACACACATACAAATTGCTGTTTAATTGAAGGGAGACATTCAAAAAAATTGCAGGTGAAGGAAGACATTCACAAAAATTGCAAAAAAAGGGGGGGAGAAGGGATATACCTCAGCGGAGGGAGAACCAGAGAAGTGCACAGGTGAAGGGAGAGCAGTCGACCTTAAGGAAGCCCTTTGTGCTGGTCGGCGTCGACGGGGAAGAAAGATCGACCGTGATCGTCGACGGAGAGGCAAAGCGGCGTCGACGGGGATGAAACACGCAGGCCACGCACCGCCTGACAAGCGGCAGAACTGAAACATGCAGGCCAGCGTCGAAATTCACCGGCGAACTCGCCCGTGATCTGCGGTGAAGAGGAGAAGCGGCGTCACGCCGATTGCAGCAGGAGAGGAAAAAAACCTAGCGATGCGGCTACTGCTGAACGCGAAAAAGAGTTGCGGTTGGGTTTATTTAGGAAAACGCGTTTATTAACAAACTTCTTTTCTTGAATAAGCTGCACCAAACGGCGCTTATAGGCCAAATGGCGGTGCGGTCCAACCGCACCGGAGTGAATAAGCCGCGCCAAACGCCACCTTTATCCCGCTTGATATAGTTAAGGTTTCACATGCGTTACACCAAATATTAATAATATTAATATATCGTGTCTATTCTCTTTTCACGATTCATTTCAAGCACTTATAGGTGAGACAACTATGCTGGTTTGCATACTCATCGACATACCCTATCTGTAAATTTGAATACTAGGCCGTCCAAATGCAACGACTTTACATTTGTGATCACCCGGCAGGTTGAGAGCGCCAAATGCTCACTAAGCAAGCATGCTCCTAACAATAAAGAGTACTCACAAACGCAAGGATTAAGGGCCTGTTTGGGAAGGCTTTTCAGAAAGGAGGAGTGGTGGCAAAAGGATGGTAGGAAAATGAGTTTTTGAAAAATGTCTATTAGAAAAGGAGAACTGTTTGGGTGAACTTCTTTTGCAGAGCTTTTCAAAAAGGAGAAGCACTTTATAAATCATTTGGCAAATCTCCGTTGCGGTAACTTTTTTTATTAAAAATGTGCGCCCGGGGGAAAAAGCGCAATTATTTCGCCGGGGCAAGTTTTTTTCGCCCGAGAGCGAATTTTTCGTCCGGGAGCAAATTTTTCGTCGGGGCGCGGTTTTTTGGCCCGGACGCGATACTTTCGCCTGGGCGCCAATTTTCGCCCGGGCCCTATATTTTTGCCCGGGCCACAATTTTTCGACCGGGTGCCAATTTTTCAAACGGACGCGAATTTTTCGAACGGGCGCGAATTTTTCGGACGAGCACGAATTTTTCGGACGACTGCGAATTTTTCGGACGGGCGCGATTTTTTCGGACTGCCACGAATTTTTCGACTGGGCGGGAAAATTTCGCCCGGACGTGAATTTTTTGCACGTACAAGAATTTTTCGCACAGACGCAATATTTTCGCTCGAAAGCGAAAAAAATTGCATTCGAGCGGGAAAAATAGCGTCCAGGTGAAAAAAATACACGACTGGGCAAAAAAATCACGAACGAGCAAAAAAATCACGTCAAGGAGAAAAATTCGCGCCCGAGCAAAAAATTGGCCCACGTTCGAAAAAATCACTCTTGGGCGGAAAAAATGTGTCGGGACAAAAAAAATGTGCTTCGACAAAAAATATCGCTCACGAGCGAAAAATTTGCGTCCGGCTGAAAAAATCGAGTCTAGGCGAAAAAATCACGCTTGAGTGAAAAAAATTGGCCCCGACCGAAAAAATCACGAACGAGTGAAAAAATCACGCTAAGGCCAAAAATTCACGTCCGAGTGAAAAATTCGCCCCCGGGCGCGCATAGGCGACAAAATCGCTTCCGGGCGAAAAAAACGTGTCAAGGCAAAAAATATCGTTAACGGGCAAAAAATTCGCGTCCGATCGAAAAATTCTCGACCGGGCGAAAAAAAGATGGCTTGGGCCAAAAATTCGCTCCCCGCAAAAAAACCGCGCACATGCAAAAAAATTGCGCCCCGACGAAAAAACCGCTCTCCGGCGAAAAAAAACAAGCTTTGATGAAAAATATCGCTCTTGGGCGAAAATTCGCTCTCAGGCGAAAAAAATAGTGTCTGGTTGAAAAATCGCTCCCGGGTGAAAAAAATAGCGACCGGGCGAAAAAAATCGCGCCCGGGCGAAAAAATCACGCCCAGGCGAAAAAAACGCGCGTGGGCACAAAAATCGCCTGCGGGCGAAAAAATCGCGCTTGTGCAAAAAAATTGCGACCGGACGAAAAAAAGCGCGTCCGGGTGAAAAAATCGATCCCGGGCAAAAAAATCAGCTGGGGCGAAAAAAAATCATGCACTGGCAAAAAAATCGCACCGTGATGAAAAAAACGCACCCGAGCGAAAAAATTATATCCAGACGAAAAGTCGGTTAGGGCGAAAAAACACGCTCAGGCGAAAAAAATAATGCGCAGGCAAAAAAACCGCACTCGTGCGAAAAAAACTCACCCGGGCGAAAAATGCTAGCTCGGGCAAAAAATTCGCGTCCGGGCGAAAAATTTTCGTCGGGCAAAAAAAACACGCCCGGGCAAAAATATTACGTCCGGTAAAAAAATCGCGTCAAGACAAAAAAATCAAGTTGTAGATTTTTTTAAGAGATAAGTGTTTTTGTATGAGAAAATGTTTTTCGAAAAGGTTGAAAAGTATGTGACAAGTGACTTTTCCAAAAGATGAGAAAATGAAGTTTTTCGCGGTCGTTTTTCCCACCGATAGACAATCCAAACGGTTTCTTAAGTGTGATAGCTTTTCCAGAAAACGAAAAGGAGCTAAAAAGCCCTCCCAAACAGACCCTAAATCGTCATTCGTTAAAGACGACCTATCAAATTTCATCCATAGACATAAAAGTGGATGAAGTTCCTTAGGTGGGTTTCTATTTGGTACGTATGCGTACCTTAGGGAAGTGTGCGAGGCGATCCGACCGTAGCTTATGCCCTACCGCGAGCAGATAACCGACACAGATTTGTTTGGGCAGTATTAAGGTCGTTTTGAGATACGGTCGGATTTGAGAAATACGGTCGGATTTTTGCGTGGAATGATTTGTGCCATTAATTAATAGTCACACCATCAACTACTACGACCAGATCTTTCTGCGCACCTTAGAAATTTGACCGTATACGTACCAAAAACGAATCATTACTAAAAGGGTGTTGTTATTAGCAAACTCATTTCACCGCTAGCAAATCATTACTATTAGCAAATCATTGTATTTGAAAATGGTTATTTGAAAATCATATTGTTATTAGCAAAACCACCCAAACATTTTTAAAAAAAATCTCAATCATATAATAAGTTGCTTCATTAATTCTTAAAAAACAATTATAATAAATATTTTTTATTAGCATTTACATATAATTTATGTAAACAAAACTTCTCAAAAATCTCCAAATCTTCTTTTAAATGTCTCATAATATTTTCAAGAACTCCAAATTTTTGAAGCCCCACAAAATTTTTATGACCATATTATGCAAAAATAGAACTTACAATTTCATGAATCTTCACATTAGTGAAAATTATACTTAAGACAACATCAATTCATGAAACATACATTGTACTATCATATAAACTAGTCAAGGACGTTGCAAGTAATACCTTTCAGTCGATTGGTTACAGACAACCATTTCCATTGAGGAATTAACATCCAGATGTGGAGTCCTTCAAATGTTACATACAAAATGTTAGAGCAATACATTAGGAAATGCATTGTGAACTGCGGGAAGATGATGGGGACTCAAAAAGAGGAGAAAAGATCCCAAGAGCCTCAGTGAAATGTGTTAAAACTCAAATTCTCCTGTTATCTAAAACGAAATTCAATCAGGGTCCGTTCAGCGCGCAAGTATTGACTTTCTGGAATTGACTTTTGTCAGAAAACCATTATCTGCAGGAATTGTTTTTGTGAAGAAATCAAATTCTGCTGTTCGGTTGCAGGATGGTATTCAGTGAGCAAAATTGGAATGGACACCTCATGGTTGTTCAGCTACATAAAAGAATTGATTTTCTGGAATTGAAATTTTTAAAATTTAACCTCACAATCAATTTACATCTAACTAAGGATATGCTACTATCCTAGGAAAATAAGAAAATAGTTTTTACTTTTTAAGGGGTCAATTGTTGCATCAAAATCGAATACTCGCAGAATGCATGCAGTCTGCTAAAGCTTATTCTACAAAAACACAACTATGCTAAAGCCTTAAACCAAGAAATTCAAATCACTGGATACTATAAATATCCCAACTAAAAACATCATAAAATTCAATGAAAAACAAGCTGATGACGTTGATAATCGCATGAATTCGAACATCAAATAAGCTTGTTGTTTAACAAAAATAACCCCAGCTAAAAATTAATATGAAACAGGTCTATCGAGCTCTGTTTGCAGGAAATGAAGAACAAGATACAAGATGGATTATGCTTGCAGGTAGGTCAATGGACAGACATTGAAAATCGAAGAAGAAACCTGAGTATCGAACAAAAAACAAGCAGAGAGGCCGACGGTGAGATCTGCGGCAGATTTGGGCTAGCCAAAGAAGAGGAAGGAGGATCAGGATCTTACCAGGCATGGAGATCGTAGTTGAAGACGAAGAATAGGAAGTCGATGTCGTGCAGGCGGAAGGCGGAACTCGCGGAGGCGGAAGACGGAACTCGCAGAGGCGGAAGGCAGAGTTCGCGAATGGGATGAAAACTGAAAAAACCCACAGCAGGTGCTAAGTTTTGGTGAATCGGTTTTTTAGGTATAAGTGAAAACCGATGGTTTTCCACAGAAAAGCAATACCTTCCAAATTTGCGTAGGCCGAACAAAATTTGCGCGGGCCGAACAAAAGAATTGGCTTTCTGGAAGCCAAGGACAATTCCAAAAAGTCAATTCATGCACGCCGAACGGGCCCCCAGAAAAGATTGTGGGGGAAAAGAAATCTTAAACTTGAAGTTAACATAGGACTGAACCAAGGGGAGAAAATGGCGAGGAATCACGAACCCTAAAGATATCCCGGGTGGATGCGGCGTGGGATAAGAAGGGTGCGAGGAGAAGACGGCGGTGAAGAAGAAACACCGGCCTCCTAGAGTAGATGTGTGAGCCCTAGGCCTTGAATCGTCGGCGGAAGAGGTTTCGCGAGCACTGCAGAATCGCGAAATTCGGAACCCTAATCGTGATTTGCTAGCCGAAATTATGTGATGAGGAGAAAATAAGAAAAAAAGGGCTGAACCGGGTTTAAATTGATTTGTTAATAACACCATCCTTACTAAAAACCCTCGTGTTCACAGTCGTGTACAAAAGGACCAGGCCCAGTGGGCCGGCCCGAGCTCGGCCTGGTAAAAGCCCGGCTAGGCCCGCCCGGCCTGGGCCGATGCCGGGCCCAGGGCCCATACATGGCTCAGATTTAGAGATGATGCCCGTCCCGATATCCGGCCCGGGCCAGGCTGGGCAAAGCCCGATTTTCGGGCTGGCCCGGGCCCGGGCCCAGCGGGAAAAAGAGCATAACAACTCTTATTAGAGTCGTTAATTAAACGGCTCTAAGAGCAACTCCAACTGTCGAGCAGAGCTCGACGAACGTCGAGCTGAGCTCGACGAACGTCGAGCTGAGCTCGACGAACGTCGAGCTGAGCTCGACGAACGTCGAGCTGAGCTCGACGAACGTCGAGCTGAGCTCGATGAAACGTCGAGCTAAGCTGGCAGTTGGAGTTGCTCTAATAAGAGCCACTGCTAATGACTCTTTTTTGCTAACGGCTCTTATTAGAGCTGTTAGCTGCTAACGACTCTAATAAGAGCCGTTAGCAGCGGCCAGCTGCCTCGCTGGCCGCTGTTGTACAGCAGTATAGCAGCTGTTGTACTGTTGTACATAGCCTCGGGCTTAAGCTGGCCAGCCTAGGCCCTAGGCTCATTATTTTATAAAAAAAATTAAACCCCCTGCCCCCCACCTGCCCGGCTGCCCCCCTCTCTTTCACTCTCTCACTCGCTCTCACACTCTCTCATTTCCCATTCCCCAACCCAACTACCCAAGCACCCCCCTCTCTCTCACTTTCTCTCACTCTTCAAGGCTCCCACTCCCTCAACGACACATGGTGTCGTCTTCCTCAATGCCTGAGTCGTCTACTCAGAGTACGCCTATAGTGGTGGAGCACAATCGTAAGACGGTAGTTTGGGAGCACTTCGATAAGGTTCAAGTTGACGCCGAATTTAAGGCACGATGCAAATTATGCTCGAAGTTGCTGACCCTTACCGGCAACTCGACACTATCAAGACACCTTAAGTCTTGTGTGTCGAAACAAGCTCCCGAGTCCAGTCAGGCCCAAATTTCAGGAGCAGGACAAATTTAGACATACGATCAACTTCGTCAACAGGACCTGCAGATGAAACATGTCATCAAACGTGGGTTGCCATTCAGCCATTACGACAACGAGGATGCGACGGAGTACATAAATAGATGCCTTCAGCCCAAATATCAATAGGTAAGTAGAGCTTCTCTTAGGCGCGACATCATTAAAGCTTATTTAGAATCAAAACATTTGTCAATAATTTTTTTTGAAAAATTTCGAGGGTCGTGTAAGTTTAACAAGTGACGTTTGGAGCAGTAACATAAACCTAGGATTATCGTATATATGTATCACGTATCATTAGATCGATCCCGTCTCATGAGAGTTAAATAAGCGGGTAATTTGTTTTGAAGGTTTCGAATATTCGCACACTGGTAAAACTATATATAATGTAATTATGAAATGTGTGCGCGAATTTAAATTAAAAGATAAAATAATGAGTATTTCTTTTGATAACACATCTAACAATAACGTAGCTATTGATTGGTTAAAACGCGATTTAAAACTAATGTTAAACGGTGTATTTTTTCACACTCGCTGTGTTTGTCACGTTTTAAATTTAGTAGTACAAGATAGTTTAGCCGCTATGGAACCGTATATTGAAAAAATTCGTCTTATGCTTAGAGTCATTTATAGTTTTAGGCAACGATCGCAGAATTTTAAAAAATTTGTAAACGCATAGGGTAAAAAAATATTTGAAACCACAATTTGATATGTCTATTAGATGAAACTCAACATATAAAATGTTAAAAAGAGCGTTTCAACAAAAATCACTCCTTATGGAATATTATAATATGATAAATAGTCATGATTTAACCGATGTCGATTGAGACATATTAGGACATTACATGAATTTATTAAAATATTTTTATAGCGCGAAGATTTTTTATCTGGCGTGTACTATCCCACTAGCTCACTAGTAATTATTGAAAATTTTGTAAACATCATACAAAAATTTAATTATTATGGGCAACATGATGAATGACTTCCATTAATTGAAATAATGGAAGATTTTTTTTAAAATATTAAAGAGAAATGTCTGCAATGTTTTCGTGCGGCGGCGCTTTAAATCCGTTATTCAGCGTACACGGCGTAAAAAAATTGATAGAAGAAATAAATACAAATTTAAATTTAAATTTAAATTTCGATGATTGTGACGACGCTAGTATTATAATATTTAATTCTCTATTTTTTGAGTGTTACAATTATTATGATAACTTATATGGCTCCCGGCCCCGAGAAGAAATATCGCAACAAAAAACAAATGATATTTTTTAAAACAAAATTTTAGAATTAACAGTAAGAAAAAATGCGCGCACATCTAGTAGTTTAAATGAATTATGTTTGTACACTAAAACACAATTGTGTGATTTTATGAGCACAGAGGAGATTGAAAATTTCGATCTCTTAAAATGGTAGAAAGGTAAAGTTAATACATATCCTATTTTGACCTATATGTCCCGTGATTTACTAACAATCCAAACTAGTACGGTAGCTTCGGAGTCCGCTTTTTCTCTTAGTGACATGGTTTTGAACGAGCGGAGGAGCCGACTTAACGAAGAATCTCTGGAAATGTGCATCTGCTACAAGGACTACTTGGATGCTATGAAGAGGAAGCAACACATTACAATATTAGAGGATAGCTCAGAGTAGATCGAAGACGAGATGGACACGATGAATTTACAAGATGATTGAAGAGCAAACGCACATCTAGTAGCTGCCTTCAAAATTAAAACTGTATTTTTCTGTTTTGTTAAGTTAATTAATATTATAGTTTTTTTTATCTAAAATTTAAAATAATAATAAATTAAATTTTTTTGCAATTAATGTAAATTGTAAATATTTTTAATATTAATGAAATTGAATTTTTTTGTTCATGCGCATGAATTTTTTTTAGTGTATTAAATTTTTTTCGTATATTGCTTTTTTAAAAATAATTTAATTATTTTATATATATTTTAAAAATTAATTATAAAGCCCGGCCCAGCCCGAAGGGCCGGATCAGGCCCCTTTCTAGGGCAGGGGCCCGAGCCCGATTTCAGAAAAGCCCAGGCTCGGCCGTTGGGCCCGGTACCGGGCCGGCCCGATTGGACTTTATGCCCGTGACTACGTGTTCATGACCGCTCTTAAAATATTCCACCGCCACCGACTACTAAAACCGACTACTTATTTTTCTTCGTCGGTCCTTTGTTGCAATCCCGCTTTTCTGTTCGAGACCTTTGGTGCTTCTTCCTGGTTCCATGTTTTTGCGCACGATTCACCCGAAGCACACCGAATTTTTTTAGGTTATCTAAAAAACAAATTTCCGGCCTTTCTTGTTTTCATGATCTTCTTCTTCTTCTTCTCCTTCTTCTTCTCCTTTTTCTTCTTCTTCTTTGTGATGTTTTGCCTCTTTCAATAGATTCCGTGGCTCAGTTCTGCAAGAACAATTCGATGGATCCGTCTGCTTCAAGCCAACCGGAGTTTGATTACTTGTTCAAACTACTCATGATTGGGGATTCTGGAGTAGGGAAGAGCAGTCTCCTATTGAGATTCACATCAGATGCCTTCGAGGATCTCTCCCCTACAATTGGTGTGTATTATTTTTTGTTTCTAATTCACATCATTTATATGGCCGGGTTTATAAAACTAAGAGATTTTCTGCTCTGATGTTGGCGCTATATTCTTTGATGTTGTTTATTACCGGTGCTACTTGTAGACTCATTGTCATGTGGGCATGCACACTTGTTACACCCACACCAGTTCATCCGACTGGGACCTATCAGGCCAGTTTACATGAGGTGTTAGGGAGTGGCTCCCACCAACTCTCCCAAGACCCTGGAATGTTAGGAAAGGTTCTACCAACTCCTTTATATTATTTAGTAGGACCGGTCAAATTGTTCCCATGGCTCACTTGTACTATACCATTCCCGGAACTCCCTTGTACTCATACCTAGAGCCAATCCATCTCCCTTGCACTAAACCGTACCTTGGAGATCCCCTGCACCCACTCCCGGAGCCAACCATGGTGTGCCCGGGTGGAATGGAGGCTACCATGGGAGGCGATACAAAATGATTATCAGGATCGTATTCTGGATTGTAGGATCTCACGATCCTACAATCCATATTTTGTAAATCAATCTTGATCTTGAGACCAAATCTAGCGCCTCTACGAGCGGGATTGCGATCCAGATCGTAGGATCGGTGTAATCGCGATCCGACCAGAGCCTACCAATCTAGATCCAGTTATAGAAAACAAATGCCTGTTTTGTTATCTTTGATAGCCACGCCTGACCCGATCCCCCATACAAAACCTATCCAGCGACCGACTATTTGTGAGTTTTGTGCCACGATGTCTTCCCTAGTTCTTTCAGCAGAGGCCTTCGTTTTCCATTCCAGCTCTTTGTGCAAGCCCCGAGCCCTTGCTTGTCGTCGTATGAGCCTTCTAGCCCTCTCTCTTCGTGTGAGCATTTGCTCCGTTGAGCACAAGCGATTCTCCTCTCCCTTTAAAATGCAGAACTCCTTAGGTATCGACAACCTTCTTGCTTACTCCAGATATTCTGGTCGGCCCTCTTCTCTTCTCGTTTTTCTAATCCAAGAGCATACATGAGCCATGCACAAGGGCTCGTGTATTGCATGAGCTTCTTCTCTCGTTTTTTTCTTGTTAACCTTATCTGCGATCAAGGTTGTAGATGTCGGACGTCGGGTTCATGTCATTTTGAGTTTGAAATGTCAGATTGCGGAGGATATATCAAGAATATTTTACAATGTCGGATTTTAATATTTAAATAAATTTATTCATATATATTACACAGTTTTTATAAATATGTATAATTGTATGCATAATGTATGTTTATAAATTATACAATAAACGTATATACAAATAGTGTATGTTTATAAATTACACATGAAAGAGTCGTCGACTGCAATAAACGAGATAAAGATCACTAAATAAGAGCTAGATGAGAAAGTAGTCGATATTAGACTTAGAGAGATGCACAAAATGAAAGACAAAACAAATCGTTTCTGTTTTGTTTCCTCAAAAGGGACAACCCAGTGCACAAAGCATCCTTGCATGGCGAGGGTCCAAAGAAGGATCCTGCCACAAGGGTGAAATGTAGGCAACCCTTACCCTGCATTTCTGCAAAAGGCTGCTTCCAGGACTCGAAACCGTGACCTCAAGGTCACACGACAACACCTTCACCGGTGTTTGGCCTCTTCAAAAAATGGAAAAAATATTTGTAATACTCTTGACGATATATCGGTCGCGAAATATCGCCTGAATATCGTGTTGACA
This sequence comes from Platanthera zijinensis, assembly GCA_039513925.1. Classification (NCBI taxonomy): domain Eukaryota; kingdom Viridiplantae; phylum Streptophyta; class Magnoliopsida; order Asparagales; family Orchidaceae; genus Platanthera; species Platanthera zijinensis. Next base: position 52,623,047 of record CM077082.1, read on the forward strand.
TGGATATATCGGGCGATATTTTCAAAAACGATATATTTGCTTAAAATATCGATGTCGTGGCGTTTTACCCCCAAAACCTTTATGTCGGCCGACATGTCCGGCACGTCGGCCGACATCTACAACATTGTCTGCGATTTGAGTCATCCGACATATCTGCTTCTTTTCTCGTTTTTTCCAAAAGCTGGCCAACTAGTATGCACTTTTGTTAATCGTTGTTTAGAGAATTCAACTTTTGTATTCCTCCAGAAATGTAATTATATGAATCCACATTTAGAAGTACCTTTACACTCACATTCGTAATTGTGTATGCAACTACATAACGATTTATTCCTATTTCATTATCTGCTTTCCTATGTTTTTTAAGATGTCTTTTTGATTCGGTTGTTCCATTACTTTCTTTTGATATAATTATTTACCAGCTCTTTAGTTTAATGATTTTTTTGTATTAATTTAACATATGACACAAAGTTCTATTTCATCTTTAACGTATTAATTTATTAATGTTGTAGGATCTTGTGATGCTCAATCCGATCCGGTCCAACCTCAAAACGGTCCCATCTAGAATCTCAATTCTGACAACCTTGATTTATTACAACCTGCAAAATCAAGATGACCCTAAGAAGGGATTATAAGTTGTTGGAAGACTGCTGTGTTCTCTATAACAACCTTAACAACTTTAGCCTGTCAACTAATATAAATAAACATTTAAGAGGGAAGAAGAATTATGAAAAAACTTGTGCGTAATAACAATTTCCCTTCTCTCTTTTTGTTTCTTTTCAAGAATTGCTTAGACCTGTTCAAAACTTCCGAGTTCTTGGTGATGCTGTCTTGCTCATGAGTCATTTGTAAGTTTTTGAAGTTTCTACACTAAGAAAGAATATATCAATAAGTAAATTGAATTCTGTTACGCCACTGACCGCGACCCGCTTCTCGGGGTGTTATTATGCTCGCAGGCGCAAGGAGATGACGAGCAACGAAGGGGCTGAACCATCCGGTTCAGCCCCCACTCTGTAGAACCGGCCGGCCAAGGGCAGAACCAACCGGTTCAGCCCTATTTGGAGGGGCCGGCCGGCTCCCTCCTTGACCCGGGTATTTATACCCGGGAATGTCGTCTTTTGGAGGCAAGCAATTAACCCTAAGGTATTTCTCTTTCTTCCTCTAAACCCTAGCCTCCTTCCTTCTTCTCTCTAGTTTTCTTCCTCTCTCTCTAGTAGTTCCTATCATTTGGTATCAGAGGTGGTCATTCTCCGACGATGGTCACCACTCACACGCAAGAGGTCACCACTCGCACGCAAGAGGTTGCGATCTTCCCGTGCGCGAACGAGGATCTCATCCTCAGGCGACGCCAACGTGATGGAGTCGAAGTGATTGTACTCCTGATATAGCTGGGTGCAAGGTTGTCAGGATCGAGATCCTAGATAAGATCGTTTCGAGGTAGGATCGGATTTGATAGTAGCGTCGGATTGAGTATCGTTTTACAAAATCAGGATCGATTTACAAAATTTGGATCGTAGGATCGTAAGATTCTATGATTTGGATCGCAATCCTGACAACCTTGGCTGGGTGAACTCGAGGTAGTAGGCAGACAGAGGGCGATCTCCTTGACGAAGAAGGAAGATCTTTCGTCGTAACTGAAAGATCCGGGCCGCGTTGCCGCGACAGAAGTAGGTAGTTTCTGCCCTTCGCCAAATGTCCACAGCCGTATCCAGAAAGAGATAGTTGCGAGAGATGGATTCGACCATGGAGTTAGTCAGCCAGGACATGACGAGCGAGTTCTCCGATTCCCATTGCACCCAATCTGGGGAATCTGAACGAGGTATGGGTGTAGTGCCTATGACATATCCAAACAGCCTCCTGCTCTTCAAAGCAAGTGTAATAGCCCGGGACCACGAGAGATAGTTGGTGCCATATAGACGAATCGTCGTGATTTGAGGCGTGTTGTGGTCATGTCTCGGGCGAGGGAAGCCGCTGGACGTCACTGTAGTTGGGGGTGTACTGGTGGTGGAAGATTCAGTAGGGGAGCCATCGGTCCCGACCATGGTGATCAAGAATACAAATCAAGATCCCCCGGGAGAGCAAAGAGTGGCCTAGATAGAAACTAGGCCGGCCTCGTAGAAAGAGAAAGGAGTCCAAAAATGGTGGAGGCACCAGAAAGGACATTAGGAGGAGCACCGCATGTGCGGTATCAAGGGGACGACGCCGGGCAGGGGCTGGAGGTGCTGGCGGTGGACGAGGGCCGTTGGAAGAGGGCCGATGCCCGACCGTCGCTGGCGCGGGAGGCGCGGCGTGCGTACAGCGAATGGAGGCGGGGAGCGGGGTGCGGCGGAGGAGCGGTAGTTGGAATTGGTCGTGGCTAGGTGGGGCTGGGGGCCGCCGGAGCCAGAGGGCCGGGAGAGGCGAGCGGCGTTCGGCGGAGGTCGGCGGGGTGTTCGTGCGGGAGAAAGAAAAAACACACGGGAGCGGAAAGCGGGAGAGGTGGAAAGGGGTTTTAGCCCTAAGGCTCTGATACCATGTTGGAGGAGGAAAGTTGATTGATTTTATTCATCCACATAGGGGTATTTATACAATTACAAAGATATGGCACGTCATTGATCCGTGTGCTCCCATGATTACTAAATAGGAATCGATCTATTTAGGATACAAATACGACGTAATCAATACAAATATTATAATTAATAATGCAACATCCAACACCCGGGAATGTCGTCTTTTGGAGGCAAGCAATTAACCCTAAGGTATTTCTCTTTCTTTCTCTAAACCCTAGCCTCCTTCCTTCTTCTCTCTAGTTTTCTTCCTCTCTCTCTAGTAGTTCCTATCAAATTCTCCCTTTGATGGGAATTACTTGAAGATTAAGTTTCTATCAGGTGACATCAAAGGCTTCATCTTCCTCTTTTCACAATCACTATATATGAGAACTCTAAAGTTGGTTTCTTCAAACGTGAGGCTGAAAAACTTCAAAGATCGAATGAAATGGTGGAGATATCAATTTGGGATCTATCATGTTCTTCAAAAAATGCATGGAATGTTCACACAATTTACTATTGATAGATATACCAGAGTTGACTGAGCATCGTCTTCAATGGAGTTTAGAAACTAAGGTTAACATCCATATTAATTACATACCAGATGTCCTTGGACTCGATTTTCTAGATTCATATAAGATATAATTAGGGATATAGTTCCAAGCAGTTTTTTGAGATCAATGGGACACCAGAACACATGAAAGGTAAATTAGCATTCATTCATCTATAGGGGAAAATACCCAGCATTAGCACCAAATATTCCTCAAAGACCATATCACTCACACACTGTAATACTGGGGAAAATATGTTTAGGTCATCAACACTTGTTTTGGTGCCAATATTTTTGAATACCTTATGAATGAGCTCAAGGATCTCAAGCATTCGGGGACAGATCAGGCTTACTTCGATCAGTTCATTGAGTTGCTGAATAAAGTGCAAATTTGTAGTGAATGTTGGTATGTTTATTCTTGGTAGGGTTAAGGAAAGAAGTTGAACTTTCTGTGACGATGTTTGTAGTACAATCACTTAAGAAAAAACGTATACAAGAATTTGGCTAAGTCAGCTACAGAGATACAACATAGTTGCCAAGTGCATTTATGAAAAAAGCTTTAATAGGAAGCACCGGACGGTACACCGGGAGTATACGGCGGTACGTAAGCATCAGCAAGTCAATAAATAGTTCAAAACTCGGTACTTCATAAATCAATCATAACAGAAGCATTAAACACAATACAATCATAGTTCTTACGTTACCAGTTTTTTTTTCTTCTTCAGACATCCAAGTCTAAAGTTTCACTTGCGTTGAATAAGTATGTACTTATAACACACCGATACCAGAAACATACTCAGAACAGATACAAAACTTAATTGGACGTACCAATGCATAGCATAGAGAACCAACACTCTAGAAAAACAGACTACTATCACAGTATGCAGAATGTGCTAAGTGTGTCCGCATAGAATCCCGAGTATCGGGTACGTACCGGTAGTAGTATCCGGTACGGGACGATGCCTTCGGGAAGTATCCGTGTCATAGGAATGTGAGACCTTTGTTTCTGATGTGACGAGAAATTTGCATATGAACATAGATGTAGTGGTAGGAAATGCATGTTTTTGACGCAGAAGCACAAGTACATGAAGAGAGCATAAAAACAATGAAAAAGCACTCAAGAAGAGAGGGATGAATAAAAATTGACATAGATTGAGCCTTTAATTACACCGCAGGTTTCAGTGAATGCCCTAATTGGCATGTACACATCACACCATGAAAATTACAACTTTTTGCAAGGGAATACAATTTTATATTATGAAATTCACAACTTCTTGGATGAACTAAAGGTCTAACTTGACTGTTTCTTTTAATGTAGTAACCGATGACAACAAAATTTTAAGTACCTGCATGTGTCTTAGTTTCCAATGGAGGATACAAGGGGTACAATTTACTTTCATTTTACCATTAGGAAGGTATAGCATGGTTCTAGTCATAGAACGGTTGATTACCTTGGAAACTATTCATTGGGATTTCAAAATTTGAAGATGGAATTCATTTCTGAAGGAAAAAAAATGTCATTGAGAGGTAATAGAAGCACATCAAAAAATTTGATAAACAAAATGAAAAATGAAGGAAATTTAGAAATCAAGACATCTAGCTACGCTCAAGGTATTCCTGAGGAACCATCTTGCAGATTCCTAAGGACATACATCATCAACACAAACATAGATAAATTTCATAGGATTATATCAATCAATATTCCTGACATTGCCAAACAACAAATACAAACATTGTGTTACGTGCCCTAGATTGAGAGAGCGTGCAAGGGGGAAGAGGAGGAAAGTCCTTGAGGGAAGAGGAGGGAAGCCCGCGAGGGAAGAGGAGGGAAGCCCTCGAGGGAAGAGGAGGGAACCTTCTTGGAGCCTCAAGGAGCTATGACGGTGGCTTGCGGCTTGCGAACAGCGGAGGCGGGCTGCGCGGGATCGTGGAAGTCGCGATATGGGGGGGGGGGGCTAGGGCGCCGGTCGGGCGGTTCGTGAGATAGAAGTGTGTTAGAGAGAGAAAGAGAGATAGGAAATTAGAGAGAGAAATAGATGAAATTAAAATAACTTGTTTGCTTGTCTTTCTTGGTTCCCCACCCGGATATTAATAGTCACACCCAAAATGCCCCTCCTTGGGTTTAGACACGAAGGATCAAATGCGCATAATAAAATATGAAGTAGAACTAGATAAAAGGTCTGCGATATACACGACCAAAGCGGGACCAAAGCGAGACCATAACTTCTCCACCCTTCCTGGCGACAAGCTTGCCCTCAAGCTTGTTGTGTGGTGACGGTTGGCGTCGGATCCCCCGTGTCCATGTCAGCATCCCATTATACGACAAGGTCGTCTACCTCCAGCCAGAAGAGGCGCCTGCAACGATGTTTGCTGAAAAACGGCTTGTCGTAGTTGTAACAGAGGCCCTTGGCACCACGGTCACTCATCTCCTGTGTAGACAGTCGGTGAATGGTGGCTGGACAGTCAGCATCGTGGTCCGGAGCGAGGAGACTGACTGTGGACGATGGCAGAGGGTGCGGGGTGCGGTTGGACCCCTCGGTGTCTAGGTGATGGAGATAAGGGCGATCCAAGAGCAGACGCTTCTCGCAGATGCGAGCCAAGCTCATTGCAGTCGTCAGATCCGCGAGGCCTGAAATTCCCCGTCCATGAGAGGTGTTCATGGAGTCCCGCCATGAAGATGGGAGCCTGCTGTGTCGGAAGAACTGAGGGAGTGCGGGAAAGGCGGACTTGAAACTGTTCGAGGTACTCGTCGATCGGACCGGTTTGCTGAAGAGAAATGAGATCCCTCAAGGTAGGAGTGGTTTCTCCCGTTGCAGTTGGGAAAACCAAAATTGGGCGGGGCCCATCAGGTGGAAGAAAGCAACATCGAGTCATTTTTCCCAAGGGATGCACTGATGGGCAAAGAACTGCTCACAACGAGAGGGCCAGACCAAGGGGTCTTCGTGGCCGTCAAATATTGGAAATTCCAGCCGCATGTATCGTGGCACACCGTTGCTCTCGTTCCTCGAGGCTAAAAACTCCGGCGGGGTTGGCCGAATCGACACGTCATTGGAGGAGCCCGTTGCCAGTTGGGCCGTTCGGTTAGCCGCTAGTTGGGTGGTGACGACGGTAATGAGGGCGGTGTTGTTGTCCGCTAGGAGCTTGGCGAGAGACTCAAAAATTTGAGAGAGGGAGGGCGGTTTGGCCATTGCTGGAGACGGAATTGGTGGGTTACGACGTCGAAGGGATTGGAGGAAGGAGGGACCGGCGGCGGAAGCAACCCAGTAGAGGTAGCGAGCAAGGGGCCCCCGTCGATGGAGGAGCCGAGCAATATGTGCTGTGGGGTAGGGCTGGCGGAGAGAGGCCGGGGCGAAGCCAGTCGGGGCAGAGTCGGCTGTGCAGAGCCTGTCAGGCCGGAGTTGGCCAAGGCGGAGTCGATCGGGGCAGAGCAGGTCGGGGCGGGCCCCCCGTCAATATTGGAGCTCGGTCGCGGCAGAGTCGGCTGTGCGAAGCGGCCAGGGGGTCGACGCTCGGCAGGGATGGCTGGGTCAGCCACAACGAGGGTAGAAGGCGGTAGATCGGAGTTTCGGCGGCGGGGAGGAAAGTTGCCTCTGATACCAAGTTGTTACGTGCCTTAGATTGAGAGCGCGTGCAAGGGGGATGAGGAGGGAAGTCCTCGAGGGAGGAGGGAACCTTCTTGGAGCCTCAGGGAGCTATGGCAGGCGGCGGTGGCTTGTGGCTTGCGAACGGCGGGGGCGGGCTGCGCGGGATCGCGGAAGCCGCGGTATGGGGGGGGGGGGGGGGCTAGGGCACCGGTCGGGCGGTCTGTAAAATAGAAGGGGGTTAGAGAAAGAGATGAGAAATTAGAGAGGAATAGATGAAATTAAAATAACTTGCTTGCTTGTCTTTCTTGGTTCCCCACCCGCTTATTAATAGTCACATCCAAAATGCCCCCTCTTTGGGCTTAGACACGGAGGATCAAATGCGCACAATAAAATATACAATAGAACTAAATAAAAGGTCTGCGATATATGCGAACAAAGCTAGATCAAAGCGAGATCATAACACAATGCTGGAGAAATATAGACTTATTTAATATTCCACCACAACTACCTCCTCGCAGAGGAAAGGATCATCAAATCTGTCTAAAAGATAACACCAACTGTATAAATATCAGACAACACAAATGTCCTACATACCAGAAGGATGAAATAAAGAGACTTGTTGATGAAATGAGGAGTTCAGGAGCTATTTTACTCAGGAACGCCCCCATTCTCCTCTCCCATAATTGTAAAAGAGATATATGAATATTGGAGATTTTGTATCAATTATAGATAGTTAAACCATAACACAATGAAATATTAATTTTTCATTCTCCTTATAGGGGAGTTGTTGGAATAATTACATATGGAAATGTTTTTCTCTAAACTTGACCTCATAGATGGATAATATGGCTCCCACAGATTTTATAAAACTCCTTTTCGTTCACACAATGATCATTTTGAGTTTGTTGATGTTTTTTTGATGATGTATTGACTTTTAACTCAAATCAACAAGAACATATGACCCAACTCTGGAGCACCTTCTAGATTTTAATACCCTAAACCCTAAACCCTAAACCCCTAAACCCCTAAAATCCTAAAATCCTACCCTAAACCCTAAAACCCTAAAACCCTAAACCCTAAACCCTAAAACCCTAAACCCTAAAACCCTAAAACCCTAAACCCTAAACCTATAAGCTCTTTCTGAATGCAGGAAAGTGCAAGGTTGGAGAACCACCCATTAAATATCTAGGACATGCGACTTCTTAAATAGTAGCAGCCCAGCCTGCCAAAATCTACGACATGCTCAACTGACCTATGCCTAAAAACATTAATAGTCCGTTCGGAGCTCAGGTATTGACTTTCTAGAATTAACTTTGGGTTCCAGAAAGCCAATTTTGGATTTTTGGCGTTTGGCGGGACAATTTGACGGGTATTGTCTTTGGGGTGAAAACCCACGTTTTTTTGAGTTAGCCTAAAAGATAAAGCCACAAAAACTTATCTTTCCCCCTCGGTATTGCGCGGTTTTGCCCCGACCCTTTCCCGACCTCACTCCCGTGCCCCGACCCCTCTCCCGACCTCGCTCCCGTGCACCGACCTCGCCCCGCTCTGGTGCCCCGACCCCGCTCTTGCTACTGTGCCCTAAATCGCAGCTCGCCTCCGGTTACTCCCCTCCTCCTCCTCCTCCTCTTCTTCTTCTTCTTATTTGCGGTTTTCCTCTTCTTCTTCTTCTTCTTCCTCCCCCTCTTCTTCTTTTTATTTGCGGCTTTTCACGATCTTCCCAATCCCGCTGATTTCCGCTCCTGCATCTGATATCACGAACGAAGCTTTCTCACGATCCTCCTACATCTCCTCTCTTCTTCTTCCTATTCCTCTAGTTCTTCCTCCTGTTAGATCTAGATTTTATGCCTAATGTTAGATTGGTGGTTTATTGCATGACTAATGTTAGATCGGTAATCTCTCAGTTATGTATATAAAGAAAGCAAGGGTTGTAGCTTACCAAATTTTTTTCTTGGAATTTTGTTTGTTCAATCTTGCCATTTCCAGAGCTCTCTCAGCAGGATTTTTTCATGATTGATTATTTTGATGTATGAATCTATGATGTATTGAAGGCAATTTTGCAATCAAATTAATATGATCAAAATCAAATTAATGCTATTGATTCTCATCTAATCAAAATCAAATTAATACAGTTGGTTAAATTTTAAAATTTATTAGTTTTAAAAATTTCAATTCTAGAAAGACAATTTCTTTGCGCAACCGAACAAATTTTAGGTATCAATCACAATTCTATTCACTGAAATCCTGCAGCCGAACAACAAAATTAGTTTTCCGCACAAAGCCAATTCCTGCAGATATTGGTTTTCTAACCAAAGCCAATTCCAGAAAGCCAATGTCTGCCCGCCGAACGGACCCTAAAGGATTGAGAGATTTTTTTTGATTCAACTGTGTATTATTAGAAGATTTATGAAGGGTTATGGAAATAATTTCGTCTCATTCCACATTTTGATAAACACTCAGGCAACTCGTAATTTCCTAACTCATGATTTTGCTGCTCAGTTGCGCCTTCTGCTTGAACTGCCCTCAAGTTTACTATCCATCGCACTTCTACCGGCGGCCTCTGTCATCGCCTTCTTCTCTCCATTACCCTGCAGGCGAGTACCTATTAAGTTATGCCAGAATTTTACATTCGTCCTCTGCACGATATTGACGCCACCTTGTGGATATCATGACTATAGGCACTTTGGGACATCCATATCAACCGTGCTTGTTTGACACTGTCTTTAAGCTGGGAAGGACAACTACAAACACTCTCAGGGGACATCACCTTCTCTACAACTGCCACCAACATCAGCTTGCTTCAATTTGATGACTCTTAACGGGGTTTTTTGTGGCAGCCTCGTAGTTCAAGGACAATTTAGCAGTAACACAATGAACATATGATCTCAGGGGACTGATTTTAAAAAGCACTCGTAGTTCAAGGACTAATTTAGCATTTTTGCCTTTAAAATAACGTGTTACAAAATAAAATGACAACTAGTGAAAATATTTTAAAAAATAACACCTCCAAAATGTTTTCATGTTTCATCAGCCATGCTATGTTGATCGAACACTTTAAATCCTTTGCAAAAGTATTAACACTATAATGAAAAGGAAAACCTATTTATAAGGAAATTTAACACAAATTAAATGAAACAAACAGAATATTGTGGATGATTCCTGCAGCAACAATGAATCAAGATATCCTTTAATTATTTTAAAAAACATAGTTCCGCTGCAAACACCGGACAGGTGCAAAAAGAACATCTCAACAAAATGATAGGAAGTCAATACTCGCATAAGTCTAACAAACAAATTAAGATGGATAAGTTTTGCAGTTTTAATAGATTTAAAAAATGAAATTAAAAAGGAAAAAACGAAGAAGATGAACAAGAAATAAAATACAAAAGGAAAAGTAAGGGTTTCAGCTGAGAACTCATAAGAGAGAAGGGTTTCAACGGAGGATAACTCTTCGATGAGCTCACGAAGAGCAACAAGAGATGAGAGGTTCAATGGGCTTTCAACGCCGAGTAGGAAGAGATGCGACAGGATTTCGACAGGCTTCAGCTGCGGGGGTTGGTGGAGAACGATGCAAAATTGCGGGGGTCGGGGGAGAACGACGCAGAGCTTCGACTGCAGGGTCGTGAGTCGCGTGAGTCATAAAACCTAATCCCTTAAACTCAAATTATATTGCACGTGGGATGAGTTGTGATTGTCGCGTGTGATGTGTGAACGAGAAAATTGGGAAACACAGATCCTGCAATCGGGATACACGTTTCCCAATTATCGTTTTTTATTATTTAAATATTGCATTTCCGACGTTTCGGAAACGCGTTTCCGCCGTTTCTGGGCGTTTCCTGCATCCGATACGCGTTCGGATTGATACGCAGAGCATTTTTAAGTATTTGTGCTTCGTAGACAATTTGTACCAACTTTTTTTGTTTTATTCTTCTAGTTTGGAAGGGGTGATTACCTTCTTGGGTTGCCGAAGCCCGGTGTCCCTTATTTGTGCTCTTTCTCTCTGTATCCTTATCCATTCCAGTAGCTTAGCTTATAGTCTTGATAAGGAAGAGGCTGAACTTATTGGAGAAATTGTAGTTCAATATTGACATAAGTTATAAAGATTACCTTCCCTTCCATTGACATCCTCATGGATATGATTTGTTGTTTGAACTTTGAATTCATTGGTATACTCTTGCAAAAATTGACCTTGTATTTAATGTAGATGGTGCCACTTCCTCTGATATGAATATGGCTCTTGGGCCCGCAGTTGCCTCGTCGATCGCCATCACCTTAGTGTGGCGTGTGTTACTGTACCTCTAGTGTCATTTTCGTAATACTATTGTAGACCGACTGTCACCTATATAATGGAGTGGAGGTGAGTCATTATTATCATCTTTAGTCCTTAGGATTTGTCTCTCATTTGCATTCATAATATTTTTGTAGGCCTACTCTCGCCAATCCCCATCACTTTAGTGTCGCCTGTGTTTATTTACTATGTAGCCCTAATAACATTCTCATAATATTGTTATATCATCTTTGGTCTAGGTTTTGTCTCTCATTTGGAGAGGAGATTCAAGGAGAAAACAACTCTCAAAAGCTAGGCATGAGCATCCACGGAGATTTAAGGCCATATGCACAAAGCTTATGGTGGAGGTGGGTTAAGGAGCAAACGAGGATGCCATTTAGAGGAAGAATGTGGAGGGGAAAGATAAGAGCGTAGGTGAAGGCGACTACAAGCAATTATAGGAGTTTGTAGATAGAGGGACAGGAGAGCAAGTGACTCGACGAAGAGGAGGTTGAGATAACGTGAGCAAAGTCAGAATCATGGCATGATCTTCTCGATTATGGGGGTTTGTGAATAGCAGACTGGTTGCTAGCTAACAGATTGTGATTAGAGGTTGACTATCATGGGCTGGTCATTAAACCTGCCCAGACCACCAGTTGCAATGGCAGTCATAATTTTAAAGACTTTTAGCAGTAGTTATTTAGCTATTACTTGTTGTAGGGAGTGCAATTTTTTGTTTTTTGAGGTTATAACTATGTGCACTTGAAAAACATAGTTCTTTTACTTGCATTATTGTGCTTTGCAAAATAGTTGTTTTTTCTTGACACTGTACAAAACTTTATTGTGTTTGTAACAAGTAAGAAGGATTTGTATATGGAACTAGCATTTTGTCAAAAATGTGATTGTTTTGTTAATTTGTGTAGGTGTTGATTTCAAGGTGAAGATGGTTGCAATGGGTGGTAAAAAGTTGAAATTAGCAATTTGGGACACAGGTACTTTACTTCTCATTGCTTTATCAATGTTTAATGTTCATTTTTATCCACTCATTAATTTTTTTACATCCACAATATTTTGTTGTCTTAGAAACTATGACATCTATGTTTTGTATTAATACATTTCTTTTACGCAGTTGAGTTTCTTACAGGTTTGGTGGAGGTAAATGATGTCATCGTTAAATGTGAAAATGACTTGTAAACATTATCTGTGTAAATAGTTTCATATCAGGCAAAAATTTGACCTCCAATTGCTCGAATCAAGAACTGAACTTATTTCCTTGGCCATGCTAATTTGGAACGATAAGAATAAGTGTTGGTTTAACTCTTACAGGCAAGCTTTTATGGCTTCATATCTTTTGTCTTTCATGCACTCCTTTTCTTAAGGATTACTGTGGTCAGGCTACTTAATTCTGAAATTTGGACAAATGGTTATTAGATTCTTTAATTTTAATCTCAAAATGGATGTGACAACTACCTTACTGGCCATCTTCATAAGAGGTCCTTTTGCAAAATCTCTTGAATAACATGGCCCAACTTCATTGCCAACCGATGGAGATCGTCCGCAAGACATTGAAGTAGCTAAATCGATTGACACTTTTGGGTCGTTAGATGAACGATTGAAGTCTGTGATCACCCCAGACTCATTTATCAGCATTTTTTCATATATATGTAATGTTTTAGGCTCATATTTTTGGAATTTGATCAAGTAATGCGATTGGATGATCGGATCATATAATCTAATCTCTATCTATCTTAATATACTACCTGCAACCGATCCAATAGGGTTATCGAGGGTTGGAGCCATTCATTCTGCCACTCGGTCACTGAAGATGCGATCCTTTTTTTCTCACTTTGAGATGTCGTGGGTCACCTCTATTCTAGGTGTCAGACTCCTGAATCTGCACCCGACTATCTTCCCCACCCCTATCTTCATTTCAGACAACCAATCTCCTTGGATCCACTTCCTCACATTTGATCCCTCCTTTAATCCCCTCTCCGACAACCAATCTCCTCAAATCCACTTCTTGGACGCCGATCCCTCCTCAAATCCATCTCCTTGCGCTTTCCCCATCCACGCAAACCCTCCCTACAACCTCTACAACCACCGCTAGCCTTTCCCTCAGTCCCCTTGCGCCGTCATATGTAACACCCCCAAAACCCAAACTAATTGAGGTCATGTGGGACCTAAGAGGCTTAGGGAAGTCCCATGAAGATTGGGAGCTGATTGGGGCGGCTTTGAGAGCCATTTAGAGCAAAATATGCTCTACAAGGCCTGACACATGGTCGTGTACAAGCCATGTAAGTGACCCATTTTCCAGAGAGCTACACATGTGTAGGAGTTCTATACGGTTATGTAGGAGGCTGTGTCATCCAATACGAGTTGGGACTAAGCCGTGCTAATTGCCATGTACAAGCCCAGTAATGAAACTGTATAGGATTTTTATCTCGAGAGCTACATGACCTGACAAACGGTCGTGTGCCAAGCCTTATACGGGGTTGTGAGGAGTTTTTAAACTCATTTTCTGAGCCGTTCGATTGAGATCTTTATGATCCGACTGTGGGGAATCTTTTAGTCGAGTCTTTAGGTCAAATTGGGGACTGAAGGAAGCTCATTTTATCAAGTTTTTTCTCCCTCTTAAGTTAGAGAGGAGGAAGAGGAACACGAAGAGGAAGATGAGGAAGGATCTAGATCTTCCATTAGTGGTTGCTTCAGAGCTCCAGACGATGAGCCGATACCAGATTCGCGGAGAGGTTTCAATTGTAATAATCTTCATACGTCGCTTGCAATGTTTCTATCCGGGGTGAAAATCAAAGAAGGTAATGACTCCTCTCTTCCCGGTTTTTAGGATGTGTGTTTGCATTCATTCATTATTTTTTAATGGTGGTGATTGTGGTACCCGATGTCTCTAATTTGAGGGCTTGGGGTTTCCGCAATTCATTGTGAACCACCAAGGCATGGGATTGCGCCCAAGGCATGATTGTATTAGAAGTCCGATTGCAATTCTCGGATTTGGCTATTGATTAGGTCGTTAGAGAAATTACGACATGGGGTTCTACGAATATTGACTCCGTAGAACCGGTGTTTGGGACTACAAACGTTGCCACACATAATTTTGATAATAATGTAACAGTACAGGTCTTTGTTCGTAATGCCACCAGAAAGGGCAGGGTCTTTACATAATACCGTTGTATACAATATGTATAATGATATAAGATGGGTATTGATTTTGGGGAACTGTATTAGAATTTACTGTCGTCATATCCGTTATATATGAATTGTGGATTCACACAAGTCGATGACTTATATGAGATGTGATTGCGTTTGATTGTATGTTAGACTAGTACACAAGATTAGGGTGTCGTGGATGATACCCGATTTATACATGATTGCAAAGGTAGACCCCCTTTATTTGATGCTCATCATATATAAATGATTGATGATTGTGACACTGGACTAGAGCTTGATATACATGTTTATGTGTTTTACATATGCATACTAAGTGCTGACTTGCAGAGTGATGTGGTTACCTGAGATCCGTTAGGACGACTGGGAGGAGTGAGGTTGTTATGCAGTTTGTGGTGTAGCACCACATCCTAGTTTAACAACAAATCAACAGTCCGATCGGACCCAATGATAAGCAGTAAACTAAGAAACAATATTAAAACTGGTATATAGCTGACATAAATAGAAAGTACTGAAAGTAAACTTACAGCGGAAGTAGAATGAGTGACTAAGGGTAAAAATATACCTCATCAGACTGAATTCACAGAGCCATTAGAAAATATAATGAACCAACAACTGATTGTATGATATGCTATAAAATGTTTGGTACAAAGAAAATTCTTAAACATTAAGATTACATAGTGTCCAAGAACTAAAACAGTACAATACTGAAAGAACACAACTGAAAGAAAACCAACCACAAGAACTTCATATAAAACGCTCATCCTAAGCGCAATCTCTCTCACCCGAGTCCTCTGTAAAAACATGCCCAAAAATGAGCCAGCCCAAAAGAGAGTAAGAAAAACTATTCTCCTATTGACACTAAAAATATGCTGAAAATATGAATGCATGCTTTTCAAAAAAAGTAAAGTTCTTATACTACGAAAAACTACGTGCTGGTATATTATGCATGCTTTCTAAAATAATATTGGCAAGGTAAATGTTTATTCTAGTTAGTCATGTTATGCACAATTACTCAAGTTTTGAAAATTTGGTTGACTAAGAGTTTCTAAGTTTCGGTCTATACTCGAGTTATAAATCACTTATATTTTTTCCTTTTTTAACGCTCTAGGCATAGTAGCTTCTATTGCGCAATTCTAGTATAACGATCCTAGTCTACTAACAAACTCAGGTATTGTAGTGTCTCACGGACACATACTTGAATTTGCTAATCTTCAAAAAGGGGGTAACATCTCCCAAACACCGAGTCTTATAAGGTACACTACGACCCATGAGAATGATAGTGCGCCTCTATCAAACACGAGAGGATGTCTCAAATGTGCCTACTAAATATCCTTTACATAGTGTTACTCTTCTTGCGAACATAATTGCGTAATAAAGACAGTTTATCATATTGATTTAATCTGTTAAAGAAACTATGTAAAGGCCATAATTAATGCCCATGTTTTAGGCTACATATACTAGTAATCTTGTATGGGAGTTTTTTGATAATTAATAAAATTATTCCTATTTTTCTCTCTTTGGTGCATTTCTACATGGTATCAGAGCAATCGGTCTTCTGATTTTTTAAAGTCGCTCATGCGGTTTTCTCTTCTCTAACCGCATCTCCTGTGCGGTTTGAGCTGAGCGGCTTACGTTTCTCTACCCGCAGCCCTGGTGCGGGTTCTGGCAGCTCCGTTTTTTCCTTCTTTTTCTGTCGCACAGTTGCCTCTTTTATAATTTTTCTTCCTTGTGGGTCCCCCTGTTTGCCCCTGTGGTCAACGGACTGGCTAGTGATGCTAGTCGCTGCTTTTCTCTACAAGTTCACGCAAGTAGCATTTCTTCTTGCGGTCTAATTCAGCCTCTCCGCACATGAATATTAGTTCTTCTTGCGGCCTCCTATACTCACTTGCAGTTCTCTGCTTGTCTCCTTGCCGCTGGGCTAGTCGACATCCTCTCTAGTTTGTCGCAAGGTCGTCTTCAGCATCCTTGTAGTCGGTTCGCGTGGTTCTTCTCAGCCAGCCCGCTGGATTCTTGCTACCAGTCCGCAACCTTTCTGCTCCTTGACGCAGGGGCCTTGCCGCTCTTCTCGCAGCAGGATACTCTTCTAACCAGAGTTTCAGTTTGTCGGGCCAATTGTACCTTGTGACGAACCAAATATTGCACACAACAACTTATACTTTTTGATTATATCTATATATATATTTGTTTTACAATCCCCGATGATGATAAAGTTAAGGGCAGTACGATTTTACGAGAATATTTCGTATTTCGTCGTTTTTGGTTGATTCGAGTTTGGTATTTTTGGTGGGCGGACTTAAGTTTTAACTTGATTTGAAGATGTGTTATGAATAGTTTTGGGTTAAATAATTTTTGTTACAACTTAGTATGAACTGACGGAATGTGTGCTGGCTGTTCTTGTGCTAGATAAGGTGGCTGAGTACGGTGGTCTTTTATGTTGACACATGGCTAGCCAAGTGTTAACTGTTAGAGCTTTGGGTTTTTATTTGGACTCGGTGCTTTTTGGCTGGACTGAACCGCTTACCGCTGTTTCTTCTTATAAAAACCGTCGGGCTCTTCTCATTTCACTTCCGTCCCGACTGCTTCTCCCGTCGCCCGTCGCTGTGCGCTGCTACTGCTGCCGCCAATACTTCTTCTTCTTTCTCCAGAACTACTCTGGCCGGCTATTCCTCGCTCCTCTATTGCTGCCTGAGCCGCCGCTGTTCTACTCTCTGTAGTTACGTGCCCTTGCCGCTGCTATCGAGCACTTCTCTGGATGACTTCTCCTTCTTCCCCTTCTTCCTTAGCTTCTTCTCCTCTCTCATTTACCTCTCATTTTCTGTAGCCGCTGCTCCTGCCGTGCCTTTTGCCGATGCCGCTTCCCTCCCTGTGCCTTCGACTGGACTGTGCCAAGCTGTTAGGGCATAGCCGCTGCTGCTACTTTGGAGTTCTAGGAAGAAGTTTGCTACACTCCGGCGATCCGTCAAGGATCGGTTGCGTAACACCCTTCTTCCTCCCTCTCCCGCTGTAAGCTTGTTTTCCTCCTCTTTTAATTTCTGTTTTAGGGTTTTTATGTCACATTGCTGAGACTACTTCAGGAGTGTACTTCTGTTTTTGCACTGATTCATTTTCACTAATTTCGGACAGTTTTTGTCACTGGTTATGACTGATTTATGCTGTGCACGTGGCTGTTTTATGTACAGTTTAAGTCAGATTTTTCACCTATTTTTAGCAGATTTTTGGGCTATTTACCCATACTTTTTGGGGCTGTTTTTTTTATCCTGCCTGTTTGTGGCTGTTTTGTGATTATTTTGAGCTAAAATTTGTCGCTGGTTGTGCTGATTAGTAGCTGGACAACAGGTTAAGAGGACGGGAAGTCCATTTGGGGGCTGGTTTGGCCCATTCAAGCTATATTATGGCTATCCAACAATAGTTGAGGGCTGATTTTGCGATTTAAACGCTTTTTCGTTTCACTTTTCGACTGACGGTTTATCGAGTTCGGTTTTCCAAATTTTGTTAGCGAACAGTAATTATCCTGACGTATTATACTATGAGTAAAACGAGACGCAACCCGAACTATATACATCTTATTTCAGTGGTTTCCAAGACTAAGACAAATGAGGATGACGTCCCGCGAAAATCATGGTAATAATACAGCAAAGGATAAGGGCAAAGGCAAACCGTTGGTGAGTATTTTATTTCTTGAATTATGTTTATTCAAGTAATTTCATTTTATTCTTGTTATTTCCAAGGACACTGCATGTGCATATGAGTTTAAAACTCGATGATATATAGCTAATCAAATAATTGTGGGCGAGGGAAAATTATAGCGATACAAATTTTCTGAGGGGAATTTCTTATTAAAAACTTATGTCTTTTAAAGTTCGATAAAGATAATTAAATAAAATCCGACATAAGGAAATACGAAGGTTTCGAATCCGATGAGGTAGAGACATTTACTGATGGATTCACCAGTAGGGTTCCTACAATTTCACCCTTCGGGGGTGTGACCAATTCAAGTTGCATACCTAAGTATTTCCTATTATATGTAATTAAAAGGGTGTGATTTCAGGAAGGAAACACACACATATATATATATATATAAATTGTTTATTATAGTGTATGCATATTGCTATACCCCTTTTGCTGCATGTATAACTGTTTCACGAAATAATTGTCTCACATAGTCATATTTGTATGACTAATCCAGTGTGAATTACATGTTTTTAGGCGATAGGAGCAAGTCCCAGCGCACCACAGAGGATTCTGCCAGAAGAACTGGCAAAGTATGAATGAAGATCTTTATCGGTATCGGGGAATGCCAGGAGAATCATCGAATCACAAATCCAAACTGTGAATGCGATTATTGTATCTACTACTATTCTTAGATTTGTTTATCGTACCTTGTGTAAATAAATAACTGAAAGTAATAAACTGGTGTTGTCGTTTCTGTGCTGTATACTACTGTGACTCAATTTTTGAAAACTCTTGTTTATTCCTCATGTCATTTGGGGGAAACCTGCTTTAGGGTTTCCACAATTAGTATCAGAGGGAGGTTGGTTTTCAAAACATTGTGTCATAGGGAGTACACGGTCATCAGATGTAACATAAAGAAATTAAATTCCTTTATAGGAACCTATTCGGGTCTATTCCAGTCGACGTCGTCAGGAGGATCGCGAGGAACGGGAAGTTCAACAAGGAACCAGATCGGAGGAAAATGACAATGGACATCAACCAAGAAATCCTTCCGAATTTGTACTAGCAATAACCGAAGCTCTTAAGTTGGTATTCCCAACATTAGCTACACTTGTACCCCCATTACCACAAGTAGACCCTAACCCTCAACAACCTCGCCAACAACAAATGAACCCTCCTCCTAATCCTCCTTTCGACGTGGTTGCCCCTACACCCTATCATCGACAAATGGATTATGACCTCAAACAATTTCTGGACTTAAAACCACCAACTTTCGTCGGAGGATTGTCTCCATTAGAAACTGAAGATTGGATACTTCGCATCGAAACTATATTCCAAGTCATGCGTTGTCCGGAGGATCGAAAGGTCGAGCTCGCGTCATTTTTATTAGAAGGTGCAGCCAAACGTTGGTGGAATAACATCGTGGCTACAAAGTTCGCCAGACGTGAACGAGTCACATGGACAAATTTCCTGCACGAATTCACAAATTGGTTTGTGCCACGGTCTAAGAAGAGAGTCCTGCACGATCAATTTTTGCGATTAGTTCAGGGGACAAAATCGGTACTGCAGTACGAGGCAGAATTTTCTAAACTCGCATATTACGCCGATTCTCTTGTAACGACAGAAGAAGATCGTTGTTGACAATTTCAGCAGGGACTGCAGGACGATATCCGTAATTTGCTAGTGCCCCTGGATATTCTCGAATACGGGTAGTTAGTCGAGCGAGCGAGACTGGTGGAAATTGATCAAAACAAATTGCAGAAGTCTCGCGATAGTGGGAAAAGAAAAGTAACTGAAACTCCAACCCAAAACGAAGTACAAGGCAGCCGAGATACAAAGACATTACAAGCTGCTCTGTCAACCAGTAATACAACTCAAGTAACTGCGATAAAGTGTGCGAAGTGTGGTCGTTTTCATCGAGGAGAGTGTTTGCTTGGCGCTTGCTACTATTGCCGTCAACCAGGGCACACAAAGAAGAATTGTCCAAAACTCTTGAGCAAAGCCTCCAGTACGCAAGGACCTCCACTTTTGGTGCCACCTCAACTATATCAAATGCATGCCGAGTCTCTAGCACCGGCACCTGCACCTTTAGCTACTTCCAATCCTGTTCAGACTCCAGCTCCTCCTGAAGTACCAGAAGAACGAATGATTATGCCCCGAGCCTTTAATTTCGAACCTTATCGCAAGAAATAGTTTTATTTTGGTTTATCTGAATATGGTTACGTTTTTGAGGATGAAAACTCCTTTTAAGGAGGGATGAATTGTGACGAACCAAATATTGCACACAACTTATAATTTTTGGTTATATATATATTTGTTTTACAATCTCCGATGATGATAAAGTTAAAGGCAGTACGATTTTACGAGAATATTTCATATTTTGTCGTTTTTGGTTGATTCGAGTTTGGTATTTTTGGTGGGCGGACTTAAGTTTTAGCTTGATTTGATGATGTGTTATGAATGGTTTTGGGTTAAATAATTTTTGTTACAACTTAGTATGAGCTGGCGGAATGTGTGTTGGCTGTTCTTGTGCTGGATAAGGTGGCTGAGTACGGTGGTCTTTTATGTTGACACATGGCTAGCCAAGTGTTAACTGTTTGAGCTTTGGGTTATTATTTGGACTCGGTGCTTTTTGGCTGGATTGAACCGCTTACCGTTGTTTCTTCTTATAAAAACCGTCAGGCTCTTCTCATTTCACTTTCGTCCCGACTGCTTCTCCCGTCGCCCGTCGCTGTGCTCTGCTTCTGCCGCCGCCAATACTTCTTCTTCTTTCTCCAGAACTACTCTAGCCGGCTATTCCTCGCTCCTCTATTGCTGCCTGAGCCACCGTTGTTCTACTCTCTGTAGTTACGTGCCCTTGTCGTGCCCTTGTCGTACCCTTGCCGTTGCTATCAAGCACTTCTCTGGATGACTTCTCCTTCTTCCCCTTCTTCCTGAGCTTCCTCTCCTCTCTCATTTCTCTCATTTTCTGTAGCCGCTGCTCCTGCCGTGCCTTTTGCCGCTGCCGCTTCCCTCCCCGTGCCTTCGACTAGACTGTGCCGAGCTGTTAGGGCATAGCCGCTGCTGCTACTTTGGAGTTCTAGGAAGAAGTTTGCTACACTCCGGCGATCCGTCAAGGATCGGTTGCGTAACACCCTTCTTCCTCCTTCTCCCGCTGTAAGCTTGTTTTCCCCCTCTTTTAATTTATGTTTTAGGTTTTTTATGTCACATTGTTGTGACTACTTCAGGAGTGTACTTCTGTTTTTTACATTGATTCATTTTCACTAATTTCGGACAGTTTTTGGCACTGGTTATGGCTGATTTATGCTGTGCACGTGGCTATTTTATGTACAGTTGAAGTCAGATTTTTCACCTATTTTGAGCAGATTTTTGGGCTGTTTACCCATACTTTTTGGGGCCGTTTTTTTAGCCTGTCTGTTTGTGGCTGTTTCGTGGTTATTTTGAGCTAAAATTTATCGCTGGTTGTGTTGATTAGTAGCTGGACAGCAGGTTAAGAGGACGGGAAGTCCATTTGGGGGCTGGTTTGGCTCATTCAAGCTATATTATGGCTGTCCAGCAATAGTCGAGGGCTGATTTTGCGATTTAAATGCTTTTTCGTTTCACTTTTTTACTGACGGTTTATCGAGTTTGGTTTTCTAAATTTTGTTAGCGAACAGTAATTATCCTGACGTATTACATAGTCATATTTGTATGACTAATCCAGTTTGAATTGCATGTTTTTAGGCGACAAGAGCAAGTCCCAGCGCACCACAAAGGATTCCGTCAGAAGGACTGGCGAAGGTATGGATGAAGATCTTTATCGGTATCGGGGAATGCCATGAAAATCATCGAATCACAAATCCAAACTGTGAATGTGATTATTGTATCTACTACTATTCTTAGATTTGTTTATCGTACCTTGTGTAAATAAATAACTGAAAATAATAAACTGGTGTTGTCGTTTTTGTGCTGTATACTACTGTGACTCAATTTTTGAAAACTCCTGTTTATTCCTCATGTCATTTGGGGGAAACCTGCTTTAGGGTTTCCACATACCTGCTGCTGCCATTCTTCCCAGGTCGCCGACTGTTTTCTTCCCTTTCTGCTCGGTTCTTCTGCTAGCTGTTACCTCCCCGCGAGCTCTGTTAGTTATCCCCTACAAGCACTGTTGCTTGTCGCTGCAAGCTCTGTCCGTTGGGCGCTCGTCCTGCCGCTAATTCCTCTTGCCGCCTGGTCGCTTGTTCTCCTGCATCTATGTTTGGCTCTTCTTCAATCCTTGCACATTCCGCTCCAACCAGCATTCAGTCTGACATTGCTGCCTTGCGCTCTGAAATTCAGCAACTTTAAGGAATGATCGGCCAATCCACGAGCTCAGTTGTGTTTATTTTTGATGGAAGGATCTCTTGTCACGTCCATAGTGCATCCTGGATTATGGATTCTGGGACAACACACCACATTACCCCAACAAAACCTCAACACTACTTGGCCTCTGTGCATCCAAAGTTCATCAATATTGCTAACGGGGACACTACTCCTGTCTCTGGATCTGCCGACATCAGTCTTACACCCTCTATTACTCTTCGCTCGGTGTTTCATGTTCTGGGCTCTCCTTGTAATCTTCTCTCTATTAGCCGTCTCACTCAAGACCTTGATTTCTATGTAACTTTCTCATCTAATTCTTGTGTTGTGCAGGATCGCCAGACGCAGAAGATTATCGATAAAGGGCAATTGTCGAATGGGCTCTACATCTTTGTCTCCTCTCCCCCGACAATTCTCTCCTCAGTCTCGTCTGTTGATTGACATCGTCGTCTTGGGTATGCTCTCCTCCCGATTCTCAAGAAATCCCTTCCTGATATCTCCCTTCAGGAGTTTTCTTATGAATCATGCATTTTTGGTAAATAGTATCGTGCGTCTTTTGTCCCTCATTGTACTAGGAGTGATGCTCCTTGTGCTCTAGTACATTCCGATATATGGGGTTCTTATAACACTCCGAGTGTGCACGGTTATCGTTACTTTCCTACTTTTATTGATGATTGTTCGCACATTACTTGGTTGTATTTACTTCACGATCGCGCTGAAATTGACTCTACCTTCCCTGCCTTTATTACTGAGACTCGAACTCAGTTTTCCATTGCAATAAAAGTTTTTCACACAGATAATGCGCGTGAATATACTAGCCGCACTTTTTCAAATCTGTGTGCTGAGTTTGGTATCATCCATCTGACTTCATGCGCTTATACTCCCCAATAGAATAGTATGGCCAAGTGGAAAAATCGTCACATTCTTGACATCGTCCGGTAACTCATGATTCAAATGCAGGTTCCTACATTATATTGGAACTTTGCGGTCTCTACTGTCTGTCGTCTCATAAATCGCATGCCCTCCTCCATTCTCAATTTCACGGCTCCTTTTAATCTCCTTTTTCCTTCCAAACCCCCATTTTCCATCACACCTCGTGTTTCTGGGTATACATGATATGTCCATAATCATGGACCCTCTTTTGACAAGTTTGCTCCTCGGGCTACCAAGTATATGTTCGTTGGATACTCCCGCACTCAGAAATGGTATGTATGTTACTCTCCCTCCGATCATAAAACGGTGGTTTCGGCCGATGTGACCTTCATAGAGGACCAACCGTTTCACCTCTCTCCTACGACTCCTCTTGAATCTCCTCTACCATGTCCTATAGTCACTATCACGTCTAGCCTTCCACCTCTTCTCCCAACACCAACACCAACGCCAATACAAACAAAACCACCTCTTCGTGTATACACTTGCCATTCTCCCAAATCTGATGCCCTGCAACAGTTACCGTCTCTCAGTGATCTCTCGCGGTCTGTCAATCGGACACCAACTTCTTTGACTCATCCTTTGGAGAACTATGTATCATTACACCGCCTCTCACCACCTCTTCTCAACTTTGTGTTATCATTATCCTCCATTTCTCTACCTAACTCTTTGCAGGAGGATCTTCGACACCCAGGGTGGCGTGCGGTCATGGATGACGAAATGACTGCACTATGAGCTAACCAGACTTGGGATCTTGTCCCTCTTCCTCCAGGACAGACTTGTGTTGGTTGTAAGTGAGTTTTTGCGATCAAACATGCTCCTGATGGGACAGTTAACCGCCTAAAGGCTCGGCTTGTGGCTCGGGTGTTCAGTCAGCAACAAGGACTCGATTATGACGAAACTTTTTCACCAGTTGCTAAGTTAAATACTGTTCAAGTTCTGATCTCCTTGACAGTTCATCGTCAATGGCTCTTACATCAGTTGAATGTCAAGAATGTTTTTCTCAACGATGATCTTGTCGAAACAGTCTATATGCAGCAACCTCCCGGGTTTGAGACCACGGGGGAGTCTCGTGTTTGTCTCCTAAAGAAGTCCATTTATGGTTTCAAACTATCTCCCGTGCATGGTTTGACAAGTTTAGTAAGGTCGTCCGTGATGTTGGATTCATTCGAAGCTCGGTTGATTTTTCACTCTTTACTCGTCATCGATCAACCGACACAGTAATTCTCTTGGTTTACGTTGATGTCATTTTGATTACAGGTAATGACTCCACCAGAATAGAGATGATCAAACAACACTTAAACTCGGTTTTTCAAACCAAGGATCTGGGAAGTCTTCGGTACTTACTTGGACTTGGGGTTGCAAGACGACCTGATGACATTGTCCTATCTCAACGCAAGTACTGTCTTGACCTTATTCAAGATGCTGGTTATTCGGGATGCAAGCCTGCCGACACCCCTATGAATGTTAATCACAAGCTCTGTGCTCAGACTCCCATCAACTTCTTCTGAACCTAGAGTATTTTTGACGTCTTGTAGGAAAGATGATATATCTGACTGTTATAAGACTTGATATCTCATTTGTTATTGGTGTCGTCAGTCGATATATGCATGCTCCACGGACCTCTCATCTTCAGGCCGTCGAGCGCATCCTCAGATACTTGAAGACTGCTCCTGGACATGGCTTGCGTACAAACCATCTTCCTCTCTATCTTTGATTGCCTATTCTGATGCTGACTATGTTGGCTCTCTTGATGATTGACGCTCCACAACTGATTTTTGTACTTACTTTGGAGGAAACCTTTTTACCTGGCGTAGCAAAAAACAATCTGTCGTTGCTCGTTCGTCTGCTGAAGCTGAGTATCATGCGATGACAGCTGTTGCGTCTGAGCTTACCTGACTTGAAAGTCTCCTTGGTGATTTAGGAGTAAAGTTATCCTCACCAATAACTCTATTCTGTGACAGTCAAGTTGATATACATATTGCCAAGAATCCTGTATTGCATGAGCGAACAAAACACATTGAAGTTGACTATCACTTTATTCGGAAGAAGGTTCAACTGAAGAAATTGGAATTAGAACATGTTCATGATTCCAAGCAAGTTGCTGACATTCTCACCAAGGCTCTTCCACGACAGTTGTATCATTAGTTTTTGTCCAAGCTTCGTGCATATGATTTGTATGCTCCAGCTTGCGGGAGAGTGTTAAAGAAACTATGTAAAGGCTCTAATATTCCCATGTTTTAGGCCCATGTAGCTTAGTTTAGTCCCACATCATAGGATTGAGAATCCTCCTCTCTCTCTTCATATATAAATGTATATATATTTGTAATCTTATATGGGAGTTTTTTGAGAATTAATAAAATCATTCCTATTTTTCTCTCTCTTTGGTGCATTTCTACACAATCGACTAGTAAATCATATTCATAAATTTAATATTTCATGTTCGTAAATCTATACGAGTGTAAAAGTTCCATAAAATGCACTATTTCTTGTGGTCTAACTACTTGAGTATTTTAGAAGTTGATATTCTACATACACGAACCAGATGATTATGAGATTACAAATCTCTAACGATAATAATAATTCTGTGCAATTATAATTGTTGGAGATCTTGATCCACCGGGATTAGGTCGTGTGGGACCGGCGTCCGTTCGCCCTTAGTTGGCTACGGTCCAGTGGCCCGGCGTCCGGGTTATCCCCGCTCTCCCGTTGTTGGATTAGTCCCACACCGCCTACAGCGGGTGGTCCATGGTGTTTATGTACCCCCGGTACCCCTTACTATCACCTCGGGGTTTTGGTATAGAATGGGCCGGGCCGGTTTCTACATGGTATCAGAGCCATCCGTTGCGGGGGGTGTTGGAGATCTTGATCCACCGGGATTAGGTCGTGTGGGACCGGCGTCCATTCGCCCTTAGTTGGCTACGGTCCAGTGGCCCGGCGTCCGGGTTATCCCCGCTCTCCCGTTGTTGGATTAGTCCCACACCGCCTACAACGGGTGGTTCATGGTGTTTATGTACCCCCGGTACCCCTTACTATCACCTCGGGGTTTTGGTATAGAATGGGCCGGGCCGGTTTCTACAATAATAAATTTTACTGAATTTGACAAACATATTTATGCAAATTATCTGATATGTCTAGCCAGAAGAATAAGAGTTTCTTACCGCGGTGATGCGGCATTCATGCACTTGACGCGGAGGCATAGCTTTTAGGTTATTTTGAAAATGCTAAAAGCTCTCTTTCTGGTTCTCCTCACAATCCTAAATGGGCAAATAAACTTATAATCACTTCTTCCAAACCTAGGGAATACTATTTCACAATAAAGAAAAGGAATTTACACTCCTCTATCAGTGAAAGGTTATAAATTTTCTTAAATGAAAATGGTCACGACTAAGCTAAAATCGTCGATTTGGCCATAACTACAAAAGACATTCAATAAGCCAAATAACAGCATGCTGGATTTAAATTTTCATAGTTACGATTCACATGGGAGAGAGATCAAAGGAAGGTTTACCTTGACAAAAAAGTGAGATTTCCCAAAGCCACGAAACTTTGCTGCGCCTGAAGATTAGGGTTGAGGAAATCCCCTTCTTACTCTAGAAGGGAAGAAAAATTCATGAGGTATTGGTACTGCAGGGGAAATCGACCACCAAAATAGAAAAGGAAGCAACCACCACAACAACAAAAGACTCTTTTGATACCTGGATGAGAATTATGGGCGTGAAGCTGACTGTCGATGACCCTCTGGATTGCAGAGGAAGGATCGACGAGGTCTATAGGAAGGGGGAAATGAGTTAACAACTTCAATCGCATGAAAAAGGGGTTTCAATCGGCCCCTCTGCGTACAAGAATTGGACGGAAGAACTTCACTGGTCGACACTGGTTGCTGGTGAACAAGGTGGGAACGTCGCAGCCCTAAGTGGCGCCACCTAGAAGCGGGTCTGACGATCGACTGGAGGAGACGCGCCGGTGGAGGATTCGTCGTCTGTGGGAGGGAGAGAAATGCGGCGGTTTAATGTAAGAGTAAGGTTACACACTATAAGCGGGGGTTTTACTTATGCGGAAGAGGCGTGACGAACGGTTATTAAAGTCGTTAGAGGGGAAGAGCCATTTAGCAGAAGGGAATTTTTTTGACATTTCTCAATTATTACGAAATTGCCATTTCTCAACCTCACTTAAACTTCCTATACGCAACGTCGTCGCGAAAACACTAGATGCGTCGACTAAATTTCAATGACTAAAGTTAATTCATTAATTAAATACACAAAAATTAAGCATACTAAATTCTTACCTTGCCGAGACGCTGGCTTGAATCATGATTGCTCGAGGTCGGACCTTGCCTTTTACGATTATTTTAGCATTAATAATTTCAGATGTTACAAATCCCCCTTTCTAATAAAATTTCCGTCCTCAAAAATTACTAACATACCTTAGTAAAAAAACACATTATTCATTGCTCTGAAGCTCATCTTCTCTTTCCCAAGTATACTCCAGTCGGTCACAGTTCATCCAAAAAACTTTTACAAATGGGATCTCTCTGTTCCTAAGTTTGTGAATCATTGAGTCCACTATTCTGACTGGATTAACACTGATACTAAGATTTGATCGATTAGTGCATCATCAGTACTGATTATCTGGCTAATATCTTTAACTGCTGTTCTCAGATAGGAGACGTGAAATATATCATATAGACCACTCATTTCCTCGGGTAAAGCCAATATATAAGCAACCTCACCAATACGCTCCAGTTCCTTGAACGAACCAACAAACCCAAGACTCAATTTCTTCATCCGCTTGATTCGCGAGATTCTTCTAACTGGTCTGACCTTCATATAAATATAATCTTCAATACTTAATTCCACTGACTTGTGTCTCTGGTCATAGTATTTGGCCTAGAGATCCTGAGCTATTTTCATACGCTCCTGGATGAGCTTGATTCGATCCGTGGTCTTGTCAATCCAAGCTTTTATGATGAAAGATCTTTCTTCACTTTCAACCCAACATAACGGCGTCCGACAGCGCCTGAGTGCCTCAAAAGGTCTCATCACAATACTTGCCTGAAAACTGTTATTGTAGGAGAACTCAACAAGTGTGACATACTTTTCTCACTTACCTCCAAATTTCAGAATACACATCTGAAACATATCTTCCAAGGTTCTATTCGTGCACTCAGTCTGTCCATCTGTCTGGGATTAAAGGTGGTACTGAAGTGTAGCTTAGTGCCCAACCGCTCACGAACGTATCTCCACTTCTTGGAAGTAAACCTGTCATCTCTGTCTGAAATTATGGTCTTGGGAACATCGTGGAGTCGGACAATCTCATCTACATATAACTGCGCCAATCTCAGACCCTGATCTGTCCTCTTATTAGGAATAAATGAGCAACCTTAGAGAGATGGTCAACTATAACCCAATAGGAAATCATTCCTACTCTGCGATTTGGGAATGTCATGAACAAAATTCATCGATATATCCTCAAAGTTCAACTCTGGGATGGGTGGAACCCATCTTTAACTAATTTCCATGTCTCACAATTTCCGATATGCTCTGCAACATCACGCTTTAATCCTGGCCACCAAACTATCTTCTTAAGATCTGTATACATTTTTGTGCTACCCAGATATATAAAAATATCTAGAGTTATGGGCCTCAAACAGTATGTCTTCTCGGAGATGGCTGATATTAGGAATGCACACCCTACGATCGTGCAACAATAAACCTGCCTGAATACTGAACTTCTTATGCCTTTGCCAACGTCAAATCCCAGATTTCTGCCATCTTTGAATCTAAGAGTATAGCTGTTTTGATTCTATCCTTGATGTCACAAGTGATTTCCATCCAACTCAAACCTGCACATCCAAAACAGGAGCGCGACACAACAATGATCTCTAGCCTCTCCAAATCTCGCACCCGCTCCTCCTGAGTAAGGAGGGAGTAAATCACACCTCTTCGGCTAATCGCTTAAACCACTACGTTTGTTTTTCCCGGGTGGTACTGGATATTCACATCATAGTCTGACAGAAACTCTTAACCATTTGCGCTGCCTCATATTGAGCTTTTGTTGATCAAAAATATATTTGAGACTTTTATGATCAGTGAAAATATCGCAACCAACCCCATAGAGGTAATGCCTCCAAATTTTCAAAGCGTCGATGACTGCATTTAGCTCAAGTCATGTACATGATAGTTATTCTCATGAACCTTTAACGGTCTAGAGGCGAAGGTTATGGCCTTTCTATGTTGCATAAACACACAACCCAAACATTGACCCGAGGCGTCGCTATAAATCTGAAATCCATCTGATCCTGACGGTAAACTTAAAATCGGGGCGGTCATCAACCTGGTTTTCAACTTTTCAAACGCCAGCTCACACTGAACTGTCCAACTAATGGTTTTACCCTTCCTAGTGAGCGAAGTCAGCGGTAAAGCTATCTTCGAGAAGTTTTTAATGAACCTCCTGTAGTATCCTGCTAAACCCAGACAACTGCGGACCTCCGTAACTGCCTTCGGTCTTGGCCAATCATTTAGTGTTTCCATCTTAATTCTAAGGATAAGATACTTATTCTTAATTGTCAACTTGTTCAGCTCGTTGTAGTTTATGCACAACATCAGATTGTCATCCTTCTTCTTTACAAACAAAATTGGCGCACTCCAATTCGAAGTGCTGCTGCGAATAAAACCCAAGTCAAGCAACTCCTGCAATTGAACCTTTAACTCTACGAGTTCCCTGGTAGTCATACGGTAAGAAGACTTGGCCACTGGTGTAGCTCTAGGTAGAAGATCGATTTGGAAGTCAATCTCTCTAACAGGAGAGGCACCAGGTAATTCCTCTGGAAAGATATGAAAATTTCTGCACTATTGGTACTTTTAGCAGATCATCCTTGGCTTCAACATTCATCAACAGTAAGAAGGTTTCACAACCTTTGCTAATGCATTTGACTGTCTTAATGGAGGAGATAATTATTTTAGCAACTCCCTTCATGCCCTGGAAGGTAACGACGATCTGGTTGGATCCTTCAAACTATATCAGCTTATCCCTGCAGTTTATCTTGGCGTTTACTGCTGATAACCAGTCCATACCCACAATCAAATCAAAACTAGTAATAGGAAGTAGCAAGGCTTCTATAACGATTTCCGCTTCTCCGAATTGCGCTGGTACCCTACACTTTTCTCTGGTCTGGAGGAAAGATCCATTATGCATCATAACCTCTAATGATGCCGACTCTGAAAGAATTTCTAAACCCAACCTACGCACTAGAGATTCTGCTATGAACGAGTGCGAAGCGCCCGTGTCAAAAAGAATCTTGGAGCATACATATGAATCGTAAGTATGCCTACATAAATGATTGAACAATGAAATTAGCAGTCATTAAAGAAGATTAAATTAAGTTATCTATATGACAAACACATACCTGTCACAACATCATCCTGCTCATTGGCTTCCTATTGGCCAATACTATAAGCTCTAGGCTGCACCGAACCTCGTCCCAGAGTTGGCCTCACGTCAGCACCCATTGGTGTTTTTCCATGTCAGCTCTACTTGGGTCACCAACCTCAAACTTCGACTACAATAGTGGGTTATGTTAGGTGGAAAAGGTATATTTAAATATTTAAAAAGATTCAGCATTTAATCTTAAATTACCTGGTTCACAGAAGCTTCCTGACAATGACAGGCTATGCATCCCGGTTGCCGACACTTATAACATACCCCTGCACTAGCCAAGCACTCGCCCAGATGGTGGCGGTAACACTTAGGATAGAGGGGGTAATTATTGATCCTGGCCCCTGACTGATCACCTCTCTTAACTTCCAACCTCCGCGTCTTGTTCCAGTTCTTGTCTTTGCTATTCTTGCTCTGTTGCTGCTGAGGTGCATCTTGAGGTCTCTTCGATTGGAAGTTGTTGCGCTTCTGAACCTTCTGCTGGTCAGTTTCTAACTTCCTTGTAGTGTCCACTAAACTCTTGTATTCAACATTGACCATAGTCATCAAAGGCTGCAAAGAATCACGCGGTCCATCCACAAAACGGAGTTCTCGTCCCCGTGCATTCGATTCGAGATAGAGTAATTATTGATTCTGGCCCCTGACTGATCACCTCTCTTAACTTCCAACCTCCGCGTCTTGTTCCAGTTCTTGTCTTTGCTATTCTTGCTCTGTTGCTGCTGAGGTGCATCTTGAGGTCTCTTCGATTGGAAGTTGTTGCGCTTCTGAACCTTCTGCTGGTCAGTTTCTAACTTCCTTGTAGTGTCCACTAAACTCTTGTATTCAACATTGACCATAGTCATCAAAGGCTGCCTCAAAGAATCACGCGGTCCATCCACAAAACGGCTACACTTCTCGTTCTCGTCCCCGTGCATTGCACCCGCATATCGAGACAAGTGGGTCAACTCTCTCTCATAAACCACTACTGTTTTGGCCCCCTGAATAGGCCTAAGGTATTTCTCTTAGAGACTGCGGCGCTCAGACGAGGGTACTAACCAGCTAGCTAGTGCTATCGAGAAGTCATTCCATGTGAACATGTCTGCGGTACGACCTAACAACGTTGGAAAACACATGTCATTACGAAAGAATACCAGGGAAAGAAAATTTTAAACTAAATCACTTACGAGCGGGGTCGTCCGCTAAGTTCCTGGTCCACCACTGATGGGCCTTCCCTTTCACGAGAATTCCCGCTAACGAAACCTTCTTGTTCTTTGGGCACTCCATCAACTCGAGCAAGTCACGGGTTTTTATCAGCCAATCATCAGGTAGCGTTCTATCCCTAAATATCTGATAACTGACACAGGAAGTGTTGTTGGATCTGTAGCAGACAGTGCATTTCTGAATTTCTCCATGGCTAAGGCCACCACCCTAACAATAATAATAGCCATGTCTGTCAGGTCTGACGCTGTTGGTGTTGCTGGTGCTGCCGGTGTTACAGGTGCTGTTGGTGTTGGACACGCTGCTGGTATACTATTGTCATCCATGGCTATTTCAAGAGTTGTATTTTTCCAGGAAGGCTCGCCCGCCTCACTTGTACGCAGTGCCTATAAGATGTAAGGAATGGAGTTATTGATGCCCGTGACTTAAATAAAGGATATACTATAAAAGATACTCTTAAACACATGTACAATTGAGAGCTAGATAAAACTTGACTCTATCATCGAAAGAATGATTAAGATGAAATCCTATGGCTCTGTGATTTTACTGGGTCATGGGATCCTAAACCTGACTCTGATACCAATTGTAACACCTTATCATAATTTAACAACAAATCAACAGTCCGGCTGGGCCTAGCAATAAGCTGTAAACTAAGAAACATTATTAAAACTGGTACATAACAGACACAAATAAAAAGTACTGAAAGTAAACTTACAGCGGAAGTAAAATGAGTAACTAAGGGTAAAAGTGTATTTTATCAAGCTGAATTCACAGAGTCACTAGAAAAAATAATGAATAAATAACTGAATATCTGATATACTATAAAATGTTTGGTACAAAGAAAACTCTTAAATATTAAGATTATATAGTGTCCAAGAACTAAAGCAGTACAATATTGAAAGACCACAACTGAAAGAAAACCAACTACAAGAAAAACTCCACATAAAACGTTCATCCTAAACGCAATCTCCCACCCGAGTTGCCTGTAAAAACATGCTCAAAAATGGGTCAGCCCAAAGGATGAGTAAGAAAAACTATTCTTCCTAGTGACACACTAAAAATATGTTGAAAATATAAATGCATGCTTTTCAAAAAAAGTAAAGTTTTTATACTACAAAAAACTACGTGCTGGTATATTATGCATACTTTTCTAAAATAATATTGGCAAGGTAAAGGTCTATTCTAGTTAGTCATGTTACGCTCAATTACTCAAGTTCCTAAAATTTGGTTTACTAAGAGTTTCTAAGTTTCCGTTTATACTTGAGTTATAAATCACTTATGTTTTTCCTTCTTTAACATTTTAGGCAGAGTAGCTTCTATCATGCAATTCTAGTCTAACGATCCGAGTTCTACTAACGAACTCGGGTGTTTTATTGTCTCACGGACACAGAATCGAATCTGCTAATATTCAAAAAGGGGGGTAACATTTCCCAAACACCGAGTCTTATAACTTATAAAGTACACTACGACGCATGAGAAAGATAGTGCACTTCTATCAAGCATGAGAGGAGGTCTCAAGCGTGCCTATTAAACATCTTTTATTTATTGTTACTTTGCTTGCAAATATAATTTTGTAATAAAAGCAGTTTTTCATATTGATTTCGACTAGAAAATCATATTCATGAATTTAATATTTCATGTTCGTAAATCTATACAAGCATAAAAGTTTCGTAAAATGCACTATTTCCGGTGGTCTAACTACTTGTGTAATTTAAAAGTTGTTGATATTCTGCATTCAATAACTGGATGATTACGATTTTACAAATCTCTAACGATAATAATAATTTTGTGCAACTATAATAAATTTTATTGAATTTGACAAATATTTTTATGCAAGCTATCTGATATGTCTAGACGAAAAACTACGTGCTGGTATATTATACATACTTTTCTAAAATAATATTGGCAAGGTAAATGTCTATTCTAGTTAGTCATGTTACGCTCAATTACTCAAGTTCCTAAAATTTGGTTTACTAAGAGTTTCTAAGTTTCCGTTTATACTTGAGTTATAAATCACTTATGTTTTTCCTTCTTTAATATTCTAGGCAGAGTAGCTTCTATCACGCAATTCTAGTCTAACGATCCGAGTCCTACTAACGAACTCGGGTGTTCTATTGTCTCACAGACACATAATCGAATCTACTAATCTTCAAAAAGGGGGTAACATCACCCAAACACCGAGTCTTATAACTTATAAAGTACACTATGACGCATGAAAAAGATAGCGCGCTTCTATCAAGCATGAGAGGAAGTCTCAAGCGTGCCCATTAAACATCTTTTATTTATTTTACTTTGCTTGCAAATATAATTTTGTAATAAAAGCAGTTTTTCATATTGATTTCTAAAATGAAAATGGTCACACAATGAAGGAAAAGAATTTACCACTCCTCTATCGTTGAAGGGTTATAATTTTTCTAAAATGAAAATGGTCACAACTATGCTGACTGCAAAAGACATTCACTAAGCCAGATAACATGCTGGATTGAAATTTTCATAGCTATGATTTACATGGGAGAGAGATCAAGGATGGTTTACCTTGATAAAAAAGTGAGATTTCTCAAAGGCCACGAAACTTTGCTGTGTCTGAAGATTAGGGTTGAGGAAATCCCCTTCTTACTCTAGAAGGGAAGAAGACTCTTCCGATACCTGGATGAGAAGTATGGACTTGAAGCTGACTGTCGATGACCCTTTGGATTGCAGAGGAAGGATCGACGAGGTATATAGGAAGGGGGAAATTAGTCGACAGTTTCAACCGCAGGGAAAGGGGTTTCAATCGGTCGCTCTGCGTACAGGAACTGGACGGAAGAACCTCGCTTGTCGACGCTGGTTGCTGGTGAACAAGGAGGGAACATTAAGGCCCTAAGTAGCGCCGCCTAGAAGCGGGTTTGACGATCGACTGGAGGAAACGCGCTGATGGGGGATTCATCGTCTGCGGGTGAGAGATAAATGTGAAGGTTTAGCTTAAGAGTTAGGTTACGCACTACAAGCGGGGGTTTTACTTATGCGGAAGAGGCATGATGAACGGTTATTAAAACCGCTGGAGGGGAAGAGCCATTTAGCAAAGGGGAAAAAATTTGACATTTCTCAATTATTACCAAATTGACATTACTCAACTTCACTTAAAATTCCTATACGCAACGTTGTTGCGAAAACACTAGATGTGTCGACTAAATTTCAATGACTAAAGTTAATCCATTAATTAAATGCACAAAAATTAACCCTACTAAATTCGTATCTTGCCGAGACGCTAGCTTGTATCATGATTGCTCGAGGTCGGACCCTGCATTTTACGATTATTTTAGCATTAATAATTTCGGATATTACATGTGGCGTAGGAGCCGGCGAGGGGGACTTTTCGGTCCGGCGATCTTCCGCTGCGGGAAGGATGGGGGAGACGGCGGGAGCCTTCCGGCTCGGTTCTTCTCACACGAGAAAGATGGAGGCGATGGATTAGGGCTTCAACAATTCTTCATTCATCCCAAATTGCCGAAAATAACATAGCACCCCTCCTCTTATAACATGAGGAGGGCTAACAACACACCCAACATAAGAAGTCCAAAATAAGTCAAAAAAGCTATCTGCAAACCGGAATAAAACAACAGGAATAAAATAACAGAATTAAATGGACTGCGGCCTCCATAGCGGGTTGATATTCTCCAGCCACATTATTCCAAGCTCGCCGGGATCTCCCTCCGCCGAGAGGCCGTCCGCCGGGTTCGCCACGGGGCCGTGCCCTTCATCATTCGCCTCATCTTTAGAGGCACTCGCCCCCGAGTGTGTGGGATAAAGGGGCACATCCGGGTAGTAGGGAGATAGGTCGCTCACATTAAACTTCTTGGAGATAGTGAATTTCGGCGGGAGGCCGACGACGTAAGCATTGTCGTTGATCTTGTGGGTGATGGGGAACGAGCCATATTTCTTTGGCATGAGCTTATGATGATGTCTCGCGGGAAACCGCTCCTTGCGGAGGAAAACCATGACCAAATCGCATGCTTCAAATATCTTTTTGCGGCGGTGCTTGTCGGCCGCGGCTTTGTACCTTGTATTGGACTCGAGCAGTCTGCGTCGAGTGTCGGATTGGATGTCATGAGCATCTTCCGCCAGTTGGGCCGCCGAAGGGGGCGCCGCGGGTAGGCGGGCCAGGTCGAGAGCGTGTCGGGGAGTTTTCGTATACACAATGGAGAAGGGAGTGCGACCTGTGGAGCTGTGCACCACGTTGTTATAGGCGAATTCCACCTGAGCTAGCGCGTGATGCCATTGCTTTGGGCGATCTTGGCATATGCAATGAACTAGGTTGCCCAGTGTCTTGTTCACGACTTCGGTTTGGCCGTCCGTCTGGGGATGGGCGGTGCTGCTGAACTTGAGAGAGGTGTCAAACATCTTCCACAACATTTGCCAGAAGTTGCCGATAAACTTGGGATCCCGGTCGGACGTTATCGATGGGGGGACGCCATGCAAACGAACTATTTCCCGAAAAAAGACGCGCAATATGAGATGCGTCGGACGTCTTGCGGCAAGGGAGGAAGTGAGTCATCTTAGAAAAGCGATCCACCACGACGAACACCGAATCCACACCGCGTTGGGTACGCGGATGTCCCAAGACGAAGTCCATGGACAAATCTTCCCAAATGTCGTCGGGGACCGGGAGCAGTGTATAGAGCCCGGTGTTGTGTGCGTGACCCTTGTATTGTTGGCACACAAAACACTTGCGAACAAAATTGCCAACGTCCATTGTTAGCTGTGGCCAAAAGTAGCGGTCCTGCAAGTTGGCAAGTGTTTTGTCCCGGCCGAGGTGCCCACTCAAACTGCCTCCGTGCAGATCACGAATAAGCTTCTCCCGTAGTGAGGAACGGGGAACGCATAATCGGTTGTCCGTTAACAAGAACCCGTCAAGTAGGAAAAAACCATTATGCGAACCGCCGAACGAACAAGTGTGCCAAATCTCCTTGAAATCAATGTCGTCGGCATATAACTCGGCGAGAGTATCGAACCCGATGATGTTCTGGTGCATGATTGCCAATAAGCAATTACGCCGACTGAGCGCGTCGGCGACCACATTGCGAGCCCCGGGCTTGTGGTGAATGATGTAAGGGAATCTCTGGAGATAAGTGTTCCACCGAAGGTGCATGCCATCCATGCGCTTCTGACTGTTAATGTATTTAAGGACCTGGTGGTCGGTGAACAGGATGAACTCCTTCTGAAGCAGGTAGTGCTCCCAATGTTTGAGGGCCCGAATGACGACGTAGAATTTCTGATCATAGGCGGCCCATTTCCGCCTAGCATCACACAGCTTCTCGCTAAAGAAAGAGACCGGACATTTGTCTTGGGAGAGGACAACGCCGATACCGCCGCCGCTGGCATCGCAATGCACCTCAAAGAGTTTGTCGAAACTGGGTAAAGCCAACACCGGCGCGGAACTGAGCTTCGGCTTAATCACATCAAAGGCTTGGCCTGCTTCCTCGCTCCACTGGAATCGCCCCTTCTTGAGACAATCAGTCATCGGCGCTGTGATGGTAACTAAAGTCACGGATGAACCTGCGGTAGAACGTAGCCAAACCGTGGAACGACCGCAACTCCGAGAGGGTCGTAGGAGTCGGCCATTCACGGATCGCCAGAATCTTCTCCTCATCCACTTGGATCCCCTCCGCGCCAACAATGAAACCCAAAAAGTTCAGCCGCGGGGCGAGGAAAGTGCACTTCTTGAGATGAATAAAGAGCTCGTGGTCCGCTAGCACCTGCAACACCGCCCGCAGATGGGACAGGTGGTCCTCCCGGCTCTTGCTGAAAACTAGGATGTCGTCAAAGTAAACCACAACAGACTTCCCCAGGAATGGGTGTAGCACCTGTGTCATGAGTCGCATAAAAGTACTTGACGCGTTAGATAATCCAAAAGGCATTACCTTCCACTCAAAAAGCCATCCGGGGTTTTGAAAGCCGTTCCACTCATCACCCGACTTGATGCGAATATGGTGGTAGCCGCTGCGGAGGTCTATCTTGGAGAAGAACTGCGACCCATGTCCAACATATCATCAAGGCGAGGGATAGGGAAGGAGTACTTGATGGCGATGTGGTTGATGGCGCGACTGTCCACACAAATGCGCCACGAGCCGTCTTTCTTGGGAACTAGGAGTGTCGGGAATCCACAGGGACTAAGGCTCTGAGAGATGAAGCCTTTCTTCAATAGCTCCTCGACCTTCTCGCACAGGATCGCATGCTACTTAGGGTTCATCCAGTAGTGAGCAAGTTCGGGAGGCTAGCCCCCGGGATGGGTCAATTTGGTGCTGAATATCCCGAACAGGGGGAGGGTGATCGGGCAGGTCCTCCTTGGTGATAGTGCGGAAGTCGTACAACAGTTCCCACACATCCTGGGAGACGGCCTCTGCCACCTGCTCGCCAGTGGTGTAGAGCCCGTAAGAATCAAGGGCCACCACCTCCTGTGCCTCGACAATGTCTCGCTCGAGCAGAGTTGTATCATCATGCATGACCAACAAGCTACGCCCTTTCTCCGGAGGCGGGATGGGTTCCGGTTTAGTGCCGACCCGTGCAACAATTTGAATTTTCTTACCGGCCCAAGTGAAGGAATAGATGTTCTTGCTGCCCTTGTAGGAAACATCCATGTCATATTGCCATGGTCGACCCAAGAGTAGGTGGCTCGCGTCCATCTCGACGACATCGCACCAAACGTCGGCGCGATAGTGTTTCCCAATGGCGACCGGGACGTGAGAGCGGTGCGTGACCCGAACTGAGGGACCGCGCTGGATCCACCCAATGGAGTAGGGGTGCGGGTATGGTTTCGGTCGACAGATGCAAGTAGGAGACCAGGCGTGATGCGACGAAGTTCTCGCAGCTGTCGTTGTCGATCAAGACATCGCAAATTTTGCCCTTGACGTTGCAGTAGCTTCGAAAGACATTGTTGCGTTGAACATGTTCGTCGAGGCGCGGAGTGAGCAGTAGGCGGTGGACCACGCAAGCGGCAAATTCACCCTCGTCGTCATACCCGTCAATGACCTTGTCGGCCTCCCCCATGTCGTCTGTGTCGTCCTCGTCCTGTGTGACTGCGTGGACGGGCTGGCGAAGCAACGAACATCGGGAGGCGAAATGGCCCGGCTGTTGGCATTTAAAACAGTTGCCCGATGGTACACGATCAGGCGCCCGACCCTTTGGTGCAGAGGAGGAGGCCTGTACCCTGGTCTGAAACATCCTTGAGCGTAGATTCCCGGTTGCTGGACCTCGCCGCGTCAGTCCACGAACAGCGGGAGGACGCGCGGCTCGGAGGTGCCACCACTTTCTCCATCTGCACGGCCTAGAGAGCCATGTTAAAGGCCTCTTCAACGGTGCGCAAAACATGTCCAATCTTCTCACGCAAAGGCGGGCGCAACCCATGAAGAAATCTTGTGATGCGTTGACCATCCGTCTCAGTGAGGCCGTTGCGGTCGGCGAGGCGGCTAATCTCCGCGAGGTACTCCGTCACCGTGCAAGTGCCTTGAGAGCAACTCTGATAATACTGAAACAAATGTTGGTCGTAGTCCGGCGGAAGGAACCGATTCCGCAACAACTTCTTCATCTTGGGCCATGTCCGCACGGCGGCCTTGCCTTGCCGATTGCGGTTGAGTTGGAGTTGATCCCACCAAACGGCAACGCCGGATTTGAGGCGGTAGGCGACCATTTTCACTTGGCGATGTGCGTCGATTTCGGCCATTTCGAAGAAACGTTCCACCTCCGATAGCCAATCTAGGAACTTCTCAATACCCAGATTGTCGTGGAAGTGGGGAATGTCGGCCCGCAAGTGGTATCCCGAATGGTGGTAGGGTTGATGTTCTCCCCACCGAGGCGGAGGAGCGACGTTGGGTGGTTCGTCCTCCGAGCTCGAATCAAACTGAAATAGGACGTTGTGAGGACGAGGAAACATTGGCGGTGGCACACGCTCCCGGCGGTATTGACGGTCGAAGAAACGGTTCGGGGGAACGGCTGGTGCGGCGGGAGCCGGCTGCGGGTTGCAGCTCGCCGATAGCGGTGGTGAGGGTGGCCAACTGGGCCATGATTGCTTGGATGGCTGCCCAGACGTCGACGTCGTTCGACAGAGTGTCTGCCATGTGCGCGAATTGGGCGGGAGCGGAGTAGCGACAGAGGTCGGCGGTCGAGCGTAGGAGTCGAGCGCTTGCCTCTGATACCAACTGGCGTAGGAGCCGGCGAGGGGGACCTTCCGGTCCGGCGATCTTCCGGTCCGGCGATCTTCCGTTGCGGGAAGGATGGGGGAGACGGCGGGAGCCTTCCGGCTTGGTTCTTCTCACGCGAGAAAGATGGAGGCGATGGATTAGGGCTTCAACAATTATTCATTCATCCCAAATTGCTGAAAATAACATAGCACCCCTCCTCTTATAACATGAGGAGGGCTAACAGCACACCCAACATAAGAAGTCCAAAATAAGTCAAAATGGCTATCCACAAACCGGAATAAAACAACAGGAAAATGGATTGCGGCCTCCATAGCGGGTCGATTTGCTCCAGCCACATAGTTCCAAGCTCATCGGGATTTCCCTCCGCCGAGAGGCCGTCTGTCGGGTTCGCCACGGGGCCGTGTCCTTCATCATGTGGTCAGCTCATAACTGACACTTGCTTACCCTTCATGTTGATTTGAATGCAGGGGAAGATTCTGATGCAGGAGCGCACTAGCCGGCTATAAAAGCCAAGCCTCATGATGTGTTTTCCCCCTTTCTTTTTAATGTATTTCTTTTGAATACTTTTCTGGCCTTGCAATTTTGTATGATCTAGATGGATATGTTTTTGTATGGCCTTAAGGCCGAAGACTCTTGATGATATATTTTAGATATGGGCACTTTTAGTTGAAGTAATATTTTTGTTGTGTTATTGTTGATTATAAAGTTATACTTTTATACCTTTTTTAATGTTTAAGTTGTGATAAGTGTATGATGTGGGGCCCAATCTGACCTATACTATATGATCATTGCGATTGTGGTATTATAATTTGCCATCAAAGTAAATTTAGGTGTTCTAGACCAATTAGGAGGTTGTTTAGTGTAACTAGATCATTGAGAAGAGTTGTCCACATAGGATATTTGTTGTGACCATAAGTGTCCATGTGATTGATGTTTGATTGTTGAAATCAATCAAACATGTTGTGTGATTTACATTAGGGTGCTGATGGTGAAGCGAGGATCTCTAGAGCTCGAGAGGAGCCCACGAGCAATAGCAACACTGCTCCGGGCCTCCCAAATACGAATGTCTCCCACAGATTTCTTTAGAATGCTAGATGCGGTAGTTGTGGACCAAGCCACTAGTGGTAATTTGTGTAGCTCCAGTCACACCAGAAGGAGTTGTGTGGCGTGTTGAGCCAATGGTAGAGCATGTCGGTGGCTAGGGAGATCACCAGTTGAAGTATTTTCTAGACTTCCATCCTCTTACCTTCATGGAAGTCGGAATTATGACTGATATAGAGGACTAGTTTGCAAGGATCAAGGAGCTGCTAAAGGCAACAAACACATTTTAGGAAAGGAAGATGTCGTTTATCTCCTTCATGCTGGAAGGTGATGCAATGATATGGTTGTTGGAGGAGCGTGATAGATGTTTCCTCTTTAATTTGTGTAGGTATTAAAATATTAGAATATGCTTCATGCTTTTCATATTATTTGATTTGGGGTTGCAACCACCTATGTGTGTTTTGTATGCCTTGAACCGCGCATCCGACGCTCTTTCTCTCTGAGACCAAGTGGCAGGTGGGCAGTTTACTGTGTGTCATCTCCCTGCCCACTCCAGCGATCTTCACTCGACTGTTTCAGGAGACCTAGAACTCTCAGGTTCTTACAGAGCTCAGTCGGCTGATTGTCGAAGGGCGTCTTCCTAATTCCTCCTCACTGGACAGTGCATGTGGACCTGGTGCGTTACATTGGACACGTTTATTTGTCCCCCCTCATTGATGACATCACGAAGACCACCCACACCTTAGGTCACGAAGGGGTTTGCAAAACCCTTTAGCGAATTCACGCCGATTTCTTTTGGAATGGGCCCACGACATAGCGTCTAGAAGTTTGTTGCCTCTTGCATCGTCGGCCAGCGCCACAAGGAACAACATCTTCTTCCAACCGACCTTCATCCCCCCCACACATATATGGGTCAACTTCTCGATGGACTTCGTCAAAGGATAGCCCACCTCGGTAGGAAGTCTATCCTCATGATCGTGGTCGACCGTTTCTCAAAGGGAGCACACTTCATCGGACCACTGACAGTGGTGCGTGTTGCCCATGACTTCTTCACGAAGATTTTTCGTCTCCACGACCTCCCCGAGAGTATTGTCTCGGATCGGGACAAGGTGTTCACGAGCAACTTTTTGAAAGAGTTGTTTTCTCTCTGCGGTACTAAGCTTTCCTTCTCATCGACCTACTTCCTGCAGTCTGATGGCCGGATAGAGGTCATCAGTCACACAATGGAGATGTATTTGCATTGCATCACCGATGCTCACACCAAGGATTGGTCCCACTAGATTCCATGGATGTATTGTTACAACAACACCTATCACACCTCGTTGCACACGTCGCCCTTCCTGTTGATTTATGGATGGGATCCCCCACACCTACCGTCCTACGAGAGCGGGACAGCTCGCCTGGACACGGTTGACCGCGAGCTGCAATAATATGACCAGTTTCTCTCCCTAGCACGTTGGCGCTTTCTTTAAGACCAGACACTTTCCGTAAGCACTGGTGCTTTCTTAAAGCCCAGACGTGTATGAATACTGCTTACAATCGGGGTCATCGCGCGCTATCGTTTACCCCGTGAGAGTGGGTATGGCTCAGGCGACTCCCTTACCGCTAGTCCTCCGACGCCCAGATCCCATATCATAAGTTGGAACCAAAATTCTACGACACATTTGAAATCCTCTTGCACATTGGGGAGGTTGCATACTGCCTCCAACTTCCACCAGAAGACTGCATTCTTGATGTCTTCTACTTCTTCCAATTGAAGCAGTTGCGGTCCCCCTCTTCGGCCCTCTTTGTGCCTCTCCTACCACAGCTAGATAACAAGTTTGAGGATAAACTTGGACTCAACGGGGAAGGAGATGTGTAGAAATGAGAAAAGGAAAATAGAAGGTGCAAGTTTTATTCATCCTCAAGGGGCATTATATAGGATTACAGCAAGATACCTAACACCGATAGGCGGTGTAGGACTAAACTCAACATATAGTAAAATACTAACTCTAACACTCCCCCTCAAGCTGAACGGGAACCCTACAGCTTGAACACAATATAAAACGGAAGGTAAAAGAAGGTTGGCAAAGTGGGGCAAAACAACAGCCACCGAGGCCCAACCACGTGTCACCGGGGATACTTCAACCGGGCGAAGGCCACACGACGTTGGTCCGCAAACCGACCATGACAACGCTGGAAACACTCGGAGCGGAAACAAGGTCTACCACGAAAGACCAAACCAACCTTACCAAATCCAGAGAAAACGACTAGGAGACACAAACAACATATGAAATCAACCTAGGGGCCATGTGTGACTAAGGCAGGAGTCGGGAAAGAAGTATCTGAGTCGCCGTGATCACAAACACTCCTCCTCACGAGGATCATGTGCAAGAAGACATAGGTTATACCTAGGGGCCGGGTGTGACTAAGGCAGGAGTCGGGAAAGAAACATCCGAGTTGCCGATATCACAAACACTCCCCCTCAC
Organism: Platanthera zijinensis; assembly: GCA_039513925.1. Taxonomy (NCBI): domain Eukaryota; kingdom Viridiplantae; phylum Streptophyta; class Magnoliopsida; order Asparagales; family Orchidaceae; genus Platanthera; species Platanthera zijinensis. The sequence continues at coordinate 52,666,410 of CM077082.1, forward strand.
GTGGAATACGTGCATGAAGGTATAGACTACGCCTATAGGTCGTGACGTACACTCCCCCTCACGTAGATCACGTGCAAGAAGGCGAAAATCATAGAGACGCAACACAACAACCACAAACAACAACTTAAATTTTTTTAAAAAATATTAAACCCTAGGAAGCAACAGTCGGCACGAAGGAGCAGCACGACAGTAGCAGAGGAGAAGCACGGCTCGCAGAGCAGCCCGAGAAGAAGCAGCGGGCCAGAGAAGATGAGCAGCAGCGGCACGGAGAGGAAGCAGCACCTGACAGCCGAAGAAGAAGCAGCTGCGGCAGCAGCAGGCCGGAGAAGCAGATGCAAAGCAACATCCATGCCGGAGAAGAAGAGAGCTGCAGCGGGTGCAGACAGAAGCCGGAGCCGTCGGGAGAGAAGCAGAGACGGAGAAGCTGTCGGACCAGACGATGTCGCAGAGGAGAGCTGACGATCCGATGTCGCAGAAGAAAGCTGGAGAAGAAGAGTCGATGTCGATGAAGAAGAAGAGTCGGTGTCGATCGATGTCGATGAAGGAAGCCGGAGGAATGAAGGAAGCCGGAGGAGGCGTCGGTGTCGATGAAGGAAGCCGGAGGAGGCGTCGGTGTCGATGAAGGAAGCCGGAGGAGGCGTCGGTGTCGATGAAGGAAGCCGGAGGAGGCGTCGGTGTCGATGAAGGAAGCCGGAGGAGGCGTCGGTGTCGATGAAGGAAGCCGGAGGAGGCGTCGGTGTCGATGAAGGAAGCCGGAGGAGTGCGATGAAGGAAGCCGGAGGAGGCGTCGGTCGATGAAGGAAGCCGGAGGAGGCGTCGGTGCCGATGAAGGAAGCCGGAGGAGGCGTCGGTGCCGATGAAGGAAGCCGGAGGAGGCGTCGGTGCCGATGAAGGAAGCCGGAGGAGGCGTCGGTGCCGATGAAGGAAGCCGGAGGAGGCGTCGGTGCCGATGAAGGAAGCCGGAGGAGGCGTCGGTGCCGATGAAGGAAGCCGGAGGAGGCGTCGGTGCCGATGAAGGAAGCCGGAGGAGGCGTCGGTGCCGATGAAGGAAGCCGGAGGAGGCGTCGGTGCCGATGAAGGAAGCCGGAGGAGGCGTCGGTGCCGATGAAGGAAGCCGGAGGAGGCGTCGGTGCCGATGAAGGAAGCCGGAGGAGGCGTCGGTGCCGATGAAGGAAGCCGGAGGAGGCGTCGGTGCCGATGAAGGAAGCCGGAGGAGGCGTCGGTGCCGATGAAGGAAGCCGGAGGAGGCGTCGGTGCCGATGAAGGAAGCCGGAGGAGGCGTCGGTGCCGATGAAGGAAGCCGGAGGAGGCGTCGGCGCCGATGAAGGAAGCCGGAGGAGGCGTCGGCGCCGATGAAGGAAGCCGGAGGAGGCGTCGGCGCCGATGAAGGAAGCCGGAGGAGGCGTCGGCGCCGATGAAGGAAGCCGGAGGAGGCGTCGGCGCCGATGAAGGAAGCCGGAGGAGGCGTCGGCGCCGATGAAGGAAGCCGGAGGAGGCGTCGGCGCCGATGAAGGAAGTCGGAGGAGGCGTCGGCGTCGGCGATGCAGATGGGAGCCGACGGGATCGTCAATGTCGTTCACGAAAGCCGCACAGGGAAGCGACGACAAAATCTGTCGTCGGCACGACGGGAGAAGGTCCCGCTCTCGTCTCGGAATCAAAAGACGATTTCGTCGACGGGAGCGAGGGGAAAGGACTTCTCGTGAGCCCTAGCAGTCGGAGTCGCGGAAGGACGGGTCGGGGAAGAAGCACGGGTCGGGACCGGGAGAGTGAAACGGGAAAAATTTTTGGTCACAGAACTTCCTCTGATACCATGTAGAAATGATAAAAGGAAAATAGAAGGTGCAAGTTTTATTCATCCTCAAGGGGGATTATATATGATTACAACAAAATACCCAACACCGATAGGCGGTGTGGGACTAAACTCACCAATATGAAACTATTGCATAATATTAACTTAACAAGATGCTATGGACCCACGTGGCCGCGTTGCTGCATCACCTATCATCATCGCCGCAGGATGACAGGCGCAGACTAGAACGTCATCACATTACTGCCACATTTTTATTTATATATCGCAATTTATTTTATTGTAGCATTGTATTTTTGTATGCCCAATCTTTATCTCTATGCTGCATTTGTATTTTGTCCTAACTACTTAGGATGGGGTTGGGGTGGGGGGGGGGGGAATGAAAGCAAACAATCAAACATCAATTTCTTGTCTCTCTAATTTCTCCTCTCTCCCTCTCAAAATTTCACATAACCAAAATCCCGCGTGGCCTCTTCCGCATGCAACAACCAACTTCCCATCGCTCCTCCTACCCTCTTTATCTCTTCGACCATAGGTTCTCGCGGATCTAAGGTGAACTCCAATCTCCTCCTTGACTTCCAATTCTCACGTCCACAAACGAGATCTCATTCCGGAGCCCCTATAGCACGCCATCCACGTCCGCCCCCGAGGGCTCAAGGCGACCCGCCACTCGCTACCTTTTGCGTTCCTCTCGCAATATGGGAGACTCCACAAATCAAATGCGCCAGCTTATAGGACTCAAGTCGTCCCTTCACCTGCTCCCTTTCTCGTTCCTCTCGCAACATGGGATTCTCCACAAATCAAATGAGTCAACTTATTGCGTTAATGCAGTCACTCATCATGACTCAAACTGACGTTGAAAAACGACACTAAGAAGATCTTGCTGCCTTTCAGAGTAGGCTCGACAGTTTCTCACAAACTATCCAAGTCATTACAGTGATAGAAAAAGATTAGATCAACTTTTGTTCCTCTACGTTTGTTGGTGACCCAACTATGTACCTCTACCACCCCCGTTACCGCATGACCAACTTTTGTACGACGAGAAGCTCATATTATTCCTGATACACTTGGGCTTCCCACCTACGATGGAAAGACGGATTTGTTGGAATGACTCACTCGGTGCGAGCAATTCTTTGGCTAACCAACAAACTCCTATCGGGGAATAGATTCGTCCGGTGTTTTTCAACCTTCTTGATTCATCTCAACTATGATTTACCCGGATGCACATCAAAAATCCAATGATGATTTGGAGCATTTTCAAAAGGCTCTACAACATGTCATTCTTTCCTCCAAGTCGTAGTAATTCCTTCAACACACTCACTACAGTATGACAAACGGGGTTGGTGGATGTATCTCTGGAACAATTTCGGGTTCTTCTAGCTCGTGCTACGATACATCCGAAGATGCATTTCCTAATTTTCACGGCAGGCCTTCAGGAGCGCCTGCTCATGGATGTCGAGTTTGAAGACCCCAAAGATTTAGTTACTTCGATGAGCCTAGCCAGACTTTTTGAGCACCGACTGCAAATAGATCACAACAACTATTGACCCATAGGCTATCCCCCGGCAGACCAACTCTATCTCATGCAACTATGTCTCAACGATGTGCAAAAAGTATATTATAACTGTGACGAGCACTACAGTCGTGGTCATCGCTGCAAATGTTCTATATGGAAGTGGGCTCTGACAGAGAAGGAATCAGGTGAACCAGACACAATGCCTTGATCTCCCTCCGATCTTGTTTACAAGCTCGTTTTGTAGGGCGGAAGTACTATTATTGGCTTCGAGCCTAGTTGTCGTTAGCGACTTCCTGCGTAGTTATTTTTAATGTAAGTTGTCTTTTATTGTTATTGTTTTAAGTATTGCCTTTTATTATTATTATTTTGAGTCATTATTAGTGGTTAGGAGTTAATAGTAGGTAGTTATCATTTAAGAGCCCTGTAAGCTTTTTAAGCAACTGTTGTTGGAATGAAGATACCACATAAATTAGAATCTCTCCTCTGATCTTGCGAAGAGATTGTGCTATCTCTCTCTCCCAAGCACGCCACCTATGCTGACACGGTTCTAACTCCATAGTATCCTCCTCCGTCATCCCCGTCTCTAGTCACTCCTTCGACAACTATAAACTTTCTACGGGCTTGTCCGTAATATGTCGCAGGAAAGTAACACAGATCTATAGAGAAAGTTTTAACTCCGTAAAATCTGAGCATTTATCTTGTTTATCCTTATTTTCTAAAAGGTAATTCTCTACCTTTACTCCATCATGCATTAAATCTGTCAGCCCTTCCTCCAATGCTCTTTCCTTAATTGTATTCATCCAGGTATGTACAACCCATGGTCAGTTGAACTCGTCCACATTTATCTTGGCAGGTTCCCAGCTATGAAGCACGGATACTTCCCTGAAGGCAGCGTACCCGTACCGGATACGTATCCGGTACCGGTACATACTCGATACTCGACAGATACACCTATGTAGACACACTTGAACTTAGCACATCATGCTGCGTATTGTGACATGAGTCTATTTTTCTAGAGTAAACAAAAGTTAGCTCTATGGATGCAAGTGTTGGCTTGTCCAATTAAGTTGTGTATCTGTACCGAGTATGTTTCTAGTACTGATATGTTTTTGTTACAAGTACGTGTAATCGTGTATTGAACGTGTTGATAAGATACAAGTTATTAACAAAACGGCTAACTTGTCTCTGAACTAACCGGAGATTGAAGATGTGATCTCCAACAATGAAGTTGATCTCCAACAATGAAGAAAAAAAAAGACTGATGAGTAGACTTAAGTTTAATTTTATCTCTTTTGGTTAAACATATAAGATGTTAAATTTTGTAATATTTATGAATACTTAATGTTTGAAAACTTCATGTTATGTTGCATTGATTTGTGGACTTGTACTTCAAGTTATGATTTATGTTTGATATTTCGATGTTTGAGAACTATTTATTGCACTTGTGATATATATATATATATATATATATATATATATATATATATATATATAATATTTGTTATGACGTACCATGACGTACCCGTATCCCTGTTTTTAAATTTTTGCGTACCGCCGTACCGGGTACGTATTGTACCCGGTACCCGTACTCGTATCGGTGCTTCCTAGGTTTCCAGTGTTCTGGTTAACAAATAGCATACCAAAAATATTGATAGCTTGATTATTATTTCCAATTTGAGATTTTTGATGATGTCAAATCAGTTGTATTCTATTTCAGTTTTATTGCGCTTTTAGAATCTAAATGCACGCTTGTCTTGCAGCTGGGCAGGAAAGATTCAGAACTTTAACAAGTTCGTATTACAGAGGAGCTCAAGGCATTATAATGGGTATGTAATGCGATTCAGCTTGATTTTATTCTTGATGATAGTGAATCGGGAATATTTCTTGCATTGGTGAAAATTCCACTTCAGTAAACTGGGCATTGAAATGATATGCCATATTTATCTAAATATCCCGATCAAGCAAATACCTGATTTGTTATACTCATGCTTTAAAAAGACTGGTTATTGATGCAGAGCGAATATATAGGTGGCGGGAAACTCAGTGACCTAACCCTCTACATGCTTTGCAAATCCGACGGTTAAGTCACAAATTAGATAAGTAAATTAAACATCCCACACAGTTAATTCACAGCAAAACAAAATAATTTACTAGGGCAAAGCAAGCTTAGGTTTTCCTCCGCGTGGAGGGCCAAAGCAAGAGCGAGCGGCGATTAAACCCTGCAAATGACAATAATAATTTATGGCAAAATTCCACGATATTGTTTCTCCAAGCAAATATAAAATGTCCAATCCAATAAATAAATACTAAAAATAATAAATCAGTACAACTAAATCTCACCAAATAGTTGGCTGACCGAGACATTGAAGATTCCGGAGCCGGATGCATAGATCGGCGATCGAAAGTGGAATTGGTGGCGTGAAAATACTGGTGGTGGATGTCCTCGGCGGCGGATGATAAAAACGGATCAGAAATGGATAAATCTGGCCACGTAGGTAGAGATCCGGGCAGGGGTCGGTAGATCCGATGATGTAGTAACGGATCGGGGCTAGGGAGTGTTGGACGGGTGGTGGAAATAGCAGATCAGTGGTTGAAATTTTTAGATCTGGACTGATTTGGAAATTAGGACTATTTGGAGGTGGATCCACGATGAGGGAGGATGTGGGTATGCGGTTTTGGGTTGTGGAGGGAGGAGAGGAGGCGGTGGTGGCTCTGGGAGGCAGGGGAGAAGCCGGTGGGTGCTTTGGGGAGAGGTGGCGGGCTGGGAGGGGCCGGCCAAGGGGATGCTGTTGAGAAAAAAAGGGGAAGCGGCAGGGTGGCGGGTTGCTGGATTGGAGGGAGGCGGCAGGGAGAGGGAATAACTGACCGGCTGTGGATCTGAGTCTGAGAACTTTATTAATGAATAGTAATTTAAATTTTGAACAGTACCATTGAATAGAAACATGGTTTCTTATTTTCTTCTCTGAAGAGCAGCGGTGGGTTGCTTTGGGCGGTGGAAATGGGGCTGCGGGGAGGGGAGAAAAAGGCTATGGTGGGGGGATACCTTGGGGAGGAGATCGGGCACTTAAGAGTCGTCACCTAGGGTTCCACGACATCGACACCGTGGGGTAATCGCGGATTCCGGGAATTTCTTTCGCCAAAACCTGCAATGCCTTCAACCAGCCCACAAACTATCTATTTATAATAAAAGGAGGATTAAAGCATCCCACCATCGATGACTATGATTGGCCGAAGGTGGGGCCACCTAAATACATCAAAATAAAATGCAAAATAGTGAAATAATATATCAAATCGATTCGCAACGCGAATCCGAACACATCTGCGGAGTCCGATCGTCGACCTGGGCATGCCATATATGGAAAGTCGCCAAATCAGCGCCGAATGGGCCCAAAACATGTCATTCACTTCAAGTGTTCGTCTATGCTCCGCATCAATCTCCCCGACTTGAAAGAATTCATCTCCCGATGAATAGGGATCTGAATTCTCTCGCTGCATGTCAGGTAAAACTCGAAGAAGTCCACCACAGGTCGCCCAAGTTTCGTCACTGGAAAAGTGTCCTTGCCAATCAACTCCCCCTGACTGAAAAGTTGTCATCTCCAGTGAAGCAAATAAAACACGCCAGACACAACATGCTCTCTATGGGAAAATCTAATAATGACCTGAAAATCTATCAAGGGAGGTGGCCTATCAGGAGACTCTCTAGGTGGAGTGTAGAAAAACTCATCCCATGTGAAACGAGTGCTCAGATGATCGTGAGAAACATCTACACTTAAGGGCGATCTTATGAAGAGCAAAATGTCTCTCATGGAGCATAACGCATCAGGGGGCTCATCAGGAGGTGTGTAAGAAAAGTCATCACGAATGCGACGACCACCTGAATGAAAATCTTGTATACCGACTAAAAGACGTGACTCTCGAGTGTGGTGCGTATCCTTGAAAAGAAAGAGCTCGTCTGGGGGGTCAGTAGGTGGTGCCCTAAATAATTGATGCTCCACACAATATCCATCTTTCAGGGCAAGGCCAGAGACGATAAGTGAAGAAACTCCACTGACCCGAAACTCGTAAACAAGCGCCTCACCTGAATCGCATCCTCACCAGGATGTGGTGTCTCATCAGGAGGCTCAACATAGGGGTCGTCATAGTACTCGTTACCTGGGTCACGATCCTCCAGATTAGTACTATCGTGAGGGGTAGTGTCTCCGTGAATGGGTAATATAGCTACTAAGAGATCAACACCAGGCTCTGGACCCTCGGTCGTGATGTGACTCAGGGCAGTGACAATGTGAGAGCGACATAGACCTTCACTCAATAATGGATTTGTAGGTGCGGTGTCAGGAAATGGGTCTGTGGTTGGGGTGCTAACTAACCCGTTGTATGGAAGAGGAGGTGTGGGTGAGGGACACAACACTACAGACTCATTAGGTCGTTCAGGCTCGCTCTCAGTCGGGGTCACAAGAGAAGGGTCAACAACAAGAGATAGGTCACTCACTAGGCTAAGCACCTCACTGGGGTGAGAGCAATCTGCCTCATGTATAACTTCTATCATGGCTGACAGGACAGTGGTAGGCGTCATGGTGACCTCAGTACGGGAGGGACTCGTACTGCGGAGGTTAGGGCGAGAATCCCATCGACAAGCTCTTGCGGATCTCAAAGACCCTTCGTAACGAAGGGCGAGTTGATATGTCTGCTCAAGGGATTTCGATCTATGATAAGCTGTCTTAGTATGTATGTCAGACCGAAGTCCAAACCGAAATCGGGGAATGGTCATGGATGGCTCCTCTCGGATATCATTCATCACGATTAACTCATTAAAGCGGTCCTTGTACTCAGCGACAAACATGGATCTTTGCTGAAGGGAAAATAATTGGTTGAGCAAGCAACTCTGTTATGACGAAGGCAGATACCTCTAACACAAAGTACGCTTCATGTCCACCCAATTGGTGATGCGATGTAGACGGTCTCGCTCGCAGGTCCTTTCAACGTTAACCCAATATGTCCTCGCCTGATCTAAAAGCCTAAGTTTCGCAAACTTGGCGCGACGCTCACAAAAATACCTCAAAATGATCAAGATAATATTCCATATCCACGAGTCAATAACTGAAAGACTCGGGACTCGATGAGCCATCAAAGGAAGGGGCAGCAGTACAAAACTGACTCTCAAGATTTCTCTCGAAACGACTATCCTCATAATAATCATTCCTAAGGTAACCGAGTCGTGTCGTAGGATCAACACGATCCGCTCGTGTGTACGGATAAGAACGACGACAATCATCATATTGATCGTCTCTGGCATAGTGGGGTCATGTCGATGGGTCAACGCGATCTCTGAAAGTGGTGTTTTGCGATCGAGAATGATCGTCGTAATATGTGGGCTCGAGATCTTTAAATTGAGGAGGGGAATAATTGTGACACCTAGACAAAATGAAAAACTTATAACTCTACGACTGCGTATCGAAAAGTGCGCGGAACCTGGTTGCGAGCAATCTCGCTCTGATACCAATTGACGCAGAGCAAATCTATAGGCGGCGGGAAACTCAGTAATCTAACCTCTACATGCTTTGCAAATCCGACGGTTAAGCCACAAATTAGATAATTAAATTAAGCATCCCACACAGTTAGTTCACAGCAAGACAAAATAATTTTCTAGGGCAAAACAAGCTTTGGCTTTTCTTCGCGTGGAGGGCCAAAGGAAGAGCGCCCATCGAATAAACCCTGCAAATCACAATAATAATATAGGGAAAAATTCTACGATATTGTTTCTCCAAGCAAATATAAAATGCTCAACCCAATAAATAAATGTTGAAAATAATAAATCAGTACAACTAAATCTAACCAAATTGTGGGTTGATCGAGGCACTGAAGATTCCGGAATCGGATGCGTAGATCGGCGATCAAAAGTGGAATCGGCGGCATGGAAATACTGGCGGTGGCTGTCCTCGGCGGCGGATGATAAAAACGGAATTGGATAAATCCGGCCACGTAGGTGGAGATCTGGGCGGGGTGGATAGATCTGATGATATAGTAACGGATCAGGGCTAGGAAGTGTTGGAGGGGTGGCGGAAATAGCGGATCGGGGGCTGAAATTTCCAGATCTTGACTGATTGGAAATTAGGGATGTTTGGAGGTGGATCCACGACGAGGGAGGACGTAAGGGTGCGGTTTTGGGCTGTGGAGGGAGGAGAGGAGGCGGTGGTGGATCTGGGAGGCAGGGGAGAAGCCGGTGGGTGCTTTGGGTAGAGGTGGCGGACTGGGAGGGGCCGGCCAAGGGGCTGTTGTTGAGAAAAAAGTGGAAGCGGCAGGTTGGCGGGTTGCTGGATTGGAGGGAGGCGGTGGGGAGAGGGAACAACCGGCCGGCCGTGTATCTGAGGCTGAGAACTTTATTAATTAACAGTAATTTTAATTTTTGAAGAGTACCATTGAATTGAAACAAGATTTCTTATTTTCTTCTCTGAACAACAGCGGTGGGTTGCTTTGGGCGGTGGAAATGGGGCTACAGGGAGGGGAGAAGAAGGCTATGGTGGGGGGATACCTTGGGGAGGAGATCGGACACCTAGGAGTCGTCACCTAGGGTTCCACGACATCGACACCGTGGGGTGATCGCGTAGTTCCGGGAATTTCTTTCGCCAAAACCTGCAATACCTTCAACCAGCCCACAAACCATCTATTTATAATAAAAGGAGGATTATGGCATATTGGCCGAAGGTGGGGCCACCTAAATATATCAAAATAAAATGCAAAATAGTGAAATAATATATCAAATCGATTCGTAACGCGAATCCGAACACATCTACGGAGTCCGATCGTCAACCCAGGCAGAAGAGATACAAGAGGGTAGAGTATTAAGAGGAATTTGGGGATCATACTCGACTTTTTTTGAGGAACTAGGTAGCATTTTTGGAATCTGAACTTTCTTTGGGGAAGCATTTGTAGGCATGCAAGATATGTGGATCCAACCTGTTTCTTCATCTTTAAGATATTTATTAATAACGATTGTAACATGACATCTCAATCTCATTCTCTGGTGGAGGGTGTACAAGTACCTGAACTTTTGAGATTGCGCATGCTTCTGAACCCTTAGTGTTTATTCGATTGGTGTACGATATAATTCTAATTATGCTGAGAAGGTTTGGATTGATTGGTCATTTGTGTTAGCTATCAGAGACACTTGATCATCATAAAAATACTGGTTAACAAGCATTTACATTGATATGCCTTGAATACCGTCCGGAAACCAGTGATATTATCAGTGATTGGAATGTTTGATATGTAATTAGAACTGCATATGGTCATTATTATCATGTCATGAGTGTGGGTTATGATAGACATGGGATCATTGATGATTGGAATTATTGTCTTCATTACATTGTGCATTACCATTATAATTGTTATACTCATAAAAATAATAGCTATACTCACATGTTTAATCATGTAGTTTATTTAAGTTTCATCCAAATTTGATGTATTAATTGCTGCATTTAGAACCTCAGGCATAATTCTTCCAACGTGAGTCATAAATTTCCTGATTATATTTGATTTAGTACATGATTTTTAAGGTCTATCATATCAATGCGAAACATATCTTTAGCGAATTGGGCGCCTAATTTGCACAATTTCAGCGAATTGGGCGCCCAATTCGCTGAATTTCAGCGAATTGGGCGGCCAATTCGCTCAAATTTCTTTTCCCCCCATTTTTGCGCCTCACGTGCCTCAGGCGCGTGCTTGCGCCTTGCGCCTAGGCTCTAGGGGTCCTTTCACCTCGTGCGCCTTGCGCCTTTGATAACTTAGGTTCTACCTATTTTTATTAAGGTTCTATTCTTCATTTCAGCTACTTCATTTTGTTGAGAAGTTCTAGGAACAGTGAAGTTATGGTTGATCCCTTTATTCTCCCGGACCTCACACATCCTATGAGACTCAGAGCTAGTGTAATGATCACTTCTGATCATAACTACTGAAGTATTTAGTTCATTTTGGATCAGTTTTAAGCATCTTGAAAGAATTTTGAAAGTGTCAAGACTTATATCTCATGAAGAACACCCAAGAGAATCTAGAGAAGCCATCCACAATTACCAAAGTGTAAGACTTGCCTCCTAAGTTTTGAACAATAATAGGGTCAAACAAGTGCATGCGGAGCAAGTATAGGATTCTTGGGGAACTATTTTTTGAAACATTCTTAAATAAAGTTTTTTTTTTGAGTAGAAAGGAAGAAAGAAATAATCCGTTGCGCGGTAAATTGGGCCTAGCGTACATTTATATAAGACAACATTCACGTGATATATCACGTGAGATAAATAGAGGGAAAAATAAAACTTGAACTAAAAAACGCGTATGACGCGTATATTTAACTCTCCCCCTCAAGTTGAGAATATATATTGATCATTCCCAACTTGATTGTATTGTTCATGAAGTTGTCACTGCTCAACCCTTTGGTGAAGACGTCAGCTAGTTGGTCATGTGAGTTAACGAACGAAGTGCTTATATTTCCCTTGTCAAGGTGATCTTTGATGAAGTGTCTGTCAACTTCAACAAGGTTTGTCCTGTCGTGTTGCACCGAATTGTGAGCAATACTGATGACCGCTTTGTTGTCGCAGTAGATAGTAGCTGGTATGTTCAAGGTTGTAGATGTCAGATGTTGGGTTCATGTCGGTTTGAGTTTGAAATGTCGTATGTCGAATTGCGGGGGATATATCGGAGATATTTTACAATATCGGATTTTAATATTTAAATAAAAATAACAGTATTTATAAACACATTTTTTGCAAATAAGTAAAAATGTACAGACAAATAACTATAGCAATGCACAGACAAATAAGTATTTATAACATTTTCTTTGAAATAATTTTAAAAGATAAAGGAGAAGCCCATGTAATTATGCAAAGTTGGAGGGGAGTTTTTCTTAGCTATTGCAAAAATCATTATAAAAGAAGTTAACAAAATAATGTTAACATAAGTTAGAAGTGCACAGGAGAAACAAAAATCACTGCAGATTTACACAAGGAAAGGTATAAACTTAGCTATTGCAAAAGTAAGAAGCTTACAGTAACACAAGATTAATAAAACTTTTAGATCTTATGACTTGATCAATACAACTCCAAATAAAACTCTCAATTGTTACAGAATCAAGAAGAAAGAAGAAGAAAGAAGAAGAAGAAAGAAGAAGGGGGCTTACAGTGGAGTGAAGTAGTAGAACCCTAAAGCCCGACGTCGACTCTTCGCGTCCTCGCCTGCGATGTCGATTCGTAGAAAGGTCGACGTCATCGTCTACTCCTCGCCTCTGATGCCGATTCGTTGCCTCGGCGTCGGAGAAGGAGCTGTCGAGTGTCAACCACTCCACCAAAGCGACTCTCCCGTAAAATTTAGGGTGGAGCGAGAAATGCCAAATGCGTGAAATGGACTCGTGAAATAGAAAAATACGGGTCTCGTGAACTTTGTTTTTTTTGTATATAAAATATAATAACCGAAATATCGGGTTATAGATATATCGGGATATATCGCCGTTTTTTTACAAAACGATATTTTTGTTAAACAAATCGATTTTGTTGCGGTTTGCACCCAAAACCTTTATGTCGGTCGACATGTCGGACATGCCGGCCGACACCTACAACACTGGGTATGTTCACCTGGAGACCCATATCTTGGAGAATTGTCTTCAACCACAACCCTTCACATACTCCTTGTGCCATAGCCCTATATTCTGCTTCAGCACTCGGCGGGCCACGACATTTTATTTCTTGCTTTTTTATGAAACAAGGTTGTTGCCTACAAATGAGCAATACCCGGTAGTTGACTTTCTATCGTCTTGACTACCGGCCCAATCAGCATCTGTATACACTTCAATCTCCAAAGGTTGGCTTGCAGAAAATAGAATACCATGACCCGTAGACTTCTTGAGGTATCTCAACACCGGATACGCTGTCTGCTGATGGCGAACTGTAGGAGAGTGCATGAATCTACTTAGGACACCAACGACGTACATAATATCAGGGCGAGTGTGAGATAGATATATTTGCCTCCCAACCAGTCGTTGGTACCTTGAACCATCCACTTTCTCTCCACTAGTATCAGCATCAATCTTGTGATTAGTCTCAATAGGAGTATCCACAGTAGCACACCCGAGCATCCCTGTTTCCTCCAGAAGGTCAAGGATATACTTTCTCTGAGAGATGAAGATCCGCCGACGAGATCTCATTACTTCAATTCCCAAGAAGTATTTCAATTTCCCTAGATCCTTGACTTCAAATTATTTGCCCAATTATTTTTTCAAGTGTACGATCTCTAGATCATCCCTTGTAATGATGATGTCATCCACGTACACAATAAGAATTGAAACTTGAGCTACTCTTCACTTGATGAAGAGAGTATAATCAGCTTGTCCTTGAGTATAGCCTAGTTGAAGCATGATCCTATTAAATCATCCAAACCAAGCTCTAGAGGACTGCTTCAGGTCATATAGGAATTTTTGCAGACGACAAGCCTTTCTACTTGACCCTTCTTTGGTAAAACTAGGAGGAACAATCATGTAGACTTCTTCCAAATCACCATGCAAGAATGCATTTTTAACATCAAGTTATTGTAACTCCCACCCACGACACGCAACACAAGAGAGGATCACCCGAATAGAGTTCATCTTTGCAACAGGAACAAAGGTTTCTTGGTAATCAATTCTTTGGGTCTAGGTATACCCTTGAGCGAGCAAGCGAGCTTTATACCGCTCCACCACCCCATCCCGATTCTGCTTAACAGGGAAGATCCAGCGTGATCCAACCGTTTGCTTCCCAGGTGGGAGACAAGCAAGCCGTCATGTTCCATTTTTCTCCAAGGCACACATCTCTTCTTCCATAGTCTGTTTCCACTAAGATTTCTGCCAGGTCTTAGGAATCACAATAGAGGAAAGAGATGAGATAAAAGATTTGTGAGCCTGAGAGAGGTGAGAGTAAGAGATGTAGTTTACAATAGGGTATTTGGTGCCACCCGTTTTACCTTTAAGACGAGCAATGAGAACATGAAGGTCATCGTCTGAATCTGGAGCGGAGACAGACACCGACACCGGTGGTACATCCACGGTTTGTACTTGCTCAGTCGTCCGAGGCCTGGAGAGTATGTATATAATATATTAGGAATAGAGGTGGTAGGTATGGAAGCAGTCGGAGGAGGAATATAGGTGGTCGGTATGGGAGCAGTAGTAGGTGAGCTAGGAGCCGAAGCAACAATCGGGAGAGGAGAGTCATTGGTCCTGTCACTGTTACTACTCGTCTCCATTTGACGAGTACCAAAGTAGGATTCTCCCTCACGAAAAGTAACATCCACAGTACAATAATAGGTACGGGTAGGAGGATGTTAATTGATAACACCTATACCCTTTGGTGGTAGGAGAGTAGCCAACGAGGACACATCGGAGGGAGCGAGCATTCAGCTTATCGCGATGCGAGGTATGAACATGAACAAAGCAGACTGAGCCAAAGATGCGAGGGGTACGTGAGAGATGTGGACAAGGTGGTTCTTGGCTAAACGGTAGAGTGGTGTATCATAGGAGATGGAGCGAGACGGAAGACGGTAGATGAGATGAGCAACGTTCAGAACTGCATCACCCCAATAGGACTTGGGAATGTGCATTGCAATTAACAAACACCTTGCAACCTCCCGGAAGTGTCTATTTTTCCGTTCTGCAACACCATTTTAAGTAGAGGTGTGGACACTAGTGGTTTGGTGAATAATGCTATGTTTGGCAAGATAGGTATCGAACACTCCCCGATCATCATATCCCCCCCCCCCCATTATCACTACGAAGCACAAGAATTGTGTCGTTGAAATGATTCACAACCATTCGATGAAAGGACTGAAAGCAAGTAAGCACATCACACTTTCTTTTTAATAAATACAACCAAGTATTACGAGAATGACAATCAATAAAGGTAACAAACCATTTATAATCAGATAAAGATAACACCGGGGAGGGATCCCAAACATCAAATTGAATAACATCAAACAGAATAGAACTAGAAGAAGAAACATGATTGATAACATGACGAACATGTTTTGAGTGTTCACATGTGTCACAAGTAAACGATTTAATTAAACAACTGAAAGCAGAAAAAAGTTTGGTAAGATATAAAGGAGAAGGGTGTCCAAGGCGCAGATGCCAGCGCCGGATGTCGTGTAATATGGGAGCCCTGGTGGTGGAAAGAGCACTGGAATATAACGATTGGTTCAGCAATTACAATCCGCCAACATTTCTACCATTGTCAATCGTCCGCTTTGTATCCAGATCCTGAAATAGACAAACATCGTGGTAAAAGGTTACGGAGCAATTTAAAGAAGTAATTAAGTGGCTGATGGAGAGAAGATTGCGAGGAAATGAAGGAATATGTAAAATAGAGGAAAGTGATAGGTCAGGAGAACATGTAACAGTTTCTTTGTCCGCGATAGAAGAGAGAGAACCATTAACAACAATGACTTTATCACGACCAGAGAGAGGATTATAGGAGATAAAAGCTGAGGAAGAACCAGTCATGTGATCCGTCGCACCCGAATCTATGATCCACTCGGACGGGGATGAAGACACATCATGAGCACTGGAGATACCTGAAGTAGCAAACACAGCAGTGGAATCAGCCGATGCAGAGTCAGACTTGGAATGCAGCATACGACGAAAGGCCTCTAACTCCATGACAGAAAGACCCCCAGAGTTGTCCTCCTAAAACTCAGTTGAATGAGCAGAATACTGAGTCCGGGCACCAGCTTGACGACAACCCCCACAATGACTACCTCTCCCACGAGCACTAGAACTCCGACCAACGGGAGCCGGGAGCAAGATGAGGGTGTAGGCGAAAACAGACGTCCTTTGTATGACCTTTCTTCCCATAGTGGCTGCATATAAGAGGAGGTTCTCGAGAAATCCCAGCAAGGGCAGAGTGGTCCATAGAGGAATCAAGAGAGCGGCGACGATTCTCATCATTGAGGAGCATACTGATGGCCTCCCGAAGAGAGGGAAGAGGCTCACAGTGCAGGACATGCAAGCGAACCACATCAAACTCTATGTTGAGTCTCATAAGAAAGCGGTCTTTGCCCTTCTAAAGAGGCTGCGCATCTGTAGTGCAAGCGACAGTAAAAGTGTTAGGGTAATCCATTTCTTGATACAGGCGTTCCAACTCAGAGTAGTAGGCTGAGACAGTCATGTTTCCTTTCTTCAGCTTCAAGACACGCCGAGTGAGCTCATAAATCTAGGTCTAACTGTCTGCCTGAGAGTAGGTGTCATGGGCCCTTTTCCAAATTTCATAAGCCGAATTCAGAAGCCTGTAGCTGCGGTACACCTAAGGGGACATAGAGTAAAGTAACCACTAGACAACCAAGGAATTGTCCGCATCTCATTTTCTCCATAAGGGATCGGTACGCGGTGGCTCAATTGTGGTACAATCAATATGTCGTAGATTTGGTGACTTTGAATAGCATGTTGTGCTGCCCTGGACAATTCCAGATAATTTGTGTCATCTAAGGCAATGATAGTGATCTTCAAAGAGCCAGATTGGTCGTGGATCCGAGGAGGATCTGTAGAGGGGCCGTGGAGGACACCAGTCAGAGGAGGCAGGAAGATTTATGAGGAATCCTCCATCGATGACAGGCCGAAGAACAAAAAATAACAAGGCAAACCTAGATCGTGTCGCCGGAGAGGACGCTGGAGGATGTTACCGTGTTTTCTTCGACAGCCCCCATGGAGGACAAAATGGCCGGAGACAGAGCCGCTCGAAAAAACCAGGTGAAGAAAGGTCGCTGGAGGTGGAGGGCTACTGGAGAAGAAAGAGGGGAAGCCGTCGAAGAGAAGAGAGGTGCTGGAGGAGTGGCTCTAGGCGACGAGAGCCCTATGTGAGGCGGCGCGGTAGTCGCGGTAGGCGGTGGGAGCGCGCAGGGCGACGGTGAAGTCACGACCTGCGGGAGAAACCCGCGACCGGCACTGAAGGCGCGCCAACCTGCGAAGGAGGAATCATGCTCGGGCAGGATCGGAGGTCGGCGGGATTCTTGGCTCGGATACTAAGTAGAAAGGAAGAAAGAAATAATCCGTTGCCCTAAATTGGGCGTAATATACTTATATATTAGACAACATTCACGTGACATATCACATGAGATAAATAGCGGGAAAAATAAAACTTGAACTAAAAAACGCGTATGACGCGTATATTCAATTGTTTGTTTACCTAGTTGGCATGTTCTACAAGGTATCTCATTAATATATTTACCTAAGAGAAAATATTTCACAAGGTTACCCTTAGAGAGCTTAGTGATGATCTTAAGATTTAAGTGACCCAATCTCTTATGTCATAATTAACTATTGCTGACTTTCATATTAAACAAACATATTTTTACTTGCCTGAAAGAAAAATTGACTAAGTAAATATTACCTCTCCTAGTGCGTTGGTTGAGGATCGTTGGTTGAGGATAAGTCGATTGCGTTGGTTGAGGATCGATTTCGACTTTGGTAGAGATAAGTCGATTGCGTTGGTTGATGATCGTTTCTTCTGGCCAGGCCTGAAGAAAGACGTCACTAGGGTTGTTCGACATTGCCGAGTTTGCCAGACTGCGAAGGGGACTCACCAACCCACGGGTCTATACACTCTGCTACCCATCCCAGAGAGACCCTGGTCTGATATTAGTGTGGACTTCATTCTCAGACTCCCTCGCACTCTGAGGAAGCTCGATTCTAATTTTTTGTAGTGGATCGATTTTCTAAGATGACCCACTTGATCCCGTGTAGGAAGACTGTTGACGCCTCCCATGTGGCAACATTATTCTTTCGAGAAGTGTTTAAGTATCATGGTCTCCCCACTTCCATAGTCTCTGATCACGACGTGCGTTTTATGAGTTATTTCTGTAAGACCATATGGAATGTTGGAGCTTGAGGAAACCGGACAAACTTAAGTCTAACCGCAGCGGTCTACATGTCTCAGCGACCTAGCGGTTTGGTCCAGCGGTCTGGAGGTTAGCCACAGAGGTCTGAAGGAAGTCGCAACATTCTGGCCGAGAGATGCAGCAGCGGTCTGTCGGTTAGCCGCAGGGATGGAGCCGCAGCGGTCTGGTTGAAGCCGCAACAGCGAACAGGTGGTTAACCGCAACTGCGGTCTGGTGGCAACCCGCGGTTGCAGTCCGATAGCTTGCAGCAGCTGCGGTTTGGTGGGTAGCCACAACTGCGGTCTGGTGGCAACCCGCAGTTGCGGTCTGGCGGCCTGTTTCAGCGGTCTTCCCTGGCAGATAAGCGACTTTGCTAGTTGTCGGTTGGTGTTTTATTATTTGTTGTAAGTGGGCGGTTTAATCATGTCAAACCGCATAGGCCGCCCGACTTGTATTTAGTCCCACATTGGTTGTTGTATTCTCTCATCTCCCCCGGATTTCTATAAATAACGGGGCATACTTATGTAATGATTACCTTTTTGGAGCAATAAAACTTGCCTTTATTTAGCTCTTTTTATATGGCATCAGAGCTACTCAGTCCTTTGCTCCATTTCGCGCAGCTTCTACTCTGTCCCCGCGACTTCTCTTCTGTTCACGCGGCTTCCGTTCTGTTCGCGTGGTTTACCTCTCTGCCCTCCTCGCTGTCTATGTTTATGATATTTTTCTTACAAGGGATGATAGAGAAGGTGTGGATATGACCAAGAAGCATCTTCTTAAGGATTTTGTTACTAAAGATATGAGATCTCCAAAATATTTCTTGGGCATTGAAATATCCAGGAAACCAGGGTCTATTGTTCTTTTATAGAGAAAGTATGTCTTGGACCTCTTAAAAAAGACAGGCCTCCTTGGGGATAAACCGGCTCGTTCTCCGATGTCGGTTGGAGATGACAAGTGTTGGAATGAGAACTCACCTCTTCTTGAGGATGTCACCAGGTTCAGACAACTTGTGGGGAAAACTCATTTATTTGACAGTCACAAGACTGGATATTTGCTATGCAGTAGGAAGAGTGAGTCAGTTTATGCAAGCTCCTAAGGAGTGTCATCTACAGTCGACAATGAAGATTCTAGAGTATGTGAAAGGTGCTCCAAGGAAAGGTCTTTTGTTTCAGAAAATGGGGCATTTGAAGGTTGATGCATATTCTGATGCAAGCTATGCAGATGATAAGGAAAATAAGAAGTCCACATATGGGTTCTGTACTTTTATTGGAGGGAATTTGGTCAGTTGAAAAGCAAGAAACAAGCTGTTATCTCCAGGTCAAGCGCAGAAGCTGAGTATAGGAGCATGACTCTAACTACTTGCGAGCTGAAGTGGTTACAGACACTTATGCTTGATTTTGGAGAGCTTTATGATCATCCTCTGTCAATATTCTGTGACAACAAGACAACCATATATATTTCGAGGAATCCTGTCTTCCATGAGAGGACGAAGCATATCGATGTTGATTGTCACTTCATTAGAAAGGAGATTTTGAAGAATCAGATATACACTCCATTTGTTACCTCAGAGAAAGAACTGGCTGATTTCTTTACCAAGTCAGTTACTCCTTTCCGAGGAGCTTTGTAGCAAGCTGGGCATGGTAGATATATATGCTCCAGCTTGAGGGGGAGTGTTGGAGCTTGAGGAGACCGGACGGACTTAAGTCTAACCGCAGCGGTCTACATGTCTCAGCGACCTAACAGTTTGGTCCAGCGGTCTGGAGGTTAGCCGCAGCGGTCTGAAGGAAGCCGCAGCGGTCTGGCAGAAAAACGCAGCAGTGGTCTGTCGGTTAGCCGCAGCGGTCTGGATGGAGCCGCAGCGATCTGGTTCAAGCCGCAGCAGCGGACAGGTGGTTAACCGCAACTGCGATCTGGTGGCAACTCGTGGTTGCAGTCCAATAGCTTGCAGCAGCTGCGGTTTGGTGGGTTGCCGCAACTGCGGTCTGGCTGACAACCCGCAGTTACGGTCTGGCGGCCTGTTTCAGCAGTCTTCCCTGGCAGATAAGCGACTTTGCTAGTTGTCGGTTGGTGTTTTATTATTTATTGTATAGTAGGCGGTTTGACCATGTCAAACCGCATGGGCTGCCCGACTTGTATTTATTCCCACATCGGTTGTTGTATTCTCTCATCTCCCCCGATTTTTGTAAGGGGTCTTACCTATGTAATGATTACCTTTTTGGAGCAATAAAACTTGTCTTTATTTAGCTCTTTTTACATGGAAGAAGACCGGTACGACCCTGAAGTTCTCCTCCGCCTACCACCCGCATACGGATAGACAAACTGAGGCGGTTAACCGTAGTCTTGGGATACTTCTTCGTTGCCTGGTTGGGGATAGTCTGGCTATTTGGGATTTTGTTCTTCCTATAGCTGAGTTTGCGTATAATAGTTCTGTCAATAGGACTACGGGTTTGAGTCTGTTTCATATTATGTTAGGATATGAGCCTAGGAAACCTATTGACTTAGTCTACATTCCCATAGGGGCAAGGACGAGTGAGTCAACCGAGTCCTTCATATAGCGTGTGCATGCACTACACGAATCAGCTCGTAAGAAAATTGCAGCTAGTAATGATTATTATAAAGATCAAGCAGACCAGCACAAGGGGGAACAAACTTTTGAGGCGGGAGAACATGTATTGATTCGCATTCGATCTGAAAGGGTCCCGCAAGGACCAGCAATGAAATTAAGCGCACACAGAATGAGCCCCTATACAGTCGTTGGACGGATTGGTTCGAACGCATATGAGATTGACATCCCTCATGGTATGGGCATCAGCTGAGTATTCAACGTAGAAGATTTGACTCCTTACTACGATGAGCATGTGTATGTGGACCCCTTTACCATACCTCTACCTGAGCCTTCATCTCCCATAGCCCCTCTACATAAGCCTTCTCCTCCTTTTGCCTCCACCAGTTCCTCTTGGTTGCCACCCGCGGAGTCGCACCAGGAAGCTAGCTCTCCACCACCGACGGTCCACTGACACATCAGTCAGACGGAGACACACCACTGCCAGACGGAGACACATCACTGCCAGACGGAGATACATCCAGACGGAGATACATCCAGACGGAGATACATTTGTGTCAGCCTCTTCTACGGATGACGTGCTTCAGATCATTGGTCATAACTTCTACACCGCGGGAGGACGAAATATTGTACGTTATCTTGTCCGTTGGAGCGGTCGGTCCTTTCACGATGCTACTTAGATTTCTTCAGAGGAGCTTGAGAGACTCGCCCCACGACTTTACAACGAGTGTGCCCAACATCACTCATCAGGGTTGAGTGCCTTTAAGTCGGGGGGAATTGATGGCGCGCCACGACCGACACACGTATATTCCCGCAGGAGACGGTGACCCACTGCCCGAGCGGTCGATCAGGGTCCGTGGTTGCGTCCGGATGACCGATCCGAGTCGAATCCATATACTACTTATATTTTATGTTGTATTTGTAGCCCGATCGATTTAAACATTTTGAACCGTCCGATTCGGGTTTTATTTGAGTTTACAGTTTTCGTATGCAGCGGTTACTGATTAGGGCTTTATAAATAGTTGGCGGTTCAAGTGAGAGGGCATCGTGGGTTTTGCTAAATTGCTTGAACCGTTCGATCTCTTCTGGTGCGACGCCGGAACAGTTCCGCTGGGTGCGACTCCCGGTAGGTTTTCCCACTGACTTCTCCCTCCTTCCCGTTCGGCCTTCCTCCTCCTGTGAGAACAAGGTCCCTCCGCCACCTCACATTTCTAGCCATCAGCTATCTTCCTCCGCTCTAATCCGCCGCCGCCGCCTCCTGTTTCTCCCATCAACCTCCTCCTCCCCCATCAATCCCGTTGCCACCACTTCCAGTTAACCCTCTACCCGACGGCCTCCATCCACCCTCAAGCCCCCGCCAGACCCAACACCCCTCTTCCTCCTCCGTTTGACTTCACTGAAGCCACCTCATCCCTTCACAAACCCTCCCAAAACCGCCACTTGCTTGGAATCCATCACCCCCTATTCTCTCCCGTGAGTCCTCATACAAAACCTCCTGCCTACTCCCTGTGTCACCCCTCCACAACTTCCTTTCCATCAACATCCACAACAAATTCCCTCAAGTCTACAATCATCCCAACTCTGTTCACGAAATATTCCTCCAGTTGCTGCGACCTCGGATGCCCTTTACACCCGCTATCACCGCTGCCTGCACGCGTAAATTGTGGCAAAAGTCATTTTTTTTTTGTTGTTTATCTTGGCAACTTGTATCGTGACGGAAGTTGATTTTATTATGCTATTAGTTCACCTGTTGTGCTATTTGCAGAGTTAATTCTACGTTCGCTTAAAATTTATTGCGTCTCGTTCGTCTGCCAAATTTATTTGTTCTCTTTAATCTACATAGTTTGTAATTTTTTGTGTAACGGCTAAATTTTATATTGATTAATTACGGTTGTAATTTCTAAATCGGACCACTCTTGCATATTCATAATTTGCATCGCATTTAGGGTTGCATTTAGTGAGTCCACCCCCCGTGTCTGCCTTACCACTGCATCACTTGTCCTGTTCGATTCAATAACCTCATTGGCCGGAACTTGGCTTACTAGTCCACTGATTGTTTTAGGTTCGTACTTGGTGTAATCCCCGTGCATTATTGGACATGAAGTTAATCCGTTAACTACTTACCATACTTCTTTTTACAGAATTGATAGTCATGTATAATCAAATTCAGTTCATTGTTTGGGAAAAACTATTAATTATCTGGTAGAAACTATCTATTTATTTTTGTTGGTATGAACATCACAGTTTATGATGTTACACGAAGGGACACATTCATTAATCTCTCCAACGTCTGGGCTAAGGAAATTGACCTCTATTCAACTAATCAAGATTGCATCAAGATGCTTGTTGGAAACAAAGTTGATAAGGTTCTCTTCTTTACCTTAATACGGTGAACTTGTTTTATTATACCTTAAGCTTTAATTACCAGGACAGTAGACTTTTGGTTGTCTCCAGATTTTATGTTTGCTGGAAACCTTTCTAAGGTTTTCTTCTAATTTTAGGAATTGGCTTCATGTAGCTCTTAACAACAGGAATTTATCCAAAGAAGCTAGCCTGCAGTAGTTTGGATAAGGCTGATGTTCCAATGAATACATTTGCGTTACGTTTGTTTACCATTACCTATTAATCGGCCTATCGTTGAGGCCGTGTTTTACCTGAGGCCGGAACTTTGAAGTGTTAAATACATTTATGCATATTTTCAGGAAAGTGAGAGAACTGTGTCTAAGAAAGAGGGCATTGATTTTGCTAGGGAATATGGATGTCTTTTCTTGGAATGCAGTGCAAAAACTCGTGTTAATGTGCAACAATGTTTTGAGGAGCTTGTCCTAAAGGTTTGCACCCATCCTTCCCTGAATGCGTTCGTCATATATTTTCTTGTGCTAGTTTATTTCCTCAATTTATTTAGGCTCTGTTTGGCACGGTGGTGGCGGTCATGAACATGGGGGTTGAAATTGTCATTCGTTAACACCACCTAAGGAGCTTCATCCACTTTTATGTTCAAATGGATGATGTTTGTTAGGTAATCCTTAACGAATGACGGTTTAACCCATGCGTTTACGACCGCCACCACTATGCCAAACAGAGTCTTAGGCTCTGTTTGGGACAGCTCTGACGGATGAAAGAGCTGATGATCGGATAGAACTATTTTAATAGAACTCTTTTAGAAGCTCTTTTAAAAAAATTATTGCTGTTTGGATACCTTTTAGTGATAGAATTGATTTTCTTCTCCAAAGTCCTCTCCCTGTTCTCGCCCTTGACTGAAGAGATGGTCGGTGCAACCCACTGTCATGCAGATTTTGACCTTGGTGTTGACTCCATCCCTCGCGACAGCATCCGAAGCAGTCTTTTTCGTTCTGGGAAGAGCTTGAAGCAGAGATAAGTTGTTTAATGGCTGATTTGGACATGGTGAAGAGCCACTGCTCCAGCAGATCTTGATGTTCATGGACGACAAAGGCGGCTCGTGGACTACGGTGGCGGCGAGATCCCATAGGTGCAAGACGGCGGAGAGATCCCGTAGGGCACGACAGCAGCGGCTCATGGACGACGGCGGCGGTAGCTCATGGACGACGACGACGGCGGCTCCTGCCGGCGAGAGAAGTGGCCTCGGGTGGAAATGAAGGCGGGATTGGGATTGAAGGCGCCGAGTCCGCAGGGCACGGGAATTTTAGGGATTTTTTAGGGGGAGGGAAGCGATTTTTAGGGAGCTAAACGTGGGGGGGGGGGGGGGGGGTCCCGGGCTTTCTAAAAATCAGTTTTGGAAGGATTTTCAGGAAAGCGATTTTGAGAGAGCTATCAGCCCAAACAACCTAAAAGCAGCTATGACGGCTGGAATAGAGATTTTCCAGCCGCCAGAGCTGTGCCAAACAGAGCCTTTGTCCTTAACGTGTGTAGCTGTTTAATTGATTGTTTATTTTGTTTTGGTTCCTATGAGTTATTTTACCAATCTAATTAATCATATCTAATTTTAATGAGTCCCCTTTGTTTTTTCCTAGTTGGCTAACAAGTTAATTTACTTTCAATTCATTTGCCAATGGCCATTAAACTTAATTTATGACAGATTTTGGAGACTCCTAGCCTTTTAGCAGAGGGTTCGGCGGGCGTGAAGAACATATTTAGGCAAAAGCCGCCCCCTGCTGATGCTTCTACCGGCAGCTGCTGTTGAATCTGAAAACGGACATGGTAAATTAATTTTCAAGCTGTGTATGTTTTTTATTTTATTTTATGGTATGCAACTCTTGTACTAATTCTCAGTGGTTTAATAATGGTCAATTTCACTTTGTTGATTTACTCCTGTGCAATGTAAAAGAACAATTATCTCAAGGAGGGGGTAGCCATTATTTTTCATGATTTCCTGCTTATATCCTTAATATCTGGAGTTCAAAAAAAAATTTCTCTGATTTTTCAAGGGTATGTGCCCTTGCATGCTTGACTTTATGACAGCTATGGTATCCAAGGTATATTTTGTTATTATTGTTATTAAATTTGATTAAATTAGGTGGCAAATTAAATTATTATATTACTAATACAGTATAATAATAGACTTTTGGAGTCACTGTTCATTATTGGGGTACATTGGAAGATTTGATTGAAACCTGAAAAGGTTATCTTGTGAAAACGATAATTCAAAAATCGAATTCATTTCTGTGTCGTAATCAAGTTCCGAGAAGGATAATTGTCTTGAGAAAATCACAACGTAGAATGAAATCTACGTCTACATGAGCATGCGCACCAAACGCCAGAAACATCTCGTTGTTTGTTTGACGAACACGGGTTGAAAGATGACCGTCCTTTTTTTGTCTCCATGAAATACTAGTTTTATTTCTCAGGAGAAAGGATACAATTGATGACAAAAGGATTTGTCTCTTGCTCTCACAGCTCTAAAATACATTATTTATATTGTTGTTTCATAAATTGTCTGAGTTGAGAATGACAAATAAGAGCAACATGTGTCTAATGTCATTCAACACATGCGCCGAATAGTGCCTTGCTATTTGACGTAGCGCCAATTTCTGCAAATCGACGCATGAGTCGTGTAGTCCCACTATTTGGCATGACGTTTATTTCTACAAATCGACGCATGAGTCGTGAAATCACAACCCTAAATTGATGCTGCATCGAATACTATCTGATAGCATACTATTTTGATAAACACACCAATTTGATATTGCGTCGATTTGAAGCCGATTTCTGCAAATCGACGCATGTGTCAAATAGTCTCACTATTTGGTGCATGCATCAAAAAGTCCCTACTATTTGACGCTTAAGAGCATTTTATTGAAATCAACACATGCATCGAGTAGTCCTAATCCATGCAGTGGAAACCATTTTCACGAATTCAACGTCTTTGTCTAATCTTGTCAATTAAGGTTTGGTTCATAATCAACACGATCATGTATCCAATTTATGTGTGTTCTTAACATGTGATCCTATATGCTCATATCACGGTGGCCGCAGGACCAAATCTTTGAACACTTCTAGATCACGGGAAATTCTAATAATCTCTCACTTGAGCTAGAACGTATCAATCATAATCTCACAAACAATGAGCGTCATCTAATAATTCATCATTGCTATCTAAGTGATACAAGAGTTGGTAACTCATTGAAACCTGCAAGTGACCAATATTTCAGTGAAATCTAGTCCATTTATCCTTTACATCCAGACTGAACTCGAGCCATGTCACCCTCTTAATAATTTAATTTATGTTTTTCTATTCAAAGTAGACTATAAAAAATAAGTGAACTCAATATCATATATTGACTCAACTTAGCATGGTCATGTATTTCGTAGTCTCACTCCATCAAGGAGCCTATGAATGTAACTTATGTCATATAGGAGGACAAATCCTATCTACATCAACTCTCAATCACCTATATGATTTATAATGTACTCAATAATCACATTTATCATCAACCTTTCTCAAGGAAGACTTTAAATGACATCAAAATATGCTTCTCATGACGTAATGGCTGTAATTATTTTAGGTTAAAGAATCATATAAAACATTATCACTATGAGAACTACTTGTGACACGTTCATATAATAATCCACAAAGTAATCTTATGGTGGGTCTGTCCAGTGCAACTTTTTCTCTAATAAGTACTTGATGTCCAATATCATGACCTGTGAAACTCGATCATCGGCCAATCTCACACGCTAGTTTCAATATATCATCATTGCTCTAATTTTTGTATTGATACCTTGACCAGAGACTATTTAAGGATGATGCTTCATAATTAACACGAGATCTCTCATTCAAGTCATATACTTGAATTTATATGAAAACAAATATTTTAAGGACATTTATTATGTTATATTAATTTATCTATATAGCAAAATATATATATAGCCAAAAAACATGCCTTAAATGTAAGTGAAATAATATGTACAAGTTTTCACATTAACATAAAATTGACAAAGCCAAAATTCACAAGCCTCCCACTAGAGTTGATCATTCAGGTATCGAATACTCAATGACCAAGTATGGCAATCATGTTTGCTCTGAGGAAGAGCCTTTATCGGTATGTCTGCTATATTATCATTAGTCGGTACCATGCATATGTTTGTATCTCCTTGATCGACAATCTCTCGAATGAGTGGAACTGTCGAAGTATGTGCTTGAAGCGTTGATGAGATCTAGATTTCTTAACTTATGCAATTGCATCGTTGTTGTGACAATAAAGAGTCACCAGATCAACAATGTTAGAAACTACATTATGCTCGTCAATGAATTTCCTAATTTATACTGTCTCATTCGCCGCATTAGTAGCAGCAATATACTCGGTCTCTATTGTAGAATCGACAACTGTTTTTACTTCGAACTCTTTCATCTCATAATGCCTTCATTAAGGCAAAATACAAAATCTGACTGAGACTTTTAGCCGTCTCTATCAGTTTGGAAGCTAGCATCTGTGTGTCCTTTTACAACGAGTTCTTTCTCACCACCAAATACCAATAATACATTATTAGTCCTTCTCAAGTACTTTATAATATTCTTAACTGTCGTTTAGTGACCTTCACCTGGATCAGATTGATATCTGCTAGTCATGTTTAAAGCATATGGAATATCGGGACGACTACATAACATTGCATATATGATTGATTCAATTGCATAAGCATATGGAACAAACTTCAGATATCCTTTTCTTCCAAGGATTTAGTACATTGGCTTAGAGAGATTTACACTATGTGACTTATGTAAAAATTCTTTTTTAGACTCAAGTATGTTGAACCGCTTCAACAACTTTTTGATGTATGTACTTTGGGTCAAACTCATCAGCTTCCTTGATCTATTTATATAAATCTTTATATCAAATATAGAAGTTTCTTCTCCCAAGTTCTTCATAGAAAAGCAGCCTGTTATCATATTCCTAACAATTTATATGGATGAAATGTCATTCTCAATTAATAGTATGTCATCTACATGTAATATCAGGAATACAATAGTGCTCCTACTAACCAATTTTTTTGATTTTCTCATCAAAACAAAGATTCCAACTTCGAAAAACTTGCTTCAATCTATAAATGGATCTCTACAACACATATTTTAGTGACTTCACTTAGAGTTACAAATCCCTCTAGTTGTGTCGTGTACACATCATTAAGGAGGTTTTCATTAAGTGTTGCAGTATGGAGATCGGGCGGTCTGCCGGCTTGTGTCTAGCGGTTTGGAGACCGGGCGGTCTGGCGGTTTCACTCTGGCAGCTTGGTAGTCAGGCGGTCTGGCGACTTCTCTCCAGCGGCTTGGTAGCCGATAGGTTACTGATTGGAGACCGGGCGGTCTGGCGGTTTGACGCAGTTAACTTGATGACCGGGCGGTCTAGCGGGCTCTCCTAGCGGCTTCACTTCTTTATAGTAGTAGTCGGACGGTTAGCCTATTCGTCTAACCGCGCGGCTTGTGCGGTCTGATTTTATGTATAGTCGGTTGTAACATTATTTATTTTTCCCACATTGTTTTTTGTAATCTCTTCTCTCTCCTCCATTCTATAAAAGGGATGTTATACCTTTGTAATACTCACTTTTTTGGATAAAAAATATTCTGTTATTCCAAATTTCGGTCTTTTTCTTTCTAGTTCGCACATGGTATTAGAGGACTCAATATTTTCCTCCTGATTCTGTTCGCGCGACCTTTCTCCTCTTTATTCGCACGACCTGTCTATGTTCGCGCGACCTGTCTTCGCGCGATCTGACTTCGAGCGGTCTTTTCTATTCTATTCGCGCGGCCTGTTTGCGCGCGATCTGTCTTGGCGCGACCTATCTTCGCGCGGTCTCTTCTCTTTGAACTCTCTGTTCACGCAACCTGTCTCTGTTCGCGCAACCTGTCTCTGTTCGCGCAACCTGTCTCTGTTCGCGCAACCTGTCTCAGCGTGACCTGCCTTCGCGAATTGTCTCTTCGCTTTGTTTGTGTGGCCTGTCTTCTGTTCGCGCGGTCTCTTCTCCTTGATCTCTTTGTTCGTGCGGCCTGTTTTCTATTCGCGCGGTCTCTTCTCCTTGATCGCGCGACCTGCCTTCGCGGCCTTATTTCTGCTCTCCTCTCTTCTTTGGCCCTCTCTGATACCTCTACCACTACTACTCCTGTGGCCCACCCTCCTCATCCTCCTTCTACTCCTTCGGGAAATCTTGGCACCGTTTCCAAACTCATCAATTCCAATTACCCAGACTAGAGTGTCTCATTCACCTTTCTCCTTCGCTCACAACGCAAACATCATCATCTCACTGATGACTCTCTTCCTCCAAATTTCGATCTCTTTGATGATTGGGATGCTAGCGACGCACTAGTTCGCACTTGGTTGGCTAACAGCCTTTCTAATGAGTGCCTCCCTGTCATCCATCATGATGAAATAGTGAAGGTTGTGTGGCTTCATCTTGCCGCTCTCTACTCAAAAGGGGCTCAGACATCTCGCATCTATACTCTGTATGTGGACCTCTTTGCCCGTCCCTCCATGTCCCCTGCTGCTGCTTACCAACAGGTTCAGGCTCTCGGAGCCGAGATTCTCCAGAATCGCTCCTTCTCTGCGTATCTGGCCGAGCAACACAAACACTTCCAGGAGCTTCTGGTTGTGTGCTATCTTCTACGACTTCCTGAGTCTTATGACATGATCCGTCAACAGATCTTTGGCGAAGCGGACTCTCCTACCTTGGATGCCACTACTGCCCGCATCGTCGCGGTTACCTCTCTGCTTCAACGTCCGTTGTTATCCTCCCCTCCTCAACCGGACAACTGCTCACCAGACTCAGTGGGGTGGCTCTGGTAGTCGCAGCCACCAATCCGACGGGCGTGGTCCTTCCCTCTTTCTCTGCTCTCACTGTGGCCGCACCGTGTGAAAACCCTAAAGCAGGTCTTCCCCAAATGATAGGAGGCATAATCAGAAGTTTTCAAATTTGAGTCACAGTAGTACACAATCAGAAATGAACCATTTTATTTATTTATTTATTTACATCATGTACAATTACAAATCTAGGAATAATAATAGATTCAATAATCGCACTCGCACTTTGGGTTTGCAATTCGATGATTCTCTTGGCATTCCCCGATACCGACAAAGATCTTCAACCATACCTTCGCCAGTTCTTTCGGCGGAATCCTCTGTGGTGCGCTGGGACTTGCTCCTGCTGCCTAAAAACATGGAATTCAACTGGATTAGTCATACAAATATGACTATGTGAGACAATTAATTCGTGAAACAGTTCTACATGCAGTAAACGGGTGATAGCAATATGCTTATAATACAATAAATAATTTAGGTGAAGATATACGTATGTGTGTTTTCTTCTTGAAACCCACCCTTTTAATTACATATTATAGGAAATACTTAGGTATGCAACTTGAATTGGCCACACCCCCGAAGGGCGATGATGTAGGCCTCTACCGTGGACGTGCTAAGGACTAGGGAAATAAGCGGACGCCTTACTAACTCCACTATCGCACTCACACAAACTCTAACCGCTGCGCACTCGCAAACAAAATATCACAGTTTAGCAACGCACGGTAGCCACACCGCTGAAAGGTCGGACTAACGACTATAGGTCGAAGTCCTTCCTAGGCAAAGGGACCCACCCGGTCCGGACAAGCGAAGTTGTACCAAAGAGTCTACCAAAAGAGCGATCGAGAAGTTGTAGTTCTCTCCCAACAAAAATACGGGGTTCGCCAAACCCTTCCGGAAAATAACGCGATTAAGATAAGTGCAAAAATCTAAAGGAAAACCACGAAGAATCTAACGATTCAAATCCAACGCGTAAATCGTCCAACCACTAGAACACCAAGAGGGAAATCACACTTGAGTGGAGAGGTTCGTTACCCAAGTCGGAATAGATGATTCCGACTATCTTCAAAGGATCACTCTTCCGCGGTTCCGCCGGAGTTGCGCCGGATGGAGAGATAGTTCGTCCGCCTTGGCCGCTTCACACCGGTACCCGGATTCCACGTCGTTGAAGATAAACCTTCTCGGAAAACACCCACAAGGAGGGGAGTGGTCGGCCCCCTAGTTCTCAAGGAGGAGTTCGGGTGGGGAGCTTAAAGGGGGTGGCCGGCCTTTTGGAGGTGGAGCTCGGGTTGGGGGTTGGAGGAGAGGCGGCGGCTAAAGGAGAGGGTGGAAGAGGGCGGCCGGAAATAGGGAAAGGAAGAAGAGAGAGGTTGGCGGTTTTGGAAGAGGAAGGAGGTGAAGGGTGGCCGAATGGAGAGAGGAAGAGGATGAAGGAGGGGGGCGGCTAAGAGAGGAAGAGAGAGAGGGAGAAGATTAGGAAAGTTTAGGGTTAAGCTTTTTCTTCATTCAATAATCCTTCATCAAAACACTACATGCCTATATATAGGCTTAACTCTAAGTTTTGGCTATATGTAGCCCAATTAAAATGACAAACATAAAGGCTACATGCAGCCCAAATAAAAATAAAAATACTCCAAATAAAAATTAAAACAAGCTAAATGGAAAATGCTCTCAAGCTAAGAAATGGAAGAAGTGCAACTAGCTATTTGTCTTGCGCCGAGGGCGGAGATTGTAGCGTTGCTCCATATGAACGCCATGACGTCGCAAGTCCTTTGTTGGAGACGAAGGAGGGTCGTCCGTTAGCGTGCCGTCATCAACAACTTGGGGGCCGTCGTCTCCATCAATCCTCCCCCGCTTGAAAGGACTCATCACCGATGAGTTGGCCTGAAGATACCGTCGTAGAAGAACACCATCCAATAGAGCGATCTCGGCTTCCGGAAGCCAAGAGTCATCAGAAGCGGGGCGATCACGCCAACGAATCAAGTAGCGGCGCACATCGCCATCTGCAGTGGGAAACACATCATCTTGGAGAATCCTGTCTGGCAAAAACGCTGTCCTGGCAAACCTGGGAAAAGCATTAGGCAGCAAAGGAGGAAAATCTATATCATCAACATTTAGCGTACCTCCATTGGAGACCGGCGGAGAGAGAGATCCCTTACCCCACTCAACCCCATACCCATGAGAATCTGTAGTGGAACTAAACGGACAGGAAGATAATTCTAGTGGCGGAGCAATATATGGCGTTAAATCCGAAACATTAAAAACAGGGGAAATACCCCAATCAGTTGGTAATTCCAAAAGAAATGCATTGTCTCCTAACCTCTTCAAAATCCGAAAAGGTCCCGCTCGCCGATCCGCTAACTTTTTTAAGGTGCCCGTAGGCAACCGTTCAGGGATGAGACGCACCATGACTAAATCGCCTACTTTCAAGTGAGACACTCGCTTATGTGCGTTGGCATTAACTTGATAGGATGCGTATTGAGTGGTAAGCGTTTCATTTATGTGCTTGTGCAGATCATGGATGTGAGAGGCAAAATCCTGTGCAAATTGACTTGACTTAAAAGATGGCGGTAACGGAATCAAGTCAAGTGGCACGAGTGCTTTATAACCGTGCACGATCTCATTTGGGGACAAGCCTGTGGACCTATTTTTGGAATTATTATACGCTAACGGAGCATGAGGGAGGATAAGGTCCCATGTACCCTTGTGGTCTCCCACAAGGCATCGGAGCAAACTACCTAAACTTCTGTTTACAACTTCGGTTTGCCCATCCGTCTGCGGGTGGTAAGCTGAAGAGAATAGAAGTTTGGTGCCCATAATCCTCCACAGGGTCTTCCAAAAATAACTAGTAAACTTCACATCCCGATCGGTAACTATAGATTTAGGAACACCACGATGGCCAACTACCTCTTTGAAATACAATTGAGCAACGTGTGACGCATCGTTGGTTTTGTTGCACGCAATAAAATAGGCCATTTTGGAAAAACGGTCTACAACAACTAAGATAGAGTCGTGACGTCTAAATGTGATTGGGAGGCCGAGAATGAAATCCATGCTAACGTCTTCCCAAGGGATAGAAGGAATCGGGAGAGGGGTATAAAGCCCCGCATTTGTTTTGTTCCCCTTAGCCAGTTGGCACGCACGACAACTTCCCACGATTTTACTAACCATGGCCTGCCAATAGAACTTATCTTCAACTAACGTGATCGTCTTGTCACGGCCGAAATGTCCACCTAGCCCTCCACTATGCAATTCCCACACTATGAAGTGTCGTAGGGAGGAACGGGGAATGCATAGCTTCGCATGGTTAAATAAATAATCGTCCCGAATATAAAACGAGGTAATGGTTGTAGGCAAGTCGTCCTGAGTGTTGAAATAGATGTCCTTGAAATCTGGACAGTTGACGTACTCATCCTTAATCCTATCGAAGCCAATCACCTTAACCTCTAGCGTGGATAAAAGTAACGATACACGACTGAGAGCGTCGGCTATGCGGTTGAGAGTTCCCTTAAGGTGCTTGATAATGAAGGTGTACTCCTGGAGATAGGAGACCCACTTGGCATGCCTAGGACTAACCTTAGTTTGCGAGTTAATAAATCTTAACGCTTCATGATCAGATTGGATGACAAACTCCTTAGGAAGTAAATAATGCCGCCAATGTTGGAGGCATCTAATGACCGCGTAAAACTCCTTATCATAATTGGAATAATTTAATTTGGGGCCCGCCAACTTCTCGCTAAAATATCCCACAGGGTGGCCTTCCTGGCTCAATACGCCGCCAATTCCCACTCCTGACGCGTCACATGACAACTCGAAAACTTTAGAAAAATCCGGAAGTCGCAAGAGGGGGGCTTCCGACATGCGCGCTTTAATTAATTGGAACGCTCTAGCAGCCAAGTTCGTCCATGTAAATTCACCTTTTTTCATGCACTCGGTGATGGGGGCCATAATGCTACTAAAATCCTTAATAAACCTCTGATAGAAAGTAGCGAGCCCGTGAAAACTCCTAACATCCCGAATGTTGGCGGGCTTCGGGCCAATCCCTAATGGCTTGCACCTTCTTGGGATCCACATGAATCCCCTTCGAACTAACGATATACCCGAGGAACTCCACCGAGGTCACATGAAAAGTGCATTTCTTAATGTTTACGAACAACTTCTCCGATCTCAGCGTGGTAAGGATGGTTTTTAGATGTGACTCGTGATCGATCGTGGAGGTGCTAAAAACCAAGATATCGTCAAAATATACCACGATGAATTTTCCCATATAGGGTTGGAAGACGTGGGTCATCATCCTCGAAAACGTGCTCGGCGCATTGGACAACCCAAACGGCATAACTAACCACTCGTAGAGCCCATCCTTAGACTTAAATGCGGTTTTCCACTCGTCCCCTTCCCTAATGCGGATCTGATGGTAGCCACTCCTAAGGTCCAATTTTGAGAAGATCGTGGCACCGGCTAGCATGTCCAACAAATCGTCCAAGCGGGGGTTGGGAAACCGGTACTTAATAGAGATCTTATTTATGGCTCTACTATCCACGCACATCCTCCACGAACCGTCTTTCTTGGGGGCAAGTAAGGCGGGAACGGCACACGGGCTCATGCTGTGGCGAATAAAACCCTTGTTCAATAAGTCCGAAATCTGAGTTTGCAACTCTAAGTGCGCGGAGGGGTTTAGACGATAATGCGGGAGGTTGGGCAAAGAGGAGCCCGGAATGAAATCAATGGCATGCTGGATGTCCCGCACGGGGGGTAACTCAGACGGTAGCTCGTCCGGATACACATCCACAAACTCATCTAAGAGTTTTCTCAGCGCCGGCGGCAAATTCTCAAACGTCGCCGCATCTTCCTTAACTTGCAGACATACTAAAGCATAGAGGACACCGTCTACAAAGGTAGTACGCCTCAATTCTTTCTTCCCAATCAGACTCAAAGTTTTCTTCTCGACCGGAACGACCGTGTCCTTGGAGGGGACCGAAGGATCCTTTGGCGGAGCGGGTTTAAAGATAATGGTTCGGCCATTAAATTTAAACTCATAAGTATTGGCTCGACCAAAGTGGGTTACGTCATGATCAAATAACCAAGGGCGACCCAGCAAAATGTGACAAGCATCCATTGGGATGACGTCACACCAAATCTGCTCAGAATAAGCTTTGATGGTAAGGGGTACCAAACATCGCTTCGACACTGGGAGGGACGACTTGTTTACCCATGCCACCTTATAAGGGTGAGGGTGTGGCTCGGCAACGAGAGACATACGCTTCACCGCGGCTTCAGAAATAACGTTCATGCAACTACCGCTATCGATGATCAACCTACACCACTTCTCGCCACTCTTAAAATTCAACGTGAAAATGTTCGTCCTATTCCAGTCATCTAAAGCTCGTGGGGTCGCCCGGATACACCTCATAACCATCATATGAGAGTCACCCTCCATATCACTTGGCACTCCGTCCGACTCGCTCTCCTCTCCCGCCTCGTAAGTAAGGTCGTCTGGCCCACCAGTGGAATCTAACAAGGCTAACGGTTTGGGTTTAGTAGGGCAATCACTAGCATAGTGTCCTTGGATCCCGCAAGTGAAACAGGTGACATTCGTTCTGTTGACCCTACCCACTGGGACTCTCTCACCAGAGGGGTTTCGATTATTCCTAGCCGTCACAACTATGGAAGTCGAGTCAGGGGACTGATATTTTCCTTTGTCCTTATAGGTGGAGGTGGGTGGCGGTCCTAAGATGGACTTGCCCTTTTGGAACGAGCGAGTCTTACCCTTAAGCACATTATGCTTCTCTATGTCCAAGGCAGCGTTGAATGTGACGTGCAAGTCGGTGTGACCATAACGCAGAAGTTTTCCTTGGATATCGGGGTTCAGTCCTTTATGAAATCTGGAGAGGGTGACCTCGGGCATCTCTTTCGCGTCACACCTAACCATCATGTCCTTCAGCAGGCTCATGTACTCAGAGACCGACCTAGTCCCTTGCTTAAGGGTAGCTAAATCATCGAACATCTGTGTTCGATGGTACGTGGGGACGTACTGCTCTGTAAGCCTAGCCTTCATGTCATCCCAACCAATGGGCAACGCACCGTTCTCGACCCTCAAACGGCGTTCCTCATTTAGCCAAAAAATTTTAGCACGCCCTAACAACTTCATCCTAGCTACTCGCACCTTATCCGCGTCATTCAGAGCATACCACTCGAAATAACATTCGATCTCCATGACCCAGTCCTGGAAGACTTGGGGGTCCCCCAATCCATCATAGGATGGTGGCTTAACTCGGACGGCCCGAGTAAGGTCAAACTCGTAAGGTGCTCGAGGAGCGTGCTCATTAGGAGGGTGGGGGTAAGGATTGTGGTTTTCTCCCACCCGTTGGTGAGGGGGTTGATTACGGGGACCCCCTTGTTGTAATCCCATGACGTGAAGAGCCTCCCTAATAGCCGTCATTTGCTCCGTGAAATCCTGACGGAGTTCCTCAATCTCCGTGAGGGCACGACCCTCAGCCCGTTCATCATCCATATGAGAAGATGACGGAGGGTATTCCGTACCTAGCCTAGTGCGCATGCACAAGAGAAGATAGCAGACTAAGATAGACCAAAGAAGGATTTAATCCCGCTTGTTGAGTAAACAAAAATATTTTTTTTTGATTTTCTTGCTGGAAATAAAATGAGGATGATTAAAAAATTTTTTGGGATTTTTTTGCTGAAAAATAAGAAATCTACACCGCTATTGGCAGACCAGAAATAATTTTTTTTTGTGATTTTTGACAACAAACGAGCATGCAACAGTGCGGGCTACGCGCAAAAATAACAGGGGGGGATGCCAATTAAAAAATTGACAAGAACCGCCTCTGATACCAAATTGATGTAGGCCTCTACCGTGGACGTGCTAAGGACTAGGGAAATAAGCGGACGCCTTACTAACTCCACTATCGCACTCACACAAACTCTAACCGCTGCGCACTCGCAAACAAAATATCACAGTTTAGCAACGCACGGTAGCCACACCGCTGAAAGGTCGGACTAACGACTATAGGTCGAAGTCCTTCCTAGGCAAAGGGACCCACCCGGTCCGGACAAGCGAAGTTGTACCAAAGAGTCTACCAAAAGAGCGATCGAGAAGTGGTAGTTCTCTCCCAACAAAAATACGGGGTTCGCCAAACCCTTCCGGAAAATAACGCAATTAAGATAAGTGCAAAAATCTAAAGGAAAACCACGAAGAATCTAACGATTCAAATCCAACGCGTAAATCGTCCAACCACTAGAACACCAAGAGGGAAATCACACTTGAGTGGAGAGGTTCGTTACACAAGTCGGAATAGATGATTCCGACTATCTTCAAAGGATCACTCTTCCGCGGTTCCGCCGGAGTTGCGCCGGATGGAGAGATAGTTCGTCCGCCTTGGCCGCTTCACACCGGTACCCGGATTCCACGTCGTTGAAGATAACCCCTTCTCGGAAAACACCCACAAGGAGGGGAGTGGTCGGCCCCCTAGTTCTCAAGGAGGAGTTCGGGTGGGGAGCTTAAAGGGGGTGGCCGGCCTTTTGGAGGTGGAGCTCGGGTTGGGGGTTGGAGGAGAGGCGGCGGCTAAAGGAGAGGGTGGAAGAGGGCGGCCGGAAATAGGGAAAGGAAGAAGAGAGAGGTTGGCGGTTTTGGAAGAGGAAGGAGGTGAAGGGTGGCCGAATGGAGAGAGGAAGAGGATGAAGGAGGGGGGCGGCTAAGAGAGGAAGAGAGAGAGGGAGAAGATTAGGAAAGTTTAGGGTTAAGCTTTTTCTTCATTCAATAATCCTTCATCAAAACACTACATGCCTATATATAGGCTTAACTCCAAGTTTTGGCTATATGTAGCCCAATTAAAATGACAAACATAAAGGCTACATGCAGCCCAAATAAAAATAAAAATACTCCAAATAAAAATTAAAACAAGCTAAATGGAAAATGCTCTCAAGCTAAGAAATGGAAGAAGTGCAACTAGCTATTTGTCTTGCGCCGAGGGCGGAGATTGTAGTGTTGCTCCATATGAACGCCATGACGTCGCAAGTCCTTTGTTGGAGACGAAGGAGGGTCGTCCGTTAGCGTGCCGTCATCAACAACTTGGGGGCCGTCGTCTCCATCAGGCGAAATTGTAGGCTCACCCCTACTGGTGAATCCATCAGTAGATGCCTCTACATCATAGGATTCTAAACCTTCGTATTTCCTTATGCCATATTGTATGTTTTATTATCTTTCTTACGCGTTAAAATAAGATATATGAATAATATAATTTCCCCTCAGAAAATGTTTGTATCGCTATAATTTTCCCCTCGCCCACATTGCTTTGATTAGCGATATTTCATTGAGTTTTAAACTCATATGCACAGGCAGTGTTCTTGGAAATAAAATAACATGAAAGTACGTGAATAAACATAATTCAAGAAATAAAATACTCACCATTGCTTTGCTTTTACCCTTATCCTTTCCTGTATTATTACCCTGATTATCACGGGACGCCATCCTCGCTTGTCCTAGTCTGGGAAACCACTGAAATAAGATGCACAAGTCGGGTTGCGTCTCGCTTTACTCATAGTATAATATGTTAGGATAATTATTGATTACTAACAACTTCGAATCGTAGAAATCGATCAATCGAAAAAATAAAAGAAAAAAGCCTCAAAAACAGCCCTCAATTAGTGTTGGACAGTCATAAAATAGCTCCAATGGGCCAAACCAGCCCCAAATGGACTTCTCGTCCTCTCAACCTGCTGTCCAGTCACTAATCAGCACAACCAGTATCAAAAAGTAGCATAAAACAGCCTCCAAGAGTAATTATACAAACAGCCCAACCAGCAGCTATAGACACAATCCAAACAACCCAAAATAAAGCAATTTCTGTAGGTAACATAAACCAGCCCAAAATCAGTGAACTTCTGAAGTACTTTCAGCTTATGACAGAAGGTAAGAGAGGGGGAGAAGCATGCTTACAGCGGGAGAAAGAGGAAGAAGGATGTTACGCAATCGATCTCTGTAGGACTTCGTAGAAGCAGCAGCCCTAACAGGTTCAACACAGTCCAACCGAAGGCACGGAAAGGCAGCAGCGGCAAAAAGAACAAGGTACAGCAGTTAAGAAAACAGAGTCCCGAAGAAAGAGGAGTAT
Organism: Platanthera zijinensis; assembly: GCA_039513925.1. NCBI lineage: Eukaryota > Viridiplantae > Streptophyta > Magnoliopsida > Asparagales > Orchidaceae > Platanthera > Platanthera zijinensis. The sequence continues at coordinate 52,705,558 of CM077082.1, forward strand.
GCAATAGCAGCGGTAACGTAAGGCACAGCCAGGGAACAAAATATACCGATAATCAAACAGCGACGGCTCCGGCAGCTTAAAGAAGAAGATTGGAGGAGCGGCAGCCCGAATCGGCCTGGCAGCACCGTCGACCTAGCAGGATCGGCGGCGCAAAGGCAGCGCAAGACCGAGCACAGCACCGAGAAGGGGTAAAGAAGAAGAGAGTTCTCGATCGACTGGAGCAGCCAGAGGGAGAAGGCGACGGAGAAGAAATACGCGCAGGAGCAGGAGATCGACGAAAGCAGTGCGGAAGAAGCAATAGCCCGGCTTCATTTTATAACAGTGATTAAGCGGCTAAGCGGCAAGGTGAAGCCAAGCACCGCTCCAGGTGTACTGAACCGAACCCAAGTTTTAATAACAAGCAGCCAGCTCAACCTCTGTTTAATAACAAGCAGCCAGCTTATCTTCAAAACAGCCAGCACACAGCCAAACAGCCAGCAAGATGTTAAAGCAAATAAATTGTTAAGACAGCAAGCCTTCATCGAACTCAACCTCAGCCCAGCAAGAGAAAAGGGCCAAACATGTAGAATGTTCCCAAAAGTCCAACTCAGTGAATACTTAAATCAAGATCCATCAATTCAGCCCACATGAAGAAATTCAGCAAGCTCAAAGAAATAACTAAAAACAATTATACCAAAATAGCAATGAAAATCACCCAAAACTCAAACTTAAACGAACTAAAAAATAAAATATGAAATCAAACACAAAAGTAAAATCGTACTGCCATTATATTATCATCATTGAGGAAAGCAAAACTTTTAAAACATATAAAAATAAACTAAACGTTATATGTTTATTTTTTGGTTCGTCACAATCATCCCTCCTTAAAGAAGTTTTCGCCCTCGAAAACGTAACCTGCGAAAATAAAACTATTTCTTGTGATAAGGTTCTAAGTTAAAAGCTCGGGGCATAATCATTCGTTCTTCTGGGACATCAGGAAGAGGAGTTGAAGTCTGAACAGGAGCGGAAGGAGCCAAAGATACCGGTGCCGGTGCAGGTGTCGATGCTAGAGACTCGGCATACATTTGATGTAGTTGAAGTGGAAGTGGAGGTCCTTGCGTACTGGAGGCTTTGTTTAAGATTTTTGGACAATGCTTCTTGGTATGCCCTGGTTGACGACAATAGTAGCAAGCACCAATTAAGCACTCTCCGCGATGAAAACGACCACACTTCGCACACTTTGTTGCAGTTACTTGAGTTGTATTTGACGGAGCAGTTTGTAATGCCTTTGTTTCTTGGCTGCCTTGTACGTCGTGTTGAGTTGGCGTTTCAGGTGCTTTTCGTTTCCCACTTTCGCGAGACTTCTGCGATTTACTTTGGTCAATTTCCACCAGTCTCGCTCGCTCGACTAACTTTCCGTATTCAAGAATATCCAGGGGTACGAGCAAATTACGGATATCATCATGCAGGCCTTGTTGAAATAGTCGACAACGATCTTCTTCCGTCGTTACCAGAGACTCGGCATAATATGCAAGTTTAGAAAATTCTGCCTCGTATTGCAGTATTGATTTGGTTCCCTGAACCAGTCGCAGAAATTGATCGTGCAGGACTCTCTTCTCAGACCGTGGCACAAACCAGTTGGTGAATTCGTGCAGAAAATTTGTCCATGGTATGTGCTCTCGTCTGGCGACTTTTGTAGCCACAAGATTATTCCACCAACGCTTGGCTGCTCCTTCTAATAAAAATGATGCTAGCTCAACTTTTCGATCCTCCGGGCAGCGCATGACTTGGAATATAGTTTCGATACGAAGTATCCAATCTTCAGTTTCTAATGGGGACAATCCTCCGACAAATGTTGGTGGTTTTAAATCCAAAAATTGTTTAAGGTCGTAATCGAGTTGTCGATGATAGGATGTAGGGGCAACCATGTCAAAAGGAGGATTAGGAGGAGGGTTTGTTTGTTGTTGGCGAGGCTGTTGAGGGTTAGGATCAACTTGTGGTACTGGGGGTACAAGTGTAGCTAACGTTGGAAATACCAACTTAATAGCTTCCGCTATTGCTAATACAAATGCAGAAGGGTTCCTTGGTTGATGGCCATTGTCACTTTCCTCCGATCTCGTTCCTTGTTGAACTTCCCGTTCCTCGCGATCCTCCTGGCGGCGTCGACTGGAATAGACTCGAATAGGTTCCTAGAAGGGAAGGGAATGCAATTTCTTTTAGGTTACATCTTATGCCCGAGTACTCTCTATGACACAATATTTTGAAAACAAACCTCCCTCTGATACCAATTGTGAAAACCCTAAAGCAGGTCTTCCCCAAATGATAGGAGGCATAATCAGAAGTTTTCAAATTTGAGTCACAGTAGTACACAATCAGAAATGAACCATTTTATTTATTTATTTATTTACATCAGGTACAATTACAAATCTAGGAATAATAATAGATACAATAATCGCACTCGCACTTTGGGTTTGCAATTCGATGATTCTCTTGGCATTCCCCGATACCGACAAAGATCTTCAACCATACCTTCGCCAGTTCTTCCGGCGGAATCCTCTGTGGTGCGCTGGGACTTGCTCCTGCTGCCTAAAAACATGGAATTCAACTGGATTAGTCATACAAATATGACTATGTGAGACAATTATTTCGTGAAACAGTTCTACATGCAGTAAACGGGTGATAGCAATATGCTTACAATACAATAAACAATTTAGGTGAAGATATACGTATGTGTGTTTTCTTCTTGAAACCCACCCTTTTAATTACATATTATAGGAAATACTTAGGTATGCAACTTGAATTGGCCACACCCCCGAAGGGCGAAATTGTAGGCTCACCCCTACTAGTGAATCCATCAGTAGATGCCTCTACATCATAGGATTCTAAACCTTCGTATTTCCTTATGCCATATTGTATGTTTTATTATCTTTCTTACGCGTTAAAATAAGATATATGAATAATATAATTTCCCCTCAGAAAATGTTTGTATCACTATAATTTTCCCCTCGCCCACATTGCTTTGATTAGCGATATTTCATTGAGTTTTAAACTCATATGCACAGGCAGTGTTCTTGGAAATAAAATAACATGAAAGTACGTGAATAAACATAATTCAAGAAATAAAATACTCACCATTGCTTTGCTTTTACCCTTATCCTTTCCTGTATTATTACCCTGATTATCACGGGACGCCATCCTCGCTTGTCCTAGTCTGGAAAACCACTGAAATAAGATGCACAAGTCGGGTTGCGTCTCGCTTTACTCATAGTATAATATGTTAGGATAATTATTGATTACTAACAACTTCGAATCGTAGAAATCGATCAATCGAAAAAATAAAAGAAAAAAGCCTCAAAAACAGCCCTCAATTAGTGCTGGACAGTCATAAAATAGCTCGAATGGGCCAAACCAGCCCCAAATTGACTTCCCGTCCTCTCAACCTGCTGTCCAGTCACTAATCAGCACAACCAGTATCAAAAAGTAGCATAAAACAGCCTCCAAGAGTAATTATACAAACAGCCCAACCAGCAGCTATAGACACAATCCAAACAACCCAAAATAAAGCAATTTCTGTAGGTAACATAAACCAGCCCAAAATCAGTGAACTTCTGAAGTACTTTCAGCTTATGACAGAAGGTAAGAGAGGGGGAGAAGCATGCTTACAGCGGGAGAAAGAGGAAGAAGGATGTTACGCAATCGATCTCTGTAGGACTTCGTAGAAGCAGCAGCCCTAACAGGTTCAACACAGTCCAACCGAAGGCACGGAAAGGCAGCAGCGGCAAAAAGAACAAGGTACAGCAGTTAAGAAAACAGAGTCCCGAAGAAAGAGGAGTATGCAATAGCAGCGGTAACGTAAGGCACAGCCAGGGAATAACATATACCGATAATCAAACAGCGACGGCTCCGGCAGCTTAAAGAAGAAGACTGGAGGAGCGGCAGCCCGAATCGGCCTGGCAGCACCGTCGACCTAGCAGGATCGGCGGCGCAAAGACAGCGCAAGACCGAGCACAGCACCGAGAAGGGGTAAAGAAGAAGAGAGTTCTCGATCGACTGGAGCAGCCAGAGGGAGAAGGCGACGGAGAAGAAATACGCGCAGGAGCAGGAGATCGACGAAAGCAGTGCGGAAGAAGCAATAGCCCGGCTTCATTTTATAATAGTGATTAAGCGGCTAAGCGGCAAGGTGAAGCCAAGCACCGCTCCAGGTGTACTGAACCGAACCCAAGTTTTAATAACAAGCAGCCAGCTCAACCTCTGTTTAATAACAAGCAGCCAGCTTATCTTCAAAACAGCCAGCACACAGCCAAACAGCCAGCAAGATGTTAAAGCAAATAAATTGTTAAGACAGCAAGCCTTCATCGAACTCAACCTCAGCCCAGCAAGAGAAAAGGTCCAAACATGTAGAATGTTCCCAAAAGTCCAACTCAGTGAATACTTAAATCAAGATCCATCAATTCAGCCCACATGAAGAAATTCAGCAAGCTCAAAGAAATAACTAAAAACAATTATACCAAAATAGCAATGAAAATCACCCAAAACTCAAACTTAAACGAACAAAAAAATAAAATATGAAATCAAACACAAAAGTAAAATCGTACTGCCATTATATTATCATCATTGGGGAAAGCAAAACTTTTAAAACATATAAAAATAAACTAAACGTTATATGTTTATTTGTTGGTTCGTCACACACCGGCCATACGGTTGATCGCTGCTGGATGAAACATCCACATCTTCGCCCCTCTGGGGATGCTTCCACCTCCTCTTCAAGCATTCTGCCTCCGTGGTCACATCTTCAAGTAGTGCCCACGTCGTTACTCAAGGTAAACGACTGATCGACTCTGGCGCTACCAATCATATGACCGGTAATGCTCAGTGTTTTTCTCTCCTAGAAACACATGAGCGGTTTCCCCCTGTCTTTATTGTGGATGTCTCTCCCTCACCGGTCAATGGGACGGGAGTGGTTCAAGTCACTCTGTCTCTTTGCTTGGAGGATACTCTCTACGTGCCAAAGTTTCTTTGCAATTTATTATCTGTAACTACTCTTTGCAAGCAACTACAGTGTTCCGTCACATTCACTCCTACTTCGTGTTCTTTTCAGGATTCGGGCTCCCAACGGATGATTGCTACTAGGACTGAGAGAGGCGACCTCTACTTCCTCGACAACGTTTTTGCTTTGTCCGCCTTCTCCTCCTCTTCTACAGACCTTTTGCAATGGCATCTTCTCCTTGGTCATCCTCCTCCATGGCTTCTTCGTCAGCTTCTGTCCCACCTCCCTTCGCACAGTCCTCCTCTCAACTGTGACGCATGTCAGCTTGGCAAGCATCACCGCTCCTCCTTCCCACCAAAGCAAGGCCGTGGATTTTCCCGTCCATTTGACCTTGTTCACTCCGATGTCTGGGGTCCTGCTCCTACCCTCACAATAGGTCGGGGTACTTTATATTTTGTAACTTTTATTGATGATTTCTCACGATGTACGTGAGTGTACCTTTTAAAGGATCGCTCTGAATTATTCTCTGTATGGACATTTTTTTATTTTATGATTAAAACTCAGTTTGATGTCTCTATTAAAATCTTTTGCTCTGATAATGCCAAAGAATATCTTAGTCATGATTTTTCCTCTTTCTGTATGCAAAATGGGATTGTTCATCAAACTAGCTGTGTCTATACCTTACAACAAAATGGTGTGGCGGAACGCAAAAATCGTCACCTCCTTGATGTCGCTCGCACTCTAATGACACAGATGCAGGTTCCTCGCTCCTATTGAGGCTATGTCGTTCTCATCTTCTGCTATCTCATCAATCGCATTCCCTCCACGTTTCTCCACGGTCAAACCTCATTCTTCATTCTCTATCCGGGCAAGGATCCGTTTCCTCTCCCTCTGCGTATCTTTGGGTGCACGACTTTTGTGCACGCTCCCTCCGCCACCCGTGACAATCTCTCCCCATGTGCCACCAAATGTGTTTTCTGGGTTACTCTACCACTCAGAAAGGTTATTGTTATTTTGACCATGTTCTTCGCAATCAGTTCGTCTCCGTAGATGTAACCTTCTTCGAAAATGCGTCCTATTTCTCTCGCGACTGCTCCTTTCCTCCTGATGTTCTTGCTTCTCCTATCGTCCCCTCCGTCCTGTCTACACCTACCGAGATATCTCCTCCTCCGCTGTGTCCACCGTCTCCTCTCTCTCCGCCTCTGTTGTCTTCCTCCTCTCCGCATCTGTCTCTCTCTACTCCTGCGCCCGCTCTCTCCGCCACGGATGCACCAGATACTGAGGAATACGCCGACCTGGATCTTCCCATTGCTTTTCGCAAAGGGGTGCGGACATATACCCAGCACTCGCTTGCTACTGTTGTTTCCTATGCTCGTCTTACTCCCTCGCAGGACTTTTGCGCTGGCTATCTCGGCCACTACCACTCCCCGCACCTACCAAGAAGCCCTTGTTGTTCCTCATTGGAAGGCGTCCATGGATGAGGAAATTGCCACCCTCACTGAGCGAGGTACATGGATCCTTGTTCCTCCTCCATTGGGCTCCGATGTTGTTGGTTGTCGCTGGGTCTTTGTTGTGAAGTTCAGTTTGGACAGCAGTGTGGATCGTTACAAGACTCGACTTGTCGCCAAAGACTTCACTCAGACTTATAGTTTTGATTATTTTGACATTTTCTCTCATGTTGCTCATCTCCGCACTATTCGGGTACTCCTCTCTGTGGCCGTCAACAAGGATTGACCCATTTTCCAACTTGATGTCAAAAATGTCTTTCTCTATGGTGATGTTCAGGAGGATGTCTACATGGAGCAACCTACTGTGTATGTTGCTCAGGGGGAGACACAGGTATGCAGGCTGAAGAAGACCATCTATGGCATAAAGCAAAGCCCTCGGGCTTGGTTTGAAAAGTTTAGCGGCATTGTGGCAGTCGTGGGTTTTACAAGAAGTTCTGTTGATCACTCACTGTTCATTCGCAAAACCTCCCTGGGTCTGGTGGTTCTTGCCATATATATGGATGGTATTCTTCTCACTAGAGATGACCAGGTTGGGATAACCTTGACAAAGAAACATCTCCGCCAACACCTAGTCACGAAGGATATGGGCTCCCCAAAATACTTTTTGGGGATAGAAATTTCTTGAATGCCCAACTCCTTAGTTATATCCCAACGTAAGTATGTTCTTGATCTTCTAAAAGAAACATGATTGACTCGGGATAAACCTGCCTGATGCCCCATGGCTACTGGAGAAGATAAAACCTAGACAGATGACTCGCCTTCTCTATCTGATGTTACGAGGTACAGACGTCTGGTCGACAAGCTCATTTATCTCACGGTAACCAGACCCGACATCTCCTATGTTGTAGGCAAGGTTAGTCAGTTCATGCAAGCTCCTAGGGAGTGTCATCTACAATCTGCCCTAAGGATATTGGAATATATTAAAGCGGCGTCAGGTAAAGGACTACTGTTTCAGAAGAATGGTCATTTAAAAATTGAAGTGTACTCGGATTCTAGCTATGCTGATGATAAAGGAGATCGCAAGTCCACATTGGGCTTTTGCACATTTGTGGGGGGAAACCTTGTGAGCTAGAAGAGCAAGAAACTTGTTTTCTCCAGGTCTAGTGCAGAGGCAGAATATCAAAGTATGGTGTCAACTACGTGTGAATTAAAGTGGTTACGGGCTCTCATGCTTGACTTAGGAGAGGTCTACAACCATCCTCTACCTATGTTCTGCGACAATAAGGCCGCTATATATATCTCCAAAAATCCGGTCTTCCATGAGAGAACAAAGCACATCGAAGTGGACTGTCATTTCATTAGAGAAGAGATCTTGAAGAAACAGATTTGTACTCCGTTCGTTACTTAAGACAACGAATTGTTTTCACCAAGCCTGTGTCCACTTCCTTTTTTCACATTTGCGACAAGCTGGACATGATTGATATATATGCTCCAGCTTGAGGTGGAGTGTTACAGTATGCAGGTCGGGCAGTCTGGCGGTTTCACTCTGGTGGCTTGGTAGCCGGGCGGTCTGGCGGCTTCTCTCCAGCGGCTTAGTAGCCGAGAGGTTGTTGATTGGAGACCAGACGGTCTGGCGGTTTGACGTAGACGACTTGATGACCGGGCGGTCTAGCGGTCTCTCCTAGCGGCTTCACTTCTCTTTATAGTACTAGCCGGGCGGTTAGCCTATTCGTCTAACTGTGTGGCTTGTACAGTCTGATTTTAGGTATATAGTCGGTTGTAACATTGTTTATTTGCCACACATTGTTTTTTTGTAATCTCCCCCCTCTCCTTCAATTCATTCTATAAAAAAGAGGTTATACCTTTGTAATACTCATTTTTTTGGATAATAAATATTTTATTATTCAAAATTTCGGTCTTTTTCTTTCTAGTTCGCACATTAAGGAAAGTTATTTTGACATTTATTTGTCAGTTCTCGTAATTATAATATGCGACAATAACAAATAGAATTATGATGGACTTTGCCATGACAATAGGGAAAAAAGTTCTCGTCATAATCAACATCATAAATTTACTTGAAATCTTTAGCCACTAATGTAAGACCCCAATTCAGATCTCACATAAATCTGTATCTAATTCTATTTTCAAGTCATTCGTCCATGATGTTCTAGAAGTAAGCATAGTGAGTATAAAATAAAACAAATAATAAAAACTTTTCGTAAATTCTAACTCATACCTTAGCTCACTTTTATGCTAATTTCCTTTTTCTCTTCCTCGGTCAAACGAGGGTTTTTTGAAGTATTCGGGGTGGCGACAACTACCTAAAAGAATAACCAACAACGAGTTTAGTCATAAAGAATATTAGTAAGCGAGTAATATATCTCTTTAATTGTTCTACATGCAAACAACAAATGTCAATATCAATATGTATAAGTATTAAATTACAGTATAAAAATGCACAGTAAGGAAATATAGTACCAGTAATAATCAATAAAGGAAGGAGGATTTTTTGGCTGAGGAGAGAATATTCAAATGAAGGAGGAAAGGAGTCTATTTATAGAATCCAATAGGAGCAACCCGGTAATTTCCTCTGATAACTACCGAACAGACGAATAGGAACTCTTCGTTTAGAGCACGCGGATCACAAATTTTAGGAAAATGATGAGACCCCAGGGCGGTTTTGAGTTCATCGGAAAAGTAACCGCCCCTCCCGCGAGGGGAGGGGCGGCCGGGGAGGCCGCTCGGTGGCGGTTGGTGTGGCGACAGGGATGGCGGTTGGCGCGGCGATGACGATGGTGGTTGGCGCGGCTGCGACATTGGTGGTTTAGGTGCACGACGACGATGACGGTTAGCGCCACGACGGTGATGGCGGTTGGTGGGGCGGCGACGGTGATGTCGGTTTTGGTGTGGCGGCGGCGGCAATGACAGTTTCGGTGTGGCAGAGGCGATGATGGTTGGCGCAGCGGCAATGGAGGTTGGCGCGGCGGCTACACCTCGGGTGATTACGCCGGATGAGGTCCAGATATTTGCACGCGCATGAGGTGCGGCTAACGCTTCTAAGGAGACCTCATCACAAATAATTAATCAATGATCAAATGAAAATGCAAACTGCAAAGTCATATGTCAAATAGAACAGGCGTATCCCCACCGATTAGGAAGAGGGTTGCATAAATATGTTATTTCGAGACCTTACTCGGCCCTGACGAGGAAGAGAGGTAGGACATCAAACACGGAAGGAACGCCGATGAAGAAGAGTAAGGACCTCGGGCGCAGAAGGAACGCCGGCGAGGAAGAGATTGGACCTCAAACACAGAAGGAACGGCGGTGTTGGGTTCCCCCAAGCCGGTTCGACCGAACCGCATAGCACCGCCCAAGGTGCAACCACCCCGGTGCACCAACTGTCATCATCGTCGCCATGGTATTCGTCGTTGTCCTCTCCGCCGCATAGCCCGGTCGGCCCTCACTGGCCAATGTGCCCGGGTTCACTGCACAACCCCAGCATCGTGCGGCTTCAGTTGCCACCCCCGAAGAGAGCGACCTGCTCTTCGCCAGTTTCAGGCGGCGGCTTCAGTTGCCCGGCCTAGGCAGGCAGTTCTCTACAATGGGCGGCAACATGGCCGCCCCTTGTTAGTAACCACGTCGAGAGAAAGGCCGCCCAGCCTCAGCGATTGATTTCCCTGTAGGGGCGGGTAGTAGCGTGGCCGCCCGCCCCCTCCCCCTCCTCCCATTTTTCTGCCCCGTTTCTAAGGGAAGGCAACCCAGGTTGGAGCAGCCCTCTAGCTGCCCAACCTGGGTGGCCAGGTTTCTGTCAAGGGTGGGCGGTGACATCGTCGCCCGCCCCTTTTCAGAAGGGAGAACCGCCTAGGTCGGGCGGCCCTCTGGCCGCCCGACCTGGGCAGCCAGTTTCCTGACCATATGCGGGCGACAATGTGACCGCCCACTCCTTGACCCCCCGGTGAGGGTAGGGCTGTCCGGTCCCGCTGACCTCCTACGTCTGCCGCCCTCGTCGGGCCGCCCCTCCCTTCGCGGAAGAGGCGGTTATTTTTCAGGCGATGACAGTTATTTTCCGGCCCTGGGCGACCTTGTTATTTGTGTAAATGTGGTGATCTGTGTGCCTCATTTCAGACAATTATATTGGTCCGGCCGGTGATTATTAGGAGAAATTACCGAATTGTCCCTCCTAAAATCTATAAATAACTCTCGTCTCTCTTCATTTTCATCTTTTTCTCGGTCAGAAAAATCCTCCTATGGATTTTCTCTCTCCACTCCTCCTACGATTCTCTCTCTCCACCGCTTACCTCCCTTGCACGCTTACGTGTGCACTCCCGCACGTGCCCCTTTCTTGTGCGGTCCCGCGCGCACCCCTTCCTTGCGCGCTCCCGCGCGCTTCTTCTGTGCGTGCTTCCGTGCGCGCTTCTTCCGTGCGCGCTCCCGCGCGCGCTTCTTCCGTGCGCGCTCCCGCACACGCTTCTTCCAGGCGCGCTCACACGTGCGCCATTTTCTTGCGCCTCTTCCCGCGCGCGCTCTCTCCCAGCAAGCACCCCGCGCGCTCTCCTCCCGCAAACTCCCCGCGCACGCTCTCCTCCAGCAAGCGCCCCACGCGCTCTCCTCCAGCAAGCGCCCCGCACGCTCTCCTCCAGCAAGCGCTCCGCTCGCTCTCCTCCAACAAGCTCCCCGTGCGCTCTCCGCTAGCTAGCGCTCTGCGCATTCACCTTCAGCAAGTGCTCCGCCGTCATGACCATCCAAGCGCGCCCCCGCGCGCTCTGCCGTCAAGACCACCCAAGCGCGTCCCCACGCACTCCGCCGTCATGACCATCCAAGCGCACCCCACTATCAAGACCATCCAAATGCGCCTTCGCGCGCCCCGCCGTCAAGACCATTCAAGATCCTTTGCGCTCCCCACCGTTAAGACTATCCAAGCACGCCTCCGCGCGCCCCGCCGTCAAGAATGTCCAAGTATGCCTCCGTACGCTCTGCTGGGACCACCAAACTTCCTCAGTGTCAGCTGACCAAGCCCGCCAGAGAACCCTAAGTTCGTGTGTCCCGCACCACTAGCAGTTTGCAAGAGTGACTTCAGAGCCTGCCAAGGACCGCTCAACTACAGTCCGCCGTACAAAACACTCAACATTCACAACACCCTCGACTCAACAGCAATCTCGTCGGGTGGCGACAAGTAAGCCATTCCAAATTCATCCATGTGCGACAGGAGATAGGCCCCAGATTCTAGGAAAAGAGTAGCGAGTCGCCTTCACATCCAAGCATCAACAAAGGACTTCAAAGCTCGGTCGGTGCATCGTTGTCTACAACTCACAAAGAAGTACTTAGCTCTATGAGTGGTGACCTGTCACCCTCCAAGGCCTTCCCATTCTCTCTCCATAATTGTAACGAGAGGCAGCATGTCGTCCTCGAGTTCTTCAAAGACAACTCTGTACATAAATAAGCAAATAGTGGAGGTTTGGCCGGCACATACCCGACCACGTGATTTTTATCCCAGTTGATGGGTTTTCCACGCAAAAAAAAAAATTAGTTTCCAACTTTTTACTTATTATGGCTGTTGGTACGCTCGATCGCTCATGGGCTAAGGCAGTCCAATTTAGTCCGGTCTACCGAAGCGTTGAGTGATCCCTAACAAATTGGCGACGTCTGTGGGAACACGGTTCCAAGCATTCCTAAAAGATAGTACCCTCAGCACAGCGGTACTCATGACTAGAAAGCATGGCAGGAAAAGCCACCCGCACAACCGAAAGAACGGTCCCTGGGGGTACGTTGATCCAGTTCTTCCCTCACTTGACAACATGCCTGAAACAGTACTCCCTAACACGGATTTTCAAGACAACGGATCTCGTCCTGACGGAGGACCAGAAGCTCAGTATCACTGCAACCACCCTGAAGCAACAGGCCTCGATGGGAGGCTCACAAGTGAAGAAGTTCGTGGCATAATCGCTGAAGAGCGCGAGCAAACCAGACAATGTGCCGCTTCAGCCCCCCTCCCTCTCATCGTCGCTCGTCATTCGCACATGAGGTCTCAGCATGTCTGAACACCCTATTACTAATTTGGGTCAGGATCACTATGTCTATAGGATTATTGCATTGACCTTGTTGTATAGAGTAAAGGTCAACTAGTTAAGGTCTAAAGCTTAGGACTTAGGTTTGAAGTTTTCCCCAGGACCTCCTAGTTCAGATGAGAAGCCCAGATGAAGAGTTCAACTTGTCGTCAAGCTCAGATCGACGAAGCGTCGAACCCAGTTCGACTATCTCTGAGCTCAGGTCGACGAGGCGTCGAACTCAGTTCGACGATAGTTGAGCTCAGATCGACGATTATCTTTTGAGATCGACGATTTCTGGAATTCTGTCAGTTTGTTAAGGATTTCAAATGTCTTCAAGTCAGAGCATTTATTGAAGAAGATTTTTAGCCGTTATATTAAATCTGGAGCAAGTTTCAAGGAAACAAAGAAGGAATGTTATTTAGGTTTTTCCTCCAGAGACAGTTGACATTTAAGGAAAGCATTTATGATTTTGCTAATGACTATCTAGAAGATTTGAAGATTGGATTTCATATTATGATTCAGAGAAGAAGAATTATATAAGAAGAAAGAAAAAAAAAGAAGATCAATAACACAGAGAGAAGAACAAGCTTCTATTCTTTCTGATTCCTTCTGATTCAAAGTTTCCCAAGTCTTCATCATTCATACTCCAGACAACACACATTTCAGTTTTTATTGAAATCATCTTTTGCTGGAGCAATCTTTTCATTGAAGACCTATCACACTTGCAAAGCTTCTATTCCTGAACTCTTGTTAATCTCAGGGGGAGCTTTGACAACATCAACATCCACTTGTGCTTCTCTCTGATTGTTAACAGAGAAGACAACCTAACCTTTTTCTTTTTCTTTCCTGTAAAAGGGTTCTTTAAACTCCCTTCAAAAGTTTTGTTTTGGTTTCTGAGACCTGATCAAAACTCAGTGGTGGCAAGACACCTGATCAAAAAATTTATTTTGGTTTTTGAGCACCTGATCAAAAGCTCATTGGTTCCCAGGACACCTGATCAACTCATCCTGCAGTGGATTCCTACCAAGGGTGGTAGAAGAGTGGATGTACCCAGGTTTTGGGGACCACTATAGTTTCTTGTGTCTTCTGATTGCTTGTTATTTTGTTTGTTGTGTGTTGTGGATTTGCTTCTTGTATTTGTTTTATTCTGATTACTGTTAAGCACTCTACACTAAGTAAATTAAGTCTTCCACTGCTAAAGTATTTTTTAAATTTGCAGAATTATTTTAAAACACTCTATTCACCCCCCCCCCCTCTAGAGTGAAGGGTTGATCTTACACTCACTTTCAATTGGTATCAAAGGGAGGTTGGTTGTTCGTACAGGCTAACACCTGAACCAAAAGATCTCTCTTAAGATCCATCCTTAATAGAGGGTTATTTTTTTATTATATTTATTTTAATCTAAATTCATGACACAGAACAAAGATTATGCTAGCACCAGACCTCCAGTGTGCAATCTCTCCAAGTTTGCACTTTGGAAGGCAAGGATCAGATTATACATGAATTCCATTGATGAAGATATTTTTAATTCTGTTTTGAAGATTGCCCCAAGCCTCCTGCAGACACAAGCACAAATGTTGTTCTACCTCCTTCAGGAACAGATGCTGACATAAAGAAATGGAAGGTTGTTGATGCTAAAGCTATGAACATACTAGCTCAGACAATGTCTGATGCCATCTTCCAGAAGGTAGCTGAATGCAACTCAGCTAAAGAGATTTGGGACAAGCTATCTGAGCTTGTGTCAGGATCAGTTGATGAGAGAAAAGATAGGAGATCTCATCTCATCACTCAGTATGAGAATTTCAAGAAAGCAAAAAATGAATCAGTAGCTGACATATACAACAGACTAAGTCTGATTGTCAGTGAATTCAAGACATTGGACAAGGAGATCTCTCTCACAGAGATAAATGACAAAATCCTAATGTGCTTCCCCAGCACTTGGGATTCAAGGATCTGGCCCATCAAGGATGCCAGAAGTTTAAATGAAATCACTACAGAAGCTCTATTGGGCAAGCTCAAATCTTATGAGCAGCTCATCGAGAATAAAGAAGAAGAGTAGAAGACAACTTCTCCAGCAGTCAGGAAGGAGAAGTCAATTGCTTTCAAGGCAACAGAAGAACAGCCTGAAGACAAAGTCACAGGCAATGAAGAACTGATGAGCCTCCTAGCCAAGAGGTTCTACAAAATGGCCAGAAAGGACTTCAGAAAAAGGTCATCCAGAGGCCAAGAAAAGCTAAGGTATGATAAATCAAATAATAAAGAGATTATTTGTTATGGTTGCAGGAAACCAGACCACATACTGCCTGATTGTCCAGAAAGTCAAAACAAGGACAAGAAGGACAAGAGAGAAAAGAGAAAAGATAAAGACTCCAGAGGAAATCACTATGACAGATCCTCTTCCAGCAAGAACAAGCACACAAGGAAGGGATTTGTTGCTGAAATATGGAGTGAAACAGAAGAAGAATCTGATGCATCATCAAGTTCAAGTTATGATGAGGATGATGCACAAGAAAAAGATTTCTGCATGATGGCAATCAATGCATCTCAGAACAACACTGATTCAGAACATGAATCTGAATCTGAACCAGAGCTAGAAGAAGACCAGGTAATTGATTCATTTGATTTTAATTCTGAGGACTTCAAGTCTGAATTTAAAGCACTATGTTTAGATTTACTTAAGTTTGAGAAAGAAATTATCTCTCTCAGAAATCAGTTATCTGAATACAGTACCTTAAGTTCAGATAACCTCAAACTCTCAAATGAGTTAGAATGTTGTAGGGAACAGATAGCTTCACTGAAAAGTGAACTATCTGAGGCCAAGAAGTTTGAAGAATCCCTCAATGGGAGAAGTATCAAACTGATGGACATCACAAACACAGTGAACTCAAGATTCAATAGTACACTGGGCTTGAGTGCTTCATCCAGCCAACCTATTGTGTTAACAACTCCCATTAAATTTATCCCTGATAAAGGAAAAGGAGTTGTGGAGGTAGCAAGAAAAAATTCTGATCTACCCAAAGAGAACAAAGTTCAACAGAAATCGTCGAACTCAGGTCAACGATCTCTGATCTCTGAACACAGACAAGATCGATCGCTGAACGGAGCTCGACGATCTGACCCAAGATCGTCGAACTCAGGTCGACGATCGTCGAACGGAGCTCGGAGATATGACCAGTTCTCAAGGGGTACATCAAAAATTAATTCTAGATATCCAACATCTCAAGGATTCAACCCTTATACTGAATGGATAATTCCTCTTAGGATATATCATCCTGAAGGTTATAAGAATCAATCTGGGATGTCTTATATTTCTGATTTCAAAGGTTATCAAGCTAGACCCAAGGTAAACTGGGTCAAAAACAAATGAACTGTTATTTGTGCAGGTGAAGACCTATCCAACCATGGACCAGCACTAGTATCTGGATAGTGGGTGCTCCAAGCACATGACTTGAAGCAAGGGTAACCTAGTATCCTTCAAGGCTAAGCATGGACCCAAAGTGATGTTTGGAGATTCAAACTATGGGCAGACCAAAGGATATGGTGTAGTCAAAATTGGGTCAGTGACATTCAAAAAGGTAGCATATGTGGAAGGACTAAAGCACAACCTTAATAGTATCAGTCAGTTATGTGATGAAGGTTACAAAGTCACATTCAACAAATCTTCATGCTTCATTAAATCAGAAGACAACACAACTGTGTTGACATGTAACAGAAGAGGTAACATCTATCTAGTAAATTTTCATTCAACCAAGGTAGATATCTGTTTATTTAATTCTCTTAGCAAACCTAATGAATTATGACATAAGAGATTAGGACATGTTAACCTTAGAACCATTGCTAGGCTATCCAAGGACAACCTTGTTAGAGGACTATCTTCTGGTCCCTAAAAGAAGGAAGGACTCTGCAGGGCTTGTCAATTAGGCAAACAAACTAAAAACAGCTTTAAGTCACTTAATAAGAGTGATTCACCTAGAATTTTGTACTTGTTACATATGGATCTGTTTGGACCCATTACTGTACAAAGCTTAGGAGGGAAATCTTATACTTTAGTAGTTGTAGATGACTTCTCTAGATTCACTTGGGTGTTCTTTCTGAGGAAGAAGTCTGATAACTTCAAATGTTTGACAGAGTTTCTCAAATGTATACAGATTGAGTTCAATACTCACATAGCCCTGATCAGAAGTGATCATGGGACAGAGTTTGATTCTCTTCTTATGCAAGAGTTCTGTCAGAAGGAAGGGATCAGACACACTTTCTCAGCTCCTAGAACTTCTCAACAGAATGGGGTAGCTGAAAGGAAGAATAGAACCCTTATTGAATCTGCCATAACATTGTTGACAGATGCTCACCTTCCTCTATCCTTTTGGGCAGAGGCTGTGAATACTTCAAATCATGTTCTGAATAGGAGTTTGATACATAAGCTAAAGAGCAAGACTCTCTATGAATTACTCAAAGGGAAGAAACCTAAAGTTAATTATCTTAGAATTTTTGGTTATATTTGCTACGTTCATAACAATGACAAGAAATACTTAGCAAAATTTGAAGCCAAAGCTGATGAAGGAGTGTTTCTGGGATACTCCATGATCAGTAAGGCCTATATGGTTTATAATAAATCATCTCATAAAGTTGAAGAAACAGTGCATGTCTCTTTTGATGAAACTAATATGTCTTACAAGGAGAAGAACACTTCTACCATAGACCCTTTGCAGGTACATTCTCTATCAGAGAATTTGGACAGGCTTAATATCATTGAAATAGATCCATCACCTTCATCCACTCAACAAAAAGCTGAAAGTAGTGAAAATGAAGATGACAATCAGATTTTAGCAAGTCATGGTGACAATCAAAATGAAGAGTCAGTTGTTGTTCCACAAGAGGAAATAATAACACAGGTTGGTGAACAATCAACACGCATCGTTGATTTAGTAACAACAAAAGATCATCCAATCTCTCAAGTGATTAGAGACATCTCAGCAGGTATGCAAACCATAAATCAGATCAATCAACATCTGATGCACACTTGCTTTCTTTCTCAAATTGAGCCTCAATCCATACAAGATGCAGAACAAGATCCAAACTGGATCATTGCAATGCAAGAGGAATTAAATCAATTTGAAAGAAACAAAGTTTGGGAGCTAGTGCCAAAGCCAAAGAATCATCCCATTGGTTGACCAAAATGGGTATTCAGAAACAAGTTAGATGATCAATGAGTTATTATAAGAAACAAGGCAAGGCTGGTTGCTCAAGGATATTCTCAAGAAGAAGGCATAGACTATGACCAAACTTTTTCACTAGTTGCAAGGTTAGAGGCCATAAGAATCTTTCTAGCATATGCAGCTCACAAGAAGTTCAAATTATATCAAATGGATGTCAAAAGTGCATTCCTCAATGGTGATATCAAGGAAGAAGTTTATGTAAAACAACCTCCAGGTTTTATCTCTCTAACTCACCCTGATTTTGTTTATAAATTGCATAAAGCATTATATGGTCTTAAACAAGCTCCTAGAGCATGGTATGAGACCCTAGCTTGCTTTCTCTTGGAAAATGATTTTAAACGGGGTAGAGTAGACCAAACTTTTTTTATTAGAACCCATAAGTCCAATATCCTACTAGTACAAATCTA
This sequence comes from Platanthera zijinensis, assembly GCA_039513925.1. Taxonomy (NCBI): domain Eukaryota; kingdom Viridiplantae; phylum Streptophyta; class Magnoliopsida; order Asparagales; family Orchidaceae; genus Platanthera; species Platanthera zijinensis. The sequence goes on from CM077082.1 coordinate 52,723,642, forward strand.
TGTAGATGATATTATTTTTGGTTCTACTGATTTAAATTTGTGCAAAAGATTCTCCAACTTAATGCATTCCAAGTTTAAAATGAGTAGCATGGGTGAGCTATCTTTATTTTTAGGATTGCAAGTCAAACAACATGCTGATGGCATCTTTATTTCTCAAACAAGTATGCAAAAGAATTGGTTAAGAAATTTGGTATGTCTGATGCATCCTCTATGAAAACACCAATGCCTACTAATGCTGTATTAGATGTTGATGAACATGGGAAACCAGTTGATCAGATCACATATAGAGCAATGATTGGCTCCTTATTGTATCTTACAGCTAGTAGACCTGATATAATGTTTGTTACATGCATGTGCTAGATTCCAAGTCAACCCTAGAGAGTCACACCTCACATTAGTTAAGAGGATTCTTAGGTATGTGAAAAGTTGTCCAAATTTAGGTCTCTGGTATCCAGCTGATTCAGGATTTGATTTAACTGGATTTTCAGATGCTGATTATGCTGGATGTAGAGTAGACGGGAAAAGCACCAGTGGAACTTGTCAGTTTCTTGGTGACAGACTTGTCTCCTGGTTTTGTAAGAAACAAACATCTGTGTCCACATCAACTGCTGAAGCTGAATATATGGTAGCAGGTAGTTGTTGCTCACAGATATTGTGGATTCAAAATCAGCTCCTAGACTATGGCTACAACTTAGAGAAGTTCAAAATATTTTGTGATAATACTAGTGTTATTTCCATAACTCAAAATCCAGTCCTCCATAGTAGGACCAAACACATAGAGATTAAGCATCACTTCTTAAGGGATAATGTAGAGAAAAGTAAAATTGAACTAGAATACATCCCAACTGATTTACAAAGGGGAGATATTTTAACCATACCCTTGAATGAAAAGAAACACACTTTCTTCCTTAATCAGTTAGGAATGTTAGATGGAGGCAGTCTTAATTAAGTTCCAAGATCTTAAAAACCTAAAAATTGACAAAGACTAGGTTAAAAATTTTGAGTTTCCTAGTATATGTAGGTTTTCTCTGAACTCTGAACTGCGTTCGACGTTTTTTTTATGAAGATCGTCGAACGGAGCTCGGCGTTTCCAGATAGTGCTAGACTATCCTTCTCGGTCAGCAATCTCAAATATCGTCGAACGGAGATCGACGATGTTGAGACCCTTCAGTTTCCCCTAGAGCCGTAGATCGTCGAACTGAGTTCAACGATCTTTCCTTTTCTGCGTCGAACCCTAATATAAAATCATTTTTCAGGCTTCGTTCTCATTTGCGCTTTCATACCTTCTGCAAGAATTTTCTTTCCCTCCAAACTCTTCTACACTTGATCTTGTTTGTTTTTGCAAGAAATATGTCGGTCTCAGTCGCCGTTCTAGCCGCAATGAAGTTCGACACCGGCTTTGATATTGACATGGAATCTTTCAAGGGGACTGATCAAATGTTTAAGGACATTCTGGAACTCTTCAAGCAACAGCAACTTGTAAATATTATGACTACCAGAATCAAGTTAGCAGCAGATGAGATAAAAGAATGGGTCTATACTGCCCATAATCTGGATAAAAATACAGTTGTTGGAACCATCTCAGGGACACAGGTATCCCTAACCCCAGGTATTCTTACAGAGGTTTTTGGATTAAGTACTGGTAATGATAGCATAGAACTATCAGGAGTAGAATTTTCTGCAATGTTAGATAGAATGGGTCATAATTCTGAGAACCCTAATAAGCTGCTGAAGAAGAATCTATCCATGGAATATAGATTTCTAGCAGATGTTGTAGGAAAGGTCATTTTGGCCAAGCATTCAGCCCATGATACAATTTCTAGGTATCAATTTTGTTTAATGGCTGTAATAGTGGATAAGAAGCACTTGGATTGGGGAGCAATTTTCTTTGATTTACTTACGAAAAAGATAAATAAGAATTTTGTAAACTTTAGAAAGATTTTGGGTCTATTCCTGCAGAATAGGTGCCCATAGTTGTTTGTGTCCAATGGGATGCATATCAATGCATCAAAGAGGCTTTCTTATGCCTTATTTGGGGAGTGGGAGAGACATATTGTCAAACCTAGCAGGGCTCCTGCAGCTAAAGCTTCTTTAGGCACAAGGACTGAAACAGTCACTCCTCCTCAGTCCACTTCCCCAGTAAAAGTTTTGCCATCCCCTTCCATATCCTCTCCTCCTTCTCTACATCAAGTTACATCATCCATACCTTCACCTCCAATAGCTTCTCCACCTCCTCCAGCCACCCATCAAGAAGATTTCCATCCACTACATTACTTCCCATCCATAGATTTAGAATCATCCCCCCATCTTCAATCATTCAACCTTCTAGATGATTCCTTCATGGATGCTTCTCCATCTTCACCTCAAGCCATTCCATCCACCTCAACATCCTTACAACAAATCCTACATGGTATCATATCTCAACCATCCATACCACTTCAATCTGCATCAACTCCATCTCTCTCTGCAGCTACTTCCTCTACCTCTACTCAAGTTAATCTTGAGCAAGTAGATCTTATTCCCCTAGCAGACAAGCTATATGAGTTATTGGCCCCAAGGCTAACTCTTCTATTGGATGCCACCTTGGCTCCTTTTGTTAAGACTTTACATGAGTTATCTGCTAGGATCTCTTCCTCCTTCATTCTTCAGGCCATCCCTTCTTCTGGGGGCCTAGATTCAGTTCTCACTAAATCTAGGCAGGGGGAGATGCTATATGAAGAAGTGCTGCCCTCAGAGATTTAAGAAATGCAAGTATCAGAAGTTCCAGCTTCAGAGAAAGTTCCAGTTCCAGCTCCAGTTCCAGCTCCAACCATCAGTCCTGCAGTAGACCTCCATTCATTATTGTCATTATTTGATTCATTTTATAGCAGTTATCTTCCAGCACCTCTCCCTGCTGAAGATTTAACCAAGGCTATAGTTCCCTTCTCCTGCTGTGATCCCAATCTGCTACAGATGTATACTAATTCTATTAAGACTATGGAAAGTGTTCCTTTGGTTCATGCTGCTGCTGCTGTTGTTTTCTCAGAGGCTGTGATAGAGCCAGTTTGTTTAGTTTCTGAGCCTACTGCTTCAGTTGATGCTCCTGCTGTTTCAGCTGCTGCTCCTGTTATTTCTACTACTGTACCTCCTGCTTCAGCTTATGTTCCTATCTCCTTTTCTAAAGAAGTGTTAAGGCAAATAGATGCTTTATATGATGAGCCTCAGAGCTCTGATGATGATGAATTCAGAACAGACTCTGATGACTCTTCTGCAACTATTGCAAAGAAGAGGAAAGCTAGAAGTAAAGCTATGAAAAGAGTCTCAATTGAAAAGACTACTTCTGATCATGATATTCCATATTATATTATGCACAACTGCCCTATAACTGAGCACTGGATGCAATATTCTAAAAATCAGTTGAAGGCCATGAGGAAGAAAAGGAAATGTAGTAAGAGAACCTCTCACTATGATCCTCCTCCTCCTTCTCCAGGTGCAGGATCCAGTGGAAACTCAGCTCCTCAATCCTCCAATATCTCTTCTCAAAGATCCTCTCAATCCCAGTTTCAAGGAAGATCTCAATCTAGAGGATATCAGCAAAGAGGTAATCAGTCAAGAGGCAGTCAGTATAGAGGCACTCAAAGAGGTTATCAGGATTATTCCAGATGACAGTCCAGACATCAACCTTATCAAAGGAAAGGACAAAGCCCAAGTGATACCACTTCTGGTCCTTTTCCTTATAAGCTCAAAGAAGGTTTTCATCAAAAAGCTCCTCCCACTAACACCATCAATAAGTATGAGCCATCAGTTCCATTTGAAGATCCAGAGAATAATCCAGTCTCCTGGACAGCAAGACTAAAAGAGATGGTTGCATTAGATCAAATCAAGAAAGCCAGAGAAAAAGTCCAAGATACCTCCAACATTTCTACTCTATCAGAACAAAAAAGACAAGAACTTGAAAGGTACAGCTCTAAGAAATTTTTCAATACTGAGAAGTATATGCAGCTACATCCTGAAGTTGTAGTCCCTAGAGACAGAAGCCAGAAGACTCTTGGTGTTGCTGATGATATGAGATCAAAGAAAGACTCTGAAAATCCTAATAGGGAAATTTTGTTTAAGAAAGGTATTGACAAGGAAAGTTAATGTAAGCTGAACAATCTCATCTCTGCTGAACTATTTGCTGTGATATATTTATATATTTGTGGTTCTGCAATGTTTTATGTATTTCTGTTTTTGTTGATTTTATTTCCTATAATTCATGTAAATAGTAATCCTAACCCAAATAGGGGGAGATTGTTAGAACACCCTATTACTAATTTGGGTTAGGATCACTATGCTATAGGATTATTGCATTGACCTTGTTGTATATAGTAAAGGTCAACTAGTTAAGGTCTAAGGCTTAGGACTTAAGTTTGAAGCTTTCCCCAAGACCTCCTAGTTCAGATGAGAAGCCCAGATGAAGAGTTCAACTTGTTGTCAAGCTCAGATCGACGAAGCGTCGAACCCAGTTCGACTATCTCTGAGCTCAGGTGGACGAGGCGTCGAACTCAGTTCAACGATAGTTGAGCTCAGATCGACGATTATCTTTTGAGATCGACGATTTCTGAAATTCTGTCAGTTTGTTAAGGATTTCAAATGTCTTCAAGTCAGAGCATTTATTGAAGAAGATTTTTAGCCGTTATATTAAATCTGGAGCAAGTTTCAAGGAAACAAAGAAGGAATGTTATTTAGGCTTTTCCTCCAGAGACAGTTGACATTTAAGTAAAGCATTTATGATTTTACTAACGGCTATCTAGAAGATTTGAAGACTAGATTTCATATTATGATTCAGAGAAGAAAAATTATATAAGAAGAAAGAAAAAAAAAAGATCAATAACACAGAGAGGAGAACAAGCTTTTATTCTTTCTGATTCCTTATGATTCAAAGTTTCTCAAGTCTTCATCATTCATACTCCAGACAACACACATTTCAGTTCTTGTTGAAATCATCTTTTGCTGGAGCATTCTTTTCATTGAAGACCTATCACCCTTGCAAAGCTTCTATTCCTGAACTTTTGCTAATCTCAGGGGGAGCTTTGACAACATCAACATCCACTTGTGCTTCTCTCGTATTGTTGACAGAGAAGACTACCTAACCTTTTTCTTTTTCTTTCTTGTAAATGGGTTCTTTAAACTCCCTTCAAAAGTTTTATTTTGGTTTCTGAGACCTGATCAAAACTCAGTGGTGGCAAGACACCTGATCAAAAAATTTGTTTTGGTTTTTGAGCACCTGATTAAAAGCTCATTGGTGCCCAGGACACCTGATCAACTCATCCTACAGTGGATTCCTACCAAGGGTGGTAGAAGAGTGGATGTACCCAGGTTTTGGGGAACCACTATAGTTCCTTGTGTCTTCTGGTTGCTTGTTATTTTGTTTGTTGTGTGCTGTGGATTTGCTTCTTGTATTTGTTTTATTCTGATTACTGTTAAGCACTCTACACTAAGTAAATTAAGTCTTCCACTGCTAAAGTATTTTTTAAATTTGCAGCATTATTTTAAAACACTCTATTCACCCCCCCTTTAGAGTGAAGGGTTGATCTTACACTCACTTTCACAGCATATTCAATCCCCCCATGCTTCAAACTTCCAAAGTTCGAGGCATACGACGGAGCGGGCGACCCATTGGAGCACGTTAGACACTTCGCAATAATGATGCGACTCTACAGCGCCCTGGATCAACTGTTGTGCCAAACCTTCCCAGCAACCTTGAAAGGATAAGCTCACACCTGGATCCTTTCCTTAAAGGATGGAGAGATCAAGAATTTCACGGAGCTAGCACAACAGTTCACGGACTAGTTCATCGTCAGCCGATGAATAGTCAAAGACCCTTCCCATTTGTCTAGGATCTGCCAAGACGAAAGGGAAACCCTTAAAGATTTCTTTTGTCGTTTCACTACGGAGGTGCGACAAATCCCTAGAGTCAACCCAGAGCTCCTTTGAGGGTTTCTTCTTAGAGGGCTATGCCCTGGTGGTTTTCACTCTATGCTACCGCGGGAAACGGTGCCCAGCTACCCCGATCTTGTTCTTCGGATCGATGCCCAGATTGCAGTTGATGCTATTATTGAAACGTACCGCCAACCATTCAAAAGAAACTCAAAGAGACTGTGAAAGAAGGAGTTAACACCACAGCTGGTTCACCAGAAGAACGATTCGCGTCGCGACAATCCTCAACGAGCCGGGGGGCATCACAACCAACGAGCCTTTCACTTCCCTCAATACTTTGTGAACAGTGGTCTTGCTCGCCATACGCGACCATCCCTCTCTTCAGAAGCCAAGGGCTCTCGCACCAAACTCCAGGGACCAGTCTAAATATTGTAATTACCACCGAGATCACAGGCATGGGATGAAAGATTGTTCTTGACTGAGAGCAGAGATCGAAAGACTCATCAGCCAAGAGTTCCTCAAAGAATTTCTGCAGCACAGGGGCCCCGAACTGGATAGTTCTGAATGAACCAGCATGGGGGGCAATTCCTAACCAGGCCGTTCCAATAAAAGATTTGTTGCCCGTCGGTGGAGCGACCAAGAAGCCTATCAAATTTATTTTTTCTGTGCCTATGAACACAAACAACAAGTGTCGTTTTCAATGTAATTGGATGTTGCATGATTCTATTTACAGAGTGTTCGGATCTCCGCATGGAGACTCCGACCTTTACTCTATAGAGTGTTCGGATCTCCGCATGGAGACTCCGACCTTTACTTTACAGAGTATTCAGATCTCCGCATGGAGACTCCAACATTTACTTTACAGAGTGTTCGGATCTCCGCATAGAAACTTCGACCTTTACTTTATAGAGTCTTTGGATCTCCACATGGAGACTCCGTCCTTTACTTTACAGAGTGTTTGGATCTCCGCATGGAGACTCCGGCCTTTACTTTACAGAGTGTTTGGATCTCCGTATGGAGACTCCGGCCTTTACTTTACAGAGTGTTTGGTGTTGAAGCCAAATTTGACCTCAACGAAAGTTCAAAATAGAGGTGCAGCCAGCACCTACTTCTCTCAATCCCTGCCCCTCGACCGGTAGCTAACGACCTAGGACTGACCCAAAGCCTCAGCAGGGAGGTCCCACCTCACACCCGGAAGATCTCTGAGAGCTTCCCCTCCAAAGCCAAAAGCTGGGCTAGGAGCTCCTCAGAAAGCACTGGAGATCTAGAGAAAAGATGAGAGTCTGCTTTCCAAGGAGCCCTTTTGGGTCTATTTATAGCTTGTTGCTGATCTAAAGTTACTGAAGTACCCCTGGCTGGTCTGCCAATAGCCAAATCCCGCTTTCTGAAAAGTGTTAAATGCAGCCCCTGAGGGTATAAGGGTAATTTTACCCGGGGGAAATTAAGACATTTTACCCTGACCCCGGGCCCCACTCGGCGAGAGCTCTATGCCGAGAACCCTCTCGCCTTCCTTTGGCGGGAGCTAAAATGAAGTGTCAACAGTCTCACGCTGGGCCTGCCCCCGCCTTCTCGACAGCTTCATCCTTCTCGCCGACTCTGCCGAGAGCGGATCCTGGCTGACTGAGAGTGAATGTTCTCGCCCTTCTCCAGGTGGGAAATCTTCTAACCTTGATGTTGTCGTTGGACGGCGTTGGGTGAATGGAGCCCACTCAACGCCCTTGCTGCTGACCGCGGCGTTGAGTGAGTGGAGCTCACTCAACGCCCTTTCCGCTGGATGCGGCGTTGAGTGAGTGAAGCTCACTCAACGCCCTTGCTAATGACCGCGATGTTGAGTGAGTGAAGCTCACTCAACGCCCTTGCTGCTGACCGGGGCGTTGAATGAGTGGAGCTCACTCAACACCGTTTCTGCTGGAAGCGGCGTTAAGTGAGTGAAGCTCACTCAACGCCCTTGCTGCTGACCGCGGCGTTGAGTGAGCGAAGCTCACTCAACGCCCTGCCTTCTCGCCTGCTCCTAAGCGGGAACTCCTCCGGCGCGAGAGCTCTTATGGCCTTCAGGCCCGAGCTAACTTATGGCTGGTCCAACCCCAACCATTGTGCCTCTGGGTCCCACCCAGCGAATATGGGGTTGTACAGTTTGGGTCCCCCAAAAGGAGACTTCAACCTCTTCGGTTCGAAGATCCGCTCTTCACCGCCTCCTCGGGACCACGTCCCAACGGCCTCCTACTGTCGACGTTCGAAGGTCTATCCTTCTCTCCACAGTAGGTCGCGACGTTGCATGGGCCTGCCCCTCCCCCCCCCCCCCCCCCCTCGCTCGCCATCAGTTCGAAGATACGCTCTTCACCGCCTCCTCAGGACCACGTCTCGGTGACCTCCCACTGCCGACGATCGAAGGTCTGCCCTTCTCTCCATAGTAGGTCACAACGTTGTCAGAGCCTACCCCCCCCCCTGCTCTCCACCGGTTTGAAGATCTTCTCTTCACTGCATCTCTGGGACCACGTCCCTGCGTCCTCCCACTGCCAGCGATCGTATGCATGCCCTTCTCCTACAGTAGGTCGCGGCACCGCCAGGGCCTGCCCCCCTTGCGGTAACCCAAGTTTGATGATCTGCCCTTCACCACCAACTACTCAGCGACATCCCTCAGCCTGGCGAGCCCTACCTCGCACTACCCGATTAGAAGCGTTCGCCCTTCGCCCTGGTAGTAGGTCGTGGAACCATCTGTGTCTCGTCCTTCAACAGTCAACCTCAGAGGAGTACCTTAAAGTTGCCCACAACATGGATGACATTACAAATTTCACAAGAGAAGTGCAAAATGACAAAGGGTCAAGCCCCGACCCTAAACTCCGAAGGAATGTGCCGGAGAATCACGGAAGGCAAAGCGACAACAAAAGCATAAAGCCAACAACGAACTGTGAAGAAAAGCAGTAGCTCACAAGCTAACACACAGCAAAAGTACAAGAACGCCACCAAGACAATAAGTATACAAGACAGTACTAGGTACAACGAACTAAGGAGCCTGCTCCTTCTCGTCAACGTCTGGCTTGGCGCACTCGTCCTCAGAAAAGTCGTCAAAACCAAGATAAGCAATGACACACTCACTCCCGCAGAATGCCTTCCACCCTTCGCCCAGGTTGCAGCCTAGGTGTCTTCTGGACCTTGCCTGCCAACCGCCAAAGTCTAAGAAGCAGAACAAGTTTGCTTGCACAAAACAATGGTTTCAACACCCCTAAAGCTCGGTCATAACCATGAGCAAATGCTTGAAGCTAGAATAATGAACAAACAATCAAGTAATACTCAAGAAGCTACCAAAACACTGTGACCAAAGTGCGAAGCCATTTCACAATGCAAGTGCACAAAGAAACAATAAAGGCGGAGCCATGCCTCATCTACGTCAACGCAGGAGCTTCTCGCTCATCCTTGGAGGGATCTCCAGTACCGGGTTCGGCTACACTGCAATGACGCTTCAGCATCGCTATGTGGATCTACACATTCAACCTTGCAGGTATCTCATACCGTCTCCTGCACACTGCACACTGCTCACTGCACACCGCACGCGCATAGCGTCGCCGCACATATTGCATCCTGCACATACTGCACACATTGCACCCGGCGCACACTTTGCATACATTCCACATGTCATGCACATCGCACTCTGCGCACACATGACACATGCCCCACAATTGTGCGCTCCACTACTTGTGCACGTTACCCCCAGCGCACGCTTCACAAACGCTGCACCAATTATGCATATCACTTCTAACACGCAAAATGCCCCTTGCACGTTCCATATTTCACCTCCAGTACATTTAGTCGCACGCATAAGCGAGCATTTCACTCAGTGGATGATTCACCTTCTGCACCTCTGCCGCACTGATCGCCTCTATCGTGATCACCGCAAATTATCACGTGCACGACTTAGGGAAAAGTCCACGCCCTTCATTCGCGTCGGCTCTGAGTTGCGGGGACTTGGGGGCAAATGTTGGGTTCCCCCAAGCCGGTTCGACCGAACCGCATGGAACCGCCCCGGTGCACCAACCGTCGTCGTCGCTGCCACGTTAGTCGTCGTCATCCTCTCCGCCGCATAGCCCGGCCGGCCCTCACTGGACAACCTGCCCGAATTCACCGCACAACCCCAGCTCCACGTAGCTTCGGTCGTCGCCCCCGGAGAGAGCGACCTGCTCTTCGCCAGTGTCAGGCGGCGGCTCGGCCGGCTGCCACTCATCGGCCCCCTGCAACAGGGGAGGCGCCGCCCAGGTTGGGCAGCCCTCTGGCCGCCCGGCCTTGGCAGACAGTTCTCTGCAAAGGGTGACAGCATGGACGCCCCTTGTTAGTAACCGCGTCTTGAGAAGGGCCGCCCAGGTTCGGCGGCACCTAGGCCGCCCAACCTCGGCGGTCGATTTACCTGCATGGGCGGGCGACAGCGTGGCTACCACCCCCCCCCCCTTTCACCCTGTTTCTAGGGGAAGGCCGCCCAGGTCGGGGCAGCTCTCTCGCCGCCCAACCTGGGCGGCTAGGTTTCTGTCAATTGTGGGTGGCGACACCGTCGCCCACCCCTTTTCAGAAGGGAGAACCACCCAGGTGGGGCGGCCCTTTGGCCGCCTGACCTAGGCGACCAGTTTCCAGGCCGTAGGTGGGCAGCAACAGGGTCGCCCGCTCCTTGTCGCCCCCCACGATGGGGGCAGGGCCGTCCGGGCCCGCTGACCTCCTCCGTCTGATGCCCTTGTCGGGTCGCCCCTCCCCACGCGAGAGAGGCAATTATTTTTAAGACGAGGGCAGTTATTTTCCAGCCGGGGGCGATCTTGTCATTTGTGTAAATGTGACGATCTGTGTGCCTCATTTCAGACAATTCTATTGGTCCGACCGGTGGTTATTAGGAGAAATTACCAGATCGCCTCTCCTAAAATCTATAAATAGCCCCATTTCCTCTTCATTTTCATCTTTTTCTTGGTCGGAAAATCCTCCTACAGGTTTTCTCTCTCCACTCCTCCTACGATTCTCTCTCTCCACTGCTTCCCTCCCTTGCGCGCTTCCGTGCGCACCTCTTCTGTGCGCGCTCCCATGCACCCCTCTTTTGTGCGTGCTCTCACGCGCCCCTTCCTTGCGCGCTCCCGTGCGCGCCCCTTCCTTGCGCGCTCCCGCGCGTGCCCCTTCCTTGCATACTCTCTCGCGCTTCTTCCGCGCGTGCTCCCATGCGAGCTTCTATCGAGGCGCTCTCGCGCGCGCCTCTTCCTGCGCGCCATCTCCTCCAACAAGCGCCATGCGCCCCGCACGCTCTCTTCCAGCAAGCGTCCCGCGCGCTCTCCTCCAGCAAGCGTCCCGCGCGCTCTCCTCCAGCAAGCGTCCCGCGCGCTCTCCTCCAGCAAGCTCCCCGCGCGCTCTCCTCCAGCAAGCGTCCTGCGCGCTCTCCTACAGCAAGCGTCTCACACGCTCTCCTCCAGCAAGCGCCACACGTGCTCTCCTCCAGCAAGTGCCTTGCACGCTCTCCTCTAGCAAGCACCCCGAGCGCTCTCCTCCAGTAAGCGCCCCGCGCGCTCTCCTCCAACAAGCGCCCCGCAAGCTCTCCTCCAGCAAGCGCCCTACGCGCTCTCCTCCAGCAGGCACCCTGTGCGCTCTCCGTCAGCTAGCGCTCTGTGCACTCACCTTCAACAAGTGCTCCAAGTGCGTCCCCGCGCACTCCGCCGTCAAGACTACCCAAGCACGCCCCCGCGCACTCCGTCGTCAAGACCATCCAAGCATTCCCCCGTGCACCTCGCCGTCAAGACCATCCAAGCGCGCCTCTGCGCGCCCCGCCGTCAAGACCATCCAAGCGCGCCTCTGCGTGCCCCGCCGTCATGACTATCCAAGCGCGCCTCTGCGCTCCCTCCCCCCCCCCCCCCCCCCCGTCAAGAACGTCCAAGTACGCCTTCATACGCTCTGCTGGGACCACCAAGCTTCCTTAGTGTCAGCAGACCAAGCCTGCCAGAGCACCCTAAGTTCATGTGCCCCGCACCGCCAATAGTTTGCAAGAGAGACTTCAGAGCCCGCCAAGGACTTCTCAACTACAGTCCGATGTACAAAACACCCGGCACTCCCAGCACCCTCGACTCAAAAGCAATCTCGTCGGGCGGTGAAAAGTTAGCCATTCCAGATTCATCCAAGTGCGACAGGAGACAAGCCCCAGATTCCAGGACGAGATTAGCGAGTCGCCTTCACATCCGAGCATCAGCAAAGGACTTCAAAGTGCGGCTGGTGCATCACTGTTTACAACTCATAAAGAAGTACTTAGCTCTATGAGTGGCTTGTCACCCTCCGAGTTTTTCTCATTCTCTCTACATAATTGTAACAAGAGGCAACTTATCGCCCTTGAGTTCTTCAAAAACAGCTCTGTACATCAACAAGAAAATAGTGGAGGATTGGCCGGCACAGACCCGATCACGTGGTTTTTCACCCAGTATACGGTTTTCCACATCAAAAAAAAATCCTTTTCCAACGTTTTACTTATTGTGACTGTTGGTACGCTCGATCGCTCTCCGGCTAAGGCGGTCCAATTTAGTTTGGTCTACTGGAGCGTTGAGCGATCCCTAACAGGCGGGGAGGAAGAGATTTCTTGCTTTCTCTCCTTCTCACCTCTCGGAGATGGGCTAGGGCTAGGACACTTTTCATGGAAAATGAAATAAGAGTAATCATGCAATAGACTAAGTTATAAAATATAATAAAATAAGAGAATGTTAATAAATAATCAGTATTAGCCTAATACTAAGCTACCAACATACGGATCGCAACCCGCCTTATACTAAATTTAATATTAAATGCCTAATAAAAACTTTATATAACTTGTTCGGGTCGATTCTCGGGTACAAGACTATAGGACCCGAGAACCGAACTGAACGTCGGTACTGTTTTTTAGACCCAACTTGAAGCGACCAACATGAGAATCGACCTGAATCGACTGATTCGATTCGATTCGATTTTGGTTCGGTTTTCGATTCTTCGGGTATTTTTGCACACACCTAAGCAGATGGTAAAGCTAGGTGATGTAACGTCCCATTTTGATATAGACCATTCGTGCGTGTTTTGTGACACCGAGGGTGGCTTAGGCCCGATAGAGAAAATTTTGGGAGAGAAAGCCCAAGGTCACAGGGGTGGCTGGTAGGTCAGATCGTCGAGTGAACTCGACCGACCGAACGGTCGAGTGAACTCGACGGACCGAACCGTCGAGTGTCACTCGACGAACCGTCGAGTGGGGTCCAGCGAGCGGTGTGGTATGTTCTGCTCCTGTTCCTTTCTTTTGTCTTCTTCTGATGAGTCATATACTCATATGGCATGACTTTGCCCATGCTTATTTAAGTGCCTCTGACCAATCTCTGCTCTTCTCAAGATTGGGAGGTGGTTTTGGTCCAATAAGGAAGTGATATGTGGCACATGTCATTCAAAGGTATGGGAAGGACTTTTCCCATCACATGTTAGCAAAAACCTACGGGAAGTTTTCCTTCTCCACCAGACTTTCCTCACTTTTGCTCACCACTCTAGAGCTGAGACAAGAAATCTTCTTCGAAGAACAAGCTTGAAAGAAGGTTTGGAGCTTAGAGCTCGCCACCATGCCACCAAGTAGACAAACCTGGTCCTTGACCGCAAATCGAGTGTGTTTCCTATCCTCTCCCTTGATGTTAGATCTTTAGATCGGAAATTAAAAGAGACGTCGGGCTCAAGAGAGCTTAACCTTGGTGAGTTTAATGGTTTTTTCTAGGAAGAGACCACGTTAAAACTTCCGTTCTAGGGCGTCGATCTCCGTAAAAGTATCTTCAATCATTTTCTCTCTTTAGTGCGAAAATTGTGGACTTGATTCCGTGAAGAATGGTGGTCTATTGAGGGAGAAAAGGAGGAGAGAAGTTGAACGCATCTTGTACATTGGCTGGAGGAAGGAGATGAACAGATGTTGTTCATCTGTCTTTAAGATTCGCGCAGAAATTTTATTGTATTAATTGACAGAAATCTGTTTTGTACGCGTGACGGACTGCAAGCCTATTTTTAGGCATGAACCAGTCAGATTCAGGTCTCGGGCTCAACATGAAAGTTGTAGCCCTCAAAAATATCTTTCCAACAAGTGGTTATACATTTTCTGGGGAGCTCTGTAGCTCCTTAAAAGTGAAATCGAAATTTGTTGTCCTGTAAATAATTATGTTCTAGGTACATGATAGATTCTGTCCAGGGTTACACAGCCGAGTTCAAATCCGATTTTAGGCATGATAGAATTAGTTCTGAATCTAGGACTCAACAGAAAAGTTGTAGCTCTTGGTGATACCTTCCCAGAATGGGGTGGATCATTAATTTTGGTGGACGGTAGACCCCCGAAATCCAATTTTAGTAAATTACAACGCGCACGATCAACTTTTTGATGTTTTACTGATTTCTCTCATTTTGCTAAGGAAATGTTTATAAAGTTTGAAAGTTAACTATTTGAGAATGTGGTGATGTGTATGTGTTAAGATTTAGTCAATCATATAGCATTAATTTGTTATGACATAAGCAATCATATTAAAAGGTCGTGAAGGTGAAACTTGATGGAAACGACCAAAATGTTACTTAAGTTATATGCTAGTATTTATAGAGGGCTGGATGGGAAACAACCCCTTGCTTAACTAGTGTGTTTAATCATTATTCTCAAATATTGAAGGCATCCGGGGTACCCCTTCTAGTGAGTTGTTATGCCACGAGGAACACAAGTAGTCCTTAGGATCATATGGTGTGTAACCCCATGTCTTGCACGTCTCACTACTTTAGAGTTATATTAACTCCGTACGGGTTGCAGCAAGGGCTTGGTATCGGGAACAAGATATGTCTATATCCTAAGTTGATAGGGAAGAGACTTGGTTGGAGCCCTTGTATGCTTGAGAGCACGGGTGAGTTGTGGAAATTACATGGGGGTGTATGTTGATACACGGTTGTTAAATGATCCTGAGTTGAGGATTACTTATGGCAGGTCTATGGGCTTGTCGGTCGTCACATCGACGGAAGCTGATAGATAGACCTTGACCGGTTTGGCTGGGTTCTTTGGTGATTTCTTCCCAAAGACCCCTTCCATGCCTATTGAGTCGGTTGGGCTGGGCTCTTTGGTGTTTACTTCCCAAAGACCCCTTTCGTGTTGTTTGGGTCGGTTGGGCTGGGCTCTTTGGTTCTTACCTTCCAAAGACCCCTTCTATGTCGTAGTACGCAGGGACTCCGCTACCAGGTATATAGCGTTGAGGCGTACGTGAGGCCTATGTCAGGTAGTGTGCATACCCACCTTGTTGTGGAGGAGTCCGTTCTACTGCCACCGTCTGGCCACGACGGTTGGTTTCTGAGTGGTTTGTTACCCTCAAAAATTGGGAACTAAAGATCTATGTCGACATAGCAATTCAGAGTGCGTGAGTAAGCATGGGTGAGTCACCATATCACATTCATTGCATTGCATTGCACCGCATAAGATCCTCATCATATAAATTTGTATGAACACTTTTATATAATGAGTTACTTTCTATTGTACCTGTTCCTTAACTTAAAAATTTGTATGAGCATTTTTATAAGTTAAGTTTAATTATGTATTTATGATTTTATACTGCTAGTCTGTTATGCTCTTACTCACATGCAACTGATACTTATTCTTACTTGTGCTTCCATTACTGTTGAAGTTATTATTAACTGTTAGCTTAGGGTTTATCATATGCTATACTTGTACTTACTAATTATATTTTGCCCCTCTCTTTCTTTCATTTCGCCCGGTGCCTAAGAGCTGTTGGGGTGAGAGAATGTGAAACCACTTTGTCTTTATGACTAACAGTTGCTACACCCACTTTTTAGGAGGACACCTTGCAGGAGGAGCAACAATAGTACCCCATGCAGGAGGGCAGTCAGGCTGGGGAGACAAGGCCTGATGTTGCGTTGCCTTCGTTACCGTCAGTCACAGATGTGAGGATTTTGAACGTTTGTTGTAGCCCTTTTTGGGCATTTTGTACTCTGATATTTGCATAAACTTTTGTAACTTCTTGTTATATATTTTGTATAGATTTTATTACTTATTGTGGATTATGGCTTTTATAGTTTTTTATTATTGATGAGTTGGCAATGGGATATTGGTTATAGCTGGCAAAACAGGAATCTTGTGGTACAAATTAACCTATGTGTTGATACTACCGCAAGGCGACTGTTCTGGGCATAAGGCTCCCCTTGGCCGTGTCTTGTGTTCTGGGAGAGGGGTTTTATAAATGGTATCAGCTTGCAATGATCCTGAGATAAAGAAGTCATTGAATAGTGTTGCCACCCCCGCTTGATTATTTAGTTTGAGGGCAAGCTGAATTAGAGAAAACAGTGGTATGCACATTTGTGATTCACACTAAGTATGTCCACTTGTTATCCTACAATTAGCCAACCGAACCCTAAATTTGTACTTTTGTGCGTAGATCTCGGTACATATAGAGCCAGTGACGGGCACTACCGTTTCTCCGATCCCTAGTCTCTTCTAGCAGTCGGAGCTAGGGCAGACCCTAACTATAATTTTAGATGCCTTCGGGTCTTAGTAGGTCCTGGTGCAGCAGCAGGCCCCGGGCTCCAACTGGTTGAGCACCTTCCGAGCTTTTTCTCCACCTGCTTATCACAGGACAAAATCGACTGTTCGCACAGAGTGATTGGATTCAGTGCAGGAGTTGATGGTCGGGATTTGATGCCCAGCCAGCATGACTGTTACCTTAGCATTTTCCGTCCTAGAATCGCATGCTAAGAGGTGGTGGAAGTCTCTTATGGGCTCCACTTTCGAAGGGCTCATTTACACTGACATCAGTTGGAGTGAGTTCTCTAATGCTTTCATAGAGCACTTCGTTCCCTATATTGCCCGCAATGAACTTGAAGAAAGGTTCCTAGAGTTGAAGCAGAGATTCAAATCATTTGTGGTGTACCAACGTGAATTTCAACACCTTGCCAGGTTTCCTGATTCCTATGACTTTGATGATCACGGTTATGCGAAGAGATTCTACAAGGGTTTGTGAGACCCCCTTAGGCAGGCTCTCTTGTTTATAGCCGACTCAAGCCTTGCTCAGATTATAGAGATGGAAAAAAGATTGGAGACGGACCACTTTGGGGTCCAGGATATTGGAAAAAGACCAGCAGAGGGTGTAATAGAAGCAGGGCCTAGTAGGAGGAGGCAGATTACCAGGGGCGGAGGAGGAAACCGAAAAGGAGGCGGCAAACGTTTCCGTCAGAATTTTAGGATGGAGCATTCGACCCCACTGTTAGGATTACCCCCACCCCAGTAGATTCAGGCATATCTGCAACCCATGGAGCCCTTCAGGGAAGGTTGCTTCTATTGTCACCAGTCGGGCCACATTCAACGCTTCTGTCCGCAATTAGTTGGGAATGTTCCAAATCATCTTGTATTCCCTCCAACAGCTTAGCGAGGACGTGGATGTGGTCGAGGACGAGGACCACAAGGTAGGAACCCTGGTCCTGCTCAACAACATGTGTTCGCTTTGGACATGACTCAGGAGAGGTACCCACAGAACGTCATTGCAGGTATCTTATAGTCAAACTCATTACTATATGTATATATATATATATATATATATATATATATATATATATATATATATATATATATATATATATATATATATATATTCATCCTTAACATGCCTGAAATTGCACTGAAAACCTCATCTTGGAATTGTTATAACTTAACATTTAGGCATTGTGACTGTTAGTGGGAGGCCTGCCTATACCTTTTTTGATACTGGTGCTACTCATTCATTCGTCTCAGCGGACTTCGTGAAGGATCTGAATGGTGTGCAACACTTCACCGGAGTCACTCGGAGAATACGCCTTCCAAACGACTCTGAGATGACCTCATCTAACCAAATGCATCTTGGATGTGTATATAGGAGGCAAGGTTTTCGAAACCCCGACGACAGTATTACAGATGCCAGAATTTTATCTCATTCTGGGCATGACTTGGCTGGATTGGAACCATGCCAGAATTGACTGCATGACAAAGCAAATCATGTTGAGGCAGGGAGATACAAAGTTCATCTTCCATGGTTTTAGATTTATACCTCGTGTGTTATTATCTTCTGTTAAGACCGTTAAGGCCCATGCGCAGGGGTACGGAGTTTTTATGATATGTTTTGAGCTAAAGGAAATAGAGGTTAGCGTGAAGGATGTACCAGTGGTTCGGGATTTCTCGGATGTTTTTCCAGAAAAGCTGGCGGGATTACCTCCATTCAAGGAAGTGGATTTTCAGATCAAGCTAGTACCGAGTGCCAAGCCCGTCTCTCGGGCCCCATACAGAATGGCCCCAAAGGAGCTAGCAGAGTTTCGAGTGCAACTACAGGAATTGGTGGGCTCGGGATTTGTTCGCCTCATTTCGTCGCCACGGGGAGCTCAAATTTTATTTGTAAAGAAGAAGGATAGATCACTACAATTATGTATAGACTACCGGGAGCTCAACCGGTTGACGGTGCGAAACACCTATCCCTTGCCTCGGATCGATGAGCTATACGATCAGTTGTTGGGAGTGCATTGGTTCTTCAAGCTAGATTTGCGGTCGGGGTACTATCAGTTGAGGATACAGGAGGAAGATATCTAGAAGACAGCTTTTAGTTCGAGATACAACTTATTCGAGTTCACTGTGATGTCGTTTGGGTTCACAAACATCCCACCTGCATTCATGAGCCTGATGCACAGGGTGCTTGAGCCGTATTTGGATGTCTTTGTCATCCTATTCATTGATGACATTTTGGTCTACTCAAGGACAGAGAAGGAACATGCAGAGCACTTGGCCTTAGTTTTGGAGAAGCTGAGGGAGCACGATTTGTTTGCTAAGTTCAGCAAGTGCGAGTTTTGGATTCGAGAAGTTGCCTTCTTGGGCCATATTATTAGTGGAGCTGGGCTAGCAGTAGATCCGGTCAAGGTGCGTGTTATTAGGTATTGTATCCACAATAACCAGGATTTGAAGAAGGGCCCAGTTAAGCTAAGATGAATTGTGACTGTATTTGATGTTGCCTTTTAAGTTATGTACTTGCAGGTTTTCGTTGCTAAGTGCACACCAATGTCAGGTTATAGTGGGTCAGTAAACACAGGACTTTACAATATAATTCCTCATTGTGTGGGTCAATGTGTTGACTCATGTGTAATCTCTCTATTGGGGTGTACTTTTATCCCAAGTACAAGGAAGGCTCAAGGATGGTCAAGGCTTAGATTCAGAATGACAGGAATTTCTCCTAAGTAAAATTCGTCGAGTATGGTTTGGAATACTCGTCGAATTCATCGAGTATCAGCTTGATACTCGTCGAATTCGTCGTGTATACCTACCCATACCCGTTGAATCCTTCTTTTATACTTAGGGTAAATTCGCTGAAGAATTGAAAAATCTGTAAAGTAAAATTCGCCG
Organism: Platanthera zijinensis; assembly: GCA_039513925.1. Lineage (NCBI taxonomy): Eukaryota > Viridiplantae > Streptophyta > Magnoliopsida > Asparagales > Orchidaceae > Platanthera > Platanthera zijinensis. Next base: position 52,742,930 of record CM077082.1, read on the forward strand.
AGTATTGCCGTGCATACTCGTCGAATTCGTCGAATGTATCTAACGATACTCGCCGAATTCGTCAAATATGCTAAGTGATACACGTCGGATTCGTCGAGTCCAGTCGACGCTACTTCTCTAGATTTTTCCAAGTCTTATTCGTCGAGTGCAACGACGTTGAGTGCATTGAGTCATCTCGACGATATTTGTCGATTGCTGCCCTTGGCGTTGAGTGAACAAAAGGCGTCGAGTGTAACGACGTTGAGTGTGTTGAGTCATTTAGCTTATACTCGACGAATTCGTCGAGTATACCAAGTGATACTCAACGAATTCGTCGAGTATGACTCTCCGCTTTGGCGTTGAGTGAATGGTTTACCTGGGCCTGATTTGTCCAAGTCTTATTCGTCGTATATCAAGGTACATTCGGCGAGTATATTAGTGATACTCGACAATACTTGACGAATTTGACTTAGGTCATTTTTCCGAACTTTTCAAAATCGCTGGTTTGGATTTCGGTCTGTCATGCACAGTAATTTCTAGGTTTCGTTTTAGGAAATTTTCTTCTAACCATTGGGAAGGAAATCTCTATAAATACCTAGAGGATATTTTCTATCAATCTAATCGTAATTTTGCTCTCATTTTCAAACCTAGAAAACTTTCCAAACGAAGAAATCGTCGGCCAACGCTCTGTACGCTTTGCGATTTTCGATCGGCTGCCAACAAGTTACTGTGCGCGATTCATCTTCTTCGACATACATGACTGGATCGATACTCTCTCAGAAGATCTTTACTCCTCCAGATCTTATCGATTGAAGGTTCACGATTCAAGGTCTTTAAGATTTCATTTCTCCAAGTTCTCCAAGATTCAAGATCTACTTTTTTGAAGAATGTTGGGGTAAAGTCTTGTAATCATTTGTGTTTTGTAATATTCATTTACTGTTGTAGGAGATTATTCCTCTGAGTTTGTAGATCCATTTGTGGATCGAGTTTGTAGATCCGTTTGTGGATCGAGTTTGTAGATCCGTTTGTGGATCGAATTTGTAGATCCGTTTGTGGATCGATTTCGTAGATCCGGTTGTGGATCGAGTGGTAGGAGCGTCGTTTCCGAGTTGTAAGAGTTGCGGCTCCAAGGTGTAAGATTTGAAGAAATCTGAGTATTGGTGAAGTAGCTGAATCTAACCCTTCATGGTAGATAGGCGAGGCGGGATAGTGGACGTACCCAACTCGGGGAACCACTATAAATCTCTGTGTTTGTGTGCTTGATTTTTAAATTGATTTTTATTCCGCAAAAAGACACAAATATCACCTATTCACCCCCCCCCCCTCTAGGTGATTTAGGTAGACGTTGGTTACTTTCAATTGGTAACAAAGGTGCATTTTGTTCGATATAAGGTTAATACCATGAACAAGATCCATATTCTAGCGTCAAGAGATTCCGTCTAGACGGTCTAGTAACCATGGACCGAAGCAAAGAAACATCTTTTATAAAGCTCTCTGTGTGCACAAAGGAAACTTTCCCATGTGGAAAGAACGAGTAAGGTTATTCATGGAAGTTGCTGATCTAAGAATTTTTTAGATTATGTAAGAAGGACCCCACATACCGACTCAACCATCAGCTCTGAATCCTACAGTCATGATCCCCAAGAAGATGATGGATTTAACTAAGGATGAAATTGCCTTGGTCTCCCTGGATAAGAAGGCAAAGAACATCGTCGCAAGTGCAGTGGACGACTCAATGCTTCAGAATCTATTCCACTGTAAATCTGCCAAAGAAATGTGGGACTGCCTAGTTGTGCTGATGGAATTGACAGAGGAAGTCAGAGACGACCGCAAATCGTTGCTAAATCAGGAATATGAAGCATTCAAGCATGGATCAAGTGATAGTATTGCTGACAGCTTCGAGAAGTTCTTTAAGATTATTAACGGCCTTAGGAACTATGGTCGTATCTTCACTAATGGCGAGCTCAACGACAAGTTTCTCAATCCCTGACAAAGGAATGGGACTAAAGTGGTTGCAATCAGGGAGTTTGGGAAGTTGCCTGAGACTGACCCTCAGAACCTCTTTGGGAAATTGCTCTCCTACGAACTACAAATGAACACCAGAAAGAAGGAGGAGCAGAATAGCCGGACATCCAGCAAAGAGAAGTCGGTGGCCCTAAAGGCGGAATGGTCAAGAAAGTCCAAATCTGTCTCACTAGTAAGGACTCGTGCTCCTAACACTCCAAAAGACTCCGAGCCTATCACATTTGGCTCTGAGCTATTAAATGGGGAGTTCTCTCTTATATCCAAGCAATTTAAGAAACTACTCAGCAAGAGGAGACAAATAAAGAATCAGTCATCCTCATCTGACTTCAGGAAATCTCATCGTGATGGTGACCGTTCCAGAAAAAGCTACAACCGAGAGGACAGGTATAGATCTAAACCGAACAAACACTCTTCCTCTGACGTTGTGTGCTACTGTTACAACAAGACAGGTCACATGATTTTTGAATGCCCATACAAGAAGAAGGAGGGCTCCAAGAAAGAGGAGAAAAGATCCTTCAAGGGCAAGAGAAAAGAAGAAAAGAGCTTCGTCGCCAAGAAGTCCAAGACTCTTAGTGACAACGACTCAAGCGTGTCCAGCTCAGAGAATGAGGAAGCCTACTTCGAGCTCATGGCTCAATCAAATGAGGAAGTTGGTGACTCAGAGTATCGCGGGAAGGTAAACTCGCACACAATACTCTCTGAATCGGAAACATCATCCAATGGTCATGACGACTATTTTTCTGAGGAAGGCGAGTCTGAGTTAAGGTTCAGCATGAGAACCTTTTGAAAGCTTTTGACAAATGCCGCAAGTTAGTCAAAAAGCAGGCAAAAGAGATTGCCTCTCTCAAGGCAGCTGAATCAAGCATGAGGGAGGAAATTGCAGAATTAACTTCTCTCAGATGTGAAGTTTACTCCTTGCAAGAGGAATTGAAAAGCTCAGTTGAAAAATTAAGTCTGAAAGAGAAATATCTTGATGAGCTGGAAGAAAAACTCTTGGTGGAGAGAAAACTTGTTGAGAGTTTCTCTAAGTCGAAGACTATTCTCCCTCTCATTGACGAGTTCTCAGCTCCGAAGAAGGGCAGTGGTCTTGACCACGTAGTTGGAAAAGGTAAGGCTGCCAAGAAAGCCAGTACCAAGGAAAAGGGGAAGGCACCTCTAGGTCAACCCTCATTTAGGAAGGCAATCTTTCCGACGAACAAGTTTGACCTTGAGTTGTCCTACGGTCATCTTGCTAGGCCTACCTATGTAGAGCCCAAGAAGGGATACCAAGGATGGACCCGTTCCCGAGACTATGATGCCAGTGTTTTTAAAGCACCTTATGAAGAGATTGAACTCAAGAGTTATGGTCCCTATGATCATGGACATAACCTTAAGAGAGCACCAAAAGCCAAAACTTTTGTATCTAAGGCAAAGGAGATGGAGAAGCCATGTGAATGTTGTAATCAGGAGGCTTCCACCTCCAAGTATGTTGCCCCTGCTAGACCTCACGTTCAAAAGGTAAAGCAGGAGTTCAAAAGAAGGTACAACATGTTTGACTGTTGGTGATGCGGCAAAGTTGATCATTTTGGCGTAGATTGTTGGTTCAACCCTGCTAACTTTGTAACTCCACAAGTTAACCATGTGAGGCCGACCACTCGCAGAGTTAATGCTCCTAGTGGTGTTAAGATGACCAGGAACCAAGGACCCAAATATGTTTGGGTTCCTAAGGTAAAGTGATTTGTCATTGCAGGTATGTCCAAAGGGCAACAAAATTCCCGTCTGGTATTTGGACAGCGAATGCTCTCGGCATATGACCCGGACAAGAAGCCTGTTGCTTGATTTCACCCCAGTCAAAGATGGACCAAAAGTCATCTTTGAAGGGTCAGACCGGGGAACTACAAAGGGCTCTGGTATGATCCCCAACGGAGTATTCTCTTTCACAGACGTGACTTATTATGAAGGGTTACACCATAATCTTATAAGCATAAGTCGATTATGTGATAAAGACTACATCGTTGAGTTTTGCAAGGACAAGTGTTTGATAAAATCGTTTACAAATTTGGAGACGGTCTTAACAGACACTCAGAGCAAAAATATTTTATTTTTAAATTTTCTTTGCTTAGACAATTCTATACCAGTCTGTTTTCTTGCAAAAGATAGTGCGTCTCTTTGTGACCAATAACACAAAAGATTAGCACATATTAATTTTAAAACCATAAATGTGTTATTTTCTCACAACTTAGTGCGAGATGCCCCCAATATTAAGTGTCTTAAAGAGAGTCTGTGTCACTCATGTCAAATGGGTAAGCAGACAAGGGCTACCTTCAAGGGTATTACTGAAAAGGATTCTTCAAGAAGTTTATACTTACTTTATATGGACTTATTCGGTCTTATGCCTATTCATAGTTTATGAGGTAAGGTTTATATGTTAGTAATTATTGATGACTACTCACGTTTTACTTGGATGTTCTTTCTGAAACACAAGTCAGACACCTTTGACTCTTTCACTAATTTTGTCCGGCAAATTCAGAACGAATTGAACTACTCAGTGGTCAAAATCAGAAGTGACCATGGAACAGAGCTTGAGTCTGGTGCCATCATAAAATTCTGTAAAAGCCAAGGTATCTTTCATGAGTTTTTCTCTCCACGCTCTCCACAATAAAATGGAGTTGCTGAGAGAAGGAATAAAACCCTAATTAAAGCATGTACAACTATGTTGAACGACGCTTCACTTTCATAGTACTTCTGGGCTGAATCAGTCAACACAGCTTGTCACGTGCAAAACCGAGCACTTATCAACAAAAGCTGTCGTAAGACCCCCTATGAGCTATTGAAGGGCAGAAAACCGACTATGTCCTACTTTAGAATCTTTGGAAGTAAATGCTTCGTACTTAATAATGAGAAGTATTACCGCACGAAGTTTAGTGAAAAATATTTTGAAGGTATTTTTATAGGTTATAGTAGTTGTTGGGTCCATTGCCCACAATGTTCCCTAGAATGGATTTGAAGAGGCATCATCGTCAAGACTAAGAGCATAGTTGTATTTGATGTGTGTTTAAGTTCATGCATGCAGGTTGTCCTTGATTGGACAGATGAATAAAAAGAGTAAGCTGGAAGTCAGATAATCTGACTAAGGCAAAAACGTCGAGACAGCTGAGAAGAATGTCTCAGCATAACCGCTGAGAAGAACAAAAAGAGTAAGTTGGAAGTCAGCTAATTTGACTAAGGCAAAAACGTCGAGACAGCTGAGAAGAATGTCTCAGCATAACTGCTGAGACAACTGAGAAAGAATTCGTCGAGCTCAGTTAAGAATTTGTCGAACTGAGTTCAGAGTTCGTCAAGCTCAACTCACTATTCGTCGAGCTAAATTCAGAGCTTGAGATTCTGAGTTTGTCGAGTTCAGTTCAGAATTCGTCGAATTGAGTTCAGAGTTCGTCAAGCTCAGTTCACCATTCGTCGAACTCAATTCAGCATTCGTCGAACTAAGTTTAGGATTTTGTCTAAGGCAAAAACCGTTGAGACAAGTGTTTGTCTCAGCAGAGAACAAGAACGCATTGAGTGAGGAGTGCTCACTCAATGCTCTCAACGCCTAAGATGCTGCAGAGGAAGAAATGTGGTTAAGACAAAAAACATTGAGTGGAGGTTGCTCACTCAACAATGTCAACGCCTAGTGGAGACAGAATTTGTCTAAGGAGTTTGACGTTCAGTGATGCTCACTCACTCAACGCCAAGCAGCAGAAAGCTGATAAAGCAAGTTTGCGTTGAGTGAAGCTGAATCACTCAATGCCTAAGAAACAGATTTATATTCTAAGTAGTTTGGCGTTGAGTAAAGGTTACTCACTCAACGCCAAGAGACAGTAAATCTGTCTAAGTGTTTTGGCGTTGAGTGATGCTTACTCACTCAACGCCTATGCTAATGTTGTTTGATTTTTGGCTAAGCCCACAGCTGATGACATCAGCAAGTCAACAAGTCAACATATTTCAATTAGTGGTGGGATGGCTACAGTACGCGACAAATGTTGCCGCATACCTACTGTACGATAGTTGGCGTCAAAGCAAAGTTGATGCTGGCCATTAATTATGTGGGGTCCACTACTCAAGAGCCGTTGGACCAATTCAATAAAAGAAAAAGGCCTTTACAGAGGAAGTGAGCTTTTGAAAAAAAAAGCAACAAGACAGTTCTTCTCCTCCGCCATTGTTATGGAGATGAAGAACATGAAGCTCAAGTCATGTTGAAGTTGGTGACCGGGCGGTCTAGCGGTCTGTCTTGGCGGATTGAAGACCGTGCGGTCTGTCGGTTTCCCTTCCGCAGTTTGGTTGTTGTGCTGTTGCTGTCTGGAGTCCGAGCGGTCTAGCGGTTTGTCTCTGGCGGCTTGGAGACCGGGCGGTCTAGCAGTCTCCCATGACGATCTCTCCTTCCTCCCTGATGGCTGCCGAGCGGTTAGCCCTTCCGTCTAACCACGTGGCTTGTGCGGGTTGTTTCTGTATAGACCGCTTAGTCCTGTAATTTTTTAGTCCCACATCTCTTATTTGTATTCTCTCTTCTCTCCTCCATTCTATAAAAGGGAGTCCATACCTTTGTAATAGATACCTTTTTCAGATAATAAAATTTTTGTTATACCTCTTCCGGCTTGTTTTTTGTTCGTTTCTTACATGGTATCAGAGGACTCGATCTTCTCCTCCTGATTCTGTGTACCTTCCCTGTCCGCGCGGCTTGCTTCTTCTTCTCGTGACCTGGTCTCGCGACTTGTTTCTTCCGCCGGCTTGCGCCCTGTTCACGCGGCTTCTTTCTATTCTTGTCGTTGCCCTTTGTGTGCGCGACCTCTTCTTCTCGCCGCGACCTGTGCTTATTCGCCGCGACCTCTCCTTTAGTCGCCGCGACCTGTTGTCGCGACCTATTTGCCTTGTTCGCCTTGTTTGTCTTCCCGTGGTCTTATCTCTAACCGTGCGGTCTTCTCTTTCTTCTGTTCGCGCGGGCTGCCTTCTAGCCGCTCGACTTCTTCCCCTCTGCTTGGTTCTGCGGCTTGGTCGTGGCTTTTCTGGCCGCTGGTGTTTGTCATCATAACCGCCGCAAATCTCTTTCTTCTAACCGCTGCGATTTCTCCCTGTTCGTGCGGTTTGTTTCCTAACAACACTATTGAAGTTAGAGACCGGGCGGTCTGGCGGTCTGTCTTGGCGGGTTAGAGACCGCGCGGTCTGGCGGTTTCCCTTCAGCGGTTTGATTGCTGGGCTGTTGCTGTCTGGTTGCCGAGCTCTCAGGCGGTCTCCCCTTGCGGTCTCTCTCTCTCTCTGGTGGTAGCTGTGCAGTTAGCCCTTCTGTCTAACCGCGCGGCTTGTGCGGTTTGTTCTGTACAGTCCGCTTAGTCCTGTAAATTTTTAGTCTCACATCTCTTTTTTGTATTCTCTCATCTCTCCTCCATTCTATATAAGGGAGGGCATACCTTTGTAATAGGAACCTTTTTCTGATAATAAAGTTTCAGTTATACTCTTTCCGGTTTGTTTTAGTTCGTTTCTAACATGGTATCAGAGGATTCGATCTTTGGCTCCTGATTCTGTGCGTTCTGCTGTCCGCGCGACCTGCCTCTTCTTCTCGCGGCCTGTCTCCCGCGGCTTGTTTCTTCCGCCTGTTTGCTTGCGCCCTGTTCGCGCGGCCTGTTTCTGTTGCTTGCTTCTTTCTTGCGACCTGTTCTAGTCGCCGCTTCCTCCTTCTCTTCTCTAGTCGCCGCGACCTGTCTCCGCGGCCTCTTTTGCCTTGTTCGCCTTTTGCCTCCCGATATCCTCCACTTCTGTTAGCCGCCCGACTTCTCTCCCTCTGTTTGGTTCTGCGGCTTGGTCGTGGCTTTTCTGGCCGCTGGTGTCTGACATCGTGACCGCTGCAGATCTTCTTCTTCCTATCCGTGCGGATAGTTTTCTCACCGCGTGGCTTCCTGTTGTTTGCGCGACAGATCTCTTTCTCCTAACCGCTGCGATTTCTCTCTGTTCGCGCGTGTTCTTCCTTGTTTAGGTGGCCTCTCTGCCCTTCTTCCTTCGCCGCTCTCTCTCTTGTCCCTGCGACCTGTCTCTAAGTCGCAGCGGCTTGTTCTCCTCTGTGCGGCTCTTCCTTTAGCCGCTCCTGCTTGTTAGTCGCCGCGACCTCCTGTTGAGTCGCGCGGTTTGTGCTTCCCTCTTCGTCCCCTTTTGCCTTGCTCTGCATCTTGGTCGTGGCCCTTCTTGCCGCTGGTGTGCTGTCATCATGACCGCTGCAGTTCTTTTGTTCCTCCCTTCATGGCTTCCATATACTCCTCAAAGCCGTTCGCCTCGGTGGTCACGTCTTCTGGTAGTGCCACGTTGTTACTCAAGGAAAATGGTTGATCGACACCGGTGCTACTAATCATATGACCGACAATCTCCAATGTTTTTCTCTCCTAGAAACACATGATCGGTTGCCCCCGGTTACTCTCGCTGACGGCTCTTCATCATCGGTTCATGGGACGGGGATAGTTCATGTCACTCCGTCTCTTCGCTTGGAGGATACTCTCTACGTGCCCAAGTTCCCGTGCAACTTATTATCTGTTACCTCTCTATGCAAGCAATTACACTGTTCTGTTACTTTTACTTCTACTACTTGCTCTTTTCAGGATCCGGACTCCCAACGGACGATTGCTACTGGGACTGAGAGTGGCGGCCTATACTTCCTGGACAACATTTCCGCTTTCTCCACCTTCTCCTCCACCTCCACAGATCTTCTCCAATGGCATCTCCGCCTTGGTCATGCTCCTCCTCATCTTCTTCGTCAACTTCTGCCCCACCTTCCTTCCCAAAGTCCTCCGCTCAACTGTGAAGCCTGTCAGCTTGGCAAGCATCACCGCTCCTCCTTCCCTCCAAAGCACGTTTGTGGATCCACCCGTCCGTTTGATCTCATCCACTCTGATATTTGGGGTCCTTCTCCTACTCTTACGGTTGGTCGGGGTAGTTCATATTTTGTCACATTCATTGATGATTTCTCTCGCTGTACGTGGGTGTATCTATTAAAAGATCGCTCCGAATTATTCTCTGTATGGACGTTCTTCTATCTCATGATCAAAACTCAGTTTGATGTTTCTATTAAAGTTCTTCGATCTGATAATGCCCAAGAATATATCAGTCATGACTTTTCTGCCTTCTGCATGCAAAATGGGATTATTCATCAAACGAGTTGTGTATATACCTCACAACAAAATGGTGTGGCAGAACGCAAAAACCGTCACCTTCTGGATGTCGCTCGCTCCTTGATGACCCAGATGCATGTTCCTCGCTCCTATTGGGGCTATGCTGTTCTCCTTGCCTGTTACCTCATCAATCGCATTCCCTCCACCGTTCTCCACGGAAAAACCCCTTTCTCCATTTTGTATCCGGGCAAGGAGCCGTTTCCTCTCCCTCTCCAAATATTTGGATGCACTGCCTTTGTGCATGCCCCTTCTACCACCCGTGATAAGCTATCTCCTCGCTCCACCAAATGTATCTTTCTGGGGTACTCCACCACTCAGAAAGGTTATTGTTGCTTTGATCCCATCCTTCGTAAGCAGTTCGTTTCTGCTGACGTCACCTTCTTCGAGAATACCTCCTACTTCTCGGATGACTCCCCTCCTCTTCTCCCAGCCTCTGATTCTCCTGCTGTTTCCTTTGTTCTCTCGTCTCCCACTACGATATTCACCCCTACTCCGCCCCCGTCCACTCCTCTTCTTCCACCTCTCTCTCCCTCTTCTCCACTCCCGTCTCCCGCATCTCCGCCGTCGTCGCTCTCTACTCCCGGGCCAGCTCTCTCTGCCACGGATGCTCCGGATGCCGAGGAACCTGCTGACCTGGATCTTCCTATAGCTCTTCGCAAAGGGGTGCGGACGTGTACCCTACACCCTCTTACTGCTGTTGTTTCATATGATCGTCTCACCCCTTCTCGCAGGGCCTTTGCTCTAGCTATCTCCGCCACTGCCACACCCCGCTCCTACCAGGAGGCCCTTGCTATTCCTCACTGGAAGATGTCCATGGATGAGGAAATGGCCACCCTAACGGAGCGGGGTACCTGGACTCTTGTTCCTCCTCCCTTCGGTACTGATGTTGTCGGCTGTCGCGGGGTATTTGTGGTGAAATTTGCCCCGGATGGCACTGTGGACCGGTATAAAGCTCGCCTTGTTTCTAAGGGCTTTACTCAGACCTATGGGGTGGATTACTTTGACACCTTCTCTCCCGTGGCTCGTCTCAGCACTATACGGGTTCTTCTCTCTGTGGCGGTCAATAAGGATTGACCGATTTCCCAGCTGGATGTCAAGAATACCTTCCTTTATGGTGATCTTCAAGAGGCCGTCTACATGGAGCAACCTCCTGGGTATGTTGCTCAGGGGGAGACACGAGTATGCCGGCTGAAGAAGGCAATTTATGGCCTCAAGCAGAGCCCTCGAGCTTGGTTTGACAAGTTCAGCGGCATCGTGGCGGCCGTTGGTTTTGTGCGCAGCTCTGCCGATCACTCTCTATTTACTCGCAAAACCTCCTCGGGACTGGTGGTTCTTGCAGTGTATGTTGATGATATTCTTCTCACTGGCGATGACCAGGAAGGGGTAGCCTTGACAAAGCGGCATCTTCGTCAACATCTGGTCACGAAAGATATGGGCTCTCCAAAGTACTTTTTGGGGATCGAAATCTCTCGGAAGCCCAATTCCTTAGTCCTCTCCCAGCGTAAGTATGCCCTTGATCTTTTAAAAGATGCAGGATTGACTGGGGCCAAACCTGCTCGATGTCCCATGGCTGTTGGAGAAGACAAAACCTGGACAGATGATTCGCCTATTCTTTCAGATACTACGAGGTACAGACGTCTTGTTGGTAAGCTCATATATCTCACAGTGACCAGACCCGACATTTCCTATGCTGTTGGCAAGGTGAGTCAATTCATGCAAGCTCCCAGGGAGTGTCATCTGCAGTCCGCCTTACGGATCTTAGAGTACGTCAAAGCCGCACCTGGGAAAGGATTGCTCTTCCAGAAGAATGGTCATCTGAGGGTTGAAGCTTACTCAGATGCGAGTTACGCTGATGACAAAGGGGATCGCAAGTCTACCTCCGGTTTCTGCACCTTTGTTGGGGGTAATCTGGTAAGCTGGAAGAGCAAGAAGCAGTCTGTTGTTTCCAGATCCAGTGCTGAAGCAGAGTATCGGAGTATGGCGTCGACCACTTGTGAGCTAAAATGGCTACGGGCTCTAATGCTGGATTTAGGAGAGGTCTACAACCATCCGCTACCTATGTTCTGTGATAACAAGGCTGTCATATACATCTCCAAAAATCCGGTCTTCCATGAAAGAACCAAGCACATTGAAGTCGACTGTCATTTCATTCGTGAAGAGATCTTAAAGGAATAAATTTGCACTCCCTTTGTCACTTCTGATAAAGAGCTGGCTGACATCTTCACCAAGCCAGTTTCCGCCTCGTTTCATCATATTTGTGACAAGCTGGGCATGATCGATATATAAGCTCCAGCTTGAGGGGGAGTGTTGAAGTTAGAGACCGGGCGGTCTAGCGGTCTGTCTTGGCGGGTTAGAGACCGCGCGGTCTGGCGGTTTCCCTTCAGCGGTTTGATTGCTGGGCTGTTGCTGTCTGGTTGCCGAGCTCTCAGGCGGTCTCCCCTTGCGGTCTCTCTCTCTCTCTGGTGGTAGCCGTGCGGTTAGCCCTTCTGTCTAACCGCGTGGCTTGTGCGGTTTGTTCTGTACAGTCCGCTTAGTCCTGTAAATTTTTAGTCCCACATCTCTTATTTGTATTCTCTCATCTCTCCTCCATTCTATATAAGGGAGGGCATACCTTTGTAATAGGAAACTTTTTCTGATAATAAAGTTTCAGTTATACTCTTTCCGGTTTGTTTTAGTTCGTTTCTAACAAACACAAGCATTTTCAGGAGCTTCTCGTTGTGTGTTATCTGCTCCGGCTTCCTGATACTTATGATATGATCCGCCAGCAAATTCTAGGTGAGGCAGAATCCCCTACCTTAGATGCCGCCGCTGCCCACATCGCTGCTGTCACCTCCCTCCTTCAGCGCCCGCTTCTGCCCGCTCCTTCTCCACCGGACAACTATGCTCACCAAACTCAGCGGAGTGGCTCTGGTAGCCGCAGTCACCAGTCTGGCGTACGTGCTCCTTCCCGCTACCTCTGCTCTCACTGTGGCCGCACTGGCCATACTATGGAACGCTGCTGGACGAAGCATCCCCATCTTCGCCCCTCGGGTGACTCTTTCGCCTCCTCTTCCAAGCCGTCTGCCTCCGTGGTCACATCATCAGGTAGTGCCCACATGGTGACCCAAGGTAAATGGCTTATCGACTCTGGTACGACTAATCACATGACGGGCAATCGTCAGTGCTTCTCTCTACTCGAACAACATGATCGGTTGCCTCCTGTCCTCGTTGTAGACGGTTCTCCCTCCCCGGTTCATGGGTCGGAAGTGGTTCATGTTACTCCGTCTCTTCGCCTAGCGGACACTCTCTATGTGCCCAAATTTCCGTGCAATTTATTGTCGGTTACCTCTTTATGCAAGCAGCTTCAGTGCTCTGTGACGTTTACTCCGACTTCTTGTTCTTTTCAGGATCCGAGCTCCCAACGGACGATTGCTACTGGGACTGAGAGCGGCGGCCTCTACTTCCTTGACAACGTTTCCGCCTTGTCCGCCTTCTCCTCTTCTTCTACGGATCTTCTCCAGTGGCATCTCCGTCTCGGTCATCCTCTTCCACAACTTCTACATCAGCTTCTGCCCCACCTCCCTCCTTCCAGTACTCCTCTCAACTACGACGCTTGACAGCTTGGAAAGCATCATCGTTCCTCCTTCCCGCCGAAGCAAGGTCGGGGCTCTACCCGTCCGTTTGATCTAGTCCACTCCGATGTTTGGGGCCCTGCTCCTACCCTCACCATTGGTCGGGGTAGTTCTTATTTTGTAACTTTTATTGATGATTTTTCTAGATGTACTTGAGTGTATCTCTTACGAGATCGCTTTGAACTTTTAGATGTATGGATCTCTTTTTATCAATTAATTAAAACTCAGTTTGGTATTTGTATTAAAACATTTCGCTCAGACAATGCTAAAGAATATCTGAGTCATGCGTTTACATCTTTTTGTGTGCAACATGACATTATTCATCAGACTAGCTGTGTTTATACCTCCCAGCAAAATGGGGTGGCGGAACGCAAAAACCGTCATCTCCTCGATGTCGCTCGTACCTTGATGACCCAGATGCATGTTCCTTGCTCCTATTGGGGCTATGCTGTTCTCCTTGCCTGCTACCTCATCAATCGCATTCCCTTCACGGTTCTCCATGGGAAAACCCCATTCTCCATTTTGTATCCGGGCAAGGAACCCTTCCCCCTCCCTCTCTGAATCTTTGGGTGCACTGCCTTTGTGCATGCCCCATCTGCCACCCGAGATAAGCTCTCCCCTTGCTCCACCAAATGTGTCTTTCTGGGGTACTCCCCAACTCAGAAAGGCTATTGTTGCTTTGACCCCGTTCTTCGTAAGCAGTTCATCTCTATTGATGTCACCTTCTTCGAGAATGCCTCCTACTTCTCGGCTGAATTCTCTCCTCTCCCTCCAGCTTCTGATACTCCTACTGTTCTCTTTGTTCCCTCGTCTCTTACTGCGATCTCAACCCCTACTCCATCTCCGTCCACTCCTCTCCCTCCGCCTCTTTCTCCCTCTTCTCTGCCACCGTCTCCCTCATCTCCACCATCGTCGCTCTCTACTCCCGGTCTAGCTCTCTCTGCCACGGATGCTCCGGATGCCGAGGGACTCGCCGACCTGGATCTTCCTGTAGCTCTTCATAAAGGGGTGCAGACGTGTACTCTACACCCCCTTGCTGTTGTTGTTTCATATGATCGTCTTACCTCTTCTCGCAGGGCCTTTGCTCTGGCTATCTCTGTCATTGCCACACCCCATTCCTACCAGGAGGCCCTTGTTATTCCTCATTGGAAGATGGCCATGGATGAGGAAATGGCGACCCTAACTGAGCGGGGTACCTGGACTCTTGTTCCTCCTCCCTTCGGTACTGATGTTGTTGGCTGTCGCTGGGTCTTTGTGGTCAAATTTGGCCCGGACGGCACTGTGGATCGTTATAAGGCCCGCCTTGTTGCTAAGGGCTTTACTCAGACCTATGAGGTTGATTACTTTGACACATTCTCTCCCGTGGCCCGTCTCAGCACTATCTGGGTCCTACTCTCTGTGGCCGTCAATTGTGATTGACCGATTTCTCAACTGGATGTCAAGAATGTCTTCCTTTATGGTGATATTCAGGAGGCCGTCTACATAGAGCAACCTCTTGGGTATGTTGCTCAGGGAGAGACACGGGTATACCGGCTGAAGAAGGCCATCTATGGACTCAAGCAGAGCCCTCGAGCTTGGTTTGACAAGTTCAGCGGCATCGTGGCGGCCGTTGGTTTTACGCGAAGCTCTGCCGATCACTCGATATTCATTCGCAAAACCTCCTTGGGACTGGTGGTTCTTGCTGTGTACGTCGATGATATTCTTCTCACTGGCGATGACCAGGAAGGGGTTGCCTTGACAAAGCAGCATCTTCGTCAACAACTGGTCACGAAAGATATGGGCTCTCCGAAGTACTTTCCGGGGATTGAAATCTCTCGGAAGCCAAACTCCTTAGTCCTCTCTCAACGTAAGTATGCTCTTGATCTATTAAAAGAGGCAGGATTGACTGGAGCAAAACCTGCCTGATGCCCCTTGGCAACTGGAGAAGACAAAACCTGGACAGATGATTCTCCTCCTCTACGTGATACAGGCGTTTGATTGGTAAACTCATATATCTCACAGTGACCAGACCCGACATTTCCTATGTTGTGGGCAAGGTGAGTCAATTCATGCAAGCGCCTAGGGAGTGTCATCTACAGTCCGTCTTACGGATCTTGGAATATATCAAAGCAGAACCTGGGAAAGGATTACTCTTTAAGAAGAATGGTCATCTAAGGGTTGAAGCATACTCAGATGCGAGTTACGTTGATGACAAAGGGGATCGCAAGTCAACTTCGGATTTTTGCACCTTTGTTGGGGGAAATCTGGTGAGCTGGAAGAGCAAGAAGCAGTCTGTTGTTTCCAGATCCAGTGCAGAAGCAGAGTATCGTAGTATGACGTCGACCATTTGTGAGTTAAAGTGGTTACGGGCTCTCATGATGGATTTAGGAGAGGTCTACAACCATCCTCTACCTATGTTCTGTTATAACAAGGCGGCCATATACATCTCCAAAAATCTGGTCTTTCATGAAAGAACCAAGCACATTGAGGTCGACTATCATTTCATTCGTGAAGAGATTTTGAAGGAACAAATTTGCACTCCCTTCGTCACTTCTGATAAAGAGTTGGCTGACATCTTCACCAAGCCAGTACCCGCCTCGTTTCTTCAAATTTGCGACAAGATGGACATGATCGATATATATGCTCCATCTTGAGGGGGAGTGTTGAAGTTGGTGACCGGGCGGTCTGGCGGCCTGTCTTGGCGGATTGAAGACCACGCGGTCTGGCGGTTTCCCTTCCGCGGTTTGTTGTTGTGCTGTTGTTGTCTGGAGTCCGAGCGGTCTAGTGGTTTGTCTCTGGCGGCTTGGAGACCGGGCGGTCTAGCGGTCTCCCATGGCGATCTCTCCTTCCTCCTTGGTGGTTGTCGAGCGGTTAGCCCTTCCGTCTAACCACGCAGCTTGTGATGGTTGTTTCTATATAGACCGCTTAGTCCTGTAATTTTTTAGTCTCACATCTCTTATTTGTATTCTCTCTTCTCTCCTCCATTCTATAAAAGGGAGGTCATGCCTTTGTAATAGATACCTTTTTCAGATAGTAAAATTTCTGTTATATCTCTTCCGGCTTGTTTTTTGTTCATTTCTTACAAGTCAGCAAGACAAAGAGCAAGGTAGTTATTGGTATCAACATCTTTAACAGTAAGTTAGTTGTTGTCTTCTTCATCGACTTTAGCAGTTCAGAGTATTTTTCTGAGGAAAGAGGAAGCAGCCAAGGGCCGACCCTTGCTGTAAGTTCTTCACAGTTCTAGCTGTACAAGCAACATCTTAAAGATCTTAATCTGGAAGCTATGAAGAGAAGAAGCTTGAAGAAGCAGAAATCTGAAAGAAGGCTCAGGGGACTATTCCTCAGGAGTCAAAGATAGGGCTGAATCACCTCAGCTCGGGAAAGGAAGAAGAGGCAGAGCTATCTTAGTCTGCAAAGTTAGAGCTGAGATTTTCTCAGCTCAGGTAGCAGCAATTAGCTGCAGTAACTTCTCAGTTCCAGCAGGAAAAATCCCTGGTTCTGTGAAGTAGTGGTTAGGACTGAGCTTCAGGATCAGTTCAGAAAGAAGCAGAACATTGTTCTGCAAGTCACTTCCAGCTTAAGTAAATATACACCTGTTGTTGTGGAAGTAGTTAGGACTAAGTACTTCTTAGTTCAATAAAGGTAGACTCGGGAACTAAATTCCTGCAGTCATAAGTTGGGCTGAGTTTACCTCAGTCAAGAAGCTTGACACAGAGAAACATCTCTTGTGTCAAGAGTTACCACCAACCCACATTCATCCTGTAGGATCCAAATGTGGATCTGAGTGTAGGGCTTTTGGCCTGAGGTAGGTGACAAGCTTGTCACTGAGCTGTAGGTGCTTGGAAGGACACTGAGGTAGGTACCTATTGGGTACTGAGCTATAGGAGTGCTGCAACACTCTGAGAGTAGGGCCTTGTGCCTGAAGTTGTAGGGATGAGAAGTCTGAGTTGTAGGACTTAGAGATAAGGCTGAGGTAGGTGGCTTGAGGGTCACTGAGTGTATGAGCATTGTAGAGCTCTGAGGTAGGATCCCTAATGGATCTGAGGTAGGGTTGTCCTCCCAGCCTGAGTGTAGGGCTTAACAGCTTGAGGTAGGTGGTCTGCTGACCACTGAGTTGTAGGCCCTTGTTGTTGAGAAGTAAGTCTTGGAGGAGAATTAAAGATCTGAGGGATCTAAGGTGTAAGCTCTTTGGAGCAAGTTTTGGAGAAGTGCCTAGTCCAACATGATAGTTGGATATATGGGAGGGAAAGTGGATGTACCCAATTGGGGAATCACTATAAATATTTGTGTGCTTTGCTGTGTTGTTTGTTCTTCTTTATATTGCAGGTACTAATGACAAGCTCTAGATTACTTAGTAAGAAAAACAACAAAAAGACTTAAGAAATTTTAATAACCTATTCACCCCCCCCCCCATCTAGGTGATTTAGATATCCTTGAATTAAAGGCTTTCAGTAGCCATAGTAAGACATATAGGATTTTCAATAAGAAAACTCTGGTGGTAGAAGAGTCAATAAATATTGTATTTGATGAGACAAGCCTGCTACAAAGCAGCTCGTCTAGTGTTATTGGTGCAGATACAGGTACCAAGTTCAAGGAACTAAGCTTGGATGAAGCTGTCAAGGAAGAAACTCCAAGCTCTGTCAAGATCGTCGATCCAGGCTTGGTGGATAAAGAACAACAAGATGAACCAACCCCAGAGGATGCACAAGATGATGTAGAACCTGCAGGCGGTAGAGGAAGAAATCTCGTGTTCAGACACCTAAGAGATCACCATGTTGATCAAATCATTGGAGAGCCAGGCGACGGAGTTCGAACCAGAAGAGGTACATCTAATGAGATTATGCATCTTAGTTTTCTGTCTCAGGTTGAGCGAAGAAGTTTGAAGAAGCGAACAAGGATGCTTCTTGGATTTTGACAATGCAAGAGGAGCTCAATCAGTTTGAACGTTGCAAAGTCTGGGAGTTGGTACCCAAACCCAATGGACAAAACGTAATCGGCACCAAGTGGATTTTTAGAAACAAGCTGGACAAAAATGGAGTCATTATCAAGAATAAAGCCAGGCTTATAGCTCAAGGATACAAACAAGAAGAAGTGATCGACTTCGACCAGACCTTTACTCTAGTGGCTAGGCTCGAGGCGATCAAGTTGTTTCTTGCGTATGCTGCCCTCAAAGGCTTCACCGTCTACCAAATGGACGTGAAGTCAGCATTCCTCAACGGGAATCTGAAAGAGGAAGTATACGTAGCGCAACCCCCAGGTTTGGTTAATTCCAATTTCCCTGATCATGTTTATTTTTTAAACAAAACTCTATACGGTTTAAAGCAAGCTCCCCGAGCTTGGTATGAGACGTTGTCTAGCTTTCTTCTTGAGAACAAGTTCACAAGAGGAAAGATAGACAAGACATTATTTCTTAGGGAAGTTAAAGACAAGATTCTGCTAGTGCAGATTTATGTCGACGACATCATATTTGGCTCTACAGAAGACAACTTTTGCAAGATGTTTTCCAAACTTATGTAAGGGAAGTTTGAAATGAGCAGTATGGGAGAGCTGAAGTATTTCTTAGGACTTCAGGTGAAGCAATTTGAAGATGGAATTTTCATCTCTCAAACAAAGTTCACCAAGGAGATTCTTAAGAAATTCGGAATGGAGAATGCAACCTCTATGATGATTCCAATGGGTTCAACTGTGTCTCTGAACAAGGATGAGAAAGAGAAACTTTTTGATGAAACAAAATATAAAAGCATAATTAGATCCTTGCTCTACATCACTGCTAATAGACTAGATATAATGTTTTCAACATGCATCTACGCCAGATTTCAGGTGAACTCAAAGGAATCTCATTTCGTCGCTGCAAAACAAATTTTAAGATACCTTAAGGGTACACCCAATCTTGGCTTATGGTACCCGAGAAATAATGATGTCGAGTTTATTGGTTTTTCAAATGCCGATTTTGCAGGAAACAAGGATGACAGGAAAAGCACTTCCAGGACGTGCCAATTCCTCGGAAGACGGCTTATTTCATGGAATAGTGAGAAGCAGAATTGTGTGGCAACTTCTACTGCCGAGTCAGGGTATATCTCCGCGGGTATTTGTTGCGCACATCTTTTATGGATCCATAATCAACTTGAGGACTACCACTTGAAGTTTAAAGAAATTCCAATGTATTGCGACTCATCTAGCGCAATAGTGATTGCGAATAATCCAGTCTCTCACAGCCGGACAAAACACATCGAGGTATGATACCACTTCATACGGGAGCATGTTGAGAATAAGGACATAGCCCTCAGCTATATCCTTACGGATAAGCAGATCACAGATACTTTTACGAAGCCGCTGGACGAGGTCAAGTTCTCGTTCTTCAAAACGGAACTAGGCATGCTGAACATAGACTCATGAAGAAAGCCAAGCAAGCAGGAATTCACTCGGGAATTATTTCACAAAGTCAGAAAATTGTCTCAAGGCAAATTCGTTGAGTATCAGAGCTCAAGTCGCCGATTCGTCGAATATTCATGTGATACTCACCGAATCGGACTCGACCATCAGCGATTCCCGCCGAATTCAACTTAGGACAAAATTTCAAACTTCTATATTGGATCCAAAGAGCCACGAATTCAGGTACGCGCCTTTTAGACAATTTTAAAATTATATATATATATATATATAAATAGTCAAGGGGGCAACCATACAGTCTAATTCGGCGAAACCCTCAAGCCAACTCGCCGAATTAGAAATCGCGATCGTTCGGCTCCCGCGACAGCTGGATCGTCTTCCTCTCGTGGACTAGGGTTTGTTCTTCTTCGATTAGGGTTGTGAACGACTTCCTAACCCTAGCTGACAGTACAACAAGGATTTCCGGACGATTTCTTCTCGTGGTGTGTTCCCGAAACCGTGTTGTTTCCGACTCCGACAAAGTTTAGAAATCCAGTTCATTCCAGATTCAGTTTTCTCCAAGGCTCCCAGAAGCACAAGTGGTTTGCTAGGGGGAGGAGAACTTGTTCGCACAGGCTTTGTTGATGCTTCTGATGAGTTCAGAAATGTTTTACTAATGTTGGAGACTGCAGGACTTTCCTTTTTCCTAGAACACCCTTGCAAGGTCCTGGACAAGGAAGTTCTTGAGTTCTTCCAGAATGCCAAGCTACGTCATGAAGATTACGTCATAAAGAGAAAAATTCAGAAGACCAAAGTAAAAGTAAAAGCGTCACTTCTCTCCAGGTACTTGCGGCTTCCTACATGTGATGAGGCTGATTACCTTGACGAGGATGACTTCTCCAGAGATCTTCTATTCTGTGGATTGCCCCGAGGTACAAAAACAGTTAAGCGTAAAGGGATGAATGAAGAAGGCAAGCTTCTTTCCGACATCATGGGTAAAGTGTTCTTATGCAAGACTGGGTCCCATGACTATCTCTCCATAGAGATGTTCAAGACCCTTGTTGCCATCATCTGCAGAAAGAAACATGATTGGGGTGCATTGCTGTTTGAGAAGATCAAGGACAGCCTTCGCACTCCTAACTTTGGGAGGATTATCAGCCTGTATCTGAATCAACTAGATGGTGACAGGTTTGATATGACCAGAGGTGTGCCTATCCATCACCTCAAGAAGATAGACTCATCTATATTCTCAAGGTGGGATAGGAGGATCACTAGGCCAGGGGGAGCCCCATATTTGGTTGTGGAGGAGGAAGAGCATGCTCCTGATGTCAGGATTACCTCTCCACACCCTAGTGAAATTCCTGAGAGTTCGAGTGCAGGAATCGAGGGGGAGATAGTGGAAACACAAGTGGCCACTAGTATAGTGCCCTTGAGTGTGATTCCAGAATCAGTACCAGCTCCAGATGCAACAGTTGCAGAGATAGAGGTTCTAATGACATAGGTTCCCAAGATGGCTCAGAATGTGGTTGAAGAGTTAGTTCCTGAGGAAGTTGAGGATTAGGTTGTTGCTGCTGCTGTTGATATGGGTACTGATGCTGAAAATGATGCTGATGATGAGGTTGTTGCTGATGATGCTGAGGAGGATGCTGCTACTGAAGATGATATCCATATGGATGTTGAACATATGGTGGTGGAGTTTGACGCTGATAAGACCAAAGCTGTTGATAATGTGGATGTTGGTTCTGAGCTAGTGCCAGTGGAGAACCTAATTATCCCTCTCCCAGAAATTGTTCCCGCTTCATCTTCTGAGGGGGAGGTGACTAGGCCTTCTATATCAGTTGCTACTGAGGTTGCCAGGCTTATGCGCAACCTGGAGAAAAGGATATGCAAGATGCCATATGCACCTCCTGCTGCTGCAGAGGAGGTTTTGGTCATTTCTAACGAGGAGGGAGATGCAGAGGAGCAGACTCCAGCTCTTACTGCCACTGCAGATCATGCTACAACTTTTTGTGCTCATTTATCTCCGATAGATGAGTCTTCCAGTGAGGATCTGCCCAACACTCCCATCCTAGAGACTCCAATGTTGACGGCTGATAGTACACTTCTGCAGAGCATAGAGGTAATACTAACCAAGAAGAAAGCATATTTTGATTATTCAATGAAGAAGGTAAATGAGACAGAAAAAGACATGAACAAAGGCCTAGCTGAGGTTAACGTAAGATTTGGCAAGCTAGATGTCAAGTTAGACTCCTGATTTACCCAAGGGGAAAAGGGGTTGAATTTGTTATGAAAGGTTTAGAGAGCAATCAGAAAGTTATGTGCAATGTTGATACCAATGCCAAAACTATGATTGAAGCGCACAATAATTCAATGACTCATTATGACGATAGCATGCAAGCTTATGCAAATGATTTGGCGGAAGTAGTCAGAAAGGGGGAGGAAACCTTGGAAGTTAAGGTGGTAGCTAAGGTCAATGCGCTTGAAGTAGCAATGTTAGCAAATTTCAAAGGTTTAAATGACTACAGCTATGACAACTGTGTGTGGATTCATAGTCAGTTGACAGGATCTCAAGTACCTGTTGTGCATGTACCAACACATGATGAGACTCATCCTGCCCAGGATTACTCTCAGTACTGGTCAGACACACGAGATTTCTCTCAGGTTAATGTTGTTACTGCTATTGAGGCTCTAGAGGTAGAACTTGTTGAAGAATTCCCTCCTCCGGTTTACAAGCGAAGAAGATATGGGGAAGACCCGTCTGCAATTAGGTTAGAGCCGGTTCGAGTTGAGCCAAACAGAGAGATGAAATAAGTTTGGAGTCCGATATCCAGAGGAATCATCTTGGATACTTTCTCCTTGGTCGATCATGGTAGTGAAAAACATCAGCACCACTACGATCAAGAAGAATGGAACAAGTACAAGCTATCCTGCACAAAGAGCAGGATACACTTCAGAAATCATAGAGATGCTGATCCGATGCCTCCAGCCCCTCCAAAGTACTTTCCAAATTCAAGGGCTTATTTTGACAGACAGAGGCAGAAGAGACAGATCAGGCTGGACAAATAGTTATATTTTGTGTTAAGTTGTGGGTCCCCCCCCCCAAAAAAAAATTATGAACAATTTGCGATATATATATATATGATTTCTATGGTTGTCTTGGAATGCGTGTTGTTTTTAATTTCTTCTATCCTTTCAAGTCTTAATGCTTTATTATTTGTTATGTACAATTCACCTTAACTTATAAGATTCTGACTTCTTCAAATAGGGGGAGATTGTTGAGTATTGTATCCACAATAATCCGGATTTAAAGAAGGGCTCAGTTAAGCTAAGATGAATTGTGACTGTATTTGATATTGCCTTTTGAGTTATGTATTTGCAGGTTTTCATTGTTAAGTGCACACCAATGTCAGGTTACAGTGGGTCAGTAAACACAGGATTTTACGATGTAATTCCTCATTGTGTAGGCCAATATGTTGACTCGCGTGTAATCTCTCTATTGGGGTGTACTTCTATCCCAAGTACAAGAGAAGGCTCAAGGATGGTCAAGGCTTAGATTCATAATGATAGGAATTTCTCCTAAGTAAAATTCGTCGAGTATGGTTTGGAATACTCGTCGAGTATCGGCTTGATACTCGTCGAATTCGTCGTGTATACCTACCCATACCCGTCGAATCCATCTTTTATACTTAGGGTAAATTCGCTGAAGAATTAAAAAAATCTGTTAAGTAAAATTCACCGAGTATCATCGTGCATACTCGTCGAATTTGTCGAATGTATCTAACGATACTCGCTGAATTCGTCGAATATGCTAAGTGATACACACCGAATTCGTCGAGTCCAGTCAATGCTACTTCTCTAGATTTTTCCAATTCTTATTCGTCGAGTGCAACGACATTGAGTGCGTTGAATCATCTCGACAATATTCGTCGATTGCTGCCCTTGGCGTTGAGTGAACAAAAGGCGTTGAGTGCAACGATGTTGAGTGCGTTGAGTCATTTAGCTTATACTCGACGAATTCGTCAAGTATGCCAGGTGATACTCGACGAATTCGTTGAGTATGCTTCTCCGCTTTGGCGTTGAGTGAATGGTTGGCCTGAGCCTGATTTGTCCAAGTCTTATTCGTCGTATATCAAGGTACATTCGACGAGTATACTAGTGATACTCGGCGAATTTGACTTAGGTCATTTTTCCGAATTTTTCAAAATTGCTGGTTCGGGTTTCGGTCGGCCATTCACAGTAAATTCTAGGTTTCGTTTTAGGAAATTTTCTTCTAACCGTTGGGAAGGAAATCTCTATAAATATCTAGAAGATATTTCTTTTCAATCTAATCGTAATTTTGCTCTCATTTTCAAACCTAGAAAACTTTTCAAACGAAGAAATCGTGGGCCAACGCTCTGTACGCTTTACGATTTTCGATCGGCCGTCAACAACTTACTATGCACGATTCATCTTCTTCAACATACGTGACTGGATCGATACTCTCTCAGAAGATCTTTACTCCAGATCTTGTCGATTGAAGGTTCACGATTCAAGGTCTTTAAGATTTCATTTCTCCAAGTTCTCCAAGATTCAAGATCTATTTTTTCGAAGAACGTTGGGGTGAAGACTTGTAATCATTTGTGTTTTGTAATATTCATTTACTATTGTAGGAGATTATTCCTCCGAGTTTGTAGATCCATTTGTGGATTGAGTTTGTAGATCCATTTGTGGATCGAGTTCGTAGATCCGGTTGTGGATCGAGTGGTAGGAGCATCGTCTCCGAGTTGTAGGAGTTGCGGCTCCAAGGTGTAAGATTTGAAGAAATCTGAGTATTGGTGAAGTAGCTGAATCTAGCCCTTCGTGGTAGATAGGTGAATCAGGAAAGTGGACGTACCCAACTCGGAGAACCACTATAAATTTCTGTGTTTGTGTGCTTGATTTTTAAAGTGATTTTTATTCCGCAAAAAGACACAAACATCACTTATTCACCCCTCTAGGTGATTTAGGTAGACGCTAGATACTTTCACGTGTCTTGAAGGAGTGGTGACCTTTGAGGTCAACGACCGATGTATGAAGTTTTCTCGAACTTGTTGGGTACTATCACAACTTCGTAGAAGGATTTTCAAAGATCGCCCTTCCCCTCACTGCTCTGGCAAAGAAGGGTGTACCTTTTGTGTGGACACCCAAGTGTGAGGCTACATTCCAAGAGCTGAAGAACCGTCTTACCTCCGCGCCAATCCTTGCCCTTCCATCTAGGAAGGAATTAGGATTTCAGATTTACACTAATGCATCCTATCAGGGTATGGGGGTGGTATTGATGCAGCATGGGCACGCGATTGCAAATGCCTCGAGGCAACTTAAGAAGCATGAGGTGAATTACTCGGTGCACAACTTGGAGCTAGGAGCAGTGGTCTTCTTCCTGAAGATTTGGAGGCACTATCTGTACGATGTCCATTGCGAGATCTTTTCAGATCATAAGAACTTGAAGTACATCCACACCCAAAAAGATCTCAACTTGAGACAACGGCGGTGGCTGGAGTTTCTGTGCGATTATGAGTTTACATTGAACTACCACCCAGGGAAGGCGAACTCAGTGGCTGATGCTCTAAGCAGGAAGGCACCTACGTCGAGCCCTGAATCTCGATTGATGACTATGGAGTTGGCTCGAGTGCTTGAAGAGATGGACATTACCCTGGTATTTAAGGATCGTCCCGAGGCCTATATGGAGTACTTGGTCACCATGAGTATAGTTTGTGACATCCGTGATCGGATTCGGGCAAAGCAAGGGAAGTATGTTGCTCTAGCCCCTGTGTTCCAAGTAATTGTAGGTGGATCAGCCGAGGGCTACACGTTAAAGGAAGACCTCATTCATTTCCATGGTGTACTTTACATTCCCGCAGGTGGTCCAATTCGGGAAGACATCTTGAGAGAGGCCCATTGCGTCAAGTATTCAGTGCATCCAGGGATTGCCAAGATGTACACTGACTTGCGGAGGACCATGTTTTGTCCGGGAATGAAGAGAGATGTCACATACTATGTTACGCGCTGTGAGGCTTGTTAGAAGGTGAAGGTGGATTGCAAGAGCCCTGGAGGATTATTGCAGTTTTTGCCTATTCCCGAGTGGAAGTTCGAGGATATTTTCATGGACTTTGTTCAAGGTCTTCTTCGATCTTGCTCTGGGAATGATTCAGTTTGGGTGATAGTAGATCGCTTGACAAAGGATGCCAGGTTCATCCCGATGAGGAAGGAGGCATATTTCGATGTTTTGGTGCGTCTCTTTGTTGAGCAGTTCATTCGGTACCATGGGATGCCCAAGACAATAGTTTCAGACCATGATGGTTAGTTCACCTCTAAGGAATGGAGGGTAGTTCATGCGTATTTGGGCTCTCGCCTTACCTTCAGCACGACTTTTCATCCTTAGACTGACAACCAGTCTGAGAGAACTATCAGGACCATGGAAGACTTGTTGCGGTTATGCGTTTTGGATAGGGGAGAGTCGTGGGAGTGACTTTTACCGTTGGTTGAGTTTTCATATAATAATAGTCATCATACAAGCATCAGAATGACACCATATGAGACACTTTATGGTAGGAGGTGCAGATCGCCTTTATTATGGGTCTAGGATGAGAATCCAAAGGCATTAGGGTGGA
The DNA here is from genome assembly GCA_039513925.1 of Platanthera zijinensis. Taxonomy (NCBI): domain Eukaryota; kingdom Viridiplantae; phylum Streptophyta; class Magnoliopsida; order Asparagales; family Orchidaceae; genus Platanthera; species Platanthera zijinensis. The sequence continues at coordinate 52,768,688 of CM077082.1, forward strand.
GTATATCGATGACACTGACGCTATGATTAGGCTGATCTGGGACCGCATGCTAGAGGCTCAGAGCCGGCAAGCAAAATACTATGATGTGAACCACAGGATGGTGGAATTCCAAGTAGGTGACAAGGTATTCTTGAAGATTAGGCTGATGCATGGGGTATCGCGCATTCGTGGAAGGAAGAAGCCCAACTCTCGATATATGGGGTCTTATACTATTTTGGAGCGGATCAGCCCCTTGGCTTATAGGCTGGAGCTACCGCTGCAACTGTAAAACTTACACGACGTCTTTCACGTGTCTTCCCTTCGAAAGGCACTGCTATGACCTAATCAGTATGTCACCATTACATCTGGCCCTATGGCATCTGATAGATTTGCCCGGCTAGAGCCTGTGCGGATAGTAGATACTGAGATGCGAAGGTTGAGGTGAAATAGTGTTCCATTGGTAAAGGTCCTATTGTCCAACCATGGGAAAGTGGAACACACTTTGGAGCCTATGGACCTTATGCAGCAACGCTACCCTGGATTGTTTCCCCAAGGTAAATCCGAAACTTACCTTAAATACCTCATACTTTGATACCCGTAGACCTAACCTCAATTTCAGAGACAAAATTATTTATTTGTTTATTGGATTTGTAATGTCCCATTTTGAACTAAACCCTTCGTGCGTGTTTTGTTTCACTAGGGGTGGCTTAGGATCGATAGAGAAACTTTTGGGACAGAAAGCCCAAGGTTACGTGGGTGGCTGGTAGGTCAGATCATCGAGTGAACTCAACAAACCGAACGGTCGAGTGAACTCGATGAACCGTCGAGTGTCACTCAACAAACAGTAAAGTGAACTCGACGAACCGTTGAGTGAACTCGACGAATCGTCGAGTGTCACTCGACGAACCGTTGAGTGGGGTCCAACAAGCAGTGCGGTATGTTCTGCTCCTTTTCCTTTCTTTTGTCTTCTTCTGATGAGTCATATGACATGACTTTGCCCATGCTTATTTAAGTGCTTCTGACCAATCTGTGCTCTTCCCAAGGTTGGGAGGTTGTTTTGGTCCAATAAGAAAGTGACATGTGGCGCATGTCATTCAAAGGTATGGGAAGGATTTTTCCCATCACCTGTTAGCAAAAACCTACGAGAAGTTTTCCTTCTCCACCAGACTTTCCTCACTTCTTGCTCACCACTCTAGAGTTGAGACCAAAAATCTTCTTGGAAGAACAAGCTTGCAAGAAGGTTTGGAGCTTAGAAGATCGTCACCATGCCACCAAGGATACAAACCTAGTCCTTGACCGCAAACCAGGTGTGCTTCCTACCCTCTCCCTTGGTGTTAGATCTTTAGATCGGAAATTAAGAGAGATGTCGGGCTCAAGAGAGCTTGACCTTGGTGAGTTTAATGGTGTTTTCTAGGAAGAGACCACGCTAGAACTTCCGTTCTAGGGCGTCGATCGCCGCAAAAGTATCTTCAATCATTTCCTCTCTTCAGTGCGAAGATGGGGGACTTGATTCTGTGAAGAACGGTGGTCTATTGAGAGAGAAAAGGAGGAGATAAGTTGAACGCATCTTGTACATTGACTGGAGGAAGAAGATGAACAGATGTTGTTCATCTGTTTTTAAGATTCGTGCATAAATTGTATTGTATTAATAGACAGAAATCTGTTTTGTATGCGTGACGGACTTCAAGCTTATTTTTATGAATGATCTAATCAAATTCAGGTCTCGGACTCAACATAAAAGTTATAGTTCTCGAAAAGACCTTTCCAACGAGTGGTTGTACATTTTATGAGGAGCTTTGTAGCTCCCTAAAAATTAAATTGAAATTTGTTGTACTGTGAATAATTATGTTCTAGTACAAGACAGATTCTGTCCAGGGTTACACAGCCGACTTCAAACCCGATTTTAGGCATGATAGACTTAGGTCTTAACCTAGGACTCAACAGTAAAGTTGTAGCCCTTGGTGATATCTTCCAGAATGGGGTGGATCATTAATTTTGGTGGATGGTAGACCCCAGAAATCCAATTTTAGTAAACTGCAACGCGCACGATCAACTTTTGATGTTTTACTGATTTCTCTCATTTTGCTAAGGAAATGTTTATGAAGTTTGGAAGTTAACTATTTGAGAATGTGGTAGATGTGTATGTGTTAAGATTTAGTCAATCACATAACATTAATTTGTTGTGACATAAACAATCATATTAAAAGCTCGTGAAGGTGGAACTTAGTGGAAACGACCAAAATGTTACTTAACTTATATGCTAGAATTTATAGAGGGCTGAATGAGAAACAACCCCTTGCTTAAATAGTGTGCTTAATCATTATTCTCAAATATTGAAGGCATCTGTGCTAACCCTTCCAGTGAGTTGTTATGCCATGAGGAACACAAGTAGTCCTTAGGATCATATGGTGCGTAATCCTATGACTTGCACATCCCACTGCTTTAGAGTTATGTTAACTCCCTACGGGTAGCAGTGAGGGCTTGGTATAAGGAACATGATATGTCTATATCCTAAGTTGATAGGGAAGGAACTCGGTTGGAGCCCTTGTGTACTTGAGAGCACGGGTGAGTTGTGGACATTACATGGGGGTGTATGTTGATACACGGTTGTTAAATGATCCTGAGTTGAGGATTACTTGTGGCAGGTCTACGGGCTTGCTGGTCGTCACACTGACGGAAGCTGGCAGATAGACCTTGGCCGATTTGGTTGGGTTCTTTGGTGTTTTCTTCCCAAAGACCCCTTTCGTGCCTATTGAGCCGGTTGGGCTTGGCTCTCTGGTGTTTACTTGCCAAAGACCCCTTCCGTGCTATTTAGTCCAGTTGGGCTGGGCTCTTTGTGTAACACCCCAAAATATTGTAGGAGCGACGGGGATCAAATTTGGGTAAGTCAGATTTTTGGTGCAGGTGACACGGGCCCCGACACGGGCGTGTCGGAGGCCGTGTCGGGCGTGTCGAGCTCGAGCCGTCGAGCTGGCCGTGTCGTCGACCACTGCAGGTCGACGATGGTCGTGTGGTGGAACACGGCCTAGGACACGGGCGTGTCCCAGGCCGTGTCACACCTATGCTGTGCGGTTGGGTACACGGGTAATGACACGGGCACAAACACGGGCGTGTCTAGCTTGACACGGGCGTGTCTGATGCCGTGTCACCAAGCCGTGTACCTCTCTGACTGCGAAGTGTTGATAAATTGCACACGGGGGGCGTGACACGGGTCCCGACACGGGCGTGTCGCAGGCGACACGGGCGTGTCGCAGGCGACACGGGCGTGTCGGAGGCCGTGTCAAAGGCCGTGTGCTGGTTTTCAATTTTGGTCGAGACGGCGAATGAGCTACACGGCCAGGCACACGGTCGTGTGTGAACCCGTGTTCGGCCCAGATTTTATAATTTCAGATCTAATCTCGACCGTTCGTTTCCTTGGCTTTGGATCCAACGGTGGGGGGTTGTTCCTGAGAGGTTTTATCCGGGATTTAGGGTTGGGAATCCTCATTTCCCTTAGCCATTCTCTCTCTAAGAGTTTAGAGAGAAGGGAGAGCAAGGAGGAAGGAGGAGTCCAAGATCCGGCCGCCGGAGGAGCTTCGAAGCTCCGAATCGCGATCCGAGTCCAGATCCGTGGAGGTGACGCCGTTGCGGTGCTTTCTAACCGCATAGTTTTAGATGGCGCCGCGGAAAAGCGAAAGGGTAACGATTCTCTTCTTGATCATGTGAAGCTCTTCTTCCTTTGCATGGGAAAACCCCTCTCCCGCGAGTGTGCGGCGAGATCGTGGTATTCCTTGGGGTAGATATGTAAAGTCCCCCTTGTTAGAGTCCGGAATCGTAGTACGGACATAGGCATGTTATGTGAAGCCTACCCGGATGTGTGTTCCGGATCGGTGATGTTTTGCTATGCATATTTTAGCCGGAGAAGACTCCGAGCGTTGTGGTTGTTTTCGGGTTGCTATGCGGTAGAATGCATCAGGGAATCTTGGGGATTAACCCCGAGGTGCACCCGGAAATCTGGGCGGAAACGAAGTTCTGCCATCTCGGTGGCCTGGGTGCCAGCTGGGAACATAGCGGGGCTATGTATCATGTTTGGATTGCAGCAGGGAGCCTTGGGGATGAAACCCGAGGTGCACCCGGAAATCTTGGACGGAAATGTAGTTCTGTCATAACGGTGGCCTGGGAGCCAACCGGGTACTTGGCGGGGCTATGTACCGTGTTTGATCGTTAATTGGGACTGGAGAAAGCTTAGTCCGCGCCAAAGGGCCGAATGGCAGTGGCGGAGTGAGCAACGGACTAGTAGCCCTCTACCCACTCCACCTGCTCGGTTAAAGCGACCTAAAGTTTACGTGGGACTTACCGAGATTTGGAGATCGAGTCTAGGCTGCGGCTGAGAAGACTAAATGCTCACAAAGATTGCCATCCTGGGGGTGGTGGTGGAGTCGAGGACCGGACAGGGTTCGGACTGGCTTCGCCGAGTAAGTGCCCTGAGAGCACGGGGTGTACGGCCGTAAGAGCGTGCACCTATGTTGAGATGCTTGTTTGGCTGTGTTGCGTGTTTTGCTAACAAGTGCAGGGAAGAAGCTTTGCCGCCCCGGTTTGGGGGCGGAATCGTTATAATTTGGTCAGCATTGCTGACCGTTGCCTTTGTTTACCACCGTGCGGTGGGTTGTTGCTTGCAGGTGCTGCGGAGCTGAGAGGTAATTAGCGGGCTAAAGCCCAAGCTGCTGTGCTGGCCCTCGAAGGCCTTGTTTTGAGTGTTTTACCTCTTGTACTCATGTGTGGCCGGCCTGCGTGCCGAGGTTTGGAAGACACTTGTATTTAAGCAACTCTTGTAAAGCCTTAAGGCTATTTCTTCCGTTTTGTGTATTATACATTCCTATGGGTTTGAGTAGTGGACATTCATGCTTGGCAGGGTTCTTTATTCTTTGCAACTCTAATAAATTGCTTCCGCTAGGTGTTGTGTAGGACGTTGTGATTGGTTGAATGGTTTCAACGCATAACCAACCGGTCTGTCCGTAGTATATGGCGTCGGGCCCCGGCCGGACCTACTGCTATATGCTATGCGACGGATAGGGGTGTTACAAATTGGTATCAGACTACTAGTTTCGGTCAAGCTTAAATGAATTCGTGGGCGAATTCACTTTAAGGGGTGGTGAGCACATGTATGTGCGTCATCGTTATAACATGAAAAGAACCCATGAATGTCCACTTAGGAATGAAAATACACATGTTTGGGGAACCTGCGTGTTCCTATAATTGCTTTTTGCAATTTTGTTCGGTCCCTTATTGGTGTTCTGTTCGACTGTAGGTGTCCGAGAGTGGCGCGTGGCAGTCTGAATGCGCACTTTCTGAGAAAAGTAATGCACCCAGCGACGTGCTGGAGACCCCTACGTCTTTGGAAACCATAAGAAGGGTGGTTGAAGTGGTGTTCACTGTGAGCAACGCACATCATGGGAGTAATGTGCAACAATTTGTCCCTGAGATGGCCCCAACATCGGGTGGTATGTTGGAGCAAAGGGCATTTGGGGGTCAAGTAGAGCAGCAGAGGAGCATGACTGTGGCGCAGGGAGCGCATTCGGTGGACGCATATTTGCAGACGTTCCTTATGGTAAGGCGCTACCCAGGCTTTGAATGGGAAAGCGAGCAATCTATAGTGGATAGATTTTATAACGGTCTGTGCAGCGAGTTGCGTATCCTACTGCTAGGACCAAAGTTATTGGGATTCCGAGCTTTGGTGGAATCGGCCAGAGCGTTGGAAGTGGAGTTGGGGGAAACTCACCGAGTACCGGTGAATATGGTACCAAACCTTACAGATCCTATAAGGACTGCGTATCGAAAGATGCCGAGAGAAGAGGCTGGGTCATCTACTACCCAAACTACCGTCAAATGTTATTCTTGTGGCAAGAAAGGGCACCTCGTCAGAGAGTGTTGGGAGAGTGCTCAGAAGACAAGGAAAGTTTTGGCAGGAACAGTCGGAGATTCGGTGGTCAAGCGGACAACCTCAAAATCTGGGTACCGTAGGTGGTACAAGAAGGCTAGGAGGTCGGGTCTAGTCCCTTCCTCTAGCACATCCGGAGCGACTACAGTCCAAACTCTGGATGAATGCTTTGTTTGTGGAAAGCCGGGGCACTATGCCCGGGACTGTTGGTTTGGACGCCCAATGTCCAAAAAAAAAAGTCGGGGGCAATCTTGGAGGAGAAAGGAAAGGCGGTGGCGTCTACCGCATCGCTATTTACTCCGGCACAACTGGGAGTGAACATCCTTGGCCAGCAGGAGGTCATGTGGCCGACCGTCGGGAAGACAGGTATGGTTTAATTGATATCAATTTAGCTTCTTATACCTGCTACCTTTTGCGTGTTAGCTTAGGACTGGAGGTTCTAGGCTTTGTTTGGATTATTGGCAATCCGGCGAGAGCATTGTTCGATACAGGAGCTTCGCGCACCTTTTGTCCAAGGGGTTTATATCATGTATTGAAGTACCTTCTTCGATGGCAAAGGATAAATTGGATGCGTTGTGGCGTTACGGATGTTCAATGCGCGCGAAAAGAGATTCTGTGTTGCAAGGTTACGGTTTAGGGGTCAGGGATTCGACGTGCAAGCGTCGTTACTGCCACCATGGGAGGCTTTGAAGCCTAAGCCTACATTGGGTAGTATCTCAGGTGTATCCGAATATCCTGATGTGTTTCCCTGGAGTCCCTCCGTAGCGAGCAATCGATTTCGCGAGTGAGCTGGCACCAGGTGCCAAATCTGAGTCATGCTCTCCTTATAGGCTAACGCCTAATGAGTTGGCAGAACTGAAAGTTCAATTTGAAGAGCGTATGGATCAAGGTTTTGTGCGTCCAAGTTTGTCGTCTTGGAGCACACCGGCCCTCTTCGTGTAGAAGAAGGACGGGAGTTTGCGGCTCTGAATCGTTTATGAAAAACTGAGCAAGTCGTTAAAAGAGATCAAGTACCTGATCCCAAGTATTGGCGATCTGTTTGATCAGTTGGGTGGGTCATCGGTGTACTTAAAGTTGGAACTTAAGTCTGGTTACTATCAGATGAGAATCAAGGAAAGTGTTATCCCAAAGATAGCGTTCAACACAAGATATGGGCATTTCGAGTTTACGGTCATGTCGTTCGGGCTGACTAATGCGCCATCGGTGTTCATGGACCTGATGAACAGAACGTTCAGGGAGTACTTAGACCGTGTTGTGATCGTCTTTATTGACAACCTATCGGTGTGCTCGCAGTGCGAAGAAGATCGCTTCAAGCATCTGCGTTTGGTTTTGGGGACGTTAAGGAGGAACGAGCTATACGCAAAGTTCTCCAAAGGCGAGCTTTGGTTATCTTCAGTGTCGTTCCTTGGTCACTTAGTCAGTAGGGAAGAGTTGCGGTGGATCCGGCGTAGACTGTTACAATACGGAAGTGGCCCGTGTTGTCTTCGGTAGAGGAAGTCCGGAGTTTGCTGGGGCTTGCCGGCTTTTACAGGCACTTCGTGGAAAACTTCTCGCGGATAGCGCTACCTCTCACGACTTTGACAAGGAAAGATCAGAGTTTTGTGTGGGCGCATGAGGGTGCGCAAGCTTTTGAAGAGCTGAAGAGTCGGTTGACCACGGCGCCAGTGCTTAGTTCGCCGAGTGGGACCGAGGGCTTCGAGGTTCTTAGTGACGCTTCGGGTAGTGGTTTGGGCTGCGTGCTGTTGCAGCATGGGAACTTGATAGCCTATGGTTCGCGTCAGCTAAAAGTGCATGAAAGGAATTATTCGGTCCGCGACTGGGAGTTGGCGGCCGTGATATTTGCGCTTAAGCTGTGGAGGCGCTACTCGTATGACGTTAGGTCGATATTCATACCGACCTCAAGAGCCTGAAATATCTGTTGGATCAATAGGACCTGAACTTGAGGCAGCGGAGATGAAAGGAGTTCCTGGGGGACTATACGTTCAAGATTTATCATGCACCCGGCAAGGGCAACGCAGTGTGGAGGCGTTGAGTCGCAGGGCTCCCGCCCAAGCCAAATGGTTGTTAGTACATGTTGAGAGGCTAGTTCAGGAATTGGAAGCGTTAGAGATCCGTTGTGTTGACAAGCAGACTAGCGCCGAAGCATTGTTGAACTGGACGGAAGTCCAGTATGACCTGGCTGATCGTAGTTGGCAAACTATGGTTTGTGTAGCTGCATGAAGGAAATCATGAGTGCGGCTCGATGGGTCGAAATCCCGAATCGACGGTTGTAGGTGGGCTACCAAGGTAAGACCATTGTTTGTGCGGCCCAAGCATGGATAATCTGTTGGTGGAGTTGTGATACGTCATATCAAGTACTCAACTTGCTTAAGAGGTACGAAGTTGTGCCGATATCTGAAGAAGTGCTCTGGTGGCCAGAACTTTAGAAGGTCGTGGCACCATAGGTGGCAAAGTGCCAGCCTTGCGCCTTAGTGAAGGCAGAGTGCCAAGTGCCGGGGGATTCTTGAATCCATGCCTAGTTCGGAATAGAAGTTCGACTGGACTGTGGGCATGGTTTGCCAAAGTCACAGTGAATTAACGACGCCGTTTGTGTGATCGTAGTTGTGGTGACACTAGTGTCACACTTCATTCCGCATAGGAAGGATGACTCGGTGGAGAAGTTGGCAAAGTTGTATGTTGACAATATTGTTAGACTGCATGGTGTGCCCCGTAGCATTGCGAGTGATCGCGATGGGCGGTTCACGTCAAATGATTGGAGGTTGGTGCAGCAGATGCTGGGAACAAAGTTAAAGTTCAGCACAGCTTTCCATCCGCAGACGGATGGGCAGACCGAGAGGGTCAATAGAACGATGGAGGACATGCTCCGCATGTGTGTTCTAGACTTCGGGAAGCTTTGGGAGGACCACCTGTTTTAGTGGAGTTCTCGTACAACAATAGCTACCAGGCGAGTATCCAAATGGCGCCCTTTGAGGCCCTATATGGTAGAAAATGTCGCACGCCGTTATCCTGGTTAGAAACGGGTGAGGCAAGGTTGTACAAGAAGCTGGAGGTGGAGAGTGCTACCTTGTTAGTGCGGATCATTCGGGAGCGCTTGTTGATCGCTCAGGACCGGCAGACGAAGTATTACAATGCCAAGCACCGGAACGTGGAGTTCGCGGTAGGCGATTGGGTATACCTTAAAGTGAAGCCGTTCAAGGGGGTTTCGCGGGTGAGACGCTTGAAGAAGCTGAGCCCAAGATACCTTGGACCTTTTGAGGTTCTGGAGCGAGTCGGCGAAGCTGCATACCGTTTGAGGTTATCGGAGAAATTGAGTGAATTACATGATGTGTTCCACATTTCTGTGTGCGGAAGGCGGTGCAAGAGCCTTCGCAGGTGATCGCGGTTGACCAAGTGCCGGTAGACGAGGGGTTGACGACTAAGGTCAAGCCCATTCGTATCGAAGTTGTGGAGGTCAAGAGACTCAGTAACAAGGAGATCCGGATGGTTAAGGTCCAGTGGGAATAATTGCGGGTGTGAAGAGCTCTCTTGGGAACGGGAGCAGTCTATGCTCGTGGAGTACCCGGAATTGTTCCGCTCAGGTACTGTTTTGCGTTAAGTCCTGTTTTTCCTATATTAATTTCGTGGACGAAATTCTTTAAGGGGGGTAGAATTGTAACACCCCAAAATGTTGTAGGAGCGACGGGGATCAAATTTGGCCAAGTCAGATTTTTGGTGCAGGTGACACGGGCCCCGACACGGGCGTGTCGGAGGCCGTGTCGGGCGTGTCGAGCTCGAGCCGTCGAGCTGGCCGTGTCGTCGACCACTGCAGGTCGACGATGGTCGTGTGGTGGAACACGGCCTAGGACACGGGCGTGTCCCAGGCCGTGTCACACCTATGCTGTGCGGTTGGGTACACGGGTAATGACACGGGCACGAACACGGGCGTGTCTAGCTTGACACGGGCGTGTCTGATGCCGTGTCACCAAGCCGTGTACCTCTCTGACTGCGAAGTGTTGATAAATTGCACACGGGGGGCGTGACACGGGTCCCGACACGGGCGTGTCGCAGGCGACACGGGCGTGTCGGAGGCCGTGTCAAAGGCCGTGTGCTGGTTTTCAATTTTGGTCGAGACGGCGAATGAGCTACACGGCCAGGCACACGGCCGTGTGTGAACCCGTGTTCGGCCCAGATTTTATAATTTCAGATCTAATCTCGACCGATCGTTTCCTTGGCTTTGGATCCAACGGTGGGGGGCTGTTCCTGAGAGGTTTTATCCGGGATTTAGGGTTGGGAATCCTCATTTCCCTTAGCCATTCTCTCTCTAAGAGTTTAGAGAGAAGGGAGAGCAAGGAGGAAGGAGGAGTCCAAGATCCGGCCGCCGGAGGAGCTTCGGAGCTCCGAATCGCGATCCGAGTCCAAATCCGCGGAGGTGACGCCGTTGCGGTGCTTTCCAACCGCATAGTTTTCGATGGCGCCGCGGAAAAGCGAAAGGGTAACGATTCTCTTCTTGAGCATGTGAAGCTCTTCTTCCTTTGCATGGGAAAACCCCTCTCCCGCGAGTGTGCGGCGAGATCGTGGTATTCCTTGGGGTAGATATGTAAAGTCCCCCTTGTTAGAGTCCGGAATCGTAGTACGGACATAGGCATGTTGTGTGAAGCCTACCCGGACGTGTGTTCCGGATCGGTGATGTTTTGCTATGCATATTTTAGCCGGAGAAGACTCCAAGCGTTGTGGTTGTTTTCGGGTTGCTATGCGGTAGAATGCATCAGGGAATCTTGGGGATTATTAACCCCGAGGTGCACCCGGAAATCTGGGCGGAAACGAAGTTCTGCCATCTCGGTGGCCTGGGTGCCAGCCGGGAACATAGCAGGGCTATGTTTCATGTTTGGATTGCAGCAGGGAGCCTTGGGGATGAAACCCGAGGTGCACCCGGAAATCTTGGACGGAAATGTAGTTCTGTCATAACGGTGGCCTGGGAGCCAACCGGGTACTTAGCGGGGCTATGTACCGTATTTGATCGTTAATTGGGACTGGGGAAAGCTTAGTCCGCGCCAAAGGGCCGAATGGCAGTGGCGGAGTGAGCAACGGACTAGTAGCCCTCTACCCGCTCCACCTGCTCGGTCAAAGCGACCTAAAGTTTACGTGGGACTTACCGAGATTTGGAGATCGAGTCTAGGCTGCGGCTGAGAAGACTAAATGCTCACAAAGATTGCCATCCTGGGGGTGGTGGTGGAGTCGAGCACCGGACGGGGTTCGGACTGGCTTCGCCGAGTAAGTGCCCTGAGAGCACGGGGTGTACGGCCGTGAGAGCGTGCACCTATGTTGAGATGCTTTTTTGGCTGTGTTGCGTGTTTTGCTAACAAGTGCAGGGAAGAAGCTTTGCCGCCCCGGTTTGGGGGCGGAATCGTTATAATTTGGTCAGCATTGCTGACCGTTGCCTTTGTTTACCACCGTGCGGTGGGTTGTTGCTTGCAGGTGCTGCGGAGCTGAGAGGTAATTAGCGGGCTAAAGCCCAAGTTGCTGTGCTGGCCCTCGAAGGCCTTGTTTTGAGTGTTTTACCTCTTGTACTCATGTGTGGCCGGCCTGCGTGCCGAGGTTTGGAAGACACTTGTATTTAAGCAACTCTTGTAAAGCCTTAAGGCTATTTCTTCCGTTTTGTGTATTATACATTTCTATGGGTTTGAGTAGTGGACATTCATGCTTGGCAGGGTTCTTTATTCTTTGCAACTCTAATAAATTGCTTCCGCTAGGTGTTGTGTAGGACGTTGTGATTGGTTGAATGGTTTCAACGCGTAACCAACCGGTCTGTCCGTAGTATATGGCGTCGGGCCCCGGCCGGACCTACTGCTATATGCTATGCGACGGATAGGGGTGTTACACTTTGGTGGCCAGTTGGGCTGGGTTCTTTGGTGCTTACCTCCTAAAGACCCCTTCTGTGTTGTAGTACGCAGGGACTCCGCTAACAGGTATATAGCGTTGAGACGTACGTGAGGCCTAGGTTAGGTAGTGTGCATACCCACCTAGTAGTAGAGTAGCCCGTTCCACTGCCACTGTCTAGTCACGGCAGTCGGTGCCTGAGTGGTTTGCTACCCTCAAAAATCAGGAACTAAAGGTCTATGCCGACATAACAATTCAGAGTGCACGAGTAAGCATGGGTGAGTCATCATTTCACATTCATTTCATTGCATTGCATTGCACCGCATAAGATCCTTATCATATAAATTTGTATGGACACTTTTATATGATAAGTTACTTTCTATTGTACCCGTTCCTTAACTTATTAATTTGTATGAATATTTTTATAAGTTAAGTTTAATTCTGTATTTATGATTTTATACTGCTAGTCTTTTATGCTCTTACTCACTTGTAGCTGATACTTATTCTTATTTGTATTTTCATTATTATTGAAGTTATTATTAACTGTTAGCTTAGGGTTTACCTCCTACTATACTTGTACTTACTGATTATATTGCGCCCTCTCTCTTTCTTTCCTTCCGCCGATGCCTAAGAGTTGTCTTTGTGAGAAAATATGAAACCACTTAGTCTTTATGACTAACGATTGTTACACTCACTTTTTAGAAGGACATCCCGTGTGAGGAACAACAACACCCCGTGTAGGAGGGCAGTCAGGCCAGGGAGACAGGGCCTGATGTTACGTTGCCTTCGTTACCGTTAGTGACAGATGCGAGGATTTTGAGCGTTTGTTTTATCCTTTTTCGGCATTTTATACTCTGATATTTGCAGGAACTTTTGTAATTTCCTATCATATATTTTGTCTGGACTTTATTATTTATTGTGGATTATGACTTCTGTAGTTTTTATATTATTGATGAGTTGACAATGCGATATTGGTTATAGCCGGCAGAACATGCGTCTTGTGGTACATATTAGCATGTGTGTTGATACTACCGTAAGGCGATTGGTTTGGACATAAGATTTCCCTCGGTCGTGTCTTGTGTTTCAGGAGGGGGCTTTTACAGGTGATGCACACCATGAACATTTAGTCGAGCGTGATTTAATTAAATGAATTAGCAATTACAAGAGCCATATTCAAAAATATTGTATTAGATAAGAAGTTCAAGAATACTATGAAGGACAACGAATCCAGCTCTCTGGGTCCGCAGATAGATTGGCAAATTCTTCAGTCCCCCTTCATTATACAATTAACCCCTTTATCACACACTGCCAAGTATAAACAGGCGAGAAATTTTTTGGTACGTATACGTACCTGCTGGAGAAAATCCGGTCGTAAGATCGTAAATTCAACAGTGTTTGATCAATTTTCAATACGACTATATTAGAGAAAATACAATCATATTTTTTAACGGAATATCTGAACCATTGAAATCACGGATTATACTGTCAGATTTGATCGCGCACGAAGCAGTAATAAATACGTATACATACCAAAAAAAATTACTAAACAAACAATGTTACGAGAGCTACATATGAATGATTGATATGACAATAGTATTCGCTCACACTATAAATGGACATCACGAGGGATAAATAGAGAGTAAATTTTACGTACGCAGCTACAGTACCATGCGGGGACATCCAACCATCCAATCCCGCATCAAATCAGATGCACAATTTTTGATGCACAAGTGGACAACAGGATGTGTCCCCGCAAGCCCGCACGACACTGCATGCTCAAATGGATGATGTTTGTTAGGTGATCTTTAGGGAATGACAATTTAACCCATGTGTTTACGACCGCCACCATTGTCCCAAACGGCGAGCCTGTAGCCCTGTGGGACCGCACCTAAAATTTAGCCATAAATAGAACCATGTAAAGCATCTTCTCCCCTAATAATAATTTGTTCTGCACGCGTGGCGTGGAATAGGAAGGATAACGGGCGAGATAAGGAGGAATCCGCGCCGTCCCGTGAAAGCGCGCCCGTTCCTTTCCCCAAAAATAAACGCGGCACACGATGGGTCTCTAATATCGGATATCGCATTTCTCGGTGAATCCCAGCCGTCCATCGAACTCGATTTGGCCCCTCGGTTTATACAGCGACAAGCGTACTCGAAATTTTATTAATTTTGATTTTGAGCTTCCCCTATATGAGAGCTTCGTTTTTCCTTGGCGGCTTTCGTGTTTTTTTTTACCTTACATCACAGTAAACCCTAACCGTCAAAGCAAAGCATTGCAATCAGGGTAGGATGTCTGCCGCCGGCACCGCGACGGAGGATGACAAGAAGCCGGATCAGGGTGGAGCGCACATCAATCTCAAGGTTAAGGGTCAGGTGAAAACTTCTGTTCCGAGATCTCTCTGGATTATACGCTCTTCTTCCTCTTGCGTTTGATTTTTTTTAAGGAAGATTTCATTTCAAAAATGTTGATCCTAGCACTTTCATGTTGATTTTATGAATTTCTGCTAGTTGTCATTTTTAATTAATCTGCGGCATTTAATTATGCTTTCATTTAGTTTTGTGTTGCAGTTTAATTGTGCGTTTATGTAATATATTCCTGTATTATGGTTGGATAGTCGTTTGGTTGTTTGGTGTATGTGATGTTTTACTGTAACATGCATTTTGATTCTATCTGGTTGAAGTAAACTGAAGAGATATTAAAGTAATGCTAAGTTAAATTTATTGGAAGCTATGGAACACAAGTTCAACTCTGATTCTTTTGGAAAGGAAATTATTGCATACCTTGTTCTCTATATTTGTTTCATTATCAATAATTGGTGGGAAAGTTGGATTTAGTATTGATTATTTTGTGGCTTTAAACTTGCACTAGTTCTATGGTGAAATCTTATTGAATTTTTGAAGTATCTATCTATTTTTAATATAACAATTCTTCTATTCAGTTACATAGGATGCCACTGAATAGCTAGTGTTCTCTTGAACTTGAAGTCTTTTGACTATTTTCTACATGACCTATAAATTTGATTATGTGGGTTTGTTCTTTATAATACTAAAATTGTGAGGTGGAACATGATTTATATAGTTAATTGTGTAATGTTTGTTTTTTTGTAAAAGAAACGAAATATCATTTATGTCATTTATTTAGCAATTTAGCAATGGGGTTGTTTTGTGGATTCATTTAATATCCTGGATGTCCATTTTAGAGAGCATATTTTATTTTTATTGTTGTTACCAGAGGAGGTACCCCCCCTCCCCCGTGCTCGGTGTTTTGCGATATGGTAACACTGGATTTTCGATCTCATACTTCTAGTTTTTAATATTACGAAAATGAAGATTGTGAAATTGTAAATCTTCAAAAAAGAACATGAGTTAGTTAAATCTTAATTTTGAATTTTTGCTTTATAAAAGGTAAAATTTACTTGTACAAAATTGAATAAGTTTTATATTTTTAAAAATTGAGTTTAAAATTTTTAAATGTAGTCTATGGCTTAAAATAGAACATAAGTTTTAAAATTTTAACAGGTAAAATTGACTTAATAAAATATAATTAGTAAATGTAAGTTTTATATTTTTAAAACCAAGAATTGAACAAATAGTTTTGTTTAAGTGAATGTGATGTATATTAAACTCTTGATGTTGGTTTTAAATAATAAGAGTTGTGATCAATTCAAAATATGTGGCGTAAACTGGACTTTTTACGAGTAATTTTGAATGATAACCGACTTAGAGTTCATACATGAACATAAGATGACAGATGCCTTTCATTTATACACATCAATTTTTGATTAATTTTTCCACAAGCATTTCAAGAGTAGAAAATGACCTTAAGAGATGAAATTAACAACAAACAAGAATTAATGTTAACTTGGGCAATCAAGATCTGACTTTCAAGATCAATTATAACTAAGCATATTATTATACTAGCAAATCACAAACAAGACAAGGAAGATAGGAACACCATAAGCTCAAGTTCTTGAAGAATTTCTAGAATCTGTTGGGGAACGAGATAGAGTGTGGATGGAGGAGTCAAAGTGGAGGAAACAGTAGTTCGGCTTAGGGAAGTTTCATAAAGTCTCTGATTGTGGCATTAGAAGACCTGCAAGCGACTGAGTTGGTTCGGTGGCAGTTTTGGATGGGGGAAACCAACGACCGTCTGGAGGACAATAAGAAGGGCGTCGACAGGTATAGGAGGGGTCACCGAGATTTGGTTGGTACTTTAGCGGTGGAGATGAGTTCTGGAATTGAGGAAACAACCTATTGGAAGGAGGGAAAACCCCGAAGGTTTGCTGGATTTGCCGGAAGACGGTACATTAGAGGTCGTCATTGTAAAGGGCGGTCGACTAACGCGGCCGTCAAGGGAGCTGTCATGATTGAGCGCGGGTAACGGCTTGGAGATCGAGAACAAAGTGGTTATCTTTGTTCTCAATATTTTCCCAGCTGCAGTGAAAAGGAGGGGGTTGGCTGGTTTTAATAGAGGAGGTTTAAGGATTTGATAACAACTATAGGTTTTGAATAGGTTTGTTGGCTCATGATTTTCAAGCTAACTCCAATATGCTTTTAATGAGACTATTTTAGGTATTCCCCCTTTGAATAAAACAATTTTGAAATCAAATTCAATTTTAAATATGATTTTAAAATTATGTTTTTTTCTTCTAAATAACGATAACAATATCTTAATTTTGTTTGTCAACTCCCTTTCCTAAATTAATGCTGCTTCTAATTTGATGGACCATTAAATTTTGGTTCTTATTTGTCGGTCATGCCAATGAGACATATAGACCCGCACGATACAAACATACATATTTACAAAACCAACATATGCTAACAATGTGCACAAAAACAAAACAAAACATGCACGATAAAGACGGCGCAACACAAATAAAAATGTGATGGATAAAAATAAAATGAAGATGCAACCTTAGGTTGTATCAATTTTCCCGGGGTTGAGAGAGCTCGATCCTGTCAAGAATATGATAAAATCTGCCATTGAAACATCCAAATTTTGATTCGAGGGAATACTTTGTCAGGGCATTGTGATAGAAAGTGGAACAAAGGAAGTTCTCGTTGTTGTTGCACATGATCTGATGGCTCACCCTCTTTCCTAAAATACAGAGAACTTATTTCCATTAGAAAAAGATAATTCTTGGTGATGAAGTCGACCATGGAGTTATTGTTTTTCGAAGATGCTCACAAACTGTTAGTCATAACTTTATGCATAATATGTAAATGATCAATTAAAATAGATCATCAAATAGGAGAGTATAATAAAGTGAGGGAGAGGGTGGATTGAAATAATAAGCCGAGAAACAAGGCAAGAAGTTAGCATGATCAACCTGTGGAATCATTAAATCATATAACATCATATGCAATCCTGCTAGACACTTATGAGCGTTTACTAAACCAAGACCAATCATCTCAATGACATCATCTGCGAGAGTCCTTCATTGCATATTTGAAAACCGTTCACAGATCTATTTAGAATTAAACAAAGAAATCCTTTAAAATGCTTGTCATTATTGGGTGTGAAATTTCTAAGGATCGATTCTCCTATACGACTAAGCTAAAAAGTTTGGGAATCAGACGATGAGGCTCAACATGCTCGTCCAAAATCATAGGATAGTGAGTTTAAAAAATATGTGATTGCCGAAAATAAAATCATTAAAAGGTGTTTACAAGACATCTATGATGAATGACTTATCAGAGTCAACGACTTCTTTCTGGAGCTGCGGTTTAGGCAGAAGTCTGGCATTGAATAAATGTGGTATAGTGGAATTTAAGGGAGGCGAGGCAGATGATGGAGAGGGGCTCTCAGGTGCCATAGGAACAAGACCGTTCTTTTGAGAAGTAGAACAATTTTGTGCTCATGGTGATTAAAAGAATAAGAGTTCTTTACACTATCATGCATGACACGTTTGTCATACTGCCATGATCGTCCTAATAAGATGCGACAGACATAGATGAGGGCGACATATGCACATTCCATATAGAGAACTCTACAAGACAACGATGAGTAACGTTGATAGTCAGGTGACTATTAACCCCTGATAAGTTGTTGGACTGCTCTAAAGGATGAGTCTCGAGTCCTATCATCTCTACCATACGTAGAGAAACAAAGTTCTCCATGCTACAACTATCTATGATAATGTAACAAAAGTGTCCATGAATGTGCGCAGTAGGGTGAAAAATTTCATTCCTTTGAAAATCACTCTCAGTGGTCTTGCTATGGGAAACCAAGCTATAACAAAGGACTACAACTAAATTTAGCTTGCTCTCCTTCGACCTCAATCACACTACCAAACTCGGGCTTAGGCTTAGAGTCACTAAGGAATACTCCATATTTAGGCTCATGTCCATCGGTGGAGTCAGTAATGGCGACAAAGTGGTGTCATGAGCACTCAGATGATTTGTGCCCAATCTCAATACATTTGTAGCATCAGAATGCTTTGGTGTTAGGCTTGGACCCAATGGGCTCCTTACCTAGTGTGGGTCAGTGTGAGGAATCGGGGTCCCATTTGTTACAAGGACGTGAGGGATCTGAGACCCTAGAGGTGGGTGCAGTGCTCGAAGTTTCTTCATGATGGTCTAACGTAGATTACAAAACTGAGAACTTGTGGGTGTACTCGTCTACGAATAGTCTATCTTGATGAAGGTTGTGGAACCTTTAATATTTTTTTGCAGCTAGTTCGGGGAGACGTACCGCTTCTCCAATTGATTTTTGAATTCTACCCACATGGTTATAGGGGTCAGGCTTTATGTGAAATGTGTGCGCTCTAGCTAAACTCACCAAACTAGTGCCGATCTTTTAAGCCTAAGAATATCATATTCTACCTGTCAATTCATATGCATTTGTTTCCATGCCATGAATTTCTCTATGCGCTCGCGCCAATCCAAACATCCCTCAGGTTCGACGTGTCCCTCAAAATCTCCTACATCCAATTTAACTCTATCCTAACAAGGTTGGTTGCTGAGTCCAGGATTAGGGTATGCAGATTTTGTAGGTCTTGGGATGTGGTTACCGTGCCTGGGGATTTGGTGTGGTGATTGATTTAAACCTAGGTGATTTGTGGCTTCTAACTTATTGACGGTGGTCTTTAACCCAATCATGAGTTGGTTGACATCACTCATGTTGGCGGTGAATGTTTTGACCACCTTCATCAAATCTCTCATTTTTTTAAAAATGGTTCTTTTAATTTTATAATTATATATATTTTTAAGAGACATTTTTTTAAAAGCAATATATATATATATATATATATATATATATATATATATATATATATATATATATATATATATATCATAGTTGTCAAGGGGCGCGCCTAGGCGCGCTTGATGCGCCGGGCGCACCAGGCGCAGTCCGCCGCGCCTCAGCACAGCTGAGGCGGGCGATGTTCCCCAGGCGCGCCTAGGCGCGCGCCTTACAGGCTCCCAGGTGCACCAAAGGCGCGCCCGGGTCTTTCAAGGTATTTTTTTTAATTTTTTTTAATATGGTCAAAAACATGATCCTAGACGCACCCGAGGCACCCCAATTGAGCGAATTGGGCGCCAAATTCGCTGAAATTGAGCGAATTGGGCGCCCAATTCGCTGAAATTGAGCGAATTGGGCTCCCAATTCGCTGAAATTCAGTGAATTCGCTCAATTTCAGCGAATTGGGCGCCCAATTCGCACAATTTCAGCGAATTGGGCGCCAAATTCCCACAATTTCAGCGAATTGAGCGCCAAATTCCCACAATTTCAGCGAATTGGGCGCCCAATTCGCTCAATTTCAGCGAATTGGGCGCCCAATTCGCTCAATTTCCTTTTTCCCCAATTTTTGCGCCTCACGTGCCTCAGGCGCGTGCCTGCGCCTTGCGCCTTGCGCCTAGGCTCCAGGGGCCCTTTGCGCCTCGGTGTGCCTTGGGCCTTTGATAACTTAGATATATATATATATATATATATATATATCTACTATAATACGAAAACTAATCTTTGGTGAAACATTGCAAGTCTCCCTATATTGCCCTTATAGTTGTATTCATAATTACACAAATATACATAACTTTATATTAATATATTATAAAGTCAATATCCTTTTAGGTAATTACACAACTTTGCAATATTTAAATACAAAAAATAAAAATACTAGGTATCCTAAACCTATGACCTATAGCTAGAAATGACAAAAGAAAGATTAATGTTTTAACGTTAAAATATAATTTGTTTTACAAAATAAAAATTATATTCTTGATTTATATTTTTTTACGGTCATTTTGAGTACTCATATGTATATGTTGCGGGTCTGGCGGAGCCCGCCGGGAGACGGCAAAGCCCGCCGTCGTCGGTCGGGTACTGTCGCGCAAAGTCATAGGGGCGGGTACATGTCCACGACAAATGTTGCCCCCCACGAAAAATGTCGCCGCTCACGACAAATGTCGCCGCCCACGACAAATGTCGTCCCCACGACAAATATCGCACCACCGGCGAATGCCGCATCCCGGCGAATGTCGAGCCCCGCCGAATGTCGCACCCCGCCAATTGTCGCACCCCCGCCGAATGCCCCCAGGGCCGAAGGCCCGTGCCTGTCACTTGTATATATATATATATATATATATATATATATATATATATATATATGTATGTATATATTTTATTCAGATCGTGATTTGGAATAGAAGTGAATCAACAACCTATCTTTGATACTAAATTGATGTGCACGAAACTCTCGATGTTGATTGTTGACTTTAAATAATAAGAGTTCCTATCAATTCAAAATATGTGGTGCTAGCGGGACTTTTACGAGTAATTTCAAATGGTAATTGACTTAGTGTTCGTACACGCACATAAGAGGTCTTTCATTTGTACGCAATCAGCTTTTGATTAATTCTTCCACAAGCGTCTCAAGAGGGGAAAATGACATTAGAGATTAAACTAACAACAAACAAAAATTCATGTTAACTTAGGCAAGCAAGTTCTGATTTTAAAGATCAATTACAACTAAACACATTATTATACTAGCAAATCACTAGTGAGATAGGGAAGAGAAGAATGCCATAAGCTCGTGTGTATGAATAATTTACAAAACCTGTGGGAGAATGGGATGGAGCCTGGAGGCGGTTGAGTTGGTTAGGAGGCGATTGAGGAGGATGGTAGCAATCAATGATAGCCTAAAGGACAATAAGAAGGGCGGTAATAGACAGATGTGGGGTCTCCTGGATCTAGTTGGTACTATGGCATTGAGTTCTGGAATAGAGGAAATGAATGATTGAAAGGAGGGAAAACGTGGACGTTCACTGGTTCTGCTGGAGGACGGTATAAGAGAGGTCGTTGAATCTCTAGGACGTTCACTGGTTCTGCTGGAGGACGGTATAAGAGAGGTCGTTGAATCTCTAGGGGCGGTCGACCAGCATTTGGTATGACTGGCACGACCGTCTAGGCCTTGG
This sequence comes from Platanthera zijinensis, assembly GCA_039513925.1. NCBI lineage: Eukaryota > Viridiplantae > Streptophyta > Magnoliopsida > Asparagales > Orchidaceae > Platanthera > Platanthera zijinensis. The sequence continues at coordinate 52,789,857 of CM077082.1, forward strand.
AAGGGGAGCGGTTGTGACTAGGTGCGAGTTGCTGCTGCGAGATCGAGAACAAAGGTTCTCTGTTCTCAATATTTCTCTAGCCACCGTGAAAGGGAGGGGGTGGGCTGGGTTTAATAGAGGAGGTTTAAGGATTTGATTACAACCTAAGTTTAGATTTTAGAATAAGTTTAATGAAAGTAAAGAAGAGTTTAATTATGGCTCTTGTTTTTCAAAGCTAACTCCAATATGTCTTTATTGAGACTATTTTAGGTATCCCCCCACTAAATAAAACAAATTTGAAATTAAATATAATTTTAAATATAATTTCGGTATGTTGTTATTTTTTCTTAATAATTATAATTTTTTAATTTTTATGTCTACTCCCTTACTCCCCTAAATTTACAATACTCTTAATTTGACGAACATTTACATTCATGGTCTTATTAGTCAGTCACGCTACTAAGCAGTACGAACTCATGCGGCAAAAACATGCGCGATACAAAATCAATATGCGATTGCTATTATAGGAGTTGCATTCAAAAATGTTGTATTATAAAAGGAGTTCATGGGTAATATGAAAGAGAGAGGACCGAGCTCGCTAGAATCAGCAGATAGCTTGGCGAATTTTTTAGGGCCCTTTTCATGATATTGTACCCTTATTTATACTATTAAGGAGCTGCCTAAGCAGGCAGACTCGGGAAAAAAACGCGGGCACAAAAGAAATTGGTAGGGAGGTAAGAGAGATACATACAACAAGAGCCTCTATAGTGAGATCAAGAGAGACTGGGCGAATATGCCCGGAATGTTCGCCCATGTTGTAGCTAGAGACTGAAAGTTGCGCGGACTCGCCAGTGGAGTTTGCCCGATGAAAGGCTTGTAAGTTGATTTCATGGTTGCCTTATACATCAAAGGTTTTTGTAAAGATTGCTATTCCTAAAAACTTCTAAAGCATAAACTATCTAATATGAGATGTAATTTTGGGCAGGTTTGTTTTATATAGAGATTTATAAATGGGGCGTTGGGAGTTTTTGTGGAGAGTGGTGAAGTGCAGAATGTAGGTGGCAAACTTAAGGAGAAAATCCAGCAAACCCAATTCCAATTTAAGCCGCAGCAATCATTTTGAGTGGGATTGTCACATCCACTGCCTCAATTGAAGGTAGGTTTCTCCATTGCAATGCCGTTGTATCACTCTCTCTTTCACGCTTTGTTGAATCACTGCTAAAGGCTAAGCAAAATGATTGAGAGGGGTAGAGAGCGGAGTAGTGTCAAATACCTGAAGGACAGATGCTGTAAAGTTTCCTATGTATGATTATATGCATATTGATATTAGAGCATCATAAGAATAGTGAAGAATTTAGAATTATAAGAGTTACTAAATTTGAAGGACATTATATAATGGAAGAAATAAGGAGCTTATAGTGTTATATATGATGGTGAAGTAAAGTTGTACTATTGTGACTAATGATGGCAATTATGGGTTCTGGTGGGGGAGGAAAATTGGGAGTTGCACGTTGAAGCCACAATACATACTATGGCCCCATTTGTTTGGGCGTTATTTTTCTCTAATGCGGTTAAAAAACCCGTCTCCAATTGCGGATCCCAAAAAACCCCATTTTAGGCGTAATCACAGCCATATGGTCCCTGGCACGTTTAAGTAGTTGTAACTGCTTTCATTGTGAGCTTTCTTCTTTCGCACAACCTTCCCCCTCTTCATGTTTTTTTGCGTTTCCATGGATGTAGTTACTCTATGGATGCATAAATCCTAGCATTTTTTATTTCTTCAAAGGAATCCAATGGTTATCCAGTACATTTCTCTAGAAATCTTCGCATAGAGCGTTCTGATGGTGAAATCATTTGATTCCTAGCCAAATAGGCACCATGTTAGTAACTGCGGACTGTTCATAATTTGGGACTCTACCTTGGCCGGTGGACATGTTAGTTTTTGGGGCTTCCATTTGGAAGAAGTTAAGTTGAAATTACTTTCCTTTTCTGAGCTAGATCAAGTGCATGACTGATTTTTGCTTGAAATTTGGAGTCTTGTGCAGAGTGAGAAGATAGCAATTTCATTTTTGGGTTAATCAATTTTTACTTCATTAAAATGTATTTCATTTGAAGTGTCGACTATTTATGCATTGCATTGAGAATCCGGTGGTCTCCTATAGCTCTTGCTTGAGTTTTCTGTATTTTCCAAGAGTCTGTAATGTTTCTCATTGGAGTTTTTGAGATCTGGCTTTATTGTGCTGTTCAAATTCTTTGAGATGTAACCTCTTACTGCCTGCTATAAAAAATTATTTTACAGACAACATGATAGATTTCTTAAACCTTTGATTCTTACTCTTTATGAAGACTTCTGCATGTGACTATTCTTGTGGTATAGAGTTAAACAAACACCCTAACGTTGTTTTACTAAACAATTTATATTCTCTGTGCTGAACACTGTAAACTGAATTTATTTAAATTGTTTTCTCTATTTACAGCCACAAGTTTCCCACCTTTATTTTAAATATCAATTTGTTATTGCACCATCTCCAACTGCTACCTCACTCTCGAATTGAACCTATATATAAAAGGAAACTAATATACACGTGTATTTAATGTATTTCGTCATATAGTGTCTTGTCCAGTAGTGGTGCCTCCATCTATATAAGCAGCCCATTAGGTAATGAGATCTCATCTTTGGAGTGTAGTATTGAGTCTCTCTTTGAAGAGAGGAGTGCTTTGGAGGACCCAGCCTCTGGGTCCTTTGCAGGAGCTTGTCTCCTGATTGTATCTTTTTTCATGCAATGCAAGTTCACATTCTTTGTTTTAGATCTTGATATGGCTAGCCCTTAGTTGTCAAGGCGCGCGCCTGAGGCGCCGAGCGCACCAGGCGCAGCCCGCCGCACCTCAGCACAGCTGAGGCGGGCGATGTGCCCCAGGCGCGCCTCAGGCGCGCCCGGGCCTTTCAAGGTATTTTTTTTTGATATGGGCAAAACCATGATCTTAGACGCACCTGAGGCACCCCTAGGCGCTCTTGGGCGCCCAATTCGCTGAGATTGAGCGAATTGGGCGCCCAATTTGCTGAGATTGAGCGAATTGGGCGCCCATTCGCTGAAAATCAGCTAATTGGGCTCCCAATTCCCCGAAATTCAGTGAATTCGCTCATTTTCAGCGAATTGGGCGCCCAATTCGCTCAATTTCAGCGAATTGGGCGCCCAATTCGCACAATTTCAACTAATTGGGCGCCCAATTCGCTCAATTTCAGCGAATTGGGCGTCCAATTCGCTCAATTTTCTTTTTCCTCAATTTTTGCGCCTCACGTGCCTCAGGCGCGCGCCTACGCCTTGCGCCTAGGCTCCAGGGACCCTTTCGCCTCGGTGCGCCTTGCGCCTTTGATAACTTAGGGCTAGCCTGCATCAATTGGTACGACCTACAATTCATTTAGGTTTTTTGACAAAACACTAATTTGATCGTCCTCCTCAGTCGACCGTATTTTGCCTCCCACACGCGTCGACCAGCTCCATTAGTTTCCAGTGCGAGCCTTGCGCGTCTTCGTCCATGCACATGCCGGTAGCAATCGATCCCGCTCTCGACGGGTCCTGTGCAGCTCGTTTTGCACGTCCCGCCTCGACCGCTCTAGCATCGGTGAGCCTGACTCGTTTCCGCGGCTCATCTTAGCAACCGCAACCCCGATCAAGCAAAGAATATCAGTTGGCGCTCGACTTGCTCATTTCATACTACCGTCATCCGCCCTCCCTTATAACTATATGCAACCACCTTTGATTATAGAGCCCAACGACTCTCCTGCTCCTAGCGACTTTACCTGAGTTCCGTGAATCGGCTGATTCCAATTATTCCAGTGAGTCGTTCGGCTTCTTCCCCCCTAGCTGTCTGCTCTTCTTCTCTAGTCGTGTTCGCCCTCCCCCCAACATCCCGCAAGTACTTATGTATCCTTCAAACGACCGCTTCTCATCCTCTCCGCCTTCCTGTGTTACGCCCCCGCTACGCTTTACGGGGCGTCATTATGTTCGAAGAAGCAAGGGCGCGCTAAACAATGGGGCTGAACCTTCCGGTTCAGCCCCCACTCAGTGAACCGGCCAGCCAGGGGCTGAACCAGGTGGGTTCAGCCCCCTTGGGAGGGGCCGGCCGACCCCTCCATGCCCGGATATATATATCCGGGCAGCCCCTTTTTGGGGGATTATGAAGAGTATTATCAGGTAGCCTCTTTCTCCCTCTCTAACCCTAATCCTCTCTTAGTTTTCTCTAGATCTCTCTTAGTTGCTCTCTTCGTAGTTTTGCCCTAACATCCTGCAACTTCTGTAACGCATCCTGACATCCCTCGCGTTACTCCTGCAACATCCCAACATCCCTCGTGTTACTCCTGCAACATTCAGGCAGCCCTGCTAGGCTCCTGTAACATTCTGACAGCCCTCCCACAACTCCTGCAACATTTCGGCTGCCCTCCTGCGACTTCTGCAGCATTCCGGCAGCCCTCATGCATCTCCCCCTGCATTCTGACGACCCTCCAAAGCCTCCTATCACTTTCTGTCAGCCCTCACCCCCTTTCCACTACGGCTCTCCTTTCGGACTTTGTGCATGCTCAACAGAATGGAATTGACGCTGCTTTGTATGATCCCATTGTCTTCATCGACTTCTTTCACATGCCACCTCTCTACTTCCCGACGAGCCTCCCTCCATCTCACCACCACCCCTCAGTGGATCTTTGACTATTAAAACCGTTGTTGCTTCATCCCTTCCCAATACCCCCTTTGTTCTCCCAAAGCCCACCGCGACACCCCGCGGCCCTCCAAAAAAATACCCCCTTCCAATTTGCATCGGTTGCCCTTTAATCTGTTCGCCTTTCGACAAGTTCATGAAAGGGGCTCTACCTGGTGGCTCACCAGCCTTTCTCTTGGAGCCACATGCCTTTTTTGCTTCCCTCCGTTTCTTGGAGATCCCCTCCTGCTTGACAGCTCTTTATTTTCAGACTCCTCTTTTCTTACATCTCTCGTGCCCACTATTATCCTACCCTCACATCTTGTTACTCCCCCACTTCGATTAGACTTCCCATCGTGTTTTCTTCCAAATCATCACTACCTACCTGCTCATCGACCTATTTTTCGGCCCCACGAGCCTCGTTCAGGATCTGGATGGTTTTGTTTCTTCATATCATCCGACCTCACCGAGGATCTGGACCAACTGGTGTACATCTCATGCGACCATGGGGATGAGATATTTTACCTGCATGACATTGCTTCACCACTTGGGCAGTCCCATACCGAGTTCTACACCCATTTCGGTCTCTATGCTTGTCGCAAAGTCTCTATGCTCCTGATGTTTCATTTGATCCACCCACCAGAGAAGCCACCCAAGTATAGCTGACGTGTCTTGGGAACCCTTCCCCGTTCTACCTTTGAGGACAAGGACACTTTTTCAGGACAAATGTATTGATGCGCATGTGAATTTAATGTATTTCGCCATGCAGTGTCTTATCCTGTAGTGGGGCCTATATTATATAAGGAGCCCCTTAGATAGTGAGATCTCATCTTTGGAGTGTAGTATTGAGTCTCTCTTTGGAGAGGGGAGTGCTTTGGACTTTGGAGGACCCAACCTCTGGGTACTTGGCAAGAGTTTGGCTCCCGGTTGTATCTTTTATTCCTTGCAATATAAGTTTGCATTCTTCATTTTAGATCTTGATACGGCTAGTCCGTATCAGAAACCCCCTCATTGGGGTAAACATTGATGCTCCTCTTTCTAAGCCCTTATTTGCTATCATTTTTACACGACTTTTTTTAAATATATATTAAAAGAAATTAAATAAATCTGAACGAAGGACGTATTGGCTAGTTTGGTGCTTCCATTGATGGTTTTAAGCACTGGCTGCTAAGCAATGGACGTATTGGCTAGTTTGGTGCTGCCATCGTTGGCCATACTGCGCACTTGTGATCTTAGTTAAAAAATTAAGTAAACTAGGTAAAAAGAAAATGTGATCTAGTAGTTGTGTTATAAAGTTTAGCTAAAAAAAAGTAAATAAACTGGGTAAAAAGAAAATATAAATAAGGGACTTGCCGTAAAATAAAATAAAATAACAAATAAAATTATCAAAAGTATAAATGCCTAGGGAATAAAGTATAAAATCTACAACAACACTTAAGTCTTTATCCCACTATAGTGGGGCCGGCTATATGGATTCTTTGTCGCCATTGTGCCCGCTCTATCTTTAGTCATAATTGCACTAATGTGTAAGTACATCATGTATTTCCAAGTCTTTATTGGTCTATCCCTCCCCCGTTTAACATGCTTAGTGAGTAAACTCTCACAATGCCTAATAGGTGCCTCTATTGGTCCTCCTTTGTACGTGTCCAAACCATCTTAATTGAACTTCTCACATCTTCTCTGCAATTTGTGTCTCTCTTGTCTTATCCCTGATACATTCATTCCTAATTTTATTCAGTCTCATGCGTCCACACATCCACCTAAGCATTCTCATCTCCGCAACTCTCATTTTCTGCTTATATACACAATTCACTGCCCAACACCTTGAATCATAGAGCATCGCTGGTCTAATTGCAGTACAATAAGTCTCGCCTTTAAGTTTTAATGGTACTTTACGGTCACATTAGATCTCTGATGCGCCTCTCCACCTCAACCAACTTGCTTGGATTCTATGTATCACATCTTTATCAACACTGTCATCTTTTTGAACTATCCAAGATATTTAAAGCACTAACTCCGGGAAGTATGTTGATAACCCAACTTAATAACACCCAATTTAATAACGAAGTCATCCGTCCTTCTTGCACTGCTAATTTTAAGCTCCATATACTGTCTTTGCCATGCCCTACCTAAAATCCTTCTTTTCTAAAGTGTCTCGCCAAAATTCAATTAAAAAATAAAGTATTTGGTTTTTATTCTTTACTTTTTTATTTAGCTTGGCGTTAAGTTTGCATATTTTACTATTTTAAACAGTATTTGTGGATACAAATGATAGATCTTGTATAATTTTACCATTAAAAAATATCTACAGCAACCAAGTTTGTCTAAACTTCAAACTTGTCTTTTTCTGTTGGTTTGGATGTAAACTTCAAACATGCCTTTTTTATTTAGATGTTTTCTTTCTGCTGGAGAAAAGAATTCTGCTATTTGACTTTTTTGCTCCGGTGACAGTCATAAAATATGTTTGGCATGGTTATGAACGCCGCCATGAAAAAAAAACTTAATTTAGAACATTAATGTGGATGAATTTACTTAGGTGTGGTTGGGCGGGCATTCACGAACGATGCCGTGTGCATGACATGACTGCCAGCGCCATGCCAAACAGATCCTAGTGCTGATAGCTTTATTACCCTTGTTTATTTATATTCCTGATTTTTGTTCGGTTTGGTTTGTGCAATGCTATATTCATGTCAAGTAGGATGGGAATGAGGTGTTCTTCAGGATCAAGCGCAGCACTCAGCTGAAAAAACTCATGAATGCCTACTGTGATCGGCAGTCTGTTGATTTCAATTCTATTGCATTCTTGTTTGATGGTCGTAGGCTCCGTGGCGAGCAGACTCCTGATGAGGTAATCAAAGAAGTAATACTTCACCCTTACCTTATTGACCGAGTTGATTCTAATAATCACTTTACTTGGATTTATGATTTTAGTTGGAAATGGAGGACGGAGATGAAATTGATGCCATGCTTCATCAAACAGGGGGCAACATGATAGTCTATGCTTATTAGTATAGTGTCTACTTGTAGTTGTCAATTTTGGTGTGTTTTCTCGTGAACACTGACTGTTTATTGGAATGGTCACTTATCAGCCGCTAATTGGCATAAAATCTTAAGCTGTCTGAGATATGAATCTTTAATTGAATGTTTTTTGGAAACTGAATTATCTGCATTAGTGATCTGCTTGCCCATCCAACTGTTGGGATAACTGTTAAAAGTCATTGCTTATGATTTCATACTATTGTAAAATTTGGTTAGTTGGATTCATTTTAACCAGAAGACTACTATTTTCTGTCATGGAAGCATTGATTTGAAGATCTACTGAAGTACAAAATTCAATATAAATTGGGTTATGCTTGAAATTGTTAATCAGCTTTCACATCTACATAAAAATATGTAAGAAGAGTTGTTTTTTGGGTGGACTACTCATCTCCCTTGTCATGGAGGCAGGCAATAACCCGGAGATCAACTAAGCTATGTTTACTTGGCCTGCTATATTTACATCATAATATTTGTCAATTTTGCTGTGGTTTATTTATGCTTTTTATTTGTATTATGTTTCTTTTTCTCAGTGTTGATAGAGCTCACCAATTCAGCCAATTTTCTTCTTTTTGGCTAAGGTTATCATATCTTGTAGAACAAGCTCTTTTGAATGATCTTTTAGGTTTTGGCCGAGTGCTCTTTGCTTTATAATTTATTACTAGGTTTGAGAAATTACTATCTGTAGCTGTGTTACTCCACCTTCGCCATTGTTGTTTTTGTAGAATATTTGACCTTCTTTGGTTGGATACAAAGGTTCTGTTTGAGAGAGCAGTTTTAATTTGGTTGCGATTGTGAGTGAAGTGTAGTTACGAAAATGCAAAATATTGTTTGAATGTGTCAGAATACTATTAAACACAGTTTAGGCTAAAATGTTAGTGGTCATGAATACTCACATCTCAGAAAATGGAACCGAGTCAAAAAAGTTGATGCTGTCATAACTGCACACATGCTTCTCAATCACTGCAAAATGGTGTGCTTGAGAGCACTCTGCGAGAGTGAGTTTCTTTTGGATTGATGTGGCGAGGAACATTGTTTTCCCAAGATAACATTTTAGGCTATAATGCAGTATATCAAGCTTGTTTGCTTTAGCTCTGAAATTTACGCTCTGTTTCGCACGGTTGTGGCGGTTGTAAACATATGAGTTAAATCGTCATTCATTAAGGATTATCTAACAAATATCATCCGTTTGAACATAAAAGTCGATTTAGGCTGTTAACGAATGATAATTTAATCTCTATATTCATGACTGCCACGACCTTGCCAAACAGTTGTGTTGACAATGCTCATGTTTTCATGTGATAGTGGCTCCGTTTGGCATGGTGGTGGCGGTCATAAACATAGATGGTTAAATTGTCATTTGTTAACGCCTGCTTAAGAAATTTCATTCACTTTTATGTTCAACCGGATGATATTGTTAGGTGATCCTTAACAAATCATGGTTTAACCCATGCATTTATGGCCGTCTCCACTGTGCCAAAGGAAGCCAATATCCCTCTTGTTGCCATCCATTTTGTAATAAGTATAGCTGAATTCTTCATGGGGGAAAGTAAAGGTGTATTCTCACTCTTTCGCATGAGGGAATTCAATGCACGATTCTTATTTAAAAGTAATTAATATTTTGTTATTTAAACATTAAATTTATTGACAAAACAAGAAATTAGTCCACTCTATTTTAATACCGTTTTGAAATTAATTCAAAATTTTCTTCATGATTTTGATGGCCTAAAATATTCATTGAAAAGCAAAAGTTGAATCATTGAGTAGCATTTACAGTGTACGATCCGTGCTCATCTAGACCAATAGGGGGATAGGCTAACAAAAAGTTAGGTCGTTGTGATTAATTATTTGGATATTCCTCCTTGTATGCATAATACAATATTTACATGAACGAAAATAGATGAACAATAATAAAAGCAAAGAACATGAAAGTAATGATCCAAGGTTTTATTGCAAAAATTCAGATGACAGTGTTTTATAGAGGTTTCCCAAAATAATTGGGTCTCTAGGGCTCACTACATTTCCAAAGGGACGAGTCTTTTCCATTATAGATTCCAACTAGGCAAATCTTTTCTACAAGGAATTTTAACCATTGCATGACTCTTTTGAGCGAAGAGATTTGTAAGTTTTAACAACATGTGAATGTTAGTGTTTGGTTGAGTGTTTTTTTTTTCTAATAGTTTTGTGTGTTTGGTTAAGAGATTATCGCAAGAGAATTGTGAGTTCTAGATGTGTTTCAGAGAAGAGAGCGAATCATTGTTTAAAGAGAGAAGAGGAGAACTCAGAAAGACTAAAGCTCTGTTTGGGGGGAATTATTTTCGCCGGTCAAGCGGTTACGATCGCTTGAATCAGACCTTAATATGCGGTCGTAACCGCTTGACCGATGAAAATAAGTCCCCTCAAACAGAGGCTATGAGAGCCAAAGGATCGAGAGAGTATTTTCTTCTTTATGAAAGAATATTTATTACTTCTTTTTCCCTGAGCCAATAAGGAAGGCATCAAACCTTCCATTTCAAAAAAAAAAATCCAGATCAAATCCATAAGTGAATGGGTTGCATTCCTTTTTCTGAACTTGGTGTCTTGTTTTGCAACGATTTAATTTTCTTCTCTGCTTAACGGTAGATATTTTTGAGACTAAGGGCCTGTTTGGGAGGGCTTTTTAGCTCCTTTTCATTTTCTAGAAAACGTCACCACACATAATAAACCGTTTGGAATGTCTACCGGTGGGAAAAACTACCACCAAAAATTCTTTTTTCTCCTCTATTTGAAAAGTCACTAGCCTCCTACTTTTCAACTTTTAGAAAAGTAATTTCTCATCCCGATACACAGTTGATGCTATGAAAACATTTTACTACTCTGGATCCAGTTCGACAACACTGCGAAAGCACTAGCCTTTCTCTAGATGAATATTTCGCTCGGGCGCGATTTTTTCGCACGGGGCAATTTTTTCGCCCTGACACGAAATTGTTCGCCCGGGCGCGGAATTTTTTGCCCGTGCGCGAATTTTTCGCCCTGGCGCGAATTTTATGTCGCGGCGCGAATTTTTGGCCCGGTCACGAATATTTCGCCCGAACGCGAATATTTTGCCCGGGCACGGAATTTTTCGCCCGGGCGCGGAATTTTTCGCCCGGGCGACATTCTTTCGCCCTTGCGCGAATTTTCCACCCAGGCGCAAATTTTTTCACCTGGGCGCGAATTTTTTCTCCCGGCGCAAATTTTTCGCCCGGGCGCGAATTTTTTGTCGGGGCGCGAATTTTTGGCCCGGTCGCGAATTTTTCGCCCAGACGCGAATATTTCGCCCGGGCGCGGATTTTTTCACCCGGGTGACATTCTTTCGCCCGGGCGCGAATTTTTCACCCGGGCGCGAATTTTTGGCAAGAATTTTTTCTCCCGGCGCGAATTTTTCGCTCTGACGCGAATTTTTCGCCCAGGCGCTGTTTTTTCGCTTGATTGTGCATTTTTCGCCCAGGAGCAGTTTTTTCCCCGGGCGCGGTTTTTTCGCCTGGGAGCGGTTTTTTTCCTCCGGACGCAGTTTTTTCGCCCGACGCAGTTTTTTCGCCCGATCGCAATTTTTTCACTCGTGCACGATGTTTTCGCCCCGACACGAAATTATCGCCCGGGCGCGAATATTTCGCCCGGGCGCGAATATTTCGCCCGGGCGCGAATATTTCGCCCGGGCGCGAATATTCGCCCGGGCGCAAATATTTTGCCCGGGCGCGCATTTTTTGAGCGATGATTTCACCCTGACGCGAAATTTTTGACCGGACGCGAAATTTTCGTCCGTCCGGAAAATTCACGCTCGGTCGAAAAATGTGTGTAATTTTAATTAAAAAAGTCACTGCAACGGAGATTTGTCAATCAGTTTATAAAATGCTTCTTTCTGAAAATCTCTGCAAAAGAAGTTCACCCAAACGGATCTCCTTTTGCAATATACATTTTACAAAAGCTCATTTTCCCACCTTTCTTTTGCTACCACTCCTTTTCCTTTCTGAAAAGCCCTCCCAAACAGAGCCTAAGCTTACAACTCGATCATCGATCTATGAGTGCCTTGGAAAGCAATTGTTGATTGGGGGTCTTTGTTGGGTGGTAGCCTGTCAGGGGTGGATCAGGGAATTTCAACAAGTAGGGGTCCAAATCATTTAAGAAGTTTGAGAAACTTGTAGTCAATGAATACAGTGTTGGAATTAGATTTTCAAAATAAGTGAAGTCATATAGCAACTTATTTTGTGTGCGTGAGAGAAACTAATTAAAAATTCAACCAATAAAAAATTAATATATTTAGTACACATATCTATATAAAAAATATTAACTAGATGATCAAAAAATGCACTAATTAGAAATTGTGCTCCTAATTTTTAAATCTCGCTCTTGTAAAAATCGACCATCCACATTAGGCATGCAAATAAGGCGGCCTAGGGTTCAATTTTTTTCCTACTAGGCCCAGGTCGGGCCCAACTCAAACTGTGCCCAGGCCCTTACAAAATCAAGGGATCTGCTGAGCTCACAAAATCGAGCCCAAGCAGGGGTATATATTTAAAGATCAAAATATTAAAAAAATAAGAATAAACATCTAAAAAATATTAAAGCATACTGCTTAAAATATTGTTTCCATTAAGAGAATAGCTTATTGATCGACTCGAATTTCGTGTTCACTTAGGGTGTAATAAAGGAGACACCATTAAAATAAATAAAATTACAAGAGTTGAGTAATGAAATTGCCGCGCTATATCGCCCGGAAGATGGCGGTAGTGTTTCTTTCAGAGATTCCGAAGAAGCTATGAGTAAAGAAGAAGATGGATTTGACGAGGTCAAAATTGATTACAGCTATCTCAACTACATTTGCATATGTCCTCTCTACAAAAATTAATTAAACCAATTTACTTTCATGTCATATTTCTCCTCATCCATCAAAAAATAAATTTGAATGTCTCCAACTTTCTGTACTTTTTTCTCCCTTATTCGGACACAGTTTTTGACGTATAAGTAGTCAAAATTCATTGGCTCGATAAGAGGAATCCAAATTCATCGTTTATTTTACAAAATTCTTGGGCTCAACGATCACTTCTCCATGGTCAACGAATGTTGATCGTCTTTCTTAGGCTCCGTTTGGCACGGTGGTTGTGGTCGTAAACGCATGAGTTAAACCATCAATCATTAAGAATCACCTAACAAACATCATTCGTTTGAACATAAAAGTGAATGAAGTTCCTTAAGGCGGGCGTTAACGAATGACAATTTAACCCCCAAGTTCATGACCACCACCACCCTGCCAAATGGAGCTCTAGTCTTTGAGAGAGACTTTCCTTTATACTAAATCAGTGGTTGGCGACCGCTGAGCCTTATTAGCGAATGTCGGTCAATGATCTGTAATTAATCATTGAGCCAATACTTGATATCATCCATATGTGAGCTTCTGGTCACCGATCAATGAATATCAGTTAATAATAAGAATTTCTTCTTCTTCTTTTCTCAGTATTCTTTATGATAAACTCCCCATCTTATTCATCTTCTCCTATTGTCTCGTCAACACAATATTTTTCTTTGACTTCTCGTGAATCATTTCTTTATCATCTTTTTCTTCTCTTCTTCCTTTTGACAAATACTCTCATTGCACTATCTTCTGTAGGGTAAGTCACATCTCCAAGGGTGATTGACATTCTTTAACCTTTTCAAGAAGGCCATCAGATAAGGTGCAAGTAAGTAGGCTCCTTGCTTGATTATCTCTTAGGCTTTGTTTGGGAGAACTTATTTTCACCGGTCAAGCAGTTACGACCGCATGATCCGGACCTAAATTAAGGTTCGGTTCATGCGGTCATAACCACTTGACCGGTGAAAATAAGTTTCCCCAAACGGAGCCTTACTTGTTCACACTCTTTTGTGTTTTCTCATACAAAAACACTAAACAAGTTTTTCCAATAGATTCTATAAAATAATGAATCTTACTTTCCACTGATCAGTAAACTGTGAAGGAAGGCTATAGATGGGGCAAAATCAGCACTTTGTGTCTTGACATACATATTTGGAGAATCAAATAACAATTAAGCACAAAAAGAAATTAAATTAAAGTTTTAACCCTTAAAGGTGAACCTGGCTCTCACACCAATTTATGGTCCGGAAGTTGTAATTAATTATTTTGATATTCTTTTTTATACGCATACCACATTTATTGTCAAGAAATAAATATATGCAAAATAATAAAATCAAAAAGCAAAAGTGTAAAGATATAAGGCTATAGAGCAAGCATTCAACTATATAGTAGATATCGTCTAGACAACATATAAATTTTATAGAGATTCCTAATTGAATCTGGGTACTCCTCTCTTCAACAGATGTGGGCTAGCACTGTCTTCCCAAAGTGACGAGTGATTTTCACTGGAGACATCAACTCGAAGAATCTTTTCCACTCGAGATTCCAACTACTGCATAGCTCTTTTGAAGGGAGAGAACTCTAACCCTTTGTAGGTGAATGTGAAAGTTTGGTTAAGAAATTATCACACGAGAGTTGAGTTTTATTTGTATGATTGAGAAGATAGCGAGGACTAGTTTACAGAAAGAAGAGTAAAACTTAGAAAGATTAAGAGAGACAATGGGTTGAGAGGGACTTTTTTCTTCTTTATGTAAGAATATATTGAAAGAGAAGACAATGTCATGAGAAGTACTCTAGAGGGGGGGAGGGAGTGAATAAAGTAATTAAATTTTAAGGAAATTTATTTTACTAATTTCCCCATTTTAATGAAATATCCCAATTATATCACAACCACAATAATTCTAGAGTAAATGAAAGTGTGCAAAATAAAAACACGGAGAAAAGGCAATCAATAACAGACTACATAAGAAATTTATAGTAGTTTCCCAATAAAATTGGGTACGTCTACTATTCTGCTCGCAAGCATGATTCCATTATCTTAATGTGGGGATTTTGATAAGCATCCCTTGGAACTAGGACTATTGATAAGGTGTCGAAGAACCACTGAGTCTTTTGGTAAGGAGATTCTTACAATCAGGAGTTGTTGATAAGGTCTCTCCAAACTGGATGAGCTTTTGATAAGGTTACTCTAACTGGGAGTTGTTGATAAGGTCTCTCCAAAACCAAGGGTTATTTCTAAGGGGGACTCAATGAACCCTGAGTTGTTGATAAGGTATCTCCAACACCAATTATAATTTTGCATAGAGAGATTCAAAAACTCTGTCTGCAAGTTGGATTTTGTTTCCATAATGTCCTTCTTGTACAACCTCGTATCCGGCCGAGCGGGATCCTCCCCAAGTGGCGGGCTCGGGACATGCTATGAGCGGCGTTTTGGTGCAGCCCCGTTGAAGACGTGCGGGTGCTCGTGTTCACGTGTAAAGTTTTCGTGTTAATATTATATATATATTATTGTAGATTTTATGCTCGCTATTATGTATATATATATATATATATATATATATATATATATATATATATATATATATATATATAATATATATATATGAGAGAGGAGATAAAAAGAATAAAGAGGAGATATAATAGGAACGGAGGAGATAAAAAAGGGGAGGTTTTATGACAAGAGAAAAAAAGGTTTTTCATGGGGCGGACAAGAAGGGTTCGGCCAGTAGGGAGAGGGGAAAAAGGAGGAAGGAGAGGAGGAAGAGGATTTTTTCTTGAGCAGGGGAAGCAAAGCCGGCGGCCAGGTCTTCCCGATCTCCCCCTCCCTCTCAGTTTTCATCTCACGCACAGAAGGCCCGAGCTTCTCTCGGCCTCCTCTTCCCGTCGCCGCCTCCAGCAGGGTCGAGCCCTAGCTCGGCCCCTCCTCCTGTCGCATCCTAAGCAAGGCAGGGCCGAGCCCAGCCCCTTCTCTCCCGTCGCCGCCAAAGCATGGCCCTAGATCGACCCCCTTCCTCGACTCCGCCTGCGGCAAGGTCGAGCTTGGCCACCTCCTCGAAGCCGGCTGCATCTAGGCCATCCCGGCCCCTTCCCCGTCACCGGCTAAATCGAGGCCTGACTGAGCCTTGCTCTCCTTCTCGTCGCCGCCAGCAACAAGTCCGACCACCGGCTTCCTTTCCCATCGCCGCCTCAAGTAGGGTCGAGCCCTAGCTTTCTTCTTCACCACAGCCGCATGGAGTAAGATCGGCCGAGAGCTCCTCTCCCGGCATCACCTTCAACAAGAACAACCGGGAGCTCCTCTCCCGGCATCGTCTTTAGCAAGAACAGCCCGGAGTTCCTCTCCCGGCACCGCCGCCAAACACGCGTCAAGGGTAGCGATGTTTCTACTCGGGCAGGTGAAGCCCTCGATTTACATATTTGCATGGAGGCCCCTCTCCACCAATGGGTGGAGGAAGGGAGCTCTCCGACGGGTTGACATGTACGTCCCCACTATTAACTGCATTAGCATCCGGAAGTGTGAGTACGGGTTTAGACATACTGTGTGAAGCCCATCCGGACGTATGAGCCGGATTGGTGATGTTCTGGGGTTCCCGAAGAAGACTCCGAGGAAGTTGTACATTCTTTATTTAGCGGAAAGCAGCGGGCTTAAGCCCAAGTTCGTGCCGGCCCTTGAAGGCCTATTTTGTTTATGTTGTCGGCCTGCGTGCCGAGGTATGGAATGTATATTCCTGTAATTTGAAATGGCTGCGATGCTTTTGCAAGCCCTAGAAGGCTTATGTTACGTTGGTGGCGGCCCAAATAAGGTTATGGAAAAAATAGAACTGTTAGGCGAGGTTATGCTACTAGTAGGGCAGTTGAAGGGCATCATGCATAGACCTGAGGTGTCACCTTTAGTTAAAAGGGAGTGGATTTTGGGATCCTCCCTAGAGGTTCTGGTCGGCCAAGAGGGCCCTCCAAAGGTGTCTAATTAGCTCAGCATTTGGCTTGGGAGGGGAAGAGTTCGTTAGTATTCCGGGTGTGTGGTGGGACCTCCACGCTGAGAACTTGGGCCTGTCCCTTACGTTCCTAATCTAGAGCCTAGATTGTTCACTTGAGTGTAGTAGGTGCGCGATCACCCCTCTTTTGGGACCCCGATCTCCACAGAAGTCATTTTTGGCTTCAACATTTATGGTGCGGTGAGCGTGGAGAGTGGCCAGCACGAAAGAACTCAGGCGAACGTCATGACTTTAGAAGAGGAACCAAGTGACGACCAAGGTCGTGCGCGGGCGCTTTTTATGTAAGGTACTCGTACTGGGAGTCATCCCGTCCTTGAATGTAAGGATTCTAGATTTTGAATCATGTTATTTTCATGCTAATTGTTGGTATTTCTCATTGTTCAATGGATTTAGCTCAATGTTTAAGGGTTAAACTAGGTTTCCTGACAACTTTTTTTGGGTGCTGCGAACCATTGATTCCTCCTCGGAAGTTTTGAAAATTGAAGGTTTCCCGGTCTACCTACTTGGCTACTCGAGTGACCCGTTTCTCCTTTCTAATTTTAGAATCACAAGTAGAATATGTTTGATTTAACATTGGGGTTAGCGTTTTCTGTCATCAGCATGAATATAATGATAAATTACTTTACATTATAGATAATGCATATCTTTAACTATTACATTTACTAAAGTACCCTTGCAGATTAGATAAGGTCTTCTACAGATCAGATCACGACATCACGCCCTTCATTTCTCCCCTTAATCTGGAGATGGCCCGACACAAATTGCTGCTCGGAAACACTGGAATTTATCTCTTGGTAATGCTTTGGTCATGATATCTACGATCTGCTCATTGGTATTACAATACCTGATATCAATTTTATCCAGCTTGACCCGATTTCTTATGAAATGATGTCACAGCTCTATGTGTTTGCTCCTTTTATGAGTTGTGTTATCACATTGCACAAGTATTTTGGGCCTTTTTGGTTTGTCCACAGAATTTCCATTTCCATTTTCTAACCAACATTTTTGCTGATATAGCCACAAGGCTTCACACGCAGCACTACTCATTGCCATACATTTTGCCTCTGTCAAGGATAAAGAAACTGTATGTTGCTTGTGCGCACTCCATGAGACTATGTTGTTACCCAGGAATAAGATATATCCCTCCGCACTTTTTCGGTCTCCTTGATCTCCTTCCCAATCAGAGTCTGAATACCCATATAGTGATCTTTTTTCTTCTTTCTTAAAGATTAGTCCAAAATGCTTTGTGCCTTGTGGATATCAGAGTATCCTCTTGGCTACAACATTATGATGAACGCTTGGATTGGATACATACCGTGTGACCATATTGACCACATGTTCAATATCGGGTCTTGAATGTGTGGCTTAGAGTAATGATCCAATTAACGGTCTATATTTCTCTATTTCTACACCCTCTTCAGCTTCTGTTCTTTCATGCAGTTTCTTATGAGTGCCCATTGTCGTCAATGCTGGATTGCTAGCCTCTAATTGATATTTTCTCAGCAATTTTGATATACTTCTTTTGTGGTAGAATGATCATTTCCTTGCTTTACTTCACCTGCGTACCCAAGAAGTAATGAGGTGTCCCAAGATCGGTCTTTTCATACCTTGGATTCATCAGATGTTTGAATTAATTGATTTGGGTTGCTGAACCTCTAGGTAATTATAATATCATCGACATACACACAAACTTTTAAAATGTTCACAATGTGGTTTTCGTATGTAAAGAGACTTCAAATGGACATCTCTGGAAGGGTTCTGTAAGCAAATACTGATATAGATTTGCTTTCCAGGCTCGTGCAACTTAATCTGTAGAGTGCTTTATTTAATTTGTATACTGTATCCTCCATGCTAGGAACTTCGGCTAGATATATCTTTTCGCTTTATCTTCAAACCCCCTTGGTTGTTCAACATAGACATCCTCGGCAATTTTCCCATTTAAAAATGTTGCCTTTACGCCCATTTGATACAAGGGGAACTTATGAGTTGCTATATGTGCAAGTATGAATCAGATAGTTTCAAACCGTGCCGCAAGTGCAAATGTTTTTATAAAATCTTTGATAGTAGAGGGGTAGAACTGTATATTCATTTCCAAGTTCTATTATTAGTATTTTTACTGATTCTTTGTTTGTTTCACCTATCTTAAAGTTGAGGGAGAACTTGGGAACTCTACAACACCATGAGACGGGCTCGGCCCCAGGTAGACCAGCTGCGTAGGCTCTCATTAGCTGGCAGGTCCGAAGGCTCGCCTAGAGGGGAAAGGTTGGATTTTGGGATACTTCAGTTTAGCCGCTTCTACAACACCCCGAGCTGGGCTCGGCCCCAGGTAGACCCGCTGCGCAGACTCTCATTAGTTGGCAGGTCCGAAGGCTCGCCTAGGGGGGGAAAGGTTGGCTTTTGGGATACTTCAGTTTAGCCGCTTCTACAACACCCCGAGCCAGGCTCGGCCCCAGGTAGACCCGCTGCACAGGATCTCATTAGCTGGCAGGTCCGAAGGCTCGCCTAGGGGGGAAAGGTTGGCTTTTGGGATACTTCAGTTTAGCCGCTTCTACAACACCCCGAGCCGAGCTCGGCCCCAGGTAGACCCGGTGCGAAGGCTCTGATTAGCTGGCAGGTCCGAAGGGTCGCCTAGGGGGGAAAGGTTGGCTTTTGGGATACTTCAGTTTAGCCGCTTCTACAACACCCCGAGCCGGGCTCGGCCCCAGGTAGACCCGCTGCGCAGGCTCCTATCTAGCTGGCAGGTCCGAAGGCTCGCATGTGGGGGAGAGGTCTGGTTCTTGGTCCTTGGTTCTGCACTACCCCGAGCACGGCTCGACCCCAGGTAAACCCGCTGCGCAGGCTCCCATCTAGCTGGCAGGTCCGAAGGTTCTCCTGTGGGGGAGAGGTCTGGTTCTTGGTCCTTGGTTCTACACTACCCCGAGCGCGACTCGGCCCCAGGTAGACCCGCTGCGCAGACTCCCATCTAACTAGCAGGTCCGAAGGCTCGCCTGTGGGGGAGAGGTCTGGTTCTTGGTCCTTGTTTTTGTACTACCCCGAGCCTGGCTCGGCCCCAGGTAGACCTGCTGCACAGGCTCCCATCTAGCTGGCAAGTCCGAAGGCTCGCCTGCGGGGGAGAGGGTTGGTTCTTGGAGATGCTTCAGTTCAGAGACCCCAACACTACCCCGAGAGCGGCTCGGCCCCAGGTAGACCCGCTGCGCAGGCTCCCATCAAGCTGGCAGGTCCGAAGGCTCGCCTGTAGGGGAGAGGTCTGGTTCTTGGTCCTTGGTTCTGCACTACCCCGAGCGCGGCTCGGCCCCAGGTAGACCCGCTGCGCAGGCTCCTATCTAGCTGGCAGGTCTGAAGGCTCGCCTGTGGGGGAGAGGTCTGGTTCTTGGTCCTTGGTTCTGCACTACCCCGAGCGCGGCTCGGCCCCAGGTAGACCCGCTGCGCAGGCTTCCATCTAGCTGGCAGGTCCGAAGGCTCGCCTGTGTGGGAGAGGTCTGGTTCTTGGTCCTTGGTTCTGCACTACCCCGAGCACGGCTCGGCCCCAGGTAGACCCGCTGCGCAGGCTCCCATCTAGCTGGCAGGTCCGAAGGCTCACCTGTGGGGAGAGGTCTGGTTCTTGGTCTTTGGTTCTGCACTACCCCGAGCGCGGCTCGGCCACAGGAAGACCCGCTACGCAGGCTCCCATCTAGCTAGCAGGTCCGAAGGCACACCTGGGGGGAAAGGGTTGGTTCTTGGAGATGCTTTAGTTCAGAGACCCCCAACACTACCCCGAGCCTGGCTCAGCCCCAGGTAGACCCGCTACGCATGCTCTCATCAGCTGGCAGGTCCGTAGGCTCGCCTGCGGGAGTAAGGGACCCCGAGTGCTGCTTGGCCTTGGGTAGACTCGCTGCTTAGGCTTCCATTAGCTGAGCAGGGCGGTAGGCACACCTGGGGGGAAAGGATTAGCTCCGCGTGTACAAGAGAATGCGAAGATATACGGCTTTGTTGTTTCACAATATCTTGAGAAATTGTATACTTATTGTAAGTAATGGTATGAGGGCAGTTCGATAGCAGGGAGCGTTACAAGTATCGAGTGATTCAAAGTGATCAAAAGGGGCGCGGAGAGATTAGTGTCCTAAATGCAAATTTTGGATTCTCTCAAAATTTTTCTTTGGGTCGGCTCCCACTCGCCGGATACTTAGGGTTGGACATTTTTTCCAAGCTTGTATCAACCTCGAAAAGAGCGGGGATTGTGTACAACCCCGTATCCGGCCGAGCGGGATCCTCTCCAAGTGGCGGGCTCGGGAAATGCTATGAGAGGCGTTTTGGTGAAGCCCCGTTCGAAGACGTGCGGGTGCTCGTGTTCACGTGTAAATTTTTCGTGTTATTATTATATATATTATTGTAGATTTTAAGCTCGCTATTATGTATATATATATATATATATATATATATATATAATATATATATATGAGAGAGGAGATAAAAAGAATAAAGAGGAGATATAATAGGAATGGAGGAGATAAAAATGGGGAGGTTTTATGACAAGAGAAAAAAAAGGTTTTTCATGGGGCAGACAAGAAGTGTTCGGCCAGTAGGGAGAGGGGAAAAAGGAGGAAGGAGAGGAGGGAGAGGATTTTTTCTTGAGCAGGGGAAGCAAAGCCGGCGGCCAGGTCTTCCCGATCTCCCCCTCCCTCTCAGTTTTCATCTCACGCACAGCATGCCCGAGCTTCTCTCGGCCTCCTCTTCCCGTCGCCGCCTTCAGCATGGTTGAGCCCTAGCTCGGCCCCTCCTCCCGTCGCAGCCTAAGCAAGGTAGGGCCGAGCCCATCCCCTTCTCTCCCGTCGCCGCCAAAGCATGGCCCTAGCTCGACCCCCTTCCTCGACTCCGCCTGCGGCAAGGTCGAGCTCGGCCACCTCCTCGAAGCCGGCTGCATCTAGGCCAGCCCGGCCCCTTCCCCATCACCGGCTAAATCGAGGCCTGACTGAGCCTTACTCTCCTTCTCGTCGCCGCATGCAATAAGTCCGACCACCGGCTTCCTTTCCCGTCGCCGCCTCAAGTAGGGCCGAGCCCTAGCTTTCTTCTTCACACAACCGCATGGAGCAAGATCGGCCGAAAGCTCCTCTCCTAGCATCACCTTCAACAAGAACAACCGGGAGCTCCTCTCCCGGCATCGTCTTTAGCAAGAACAGCCCGGAGTTCCTCTCCCGGCACCGCCGCCAAACACGCATCAAGGGTAACGATGTTTCTACTCGGGCAGGTGAAGCCCTCGATTTACATATTTGCATGGAGGCCCCTCTCCACCAATGGGTGGAGGAAGGGAGCTCTCCGACGGGTTGACATGTACGTCCCCACTATTAACTTCATTAGCATCCGGAAGTGTGAGTACGGGTTTAGACATACTGTGTGAAGCCCATCCGGACGTATGAGCTGGATTGGTGATGTTCTGGGGTTCCCGGAGAAGACTCTGAGGAAGTTGTACATTCTTTATTTAGCGGAAAGCAGCGGGCTTAAGCCCAAGTTCGTGTCGGCCCTTGAAGGCCTATTTTGTTTATGTTGTCGGCCTGCGTGCCGAGGTATGGAATGTATATTCCTGTAATTTGAAATGCCTGCGATGCTTTTGCTAGACTTAGAAGGCTTATGTTACGTTGGTGGCGGCCCAAATAAGGTTATGGAAAAATAGAACTGTTAGGCGAGGTTATGCTACTAGTAGGGCAGTTGAGGGCGTTGTGCATAGACCCGAGATGTCACCTTTAGTTAAGAGGGAGTGGATTTTGGGATCCTCCGTAGAGGTTTTGGTCGGCTAATAGGGCCCTCCAAAGGTGCCTAATTAGCTCAGCATTTGGCTTGGGAGGGGAAGAGTTCGTTAGTATTCCGGGTGTGTGGTGGGACCTCCACGCTGAGATCTTGGGCCTGTCCCTTACGTTGCTAATCTAGAGCCTAGATTGTTCACTTGAGTGTAGTAGGTGCGCGGTCACCCCTCTTTTGGGACCCCGAACTCCACAGAAGTCATTTTTGGCTTCAACACTTCTACTGCAAAATGACCGAAGGAACTGGTTTGTTGCAGTATGGTATAGATTCAGTCAAGAGTGAGCATCAAGTTCTTCTTTTTGATCAAAACTTTGGAGGAGAAGGTTGATTCTTGATCTTCAACAATGACCCTTCAAATAAGGGCATCTTCATTTGAATATTCAATAAGGGCATCTTCATTTGAATATTCAATAAGGGCATCTTCATTTGAACATTCAGAAAGAGGAGAAGATTCTTCTTGATCATTAGTTGGAGCTTTCAAGAGAAATATTCATTTAATGGTTGTGCAAGGCACACCAAGAGAGTTGTTTTTTACTTTTCTTAATGACCAATCATTGTCATTTTCCTTTGTTATGTTCTCTCTTTCTTCTTATATGTTGAATTCTCTAATATACGTCATTTTTTTTTTTTCAAATTCATTCCAAAATAGCAGCATTAATGCTCTAGATAATACTTCCCACATGCATGGATATCTTGCTTAAAATATATATTTAACAGTTGTATTTTCTCCAAGATTTCTTCCTTAACAAGTTCCGAGAAAAGAACATCGGAGGCCTTCTAGGAAGTCCATGTTACTATGAAAGAAGTGGTAGGAGACAGTCATATTGATGATATGTTGTTTTGGGACCTCTCGACGCTTGCTCTAAATAGTAGAAGAAGAGACTTCAGAGTTGCTGGAGGAGTCAACGCCACTTTTGCGATCTTGATGCTACTTCTGGGAATACAACGTTGCTTGGAGATTTCGACGCTACTTTGGCGAATTCGACACTACTTGGAGATTTCGATGCTATTATGAGAAGTTTATTTCTGCTTGGAGATTTTAGTGCAACTTTTGACGAGCTCAACGTTACTTTGAGAAATACACCGATTTAACCTAAATTACTATTTTGTATAATATGGGTACGTAATATCCTAATTAATCACTCTTCAAATAAAATATCAAATTAAGGAGTGGGATTTTCCTAATAATCTTCCCTCCTATTTGATTTACAAGTTTTTACAAGAATATTGAGTGATTTTCAGAAGAAGTAAAATACATTAAGGCAATTAATAGAGATAAAATATGTCTCGCGGACTAACCTTTACATTACACTGAAAAGAATAAAATATAGATGCCATAGGTAGAAGTATTTTAAGAGAAAGAAAGGTAGAGCATCATTCAGTCATCACAGTACTTATATTTATTTTTATAGTGAAGTTTTCTTATTTCTTTATAATCTTTGCAAGCATTCCGTGCTCAAATAGATAGGAATAAATCCTAAACCTTAAAACCACTTTTAGACAAGTCTTAATTGTCTTACAGATAGAGGAAAATGAATAGAAGAGATGGAGATGAGAATTTGGGAAGAGGCTATGCTATGTCCTGCTCATGTTTGAGGTTAGGACATCATAATCACAATTGCCTCTTGCCCCCCTCCCCCCTGATTGTTGCCACCTTTTATTCAGTAACTACTGAAATAAGAGGTGAGAAGGGATTCCTGGCCGTGTTATCCACGCATCTTCAAAGTTGACCCTGGTGGGTGGGAAGGAAGGTGTTGGATCTTGAGGCTCCCTTAAAGGGGGGTGAAAAGGGCAAACTATAATTTTTCAAATTAATAAAATACTTAGTCAAATTATTCTAGAATCAAGAAAGCTTAGTCACAACTAAATATTAATAACAAATCACTTTGAGATTTATGATAAAATGAAATGTAAGTTTTTTCCAAAAGTGATAAGAAAATTACAAACAAAAGATTTGAAAGTTCTAAGTTGTCAACCTAAATCAGCTAGAGGGGGGTGAATAGGTGAATTGTGCGTCTAAATGCAGAATAAAAATTTTAACAAACTAGCACACACAAACAAGCAATCACAGACGACAAGAAGATTTATAGTGGTTCCCCAACCTTGGGTATGTCCACTTTTCCTCACCGATCTAGTAAATCACTAGATCCAGCTACTCCACTATCTCAGATTGAAATCCAATCCTACGCCTCGGAACCAAGTTCCTACAATCTCGATCCAAAAGGGATCTACACTCGGAAGATGAAAACTTCCTATAACTTGGAGATTAATCTCCTACAAGATTTACAGAGAGATTTAAAATAAAATGTAAACAAAAATTGTCTCAGATTTGGAAAGATTAAGCTCTATGTCTTCTTCTTGAACTTGCGACTTTTTCAGAAAATATTGAAGAAGAGATGAGAGATCTGATCTGAGAAATCTTAGACCTACTCGATCAAGGAGAAGATGAGATATCCTTGAACAGCAAGCCTTTCTTGATCGAAAACAGAAGTCTCGATCTTCACGTTGAGCGGCGGCGGCGACTGAAACTTCCGTTCTTCTAGAGAGAGACGGTCGATCACAATAATTGAGAGATACGATTTTCCGCTTAGGGTTAGTCTTGATGAAAAGACATTATATAGGATTTCCCCTAACGGTTAAAATTAACATTAATGAAGACACGTGGACCAATTACGATGTCTCATTTGAAAAACCCGTCGATCTGGACTTAGGAGAAATTTCAGAAAAAAATGACAGCAGTTCTCGAGAAGTATGAATGAGTTCTCGAGAACAGGTTGACTTCTCGAGAACTAGACTGTCTGGACTTAAGTTAGTACTCGAGAACAATGACGTTGAGTCTACTCAAGAGTTATGTGAAGCTTCTCGAGAACTAACTAGACTTCTCGAGAACCATTACCCGAAAGTCAACCCGTATACTCGAGAACCATGCTGACTTCTCGAGAACTAGAGACTAAGTTCTCGAGAACTATGATGGACTTCTCGAGAGAGGGACTTAGAATAATTTTACGGATGTCTCTGACTACTCGAGAAATAAAGGCTGGGACTTCTCGATAACCTTAGACTGACTTCTCGAGAACTATAAAAGGTTTCTCGAGAACTAGTCTCGGCTTCTCGAGAACTAAAGGAACTTCTCGAGTTCTGCTAAGTCTACTTCTCGAGAACTGTCATGGATTTCTCGAGAGGTGGACTTAGAGAAATTCTGGACTTTATATATTGTATTAGAAAAGCCATCATCTTCTTCCCCGATAGAAAACCGCCGGCCCCTTGTACGAGAGAAACGGAGTAACCGCCTACCTTCCCTTCGGATGCCGATTCCCGGAGCGTTTGTGGACGGAATTCGATTCCGAGAGTGGATTCGGATTGCTCTCGTCGAGACCTTCATTCCTGCGGTAAGAAATTCGATTTTCGTGGAGTTTTGGAAGGATTGGAATTTTCGGTTTTGGAAGTTTTCCGCCATTAATGGCCGAGTCTTTGTTCTAGGTGTTGCGGCCGTTTTGATCCGTGCGAAGAGGAGGAAAGCAGTCCAAAGCTTCGTTGTGAATTGAGGCAAGTGGTATTCTTGCCCTTGCCAAGTGTTTTCTTTGATTTTATTTGCTGAAATGGAAATCCCGGTTAGCCCAGGTTAGAGGCCTTGTTGTTCTCATTTTCTTGCTAACTATAGGGCTTAGTTCTTCCTACTGAAACCCCCCCTATGTTGTGATGTTTGGAATCCAAATTGTCGGCGTGGAGCCGTTGTTTTCCTTTATTTTTGAATGTTGCTCTGGTTCGGGTGTAGCCGAGAGGGAGAGTTAGGAGGGGGGGTGTGGTTGCCAATTTCCTTCGTTAAGATATTATTCGAATGGTTAGGCATAGTTTGAATGGTAGTAGCGTGCGACGTGATAGTTGTCTACTGCTACTGCAGTGGCGTGAGTCGCGTGCGCGTTCCGGTGTCGTTCGGGAAATTCCAAACGGTGCAGGTTGACCGCGCACGGTCATCAACCTTTAGGGCGCACGACCACTGGTCGTGTGCCTCTGTTCGTGCGCGTATAAATTTCAGTTTCCAAAGTTCTGTCTCGGGCAATCGCACGAGCGCTGGCAACAGTGCGCACGGCCACTGATCGTGCGACACTGATCGTGTGCAGTTGCTAGGTTTTCTGTCAGGTTTTCCAGGTTCGTTTCGCACGATCATCAGCCGATGAGTGCGCACGACCACTAATCGTGCGTCACTGATCGTGCGCTTTGTATATTTTCTTTTGATAGGCGAATTTAGATGGTTTCGAGTGCGGGAGTTTAGATACTCAAGTGGCAGGCAACTACTCGAGTTCTGGATCTTCTGCCTTGGTCGTTCGACTGTCGTCGAGCTCCGTATTCTTTAGTGGGTTTGTGGGTAGTACCATTATTTTGGCGGCGAGTGAGGCTAGCTCACTCAACGCCAAAGTTTAGGTAGGCACTAAGTGCGTTTCACTCAATGCCTAGTCGTGTTGATTTATTTCAACACTCTTCCTTTACCTTGTATTTCATTTCCGAGTGGATTTCCAATTGTATTTCTGGGTTTTCCTTGTCGGCCGTTTTCTTTATTTTCCTAAAGGCCGAATCGTGGGTCGTGGTTAGTAGTGGTGGTTGTAGCTCTTTATGGGGGTGGAGTTGTGTGATATAGCCAAGGCCACCCATGGATTTCTTGCTCCAGGTACGGGCTGGGCATGTCGGGTGGAAGGTCCCTTGTGTTTTCACGTGTTGACCCTCGAGCTTTTGACTTGGACATGGTGGATTGGGGGACTGCGTTTGCCTTCGATCCGGTTCCTCGTTGTTGTTTTTGCTACTATCACTTCCCGCAGTTTAGGGTGTTAGAAGTTTCTTCTTTGGTAGTTTGCAGCATTCTGGCTCTTGGTAGCCTAGTAGGCCCTGCAGGATGTGGTTCCTGGGCTGGGTCGTTGCTGTTTCTTTGCACGTTGTGCATTTCTTGTTGTCCTGTTTTGGACAGTTGTGACTCTTTCTACTGCATGTTTCCTGTTATTTTGTCCTTTTGGTTGACTCTTTCATGCAGTTTTTCTTTGTTTAGCTTGCTGAGGTATTCTGTTTTCTTTTGGAATGCCTCAGGTTCTGAGCTATAGCCAGTCTGGTGGCTAGTTGGAGGTGGTGTTGTTGGTGGACTTCCGGACCTTTGGAGTTTTGTTTACCTTGTTTGTGAGGTTGTTTTCAGTACTTTCTTACAGACATATATGTGTGCTGGTGGGTTCGTGTCAGGTTGTTGGCGCCCACTAGTAGTTTTTACCTTGTACTAGATATATACTATTGCTGCTACCATTTATTTTTCTGGAGATAGTCTACTTGCTTTGAGAAAGTTTTATGCTAGGTTGCTAGTTATTTTTAAACTATAATTATTATTATAAATGAAGCTCATGATCAGCATGTTTTGTAAACTTAATCACTATTTTCCAAATCACGTACGAAAACCGTTTTCTTATATATATTATATAAACTAAGTGTAGTGTCTTGCATAGCATGAGTGGTTCTCTTGGGACCCTTATGCGCTCTTTAGGGTGTAAAACCTAATTAAAGTATTTTTCCGCAGCGTTTAAATATAGTTTTCTTTTGTGGACTAGATGATCCACTGAGCCGAGGGATACGGACTCTAAACATAACTGATTTTCTATTCATTAAGCACATGATTTTCTTGCATAAAGAATGTAGTTGGATTTGCCTGAGCGTCAGCAGTTATCCCCTGCTTGACGTGGCATCATGACGCGTGTTTTCTCTTACTCTGATAATTCTTAATTCGGAGAAAATGCGGGTTGTGACAGTTGGTATCAGAGGGAGGTTGCTTGACAAGTTAGTTGGGCAACCTTCCTTGGATGCTTTTAGTAGTTCAGCACCATGTCATTCACACACCGATATGTCATCAGCACGTCTTGGCAAAAGCACGAACACTACACTCATAGCATAACATGAAGTATACGGGGCATATTATGTAGTATGGGATGCATAATATGTGTTCGTATATGGATCCACCATAGGGGCTACATGTGAGGGTTATGTAGTATGGGATGCATAACCTCACCACATGACTGCGACTAGCACGTTTCTTTTTTGTTGCATGGAAATGTTATGTAGTATGGGATGCATAACATTTTCATGTGTACGCCGCTCATATCATGCATTAGGGCCTTTTTTTTAGAATGCATAGCACAATCATGCATATCATAACATTGCATAAGCACAACGCGCCGAGCTAAAGATTTGCAGGATGATATATGTACACACATAAGTTTTCAAACTAACATAAGTTCATGCATCCGATCTAGGCACAAGAGTTAGTGAGGTGGTGGTTAACCATCCTAGGTTAGGGCATATCATCTAATTATTGTGAAGAAGATAAACTCTCAGAGCAAGTTTAGCAGCTTTAAGTCTATATCTACATATGTATTGTCTGTACTGGTAGTCGGTTCTAGTTGTGGGATTTGGATCTGATTTGCGTTGTATTGATTTTTAGGATGGCTAGGCGTCCTGCGACTCGATCGACTCCCCTGTCTGAGGGTGAATCTTCTGGAGCTCAGAACGATGCGGTGATCGAGGGTCTGCGTCAGAGTAGCGAAGCTATGGGTAGGCAGTTGGAGGAGGTGCAAGCCCAGATTCAGTCTTTGGTGGCAGTTGTGGCAGGGCAGGCTCAGGGTGCGCAAGTTCCTGCGGGGGGGGGGGGGGGGGTAGCTGTTCCTCCTCCTCCTGCACCCTTGAGACCTCCAGTGGTGGTGCCAGCAGAGATGGCCTTCATCTCGCAGTTTCAGAGGCTGAGCCCTCCCACTTATGATGGGAAGGCAGATTTCATGGTGATAGACGACTGGCTGATCTCCATGGAGGAGATGTTCTCGTACTCAGGGATTTCAGATGATTAGAGGGTGATGATAGCCGCCTATCAGCTTAAAGGTTTGGCTAAGAGTTGGTGGCTGAGAGAGAAGGAGAGCCTGGTAGTCGGATGCTCTTGGGAAGTGTTCAAGGAGATGCTGTTGAGGAAGTTCTTACCCTCGGTCGAGCGTGACCGCCTCATGAACGACTTCCTCCATCTGAAGCAAAGGCAGCTCACGGTGGGTGAGTATGAGATAGAGTTTAGTAAGTTGAGCCGTTTTGCCCCTGGATTGGTCAGCGTTGAGGCTGATCGAGTTAAGCGATTTCTCGGTGGTTTGAGGAGTGAGGTGCAGCAGTTGGCCAGTGCTTATGGGTCAGTGACTTATGCTGGAGTTGTAGAGGCTGTTCTTAAGGTTGAGGCCATTGAGACGGCGAAGAGCAGAGGCCAGCAGTTGAGGAAGGATAAGAGGAAGTTGGTAGAGGAGAAGAAACCCCTGGTACCCGATGCTGTTCCGGGAAAGAGGAGCAGGGTGGTGTGCAGTTTTTGTGGCCGGTCAGGCCATCCTGTTGAGAGGTGTTTCAAGAAGGCGGCAGCTCAGAAGAAGGAGCAGGTTCATGCTATTCAGGGTGCTCCTGGGAGAGATGTCTCCTGTTCAGTTTGCAAGCGATCCGGGCATGATGCAGTCCAGTGTTGGTCCAGGGATAGAGTCTACTATCAGTGTGGGCAGAAGGGTCACGTTAAGTCGAGGTGTCCTCAGGTCCAGTCAGCTCTTCCTGCAGTTCCATTGCAGGCATTACCTCCACCTCAGCGTGTGGACAAGGGAAAAGGGAAGCTGAACGTGATTTCTTCCGAGGAGGCTCAGACTTCGACCCAGGTGATCTCAGGTTAGTAGTTTGTTGTTTTCTTTCTAGCCTGGTAGTTTAGTTGCTAGATTATTTGCGGTACTGTTGTGCTAGTTCCTTAGCTTTGTGCGTTCCTATAGAGAAATTTAAGGTGAAGAACCGCTGGGCGCGTGTTCTGTTTGACTCCGGCGCTACCCACTCGTTCGTGGCTAGAGCCTTTGTGGAGCGTCATCGGTTGTCTCTAGATCGTGTTTGGGATTCCTTCCGTGTCAAGTTTCCCTCTGGTGAATCTGTGTTGTCAGATTTGGGTATTTTGGACTGCCCAGTTTTGTTGGGGGATTTTCTTGCGAAGGCGGATCTGAAGATGATTGATCTAGAGGACTTCGATGTCATTTTGGGCATGGACTGGCTCTCTCGGTATGATGCGGTCATTCAGTGCAAGGGTAAGCGCTTGGACTTCATCAGGGACGACGGTCAGCCCGGCAGCGTGTATGCTGATCCGTGTCAGAATCCTCCTGTTCTCTCTGCGGTATGTGTTCAGAGATTGTTTCTTTCTGATTGTTGTGTTTGTTTAGTCTCGGCGGTTGGAACCGTTGATAGCGTGCCACGCTTGGAGGAGATTCCTATTGTTCGTGGTTTCGCCGATGTTTTTCCTGATGATCTTCCTGGTATCCCTCCTGAGCGGGATGTGGAGTTTGTTATTGATTTGGAGCCGGGTACACGTCCTATTGCTAAGGCGCCGTACCGGATGGCCCCTCGTGAGTTAGAGGAGTTGCGAATTCAGTTAGATGAGTTGTTGGCTAAAGGTTTTATCAGACAGAGTTCGTCGCCTTGGGGTGCTCCTGTTTTGTTCGTAAAGAAGAAAGATGGGTCGATGCGGCTTTGTATCGACTATAGAGAGTTGAACAAGGTCACTATCAAGAACAGGTACCCTCTGCCGAGGATCGATGATTTATTTGACCAGTTGCGTGGTAGCACGGTGTTCTTCAAGATCGATCTTCGTTCGGGCTATCATCAGCTCAGGATCCGTGAGGCAGATATTCCACGGACTGCGTTTAGGTC
Organism: Platanthera zijinensis; assembly: GCA_039513925.1. NCBI lineage: Eukaryota > Viridiplantae > Streptophyta > Magnoliopsida > Asparagales > Orchidaceae > Platanthera > Platanthera zijinensis. The sequence continues at coordinate 52,820,925 of CM077082.1, forward strand.
GAGGCATGGGCACTTTGAGTTTTTGGTGATGTCGTTTGGTCTGACCAACGCACCATCAGCCTTCATGGATATGATGAACAGGGTGTTCAAGGATTTCCTAGACAAGTTCGTTGTGGTCTTCATTGATGACGTGTTGGTTTATTCTCGCAGTGCTGAGGAGCACGAGCAGCATTTGCGTTTGGTCCTATCAGAGTTGAGGAACCACAAGTTATTCGCCAAGTTGAGCAAGTGCGAATTTTGGTTGCCTCAGGTTTCTTTTCTAGGCCACGTGGTGAACAAGGATGGGATCTCGGTTGACCCAGAAAAGATTGCAGCAGTGACGGATTGGAGTAGGCCGAATACTCCTAAGGAGATCAGAAGTTTCTTAGGGTTGGCTGGCTATTACAGGAGATTCGTGGAGGGTTTCTCTTCTCTAGCCGCACCGTTGACCAAGCTGACTCAGAAGAATGTGGCTTTTGTTTGGAGCGAGAAGTGCGAAGAAGCTTTTCAGGAGTTAAAGAGGAGATTGTGTACTACTCCCGTTCTGACCCTTCCTACTGAGGGCGTGGATTATGATGTGTATGTGGATGCTTCGCATATAGGACTGGGATGCGTATTAATGCAGGATGGAAAAGTAATTGCTTATGGGTCAAGGCAGTTGAAAACTCATGAGCGGAATTATCCTACGCATGACCTTGAGTTTGCAGCGGTTATCTATGCGTTGAAGTTGTGGAGGCACTTACTTTATGGGGCTCAGTGCAAGATTTTTACTGACCATAAGAGCCTGAAGTACGTGTTCACGCAGAAGGAGTTGAATCTGCGTCAGCGGCGGTGGCTTGAGTATGTGGCGGATTATGATGTAGAAATCCAGTATCATCCGGGCAAGGCCAATGTGGTGGCCGACGCCCTGAGCCGAAAGACGGGAAAGATCTTTAACCTCTCCGCCGATCGATTAGTTGAGGAGTTCCTCCTTATGGATATTTCAGTGGGATGCTGTAGTTTGCAGAGTAGCTTATCTGTGGCAGAGCCGTCCTGGATTTCTTTGACTAGACTGCATCAGAAGGACGATCCGGATCTGTTGCACCTTTTTACCAGGACAGAGAAGGGAAAGTTGCCAGATTTTTCTATTGATGATGCGGGTACTTTGAAGTACCGCGGCAGGTTTTGCGTTCCCGCTGTTGGGGACATTAGGAGTATGATTTGCAGTGAGGCTCATGGTTCCAGCGTTGCCTACCATCCAGGATCTACGAAGATGTACCGTGACTTAAGGCAAGTTGCCTGGTGGTATGGTATGAAAGGAGATATAGCCCGATATGTTGCTGAGTGTCACACTTGCAAGCGTGTGAAGGCCGATCATGGAAGGCCTGGTGGTAAGTTGACTCCGCTAGAGATCCCGACTTGGAAGTGGGAGAGTATATCTATGGACTTCATTACGGGTTTGCCAAAATCCCCGAGAGGATTTGATTCTGTTTGGGTTATAGTGGATAGATTGACGAAGTGTGCTCACTTCGTGCCTTATAAGATTGATTACCCGATGAAGAAGGCGGAGTTGTACTTGAATGAAGTCATCCGACTCCACGGTGTGCCGGTTAGCATCATTTCTGATCGAGACTCCCAGTTTACTTCTCGTTTTTGGCAGAGTCTGCAGGAGGGTTTGGGTACAGATCTGAGGTATTCTACTGCGTACCACCCTCAGACCAATGGGCAGACGGAGCGGGTCAATCAGATTGTTGAGGATATGATCCGGTGCTATATTTTAGACCACGGTGGAGCGTGGGATGAGCGTCTGCGACTCATGGAATTTGCTTACAATAACAGTTATCAGGAAAGCTTGCAGATGGCTCCGTTCGAAGCTTTGTATGGGAGGCGCTGTAGGACTCCGTTGTTTTGGGCTGAGGCTGGTGAGAAGCCTTTGTTGGGTCCTGATGCTCTGGAAGAGATGGAAGTCGCCGTGAAGCTTATTCGGGAGAAGCTTCGGTTAGCTCAGGAGAGGTATGAAAAGAACGCCAATCGGCGTAGGTCTGCTTTGGAGTTTTTAGTAGGGGATCATGTATACCTCAAGGTTTCTCCAATGGTTGGTGTGAAGAGATTTGGTAAAAATCGGAAATTGGACCCAAGGTATGTGGGCCCATTTGAGGTCTTGGAGCGGATTGGTGTGTCTGCATATAGATTGGATTTGCCAGCGAACTTCCCTGGTGTTCATAATGTTTTTCATGTTAGCCAATTGCGGAAGTGTGTGCGCAGCAGTGGGCAACTCTTGGATGTTGTGCCCCAGTTAGAGCCCAACCTCTCTTTCGTTGAGGTGCTAGTTCGTATTTTGGATACTCAAGAGCGTGTGCTGCGAAAGAAGTCCATACCGATGGTGAAAATTCTATGGAAAAATCAGGATTTGGAGAGCGCGACTTGGGAGCTAGAGTCGGCCATGAGGAGGGCGTACTCTCACCTGTTTCTCTGATTTGATCGGTATGTTTCCCTTTGTAACTTCTGTTTGTTACTTTTCCTTCTTTTGTAGGAGGGTTGTGCGTAAAGTTTCGGGACGAAACTTTCTTTTAGGGGGAGTGACTGTAACGCCCCGTTTTTTTAGCGATTATTTTTATTCTCGTCTGGCGTTACGATGACGCGTTTCCGTGGCTTGTGCCATGTGTGGAGTACGGTTTAGCTCCTTAGAACTGAGTGCCCTGTTTGGTAGCCTGTTGGCAAGATCTCCCTAGCAAACCGAGTCGTTTTGGTGACCCGGTGTGGCCTCTCGGGGGGATGTTTGTGTTTGGCTTTGTTTGGGTGTAACTCGAGTTCTGTTCGTCGAAAGTTAATTTCGACTTCGCCGTTGCGTTCGTAGCGTGGGTATTTAGCTACGGTGCGAATTTCGTCGAATTCTGAGGTAGTTCGGTTTTCGCGTCGATTTGGTGCTTTATGTAATTTTGTAATTAATAATATAATTATATAATTATATATATATATATATATATATATATATATATATATATATATATATATATATATTGTATTAGAAAAGCCATCATCTTCTTCCCCGATAGAAAACCGCCGGCCCCTTGTACGAGAGAAACGGAGTAACCGCCTACCTTCCCTTCGGACGCCGATTCCCGGAGCGTTTGTGGACGGAATTCGATTCCGAGAGTGGATTCGGATTGCTCTCGTCGAGACCTTCATTCCTGCGGTAAGAAATTCGATTTTCGTGGAGTTTTGGAAGGATTGGAATTTTCGGTTTTGGAAGTTTTCCGCCATTAATGGCCGAGTCTTTGTTCTAGGTGTTGCAGCCGTTTTGATCCGTGCGAAGAGGAGGAAAGCAGTCCAAAGCTTCGTTGTGAATTGAGGCAAGTGGTATTCTTGCCCTTGCCAAGTGTTTTCTTTGATTTTATTTGCTGAAATGGAAATCCCGGTTAGCCCAGGTTAGAGGCCTTGTTGTTCTCATTTTCTTGCTAACTATAGGGCTTAGTTCTTCCTACTGAAACCCCCCCTATGTTGTGATGTTTGGAATCCAAATTGTCGGCGTGGAGCCGTTGTTTTCCTTTATTTTTGAATGTTGCTCTGGTTCGGGTGTAGCCGAGAGGGAGAGTTAGGAGGGGGGGTGTGGTTGCCAATTTCCTTCGTTAAGATATTATTCGAATGGTTAGGCATAGTTTGAATGGTAGTAGCGTGCGACGTGATAGTTGTCTACTGCTACTGCAGTGGCGTGAGTCGCGTGCGTGTTCCGGTGTCGTTCGGGAAATTCCAAACGGTGCAGGTTGACCGCGCACGGTCATCAACCTTTAGGGCGCACGACCACTGGTCGTGTGCCTCTGTTCGTGCGCGTATAAATTTCAGTTTCCAAAGTTCTGTCTCGGGCAATCGCACGAGCGCTGGCAACAGTGCGCACGACCACTAATCGTACGACACTGATCGTGCGCAGTTGCTAGGTTTTCTGTCAGGTTTTCCAGGTTCGTTTCGCACGATCATCAGCCGATGAGTGCGCACGACCACTAATCGTGCGTCACTGATCGTGCGCTTTGTATATTTTCTTTTGATAGGCGAATTTAGATGGTTTCGAGTGCGGGAGTTTAGATACTCAAGTGGCAGGCAACTACTCGAGTTCTGGATCTTCTGCCTTGGTCGTTCGACTGTCGTCGAGCTCCGTATTCTTTAGTGGGTTTGTGGGTAGTACCATTATTTTGGCGGCGAGTGAGGCTAGCTCACTCAACGCCAAAGTTTAGGTAGGCACTGAGTGCGTTTCACTCAACGCCTAGTCGTGTTGATTTATTTCAACACTCTTCCTTTACCTTGTATTTCATTTCCGAGTGGATTTCAAGTTGTATTTCTGGGTTTTCCTTGTCGGCCGTTTTCTTTATTTTCCTAAAGGCCGAATCGTGGGTCGTGGTTAGTAGTGGTGGTTGTAGCTCTTTATGGGGGTGGAGTTGTGTGATATAGCCAAGGCCACCCATGGATTTCTTGCTCCAGGTACGGGCTGGGCATGTCGGGTGGAAGGTCCCTTGTGTTTTCACGTGTTGACCCTCGAGCTTTTGACTTGGACATGGTGGATTGGGGGGCTGCGTTTGCCTTCGATCCGGTTCCTCGTTGTTGTTTTTGCTACTATCACTTCCCGTAGTTTAGGGTGTTAGAAGTTTCTTCTTTGGTAGTTTGCAGCATTCTGGCTCTTGGTAGCCTAGTAGGCCCTGCAGGATGTGGTTCCTGGGCTGGGTCGTTGCTGTTTCTTTGCACGTTGTGCATTTCTTGTTGTCCTGTTTTGGACAGTTGTGACTCTTTCTACTGCATGTTTCCTGTTATTTTGTCCTTTTGGTTGACTCTTTCATGCAGTTTTTCTTTGTTTAGCTTGCTGAGGTATTCTGTTTTCTTTTGGAATGCCTCAGGTTCTGAGCTGTAGCCAGTCTGGTGGCTAGTTGGAGGTGGTGTTGTTGGTGGACTTCCGGACCTTTGGAGTTCTGTTTACCTTGTTTGTGAGGTTATTTTCAGTACTTTCTTACAGACATATATGTGTGCTGGTGGGTTCGTGTCAGGTTGTTGGCGCCCACTAGTAGTTTTTACCTTGTACTAGATATATACTATTGCTGCTACCATTTATTTTTCTGGAGATAGTCTACTTGCTTTGAGAAGGTTTTATGCTAGGTTGCTAGTTATTTTTAAACTATAATTATTATTATAAATGAAGCTCATGATCAGCATGTTTTGTAAACTTAATCACTATTTTCCAAATCACGTACGAAAACTGTTTTCTTATATATATTATATAAACTAAGTGTAGTGTCTTGCATAGCATGAGTGGTTCTCTTGGGACCCTTATGCGCTCTTTAGGGTGTAAAACCTAATTAAAGTATTTTTCCGCAGCGTTTAAATATAGTTTTCTTTTGTGGACTAGATGATCCACTGAGCCGAGGGATACGGACTCTAAACATAACTGATTTTCTATTCATTAAGCACATGATTTTCTTGCATAAAGAATGTAGTTGGATTTGCCTGAGCGTCAGCAGTTATCCCCTGCTTGACGTGGCATCATGACGCGTGTTTTCTCTTACTCTGATAATTCTTAATTCGGAGAAAATGCGGGTTGTGACAGTGGATGCAATACCCAACAATCTCCCCCTATTTATAGAAGTCAGAACCCTCTACACTAAGGTGAATTGCACCAATAAAGAAAGAAATGTAAATGAAGAATAGATATCAAAAGCAAGATAGAAAATTAGACACACAATTAGGAAAACTAGAGATTGTATATATATAATGTTTTAGATTTCCAATTTCAACATAATTTATTCCATAGTCTCAAAAATAAGTATCTGTAAAAAAATCATCTCTAGCTCTGATGTTGTCTGTCATGCTTCTCTTGCTGTCTCCTTTGATAGCTGAAAGGTTTTGGGTAGTATCTAGGAGGTTTTAGAGGAGCCTTGGGATTATTCTTGTCATACTCTCTGTCATATATCCTTCTTTTGGTCATGGACTTCTCATAAAGTTCTCACTCAGTGGAGCTGTAGTGGAGACTCTTGTTTTCATTATAGTCCATAACTAACTTGAGAGTATCAAGAATCAATGATTTGGAGATAGGACTCTAGACTTCAGCAAACTCTTGTGCCTTTTTTTTCTCAGAATCTTGCTTGGGAACACTTTTGCTGGCTGAGGGGCCTTCCCCATACTTCCTTTTCTTAGAGGTGTGGATCTCAGGTAAACCTTGAGGAATAATATCACCCCATACTTAGTCATAGGAAGCAGGAGGAGGGTCCTGATCTTTTGGCCTAGGAGAAAAGCAGGGCATCTAAGTTTGTTGCATCTGACTGGACTGTCCTTCAGCAAGAGGATTCAGGTTATGAGGAATGATATTGGGATCAACCTGAAATTTGGGGAAAATCTAGTTGTGCATCCATACTGATGTGTCATAAGTATGGAATTTCACTGATTGAATTTGCTCTAAAACATTCTTATTGATTTCACTATCTTTTCAGACCAAGCTTTGTTTGCAGCTTCAGTAAACTTATCCACAAGTTTTTCCACATGTTCTTTTACCAGGCTTTCCCCCTTTCTGAATTCTACACATAGAGTATCTATAGCATCTTCTTTGAAAGTTCCCACTTCTTCACAGATTTTCATAACATGTTTTTCAGCTTGCTTATCTAACTGGATCTGGTTGTTGGCAAGAGTTACAGATTGTTGCATTACCTGACCAACACTAGTAATGGTGTGGTCTATAGCTTTTCCACCAATCTGAAACAATTCTTTCAGGGAGTCTGTGTTATGCTAGATTTCTGCAAATCCTCTGCTCATCTCTTTTTCTATAGCAGTTACTTTGTCCTGGACTACCTTCAGAGATTCATCAAAATATTTCCTCTGGTCAGCCAACATGATTTCAAGCTTACTGAGAATATCTGAATTGATAGGGGCAGCATCAACAGTAGTAACAGTAGGAGGAGGAGCAGTCCATGGAGGAATCTCATCAATTACTATAGAACTTTTAGCTATGACAGTATGAGTGACTGCATCTCCTTCTTCATCAAGGAAAGTAGGCATGGAGAAGTCAAGATTCCTTAGGGGAGATTCAACAGGCTCTAGAGAAATTCTATCTTCATCAGAGAGAAGAATAGTATCTGGTAGATCTTTCTTAGCAGATGGGGATTGAGCAGTTTGAGACTTGGGTGATGGTACTGGAGATGGAGTATGTGCTGGTGATGGAGATGGAACTGGTGATGGATCCTTTGATGGTTCTTCAACAGTGTCCTTGTGTAGAGAAGGAAGAGGTTCATTTGAAGTCTGCTCTTTTATCACACATTCTATATCTTCAGCAGTAGATTTAATGGTTTCTTGCACTTGCTCATCTGAGATGGTATCATCTGGAATAACTGCCACTGGGGACTTAGTTGGAGATCTTACTGGGCTTCTGACAGGACTTCTGATGGGTGAACTTGCTGGTGATCTGACTGGAGAAGGAAGTCTGACATCTGGAACAGAGGCTGCAAGCTCCCCCTCAGTTGCTGCACCAGATGGTTCAGCAATATGATGAGAGGAGGGAGATGGGGTCCTGACCTCTTTAGTAGGGGCTGCAAGCTCTTTAGCCAACTGCTTTGGATTCTTTAGCTTTAAGTCCCATCTATGAATGGAGGCTAGGGAGATCTTCTTCAGGTGATGGATAGGAGTGCCTTTAGAAGTCTTGAAGACATTTGGATCAATCTCATGCAACATCAGAGAGATTATCGTAGCAAATTTTGCTTCTTTTATGCTGTCTCTAATCAAATCAAAAATCATTAAACCATAAGGAAATTTTTTCCTGCAGACTATGACAACCATGATATTGAAGAAGTCATTTGTAATAAATCCTATTGATCCTGTTCTGCACCATAGAATTTTGCCAATAATGTCCACTAAAAGTTTGCTAACATCATTTAAAGAAGTCCTCCTCAGAGTAGTAATGTCATCTGGAACTCCACAGAAATGATAGGTTCTGTCATTGTCCTCTCCAGTTATTTCATCTAAATCATCTACATGAGGTAGTCTGAGAAGTCGGGGCACTATGGTCGGGCTCAACTTAATTTTAATGCCCTTGACTTTGGACTTCAGGACAGTGCCATATCTCCTTATCTTAACATTTCTGAAGAACTCTTCTACCTCAGGAAATAAAATCTTGCAAGGTTCTGATAGAACAAATGTCAAACCTGCGGTGTCCAGGAGAAGAAGAAGATTTCTTAAATCCTCTGAAAGCTCTGCGATCCCTGCTACTACTAGCTCACTGCCGACACTGATTTGGAACTGCTGGGCCATTGAAATGAACGACAGCGATGGACGGAGAGCGAGAAGGCGGCGGCGTCGAAGCACTGGTCGGCGGAAGACGAAGAGTTTTCGAGAGAGAGAGAGTTTGAAATGTCGGTTGAATCTAGGATTCTAACGTTATATATATATAACCCTAGTAATGCCAATTAGATGTCTAACTAAACCTAATTAACCCTTGGATTAAGGCAGAAATCGAACGGTTTTCGAAAAGTAGAAATTGACAGAAATTGAAAATTTACATGGCATTTCTCGAGAGGTAGGGTAGTTCTCGAGAAGTATTATTGTAGTTCTCGAGAAGTAAAGGACTTGTTTTCGAGAACTTTCAGTACTTCTCGAGAGACAGATTTTCGGTTCTACAGAAGTTTACTTGAAGTTTTCGAGAACTAATTTCCCGCTTTTCAAGAAGTTATAGTAGTTCTCGAGAGCTGCCTTCCACTTAAGAAATTCTGACCTTTTTGAAGTTTCCTCGATTCTTAAGATTTGAACTGATTCCCTTTGACCTATCCTACTTTGTTCAGCCGGTCAAAGCACATCGATCTATTGGCATGTACTGCAGACCCACATCACCTTGCTCTACATGCTCCCGAATGAATTGATATCTGAGCTTGATGTGCTTTGTCCGGCTGTGCGAGACTGGGTTGTTTGTAATTGCTATTGCGCTGGAGGTGTCGCAAAACAACGGAATGTCTTTAACCTTCATATTGTAATCTTCTAGCTGGTTCTTTAGCCAAAGCAATTGTGCACAACAACTGCCGGCAGAGATATACTCTGACTCGGCTGTTCAGATTGCGACACAATTTTACTTTTTACTACTCCATGAGATAAGCCTTCTTCCAAGGAACTGACATGTCCCGGAAGTGCTTTTCCTGTCATCTTTGCTACCTGCAAAGTCTGCATCTGAAAAACCAATTAGTTCACTGTCATTACTTCTTGGGTACCATAAGCCAAGATTCTGTGTACCTTGAAGGTATCTCAAGATCCGCTTTGCAACAGCATAGTGAGATTCCTTACAATTCACTTGGAATCTAGCACAGACACATGTAGAGAACATTATGTCTGGTCTACTGGCAGTAAGGTAGAGCAAGGATCCAACTATGCTTCTGTATTTGGTTTCATCAAAAGGTTTCAGTTTCTCATCCTTGTCCAAAGACATAGCTGAGGCCATTGGAGTCCTCATAGAGGTTGCACTCTCCATTCCGAATTTCTTAATCAACTCCTTGGTGAACTTCATCTGTGAGATGAAAATTCCATCTTCAGATTGTTTCACCTGAAGTCCTAAGAAATACTTCAGCTCTCCCATACTACTCATTTCAAACTTCCCTTGCATAAGTTTAGAAAACTTTTTGCAGAGGTTGTCGTCTATAGAACCAAAAATAATGTCGTCGACATAGATTTGCACTAGCAAAATCTTGCCTTTAATTTCCCTAAGAAATAATGTCTTATCTATCTTTCCCCTTGTGAGCTTGTTATCGAGGAGAAAGGTAGATAGCGTTTCGTACCAAGCTCGAGGAGCTTGTTTCAAACCGTACAATGCTTTCGATAACAAATAAACATACTCAGGAAAGTTAGGATCAAAAAAACCCGGGGGCTGTTCCACGTACACTTCTTCCTTTATGTCACCATTTAGGAAGGCAGACTTCACATCAATTTGGTAGACAGTGAAGCCCTTCAGTGCAACATAAGCTAGGAACAGTCTGATGGCCTCCAGCCTTGCCACTGGAGCGTATGTTTGGTCGAAGTCGATCCCTTCTTCTTGACGATATCCTTTGGCGACGAGTCTGGCCTTGTTCTTTATGATTTTTCCATCCTCGTCCAACTTGTTCCGGTAGACCCACTTCGTTCTGATGACATTCTTACCTTTGGGTCTAAGAACTAGTTTCCAAACTTTGCATCGCTTGAACTGGTTCAGTTCTTCTTCCATGACCAAGATCCATGATGCGTCTGAGTTGGCTTCCTCAAACTTCTTTGGTTCAACCTGTGAGAGAAAACTTAAATATAAATTATCGTTAGTTGTACCTCGACGAGTTATGACACCATCCCGGGGATCTCCTATGATCTGGTCCAATGGATGATCCTTCAGATGTCTGAGCTCTAGGTTTCTGGCATCTAGAACTTCTTCAGCCACTGGAGTGACTTCATCAACTTGGATGTTTTCCTCATCTTGATCATCTGCCTCTCCAATGGGGGTTGGAGTAGTGATCTTAAAAAACTTTTCTCTTTCACCTTCAGTCGGTTCATCCAAGCTGATCTCTTTAATCCTTGTACCTGCATCTTCAACAAGCACACTAGACGATTTGCTTTGCAGCATGCTCGTCTCATCAAATATAACATGTATGGATTCATCTATGACCAGAGTTTTTCTATTGAAAATCCTGTATGTCTTACTATGACTACTATAACCTACAAAAATACCTTCAAAACTTTTCTCACTAAACTTGGTAGTATGATACTTACCATTGTTAAGCACGAAGCATTTACAACCAAAAATTCTAAAATATGAAACAGTTTGAAAGAAGTAAGTTGTCTACCTAAATCACCTAGAGGGGGGTGAATAGGTGAGATGTGCGTCTAATGCGGAATAAAAAATTTAGCGACTAGCACAAATAATTAAGCAAGCAATCACACAGACGATAAGAGATTTATGATGGTTCCCCGATCTTGGGTACGTCAACTTTCCTCACCGATCTAGCAAATCACTAGACTCGGCTACTCCACTATCTCGGATTGCAAACCAATCTTACACCTCAAAACCACGTTCCTACAAAACTCGATCCAAACGGATCTACACTCGGAAGATAGAAACTTCTTACCACTCGGAGAAAAACGCTCCTACACTCGGAGATTAATCTCCTACAATATTTACAAATAGAGAATGAAAATACAAACAGAAATATTCTCAGATCTGAAAGAATTTGTCTCTAGGTCTTCTTCTTGAACGTTACGGCTTTATCAGAACTTGTAGAAGAAGATCCTTTGAAAATCTGACCTGAGAGAACTTGAATCTACTCGATCAAGGAGAGAAAACCGATTCCTTAATCAGCAGATCTTCTAGATCGAGTGCAGAGAGATTGATCTTGACATGAGCGGCGGCTTCAGATGTCGTTCTTGAGAAAAGTCGGCCGATCCAGTAATTTAGGAAAGTACGGAATCTGCTCTTAAGAGATTCTTCTTTTTCTTTTCTTCTTAGGGTTATGTCTTAGTGAAAAGACTTTATATAGGATTACCCTTAACGGCTAGAAAAGACATTAATTACGACACGTGGACCAATCACGTCGAGGTATTTGAAATTTCGGTCGTTCTGGACTTAGAAAAAAATTTTTCTGGAAAATCAACTTAGCTCTCGAGAAGTGGCTATGGTTCTCGAGAACTAGGATCTGAGTTCTCGAGAACTGTCAAGACTTCTCGGGAACTAAATTCTTTAGAAAAGATTTGGACTTCTCGAGAACACAAGGCTTAGTTCTCGAGAACTAATTGACTTCTCGAGAACTTAACTTAGAAAAATTCCTGAACTTATCGAGAACAATCACTTAGACAATTTTTATGAACTTCTCGAGAACAAAGAGGAAGACTTCTCGAGAACTGAGGGAGGACTTCTCGAGAACTAAATAAGACTTCTCGAGAACTTAACTTAGGCCCTGTTTGGCGCGGCGTTTGGACCCGCCGTTTGCGGCAAACGCCGCCGCACGGCGGGTAACCAAATGCCGCACGACGGCGTTTGCCGCGTCTGGACTCGCCGCGCCAAGGAAAACGGCGAAAACGGAGGCTTTTGGATCCGCCGCCTCCCGCCTCCGTTTCCTCCCGCCGGGTCGTCTCCTCCCGCCCCGTCTCCTCCAGCGGAAACAAACAAAGCCTTAGGCTTCTCGAAAACTTACCAAGACTTCTCGAGAACAAAGAGGGCTTCTCGAGAACTATAACTTAGAAAATTTCTTGAATCTGTCCAGACTTTCTAAGAACTAAGTAGTTAAGCTTCTCAAGAACTATGAGAGCTTCTCGAGAAATAAACTACACTTCTCGAGAACTCTGAGGCTTCTTCTCGAGAACTTGACTTAGATAATTTTCAAGACTTTTAGAGAATGTTATATTCTGGTCCTGTCTTCATCTCATGCTCCCAATGTTTGAACATGAAGTGTATCCCAATTGAGAAGCTATACATAAGTCAACACTTTGGATCACACAGTGAGGGATTACACTGTATGGTCCTGTGTTCCTGACCCACTGTAGGATGATATTGGTCTACACTTAGCGCTGAGAATCTGCAAACATTCAACTAGAACAAGGATATCAAATACAAATTAATTCATCTTAGTTCAAGGGTGATTTCATGCAAATCTGGGTTATTGTGGATGCAATACCCAACACAGTTGGTTTCCTGCCTTTTAGAAGTTCGTAAGGTGTCATATTATGGTTCTTATTGATGAGTGCTCGATTTTGCACGTGGCATGCAGTATTGACGACTTCAGCCCAGAAGTACTCCGGTAGTGAAGCATCACTCAACATAGTTCTGCAGGCCTCTATGAGTGTTCTATTCCTTCTCTCAGCTACTCCATTTTGCTGTGGAGTGCGAGGAGAGGAAAACTCATGAAAGATACCTAGGCTTTCACAGAATTCTGTCATGGCCCCAGATTTGAACTCTGTTCCATTGTAACTTCTAATTTTGACTACGGAACAGTGGTATTCATTCTGGACCTGCCTGACAAAATTAATAAAGATGTCGAAGGTATCTGACTTGTGTTTCAGAAAGAACACCCACGCAAAGCGCGAGTAGTCATCAACAATAACCAATGTATATTCCTTACCTCCCAAGCTTCTAATTTGCAGTGGACCGAACAAGTCAATATGAAGTAGATGGAGACATCTACTTGAATTTTTGTCAATAATGCTTTTAAAGGTAGCCCTTGTTTGCTTGTCTTTTACGCATGCGTGACAAGGTCTATCTTTGACGTACTTGACATTCGGGGCATCGCATACTAAGTTATGGGAGAATAATTTATTAATAGTTTTAAAATTAATATGTGCTAACCTCTTGTGTCATTGGTCACCAAGAGACGCACTATCTTTTGCCAAAAGACACACTGGTGTAGAAGAATCTATACAAATGAAATTTAAACAAAATATATTCCTGCTTCGAGTGCCAGATAGAATCGTTTCCATATTATCAACAGACTTTATCAGACACTTGTCAGCGTGGAATTCAACTATGTATCATTTGTTGCATAGTTGGCTTATGCTTATAAGACTGTGTTCCAATCCCTCCACATAAGCTACATCCGAAAAGGATACACTACGGTTAGTAATCATACTGTAGCCTTTAGTTATCCCGCGGTCTGAACCTCCAAAGATGACCTTTGGTCCGTTCAACACTGGAGAATAATCTTGAAGTAGGCTTCTTGTCCCGGTCATGTGCCGAGAGCATCCACTGTCAAAATACCAGATTGGGGTTTTGGTTTCCTTTGGATATCCCTGCAATAATAATCAGTTTGCCTTAGGATCCCAATCATGTTTGGGTCCTTGGTCTCGAGTTAGAACACTCCCCCTACGAGGATTAGCATCATGAGTGGTCATTCTTATGTTGCTAACTTGAGGAGTTGCAAAATTTCTTGGATTAAACCAACAATCGATTGCAAAATGACCAATTTTGGCACAACACCAACAGTCGAACCTATTGTACCTTTGACTTAGGAACTCCTGCTTGACCTTCTGAGATGCTGGTCCAGCAGGGGTAGCATTCTTGGAGGAAGAAGCTTCATGATGATGGCAATCACATGATTTCTTCTCCATTACAGGCTTTTCTACAATAGTTTTTTACTTTTGGTGCTTTCTTGAAGTTATGACCATGATCATAAGGGCCATAGCTCTGAAGAATGATTTCTTCATAAGGTGCCTTAAAGACACTCTCACCAAAATTTCTGGGGCGAGTCCATCCTTGGTAACGAGACTTTGGCTCTACATAAGTAGGCCTAGTCAAGTGGTCGTAGGATGAGTCAAGATCAAACTCATTTGTTGGAAATATGACTTTCTTAAAGACAGTCTGATCTTGAGGGGCTTTCCCCTTTGCTTTGGCTAAGGCCTTCTTGGCGGCCTTATTCCTTCTCTGAGCCTTATTCCTCCTAGAAGATTTACTAGGAGCTTCTACATGGCCTAGCCCAACACCCTTGGCCTGAGCGGAGAACTCAACACCGAGAGGAAGAACTACCTTTGGCTTAGAGAAACCTTCAGCAAGTTTCTTTTCGGCCTCTAGTAAGTCTTCCAACCCTTTGATGATTTCATCCTTCAGATCAAGGTGCTTGCTAGCCTTGTTGAACTCATCGACATCATTATCTAAGTCTTCTCTGAGTGATTCCATCTTGGCGACTTCCTCTCTCAGAGAGCTTTCTATGGCCTTTAGAGACTTAATCTCTTTTGCCTGAGTTTTCACGACCTTTCGACATTTGTCGTAAGCCATGATCAACTCCTTATACTGGGTCATGAGTTCAGACTCATCGTCAGAGGAGCTGTCCTCATGATCATGCTCAGAAACTTCAGATTCTGAAAGAGGGGTGTGAGATTTTACCTCCCCAGCGAACTAGAGCTCCTGTTCATCATCTGATTGAGCCATAAATCCAAAATAGGCTTCATCTTCTTCACTTGACTCAGATGAGTCAGAGTCACTAAGAGTCTTGTCCTTCTTGGCTATCAGGCTCTTTTCTGTCCTCTTCTTGCAGTACGAGGACTTCTTTTCTTCTCTCCTGCCACCCTCCTTTTTCTTGTGGGGGCAGTCAGCTATGACGTGACCTGGCTTGTTACAACAATAGCAAACTATGTCAGTCAAAATATGTTTGTTCTGTTTAGAACCATACCTGTTGTGGCTGCTTGAGCCTTTTCTGTGTCGATCACCGTCATGTCGTGATCTTCTGTGAGAGGCATCCTTGCCCTTCCATTGATTTTTCTTATTCAAGAATTTCTTGAACTGCCGTGAGAGTAAGGAGAACTTTCCTTCAGATAGCTCAGATCCCGAGGTACTTGGCTCTGAGTTTTATTCTTCACTAACTTCTTGTGTTGGGGCTTGAGAGGTAGCCTTTGACTTCCTGGAGGTGTCTGCCTTTAAAGCAACAGTCTTCTCTTTGGATGCAGACCTGCTCTTCTCTTCTTCAGCTTTCCTCGTGTTGAGTTAAAGCTCATACGACATCAACTTCCCGAAGAGATTCTAAGGATCTGTCTCAGCTAGCTTTCCAAATTCCCGGATAACACATACCTTATTGTCCCATTACTTGGTTAAGGATCTTAGGAACTTGTCATTCAGTTCTCCATTGGTAAAGACTCTTCCATATACTCTGAGACCATTGACTATCTTGAAGAAGTTCTCAAATGTATCTACAATAGTATCCTTTGGCCCTTGCCTAAAGGCTTCATACTTCTGGTTCAACAGGGATCTTCTATCATCCCTCACTCCTTCAGTACCTTCCATAGAAGTGACTAGTGACTGCCACATCTCCTTAGCAGATTGACAGTTAATCAGGTTCTGCAGCATCGAGTCATCGACTACACTTGCTATAATATTTTTAGCTTTCTTATCCAGAGAGACAAGTGCAATCTCGTCTTTATCTAGATCCATTAACTTCTTTGGAATCTTCTTGGTTGGATCTATAGTTGAGACAGTCATAGGAATGTGGGGACCTTCTTCAACAATCATGAAGATCCGGGGATCCACAGCTTCCATGAAAAATTTAATTCTCTCTTTCCACATGGGAAAGTTATTCTTTGTGCACAGGGGAAGCTTGGCAAAATCCTTAGCCTTGTCCATTGCTTGAAAATTCCCAAAGACAACTTAGAGAGGAAAATGATCAAGGTGTTAAACTTTTAACGACCAACCTCCCTCTGATACCAATTGAAAGTTCTAAGTTGTCAACCTAAATCACCTAGAGGTGGGTGAATAGGTGAATTGTGCGTCTAAATGCGGAATAAAAATTTTAACGAACTAGCACACACAAACAAGCAATCACAGACGACAAGAAGATTTATAGTGGTTCCTCAACCTTGGGTTCATCCACTTTTCCTCACCGATCTAGTAAATCACTAGATCCGGCTACTCCACTATCTCGGATTGAAATCCAATCCTACGCCTCGGAACCAAGTTCCTACAATCTCGATCCAAAAGGGATCTACACTCGGAAGATGAAAAATTCCTACAACTCGGAGATTAATCTCCTATAAGATTTATAGAGAGATTTAAAATAAAATACAAACAAAAATTTTGTCTCAGATCTGGAAAGATTTAGCTCTAGGTCTTCTTCTTAAACTTCCGGCTTTTTCAGAAAATATTGAAGAAGAGATGAGAGATCTAATCTGAGAAATCTTAGACCTACTCGATCAAGGAGAAGATGAGATATCCTTGAACAGCAAGCCTTTCTTGATCAAAAACAGAAGTGTCGATCTTTACGTTGAGCGGTGACGGCGACTGAAACTTCTGTTCTTCTAGAGAGAGAGACGACCGATCACAATAATTGAGAGATACGATTTTCCGCTTAGGGTTAGTCTTGATGGAAAGACATTATATAAAATTTCCCCTAACAGTTAAAATTAACATTAATGACGACACGTGGACCAATCACGATGTCTCATTTGAACAACCCGTCGATCTGGACTTAGAAGAAATTTCAGAAAAAAAAAATGACAGCAGTTCTCGAGAAGTATGAATGAGTTCTCGAGAACAGGCTGACTTCTCGAGAAGTATGAATGAGTTCTCGAGAACAGGAGAACAGGCTGACTTCTCGAGAACTAGACTGTTTGGACTTAAGTTAGTACTTGAGAACAATGGCATTGAGTCTACTCAAGAGTTATGTGAAGCTTCTCGAGAACTAACTAGACTTCTCGAGAACCATTACCCGAAAGTCAAACCGTATACTCGAGAACCATGCTGACTTCTCGAGAACTAGAGACTAAGTTCTCGAGAACTATGATGGACTTCTCGAGAGAGGGACTTAGAATAATTTTGCGGCTGTATCTAACTACTCGAGAAATAAAGGCTGGGACTTCTCGATAACCTTATACTGACTTCTCGAGAACTATAAAAGGTTTCTCGAGAACTAGTCTCGGCTTCTCGAGAACTAAAGGAACTTCTCGAGTTCTGCTAAGTCTACTTCACGAGAACTGTCATGGACTCCTCGAGAGGTGGACTTAGAGAAATTCTGGACTTAGAAAATTTTCTCTACTCTCCAAGAACCCAAGCTTCATTCCTTGATCCAAGTGCTTGAATATGAAGTGTATCCCAATTGAGAGGCTACACATGAGTTAACACCTTGGATCACACAGTGAGGGATTACACTGTATGTCTTGTGTTCATGACCCACTGTAGATTGACATTGGTCTACACTTAGCAATGATGATCTGCAAACACACAACTTAAACCAAGATATCAAATACAACTTAATTCATCTTAGTTCAAGGGTGACTTCATGCAAATCTGGGTTATTGTGGATGCAATACCCAACAAGATTTCAATAAAGCTTGAAATCGAGCCTGTGATGAAAAATCTAAAATCTCCTTTTTGAATTTACCGATCCTTCTCCTAAGAACCGACCGGCTAAAGCCTATCTCTCCCTAGATACATTAACTAGCCTCCCCTAGATCTCACCACGACCTAGTCGCTGCACACATGGTGGCGATTTTCCCCTAAACCACATACGGGCCTAGTCGTCACTCATAAGACGGCGAATTCTCTACCGATTATAAAGAGAATGAAAAAGAAAAAATAATCTGAAAATAAAAACCCTCTCAGGTCTTGAGCACTGAAGAGGCCAGAAAATCCTTACGACAACTGCTGGAGATGAGAAGTACGAACGGTCCCTTCTTCGTTCTTGAGATTTCACGAACACTTAGGAAGTTTTCTGGTTGCACGGAGTTATCTGGCTGGAGATGCATGAAATCAAGGCTCCTGGAGGTATGTAACATCAAATTCCCGAAGTTCATGCCATTTATAGTTTTCCACTATTGCGCGGCGGTAGCGCGATATCGTCTGTAATAACTCCAATGGTTGACACATGTCCCACTCCGCAATAACCACACCACGGTGCTGGAGATCGTGTATGGTCGTGGGACTACCGCACTGCGATAACACGATATCGCCAGGCGGTATCTTCGATAATTTGCATCGTCCCAATCATTCTGAATCGTGGTCTACGTCATGGATGACGTCATCATGCTAACACAGAGCGGTAATGACTATCGCCTATGATTTCTCAACTTTGTAAAAACTAATGTACGTCTCCCATCCAAAATTATCAGAATGTTATTCCTGTTATATTTGCACACCACAAACACACTATGATCAAATTCATTTGGGATTTGCTATTTTCAAACCAAGGAGTGCTGAACGCATGATCTAACAATCACCCCCTTTTGATAATAACAAATTGTCTTAGAAAGAAAAACACTATGAGGTGTATAATAGGGTGTACAAAATTTGATAAGCAACATAAGTACTTGAAGTGCACATGCTCCCCCTACATGGATGATCTTACATTTTTATTAAGTCCAAAGGTAAATAAAATATATTACTCCCCCTTAATAAATGACTGTAAATGTTTATGAAAAAGAAATATATTACTCCCTCTTAATGTAAGCAAGCCACCATTAACAATTAGTGTTAGTTCTAGTTCTTTCGATATTCTCCCCCTTTTGTTATTAGTAAAAGATAAAAAAGTGGAAATGTGAGGGAAAAAGTATAAAAAGAATTTGAAAAGAAATTGAATGATAAACGTTAGAGGAAATATACTGGACATAAATAGACATGAAAAAAATGATTTGTGATGACAAATAAAGTGAACAATGTGTATGTTATATAATATCAAGTAATCAAAAACATTAGTAGATCCATGTCAAACATATCTAAAGGAAGTATAGAATGTGATATATAAACATTGAAATCATTTTCAATCTAATTCTCACGAGAAGAAATTTTATAATAGATAATGATATGTACAAGTTGTGCTTTGGTAGATAAGAACAAGTGACTTATTTAAAATCACATGAAATTGTGAAATGTAAATACAAAACAATAACTATACACAAGACAACTTGACGGTCATATATGAATATGTGGTGCATTAAAGAAAATGGCCAGAAATATGTGCACAAGGTACTTTATGATTCTTTTCAAGGTGCTCAACCTCATAATACTCATGAAAAGTATTAGGAGGGTGAGTAGTGCTTGATGGAGTATCCTGAACATATTATTAGAACAATTTTTTATAACATATTTTTGTTTTCTTCTTTTTATCTGTTATGTTTCAGGACTCCGAATCCACTTGTGTAGCACTACATAATAATTTTTTCAATGTCATTCAAGTAAAATAAAATTGTGCAAGATTCAATGATAAATAAGTTGTGATATGTATATCCAATTTGTAATGTTAAACAAAATTATATTCATATAGATGATAAATTTACAAACACTTGTATAGTATCAAAATGTGTAAATGTGAAATCATTATCAGGTATAAAATATTACTCATATTTAGAGTCATGCAAAAACAATTTGAAACATTTACTATACACATATCCACTATAAAAAGAAGATATTCAAAACATGAAAATTTGTATATAATGTTATATGAGACTTGAGAAAATGAAAAGCATATTGAACTACTTTTGAAAAGTACAAATCAATAAACCAAAGTTTAAATCACATGTCTAAACTATGTGTTGTATACATCAAACACGAGTGGATAACAAAATTGTAATATTAAAGAAACAAATCACTATCGCGAGCGATAGCGATATTGTGTCGCTATATCGTTTATTATATAAAAGGCGGATTTCAATCATGGACTTCATTCTTCTCACTTTTTCGTGTAACCTTAACACGAGAAACGACGGTGACGCATGCAGAAGCTTTGGATCTAAGGTATTCTTCCTGACTTTTGTTGAAATTTGTTGCAGATCTTCATTTAGATTGCTATTGTGAAAGTTCTATGGGATTAAAAAGTATTTTTGTATGAAGAAAATTTTGTAATTTAAAGAGATTTGAAATAGTTTGAAGAAAACTTAAGGCTTAGGGTTATACTTGCATAGATCTAGTAGATTTCTAGCATATATCTAATTTTTAGGTTGATTTTAAGTGAATATAGTCATAAACACACATCTGAAAATTTTTACAGAAATTTCGGGATGAAGAAGTTTAACTGCTATCGCTCGACGACAGTCACTGTCGCCCGGCGACAGTAAAATTTCGTCTTCTAATGAATTTTTGGTATTATTGCAGGAATGAATTTCAGTTCAAGAGTAAGAAAAGTTCTTTCAGTAATCCACACTCATCTTACCAATCATTTCTAGGGATCGAAAAAGTAGTGAAAGGGATTTCTAAAATTGTGGAGTTCGACATTCCTCGAGACACACATATCTACGATCTCCTAACACAGGCAGGTATAATGTCTATGATCATCCCAGACATATTTTGTTCTGTATTTGTGAGGGAGTTTTACAACCACTTGGAAGATCTCGCGCACTCTTGATTGAATGGAGAAGTGTGATATCATATCCAAAGAGGAATAGTTGAGATCACTCATGACGACTTGAGGAATGAATTTTGTTTACTAGATTGTGAGAATGCGCTTGATATAGTAGAGAATTATCACAAGGAGAGAGATTGGACACAAACAAATATACTTTTCCATAGAACTACAACGAAAACACTGATCCATTCCACAACCACTCTCACTCCTGATGCGTACATGGTGCAGGACATACTTAGGAATATTATATTATTGAAGGGAGAAGAGACTAGGAAAATCACTGCACAACTCACATTTGTTACTTATGAGATTTTAGAGGAGTCGTTTGATGTCGTGGATTTAGTATTATTAGTGATCCGCTATACTTATAAGATGAAGGATCCATTAAGAAAGAAAATTAATATGCTTCCATTCGGAAGTGTAATTCAGCGAGTTATATACTCGAAGTATAAATGGATTCATCAAAGCTTATACATAGGTGATTGTATTCCTCCATTAATATATAATACAGAGATGTAGAGATTCCCATCAAGACATGGGGAAACATCCACTTCAGCCGCACCATGACTGACTAGAGGTGAAGCATCTACACCGACTGTACCTCCACTTCCTCGAGGTGGATCACTATGTGATAAAATAGATGGCCTTTATGATTTGGTGGAGACCAGACACACTGAGACTACGACACAACTTAAAGGAATCAAGAAATTTATGAACTTCATTGCTCGAGGCTTGAAACTTAAAGCTGCCCCGGCAGAAAAAAAGAGTGGGGGAGTCCAGTGGAGGATTCTCCTCGTCACTCTATTTGACAAATGAGATGCCCAAGGCAGCAAAGAGATCAAAGCTTGAGTGAAGACCAACCAGCTACCAATGAAGATTGGGAGTTTTAATTTAATTTTCTACAGGTTCAGGTTTATGTTGCTATCACGTGGTGTTAACTGTTATTGCCTGGCGACAGCAAATTTTCAGAATTGTTTATTTTTGTGATGTGAGACATTATGTTTTAGTATTTTCATTGTTGGATGATCTGACATTATGTGTTATGTGAGATGTGAGACATTATTGGTCACGATAAGACTATTTGTAATTATTTTGATTATGCTTGATAATGTGTGTGAAGGTTATCTCAATGAGTGTGAATCCTTATCTTTGTGTTAATAATTTAGTTTTTTAAAATTTTTAAGTTTTACTAATAGTTTCAGTTTGAAATATTTAAGACTCCTAATTCTAGTCTTAGTGTAGAAAAGCGTGAATCAGGAAGTGGCTTTGTAAAAATACCGACAAGTTGTGAATCGATTCCAATAAAGTTTATTTTAATATTATCCTCTTAACATGGTCTCTAATAAAATGATATTGAATATCTATGTGTTTAGACAGTGTGTGATGTACTGGATTATAGGTTAGATTGACTGCACTTTTATTATCACTTTTTAATTCTATAATTTGTTGTTTTACCCAAAAATCTACTAACATTTATTTCATCCAAAGGATTTGTGCACAACAACTACCTAGTGCAATATATTCGGCCTCAGTGGTAGAGAGGGCAACAAAATTCTATTTCTAACTCGACCAAAAAATAAGTGAAGGGCATAAAAAGTGGCAAGTGTCACTTATGCTCTTACGATCTAAAGAACAACCAGCATAATCAGAATCAGAATAACCATGTAATATAAAATCATCATTATGGGGATACCATAAACCTAATTTCAAAGTACCAATAAAATATCTAAAAATAAGTTTAACCGCTCTCAAATGAGATTTTTTAGGATTAGCTTGAAATCTAGCACATAAACAAACTACAAATATAATATCAGGTCTAGATGCGGTTAAATATAATAATAATCCTATCATGCCTCTAAATAAAGTTTGATCAATAGAAATACCACTTTCATCTTTTCCTTACTTTAAAAAAACACTCATAGGAGTACTAGTTTGCTTAAGGTTTTCAAATCCAAAACTTTTACAAACATCATGAATATATTTTGATTGGTAAAAAAAATTTCATCATGTTTTTGAGTATTTTGAAAGCCTAGAAAATATGTAAGTTCTCCTACCATACTCATCTAAAATTCATTTTTCATAACATTCACAACATCATTACATAACTCTTCATTAGTGGCTCCAAAAATAATACCATCAACATAAATTTGTAAAACTACTAAATCATCATTAACATGCTTAATGAATAGTGTACAGTCAGTACTACCCATTTTATATTCATTCTTTATTAAATATAAAGTTAATCTTTCATATCATGCACGCGGTGCTTGTTTTAAATCATAAGGTATTTTTTCTAATTTATAAACATTATTTAGAAATTTTTCATTCACAAAATCTGGGGGTTGCTCTACATAAACTTCTTCCTTAATGTACCCATTAAAAAATGAGTTTTCACATCCATTTGAAGTAATTTAAATCTTTTGAAACTAGCAAAAACAAGAAAAATTCTAACTGCTTCAAGACGTGTTACGGGTGCAAAGGTTTCATCAAAATCTACCCTCTCAATTTGAGTATATTCTTTTGCTACAAGCCTAGCTTTATTTCTAGTGATCCCAGATTCACTATCCAATTTTTTCTTAAAAATTCATTTAACACCAGGCCACAACATAATTTGCTTCAAGTCATGATGCATCTTATTATTACCCGAGTGACCAGATGTATGGAATTCATGAGCTTCTTGGCAAATACGATCAAGCAATTCCGGAACATCAGGGATGCAAATGCGACCCCAAAAAACAAGACATCGTCACAGATAGAGAAACCCAGAAAAGTTCCAAGTTCAACTTTTTGGGATATGTGTTGGAGAACGGGATCAGATGATAGTAAATCCTTTATATGCTCTACCCATAATGGACCAGAGATCTCATCATGACCCTCGGGTGAGATGGATACGTCCATCCAATCGAGGTCATCAATCAAGGCCGCAAGAGTAACTGACATGGGTGTACAAGAGGAAATATAAGCATGCTGACTTAATGCATTTGCTTCCGAATTGGCTTTACTGGGAACATACGTGAGCTACAAGTCATAATCTGCTAAGAATTTGATCATTTGTCTCTGACGAATATTGAGATCATTCTAAACAAAGATATACTTCAAACTCTTGTGGTCGGTGTAGAAGTGACACTTCACGCCATAAAGATAATGTCGCTAAAGGTTTAACGCAAACACTACCGCAGTGAATTCCAAATCATGAATGGGGTAGTTGCGTTCAAGAACTTTCAACTACCCCGACCAATAAGCGATAATACGATCATCCTGCATTAAGACACAGTCCAATCTAACTTTGAAAGCGTTAGTGTAAACTGAAAATTCTGACCCCTATAAAGGAAGAGATAGAATTGGCGCTGAATACATACGTTGCTTCAATTCCAAGAAGGTCTGCTCACACTGATCTGGCCACTCGAATCTAGCATAATTTTTAGTTTGTTGTATTAGAGGAGCAGCAAGAGAGGAGAAACCATTGAATAAACGTCGATAGTAGCCCTCTAATCCAAAGAAACTACACATTATAGTAGGGGTGGAAGGTTACTTCCAATCCATAACTGTGAAAATCTTGGCAGGATCAACAAAAATTCCATCTCCTGAAATAACATGCTCTAAGAAAGTGACACGAACCAGCCAAAACTCATATTTTGCCAGCTTGGCATAGAGTTGATGCTAACGAAGAGTGGAGAGAGTGAATCTAAGATATGCAACATGCTCCTCACGAGTCTTGGAAAAAACCAAAATATCATCAATGAACACGATGCTAAACTTATCTAAATATTCACGGAAGAAACAGTTCATCATAACCTTAGAGGCAGAAAGTGTGTTAGTCAAACCAAAAGACATCACCAATAATTCAAAATGCCCATACCGATTTCTGAAGGTAGTTCGAGGAATGTCAGATTCCTTGATCTTCAGCTGATGGTAACCCAATCTGAGATCTATCTTGGAAAAGACATTACCACCCTTATTCTGATCATAAAGATCATCCACGAGCAGAAGTGGATACTTATTTTTATTTGTTATCTTGTTTAGGTCTTGATAATTAATGCAAAGTATCATGGAACTATTCTTCTTTTCATGAAGAGAGCAGGTGCTCCCTAAGGTGAAGAGCTCAGACAAATGTACTTGCACTCAAGAAATTCATCCAATTGTGATCTAAGCTCCTCAAGTCTGTGAGGGGTCATATGGTATGAAGCATTAGATATGAGGCGCGTTCCAGGATCTACATCAATAGAGAACTCTACATCTCTATCAAGAGGCATTCCAGGAAATTTGGCAAGAAAATGTCAGAAAACTCAGAAACAATTGAGATGGATTTGGCTTAAGGAGAGATAGAATCTGAGAGTGAAGCATATACAAAATAAGCAGAACATCCTTGACTAAGAAGACGAGTGGAATGCATATTCGAAATTACCTTCAGGTGGCTGCGGGTTTGAACATTAATGATGTAGACTAGACCATTGATGCTGAGATTGACCCTCTTCGCCACACAGTCTAGCTTTGCATTATACCGAACTATCCAATTCATGCCCAAAATTACATTAAACTCTATCATATCCAGAACAAAAAGGTTAACTGAGAATCACAATTCACCAAGCAAGATCACATAATTGAGAATGTTCCTATTGGAAAGGTGTAGATGACCAGACACAAAGATCTCATAAGGGGCCTCAAGTAGTGAAGTAGGCTAGCAATGAAGATCTACAATATAACGAGCGATGAAAGAGTGAGATGCAGCAGAATAAAATAGAATTTGCATCCACTTATTTTTGACCATAAATCTCCTTAGAAATGGAAATCATAGACGCATTTCAAGATTATTCGATACTAAGACAGATAAATTGAGATGTAGAAAATTTAAAACAATACATGCATACCAGAGATGACGCTGGTAGAAGCGAGCCCCTCGCCCAGAGAGATGACGTTCAACATAGCTTTTCCCTTTTCCTGAGCTCACAAAACAAATTCCAGAGACTGGGCAGGAATTGGGATTTCCTTTTATAGGACAACCTTGGATATGATGTCCAACTTATCCACAGCTATAATTGGCATTCTGCACACAATGGCAGTCCTTTAGGAAGTGACATGGCTTCTTACAGTCAGAAGGTGGAGGCAAAGGCAAGCATCAACTGAGGTTGTTGTATAGAAACAATCATCTTCTACTTCTTCAGGAGGGTGAGACATGCTTGGGCGACATGGCCCATCTTGTTGCAAAAATGCGCAAACCTCCTTAGACTTGAGACCTTGATCCTGAGATGGAGCACTCTTGTGTTGATTGTTAGAGGTGGCAACATTGCTAGTACCATGATGGAACTTCGTAGAAGTATGATCCAGATCAATAGCTTCCACTTGCAAGGCGACTCCCACAGCCTCGACATAGGTGGTGGCGCCATGAGCTACCACATGCTGGTGGAAATCATATCAAAGCCCCTTTACGAAACAACTGATCTTCTTAGACTCATCTGGCACAAATTCTACGGTAAGGAGGGATAGGCGAGAGAACTCCTTTTCATACTCAGTCACTGACCTACCGAATTGAAGGAGGGATAAGAACTTCTTAGCTAGCCTATCTCGCTCCACAGAAGAGAGAAAATTATCCAAGATAGCTTCCTTAAATTGACCCCGGGTCAAGGATATGGAATTGGTGAGACTATGACATTGAAGCCACCAAGTGTAAGCAACCTCAGTCAACTAGAAGGCTGCAAGAAGAACCTTTTGAGCTTCTAGAACCCTAGTATACTCAAAGTGCTTCTCCATCCGGGAGAGCCACTCAGAGATGACAAAGTAGTCTTGATTTCCACTATGGGATATCAGCTTTAGCCTTTTAAATGCTAGACTATTTATTATTGCTACAGGAGGAGTAGTCAGATTTGGCACAAGAGGGGTCACCAGGGTGACAACAGGCAAGACAGTTCTAAAATCAGTTACAGGAGGGGTAGCTTCAAGAGAGACAATGATGATAGCTACTCCAACTATTCCTTCGCAGCCAAAACTAGAGGTTGGACTAGGATTTTGTTGATCCTCTTCCAGACGAGTGAGGCATTCCAAAATCTGCCTCAAAATTTAGGTAGTGGCATCTCCAGAATCCCCCCCCCCCCCCACCGTAGAAGAGGTAGCCTACTTGCATTGTGATCATTTAAGAGTCATCTAGAAAGAGATACAAGAGAGTCAGGTAAGAGAAACAGTCAAACTGAATATAAAGGATTGAGACTAGTGGTTCTAAAATTTTAATACTGTCAAATACGTAAATCATGTAATAGTTATAATATTTTCATTAGACAACTCTAGGTAATGATCATGCAAATGCAATAATGAAATCATGTACAATGATAAATAATTTGTAAATTCATGTGTGTACAGTCATCATCTGGTGCTGTTAGCTTAACACTTGTGCAATGACTTATGTTATGCAAGTAATGCAATTATGCCTAAAATGCATTTCTAAGAATGTTCATGAATGGATACACATTCCATATTAAGTGCTCATTTTGCTTAACATGTCATGCATATTATGTCTCTAATGTCATTGCACTAGAAAATATTAAACTATCCATATCCATTTAATATCCACACGTAGTGTATATTCTTGTGGAAACTTATATGCACATAAATGTTAAGTTTGCCCATAATCACATAACATTCGTGTGCATACTACTCATGCTTATGAGTGTATTATGAGTGCTTCAGTAGAGAATAATTGATAATGACAATGTGAGTGAAGAAATGATGCATGCACATATATATTTATATGACAAATTCAAAATATGTGATAATTATATTTTTAAAAGCTCAATCTGACTCTGATACCAACTGTCATGACCCGCCTAAAGCAAAGATCAGAGTGCGCTCCGAGCGAATCGTGATGCCACAGGCATAGGCAAAAGAAAATCCATGTCTGTTAAGCGGGAGCTAATTTAATGTTAATAGAATTTAAAAAATACTTTGGAGAAAAATAGTTTGTTTTTATGTGAAATATTTTTAGTTTATCAGTGAAAAACTAGATACACATGTATTTCTATAAAACACATGACTTACAGTGCTGACACAAATTTTCAATGAAAATACCAAAGAAATGAACATGTCAATCAAATTCTATTACATAAATTACAGCGTTGCAGTTGTCCATGACACAAAAAAAAATAGTTGATCATAACTATTACATGATAATCAAATTTGACAGAAAAATTAATAAAATGCATAGAACCTGACAGGAAAACAAACAATATTAACCTCTAGAAACTAGAAACTTGACGCAGATCAAGCTCAAATAGCAGGCTATGCAGTTACGAACTCTAAGGCAAATTCCAAAATAAGAAGGAAAAATACCTCGGAACATTAATTAAATAGTGAGCAAGTAAAATAATGTACGAGTAGGGAAAATAAAAATATTTGTGTACCAATTTATCTTGAGGCAAAACTAGAAAGACACAAGTAAAAGAGTTAAGCAGAAATAACTTTAATTAGAGCCTACTCCAGAGTATAGCATATATTTATTCATGTGATGTCATAAGCTGTACCAATGAAATGTGTAGATGTTTTATTTGATGTACAGGAGTTTTCAAGTTCTGATGCAAGACTTACCGGAGAATTCGTGCTTGCTACGGTCTTTCATTTGTCCATATTACAAAAAATAAGTGGGAACTCAAGTCAATGTGTTGCACCAATTAAACACTACTTTTTAATGATTGCTTATCATACAAACAAATTTAAAGGATTCATGGTTCAGTAATTCTTAGCCTTTCAAGACGTGTTACTAATTTAATGCCTAAAGTATTCATGAGTAAAATTCATAAACATTAGAAGGGGTGCATGAAACTAAATTCAACGTTTTCAAGTGAGAGAGATTTCTCTACTTGCATTAAATAAGACTAAAACTGACTGTGGAGGCTAAGCGACACAATCGAAATTGAGAAACCTAACTTAAACCTGTTCAAAAAAGATCATAGATGATATTTGATAATTTAATATGACAGAAATCCATGCGATAGTACAAACAATTTATTTTACAAAACTAAATCAAGAGCGGGTTTTTAGAAATTTACCACCCACAATAATGAGGGGAGAGGAGGCTACCACGAGGAATCGAGTATTTGATGGCGCTTAGGTTAGAGAAACCATAAATCAGAGAGGGATTTGGAAAGATCCCACCAATTGATTCGATGAGCGGTGCCGGAAATCAAAACCATAGAGGGGTTAGACGATTACAATAGGGCAAAACCATGAGTAAATTTATATATGCAATTTGGACTGCTAAAATTTCCTAATGAGGAGAGGGGAGGGAATCCTAGTCGTCCCTCTCGCAATGCTCGACCAAAATGAAAACAAAGAGGGTTGTCGGAGCCATTGTTGTTATTATTATTATTTGTTATTTCTCTTCATTTTAATATGAATTATTACATGGATAATTGTAGTCATGAGGAACTCTCGTGCGAACGGGAGCAAATCATGCAAGAAGAGTACCCTGAACTATTTTTACAGGCATAATGAACTAGATTAATGTTATTTATAATTTTTTGGACAATTTAATTTAAGGAGGAGAAAACTATAACACCCTATTTTCAGAAGTTATTGTCTTTGATGATTTCATATTTTGTAGCAACAGTTGTCTGATGTTGAACAAATCTTGTAGATAATGTCAGGATAATGCCCTATGTTTAAAGAGAAAGGATTGGTTATCGTTGACCAGTCGAGGTTCGATCGACAATACTTAGCGGTATAGTCCAATCAGTGATCGAAGACTGAGGAAACTTACTTACAATTGGTGATCAACAGCTGAGGTTTGATCGATGATCGATGACCGGGACACCGATCAGCGATCAGATACCAAGAGGGAACCAACTAGTGATCGTCGATCAGTATAGCTAATTAACAATCATTGACCGAGCTAGGTCGAATTGTTGTCCAATTGGAAATAGAAAGCTGACAGGTCCCAATTGAACTCAATCGAGGTTGTAGATCATAAGGGGAAGTAATTTGATGGTCAGTCTTTACCCAAGACTCCTTGAAGTAAGATTTAGGAAAGACAAGACTCCCTTTTTCCTATTTCCTAAGAACTAAGAGCAAGAGCGAGAGGAAGGGGAGAAAACCTAAGTTAGACGATCTTGCTGGTAGGCCCAAGTGGGCTACAACATTCCAAATATTTGGAGTACTTCATGCGTTGATCACTCTTTTCCTACTAATGGCACCGAAGAGATCTTCAAGGGTAACGACTCTTCTCTCCATTTTTAGGACTAATGAATGCTCATATTATTTAGGAAGGTCTCCACTACTAATTAGTGGAGGGTATGAGTTCCTATATGTCAATTAGAACACCAGGGAGTGGAATTGCAACATTGGCACGAATGCATTAGAAAATCCAATGTGCGAATTAGATTAGACATGATTTGTGAAACCCACTCGTTGTTGCAGGCTCAGATCATTGTTGATGGTGTGACAATACATATATACTTCTCTATCGGAGAATGACTCTAAAATGCACCGTGTGCTATAACTGTTGATACGAGGAATAGAGAATGTCGTTGTATGAGTAGAATGTGGTGTCATTCATTATCCATGAAGATTCTAATTAGGGCTAGTGATGATTGAATATGGTTGCATGACAAAAGGGTTTTTGTGTGCCATGATTTGAATTATGAAGACGATGAGATCTCTTGCTCGTCCTTTGGCAGTGAAGTGTGCATAGACTTCCCATAAAGTGGTGAGATGATGTGATTCTTCCTTAATGCTCGATATTCAATGGTCGGGTGATACTCCCACCAAGAGGTGAGATGGCTTTATGCCCACCCTATCATCCGATATTTGATGGAGAGATAATGCTCCTACCAAGAAGTGTGAAGGATTTATTCTCGCTTATCATTAGCATTCGATGGTGAGATGATACTCCCACCATGAGTTATTGGCTCTATGCCCACCTATCACGCATTATTCTATGGTGAGCTGACACTCCTACCAAGATATGTTGGGTTTAAGACTACCTATTGTGATGAAACAAGGTCAAGATGAGCATAAGTCTCCTTTTGATTCTTTGATGTAGAATAGGAGACCCTGAGTGCCCTAAATTGGTGTATGTTTGTTATGTATAGTACTAGAACATATGGTGATGTGATAGGAGGTTGGGGTGATCCTTTAGGTTAACAAAACCATCATGAATTCCTAGGTTTACTCATTTTTCTAGTGCAAACCTAGAAGTTTGATTATGATTGAGCATTTTCCATGCTTCGTTTAAATAGTTATTTTTATGATTTAGATATACATATTTCATGTTACTTGTACGAGCATGCTGGTGTGCGATGATCCACCATGGTGTCCGCTAGGATGACCGAGGGGAGGAGTTGTTACATAGTTTGTGGTAAGGACTTGGTATCTAAGATACAAGACTGTGCCCTAAGAAAGTAGCAGAAGAACTTGAGTTCAAAGTTATGTTCAATCAAAGAATTTTCAAAGTATCGTCAAAATGTAATCGACGCAACATCAAGGCTAGTCTACGTAATGCCAAGGGTAATTTACGTAATGTCAGAAAAGCTCTTAAATATTTTCAAACTTAGAGCTAAGACTACTTTCTCTCAATGTATCATCAAAATATTCAAATAACGATGAATCAGTCAGAGCAGCGTCAAAATCAAAAAAAGTAAAGATGACTCCTCCAAGTAACTTTGATGCCTCTTCTCCTCTATTCAGAGTATATGCTGAAAGGTCCTTGAAAAACAACTAGTGTCGACATTCTGAAGAAATCCTCTAATGGTCATCTTTCTAAATATGGCAAAAAGTATGGGCATAATGCAACCGTTGAATTTCTACTTTTAGAAAAATATATCCAAGCTTATGAAAGTAGCATCCAAAGTAATTAATGTTGAAGTAAAACAATTTCAAAATGAAGAACATATATAAAGGAAGATCATATAAAGAAAAATTATATGAAAAGGAAAATAAAAATAAAGCAGTAAGATAACTGCTAATTATCAAGAAGAAAATTTCAACCCCTTCCCTGTGTAGCTCTCAACCACTGGAGGAGGTTTCCTCTTGGAAATTCCAATTGAAGAAGAAGAATCTTCTCCTACTTCTAAAGATTCAAGTAGAGAACCCCTTATCATAAGGATCATTATTGAAGATCAAGATTCATCCTACTCATCCAGAATCTTGGTTAACAAGAAGACGCTATTGTTCACTCCCGTTTGAATCCACACCGCACTGCAAAGAATTAGTTCCTTTATGTTGTTGAAGGATACCTTGTGGAAAAACCAACTCAACCTGTTAAAAGAGTTCTTGAACCTCTCTTTGAAAGAGTCTAACTGGCTTGGAGAAATTTTGTAAACCACTCTTGGTTGAGATTTCTTATCAACAACTCACTTGGATTTGGAGAGACCATATCAACAACTTCTGGTTTTGAGGGTCTCCTTACCAAAAGACTAAGTCCTTCTAAGAATCTCCTTACAAAAAGACTTAGTGGTTCTTTGACACTTTATCAACAGACCTGGTTCTAAGAGTCTCCTTACCAAAAGACTCGATGGTTCATGTACACCTTATCAACAGTCCAGGTTATAATGACATCCCTAGCACACAGCTCGAAAGGATGACCACTAGCACCCCCCAACACTTAGCTCGAAAGTGATCAGCCATAACAGGTCTGCAGACTGTGCACCCCAACCCCTCTTCATGCCACTAACATGTTGTTGGAGGCTGCAACCTCCCTTTGAAGAGGGAAATTGAAGTTAAACACGCAGCACAGGGACTTTCCAAGAGATCACCCATCCCATTATTACTCCTTCCTGAGCACGCTTAACTATGAAGTTCTTTCGCTTCTCATTTTTTGTAATGGTCTACACAACACATAGCTCGAAAGGACGACCGTCGGCACCCCCAGCATCTAGCTCGAAAGGGTTCAGCCTCAACTAGTCTGCAGACCATGAACCTCAACCCCTCTCCATCCATGGGCAAGTTATTAGTGGCCAGTAGGTCAAGTTGAGAGGGCAGCACTGAGAATTCCCAGGAGATCACCCATCTTGTGACTACTCCAGCACAAGCACGCTTAGCTAGGAGGCCGTCCATGGGCATGTGATCGTGGCCAGTGATTATCATGGTGGTTATGATCACATGTGTTGTGCGATTTTAGGCAGTTAGTGCACGGATCTCATGGGAATCGGGGGTGCGGATCGGATATGAGGCAGTTTTCTCCATAACTCCCCACTAAAGTGATGGGAATTATGAGAATGTTGGGAAAACCCTGATGATTTAACTTGATAAATTATTCTAAAGTGATTTTTACATCCTAGGTCAAATTACCCATGTTGTATAGAGAGGGTAATAAGTCCTAGGAAGTTAGTAAAGTAAAGGACATGAGCCAAGCATTCTAAATTGAAGAAGAAAATCAAGAGAAGTAGTCTTGTGTCGATTGAAAACTGAAGCAACGTCGACTGGATATCGACGTAACTTTGACAAGAATTCAAAGCCACTATATATGTTGAAATCGATACTACTTCTGGATAGAAGTCGACACATCTGTCAATATGATATCGACGCTACTTTGACTATAGACTTATTTTATATAGAAACTAGAAGTCGACGTAGCGTAGAGTACAATCTATAATGGAAATATTCAGAGAATCATTCCAGACTTAATTCAAGGAACTTTCATGGAATTTATTCTCATAATTCTAACCACAGTGAGATAGATTAAAGGAAAGAGTTCTCTACCAGATTCAGAGATAAGTTTATAGAAAATTTATGAAAAATGTATCGAGATTAATGAAATTATTTTTGGAAGATTATATGAGCATTCCTTTCGAATATTTCATGCCAGAAAAGGGACAATTCAAAATCATTCAGGAATGATATAATCATAGAAGAGAATGAAAGAAATAACAATACACAGATAGTCAACAAGAAATACAAGCCACCGACTGCTCTTCTTCTTCTTCTTCTTCTTCTGCTTCCTCTTCTTCCTCTTCATTCTTCTCTGCCAGTACTGAAACATTTAATTATCTAGAACATTTAGAGAAATTAAATGGATCCATATCTTATAACCACTCCAATTATTCTATCATAATCTGGTTCATCATAATGAAGGATTAAAACACTTAGTACCTAATTGTCCTCCGATTCTTGCTGAGAGGGCTCATCAAGAAGACTCTTCTCTACTCTCTCTCTTAGTTTCTCTCTATTTCTCTTCTGTATTAATTGAGTAAAGAATTTTTAGAATCCCTCTTAAAAGGATTCAAGTTGTGGATCTGAGAGTCTCCTTGTCAAAAGATCAGTTATAATGATTCAAGACGTCCTTATTAAAATATCTAATTATTGCTTCTTAGAGTCTCCTTATCAAAAGACTCAGGCACTTAGATAGTGTATTTCTACTAAGGTGGTAGAAGAGTGGATGCACCAAAATTTTGGGAACCCACTATAGCTTTGGTGTCTTCTGTGTTTTATATTTTGTTTTTTACTTTATTTCTTTATGTTGTACTATATTGTGAGTAAGTTTCTTGTCTGTATTCTGTGTGTGCTACAAATCATTAGCTAACTGAAATTATTTAAAGAAATTTTTTTAAATCTCTATTCACCTCCCCCCTAGAGAATTCTCAGAGGTAGGTTTACACAACAATCCACATTTTTCAATTGGTATCAGAGACAAGTTGAGCAAATAAAGACTAACATCTTGATCACAAAGATCTGATAAGTTGCAAAGCTGTACATATAAATAAATATCTACTTTCAAAAAAATCGGCTTCAAATAATTTCAAGAGATTTGCATCTACCAGACCTCTAGTGTGTAACTTAGCTAAGTTCACACTCTGGAAGGCCAAATAAAATTGTACATGAATTTTATTAATGAGGGAATTTTTGGTTCTATCTTGACAGGATCACCCATGTCATACAAGAAAGATGCAGAGGGAAACACTATATCTGAACTTGTGCCAAGATCATAATGGGCAGATTATGAGAAGAAGATAAAGGGCTGGGATGCTAAGCTATGAACATTTTTGTTTCAACCATGTCAGATGACATTTTTCAAAAGGTTGCTGACTGGCAGTAAGCTAAGGAGATCTGGGAGTCACTATCTAGAATTATAGATTGAAGTTTACATGAAAGAAAAGATAAGAGATCCCTTCTTATATCCTAGTATCAGAACTTTTAAAAGAAATCTGAAGAGAAAGTGGCAGAGCTGTATGAAAGATTCAGCATCATAATTAATGAACTGAAGGAACTAGACAAGGAGATCTCATTGAATGAGATAAATGACAAGTTTTTCATATGCTTCCCAAGCACTTGGGATTCAAGGATTTTGGCCATCAGAGAGTCCATATGTCATAAGGAAATCACAACTGATGTCATGTTAGGCAATCTTAAGTCCAATGAACTCCTATTAAAATGTAGGGCTGAGTTTGAAGTGAAGGAACAACTCTCTACCCCTAGAGAGAAGTTCATTGCTCTTAAAGCTGAAGATGGAGAACCCTCAATCACTGAAGAAGAAATGGTTAATCTTCTGGATAGGTGATTTAGAAGGTGGATAAAGACAGAGGACTCTAGGAGAAGAGAAAGGGGCTTTAGCAAGCCCAAGTTTGATAAAACCCCAAGTAAGGAGGTCATCTGCTTTTCATGTAGGAAACCTATCCATATAGCTCGAGAATGTCCTAAAGAGAAGAAGGACAAGTCCACCAAAAGGAGTACAAGAAGCAGCCCTTCAATAGGAGGACAAGAAGAGGAGGTTTTATAGCAGAAACCTGGAGTGACTATAGCTCAAAGTAGAGCTCATCATAAAAAGTGAAGATGAGGCTACTATAGAGGAATCCTTAATGATGTCCTTAGGAGCATACTTAGATAATGAGGGAGATCAGGAAAAGTACAATCTGTTGGAACCCTTGTTTGGATTTAGGCTAGGTCTACTCTTAGGATGTTGACCCACCTGTATAGCCAGGGTCAAGATCTAGGTCTAAGTTAGTCTCATTAGGTCAGATTTCTCAAGACCAGCTTTGGATTTCATTCAAGAACTCAAGCTTAGAAGAATTCTGTGATATATATATCAGTTCGATTTCCATCAAACTCAGGTCGACGATCGTTGATCTCCCATCAACGATCTCAGTATTTATTCTCTGAACTAAGCTCGATGATCTAAGAGCTCAGGTCGACGATTTCTTATCTCTTCACAGTTTTCTCAGTTCGAAGATAGCTGAACTCAGCTCGACGATCTCCTAGCTCAGATCAATGATTTTATCCTGTGTTCGCCTACTTGTCTACATCATCAGTCTTGAAGATTTAAATCTTATTTTCTTGATTCTATTTATGACAAATAATCTCTGATAGTTAATGCTAATATTCTCAAGGCTTATAGCCGTTCCATTGCAACATTAACTATGGTATTCACAGAGTTATTATTTTTACTTATTTACCAAGATAGTTGAGGAGATAATTAAATGCCAGAAATTCTAGTCGTTCTCTTCTCGATCTCTGCAGTAAATTAAGTATCATTTTTGAAATTCAAAGCAGCAGTGTTATTCGATTCTTCAAGGACATAGAGAGACACACAGACTGATTTTTCAAGTTAGAAAAACCTACAGAGAGAGCTTATCATTCAATAGTTCTAAAATTTCTCTCTCAGATTTCTTTTAGTCTTCAGAACTCTTACTACTCTCAGGAAACAGAAGAAGAACACCGAAAACCTCATCTTGAGTCTTCTTTAGTTTTCATCTTCAGAAACCTATAGAGACAACAATCAATATCAATCTACAGATTCTGAAGAACATAACACCAGTCCATTGAAGACCTACTTCCTGGACAAAGCTTGCATCTTCTTGAACCTACTCAATATCTCAGGGGGAGCTTTGGCAATACAAGAATCCACTAAGTCTTCTCATTTGCTTTGAGAAAGAGAAGACTGCCATCAACTTTTTTCTTTTACCCTTTTCTGTGCAGGGTTATTACTCCCTTTAAAAGTGAACTCCTTGGTGATAGGGAACCTGATCAATAACTTATTGGTTTTTAGGCACCTGATCAAAAACCTGAAGGGTCTTTAGATCTACCTGAAGAAGATCTTATAGTGATAGGGCACCTGATCAAAAATATAAGTGGATTCCTACCAGGGTGGTAGAAGAGTGGAGTACCAAGATTTGGGGAACCACTATAATTTTCTTGTATCGTCTGGTTGTTCATCTTTCTCTATTTTTTGCTGTGCTATGATTGCTTGTGATTTATCTTTCTCTTACTTATAAGTAACACTTATCTTAATTCCGCTATAAAAATTACTTAAAAGATTTTAATACTCTATTCACCCCCTCCCCTCTAGAGTAAATCAGATCTATCCCCTCACTTTCACAGTCCTTCCACAAACTAAATGTGGAATTTGGACAGTGGATGCCCTAGGCCCATAACTAAAAGCAAATAGAATTACTAAGAAAGACCATCATAAGAAGCAATAAAGTTTTAAGACAATCCTTGATGTCACATCGACTTAAGGTCGACGTAGGATCAACTGCAATTATATGCAACTTCCAGAGATGATGGTTATGGAAATATATTGAATCCGCTCGACGTAATACCAACATTGATTAATACTTGCATCGATAGAGAGCCTAATAAGGAAGTCAGTGTTACCTTGGGTTTCACTAGACAAAACATCGATATTATAAGAGCCCAGGGATTATTTCTTTCCATAATTACTTGGACAATCTAATTTCAGACTTACTACCTTATATACCAGACATTATTTATGCAAACGTTCAAAGCACTTCATCTTCCCCTGCTCTCTCTTCTCCTTCTTTCACTATCACTCATGTCTTGAAACCTTTCAGAATCCTCATAGGAAGGTTGATGGCGCCAAAGACAAATTTAGGGTTTAGTGTCGACCTTGAGTCGTTTGGTATAACCGTCAAAGTGTTCCAAGGCATTCTCAGAATATTCACTGAGTTGGGTCTCAAGAAACTTATCTTTACTCGGTGCATACTATGTGAGATTGAAATTGCAGAGTTTGTTAGGAATGCTTATTGTGAAGATGATGGTTCATTAAAGGGGACCATCACTAATCAGGAGGAACGCATAATTACAGAAGTAATACAAAAAATCTTTTACCTCTTAATAGGAACAGAATCGGCAAAACTATAAGAATCAGAGATCAAAGAGGCCCTATAAATTATTAACTTCATGTGACAATGCTATCTGACTGAAGAAGATTGACTTTTCTAAAGAATATCAGTTCTTGATAGATATTGTGGGAAAAGTGTTGATGTGCAAAACTTCAGCACATGATGATGTTCTTAAAACTCAATTGCATCTGATGGAGATTTTGGTG
This sequence comes from Platanthera zijinensis, assembly GCA_039513925.1. NCBI lineage: Eukaryota > Viridiplantae > Streptophyta > Magnoliopsida > Asparagales > Orchidaceae > Platanthera > Platanthera zijinensis. Next base: position 52,858,917 of record CM077082.1, read on the forward strand.
CTGAAAAAGAAGATTAACTGGGGGACTATCTTATGAGACTCATCTCATATAAATTCAAACAAAAGGAGAATGCGTATATGACTTTTATGAGTCAAGTCCTGCTTAACAACTTTCAATTCCTCACATATGCCTCTCCAAAGGTGTACCAATCCCCCTAAAAAGAAGCTAACCATAACGTTTTTTCTCTAAATGGACCAAGTAAATCATAAAGCCCAAATCTCAAAAAGAATATTCTCCTCCATCAGCTCCATAGGAAAATCTCCTTTTCTCCACCTGTTCTGAACAAACTTCATCACTATCTCATGTATCCATTCTTGTGCCTACTTCACTTGCTCCAGACCCTTTACATACCGCAATGCCAACATCTTCCACAAGTTCTTCGTCCATAATAATCCAAGTAGTACAATTAGCCTCCAGCACCCTATCATCAATTTTAAACTCACATGCCCTACATATCCTAACCACGGTGGACAATATTCATTCACAATTAGATATGATTACTGCTTCAGTGTAGTACCTTCAAGCAAAGATCTCTTCCTCCACAATCACACGGTCATTCTTGACCTCTCTTGCTTATGAGGTCAAGAAGGAGGGAGTTGTGAGGAAGAAGAGGGAGTTGTGAGGAAGAAGAAAAAGCTGAGTCATTAACATCCTCTCCACACTGTCCAGATCCTCTCAAAGTTCCTAGGAATGAAAATGCTTTAATAGTCATTGTTATTGATAATGCACCAAACCGGGGGGGGGGGGGGGATAAGAAAGTCCTCAGTTCAGAAGCTGCATCAATCCAGGGGGAGGTGGTTGCTTCTCCATTAGAAAAGAAAATTAGAGTTGAAGGTAAAATTGAAGAAGAGGAGGCACTTGTATTTGCTAAGAGGGCAGTAAATGTTAAGTATACTTCAAAGGGAAAGAAATTGAAGTCATCCAAGAAAAGGAAGTTGCCACTTGTAGACAGTACCGTGCCCGCTGAAGAAATTTTTCAGACACGTGTAGGGAGCTGCGGTACCACATTACTCTTCTTATCATACATAATTGTTATTCCTTTAGAAGATCTATATATGGTCCATATGGGCAAGGAAACTTGCAACATTCCTCTAACATCACTACAAAAACATCCAGTTGGAAGAAGAACAAAGAATCAAAAACTAGATGCTGCAGCAAAACGCATCAAAGGCAAAGGGATAGTTGATTCTGTAAATGAAATAGAGGAAATCAAAAAGAACATTGGGGAATTAAATAGAAGAAAAATAAAGCTAGATGAAGTATGTCAGAATGCTCAGAGGGATTGGGAAAGGCCGATCTTTGTGATAACATTTCTTAAATACCAACTAGACTATTAGAGACACAAGAACCTACTACAATACTCAGAATTGGCAAAAACCAATCTACTAAAGAAACTCCACAGCTATCTGCTAGAGCTATTCACTTATAAACTTCCTGACAAAACAAGTTGATATGTAAGGATCATAGTCTGCTAAAGGTTGTCTATACAATTTATTCAGAATCTTATTATTCAGTGGTCAATCAAGCCTATGTCCTTGCATTATCTATATCTTAACATATATTTATTCAACATCATTTTTTGTATGGTATGTTTTACTTATGTAAAATCACAACTAAAATTTGTAAAATTTGTTAAGCTAAATAGGGGGATTGTTGGAAAAAAACTCTGATGATTTAACTTAACAAATTGTTCTAAAGTGATTTGTACATCCTAAGTTGAATTACTCAAATTATATAGAGAGGGTAATATGGTCTTACAAGTCCTAGGAAGTTAGTAGAGTTAATGACCTAAGCCAAACACTTTGAATTGAAGAAGAAAATCATGAGAAGTAGTCTTGCATCGATTGAAAATTGACGCAACATTGACTGAATATCGACGTAACTTCGACAAGAATTCAGAACAACCACATATGCTTAAATCGACACTACTTCAGGATAGAAGTAAATGCATCCATTGATATGATAGCGACACAACTTCGACTACAGACTTATTTTATACATAAGCCGGAAGTCAATGTTATTCTTGTATGAAGTCGACGTAGCGTCGAGTATAGTCCAGAATGGAAAAATTCAGAGAATCATTCCAGACTTAATTTAAGGAATTTCCATGAAATTTATTCTCATAATTCTGACTGCTAGGAGATAGATTAAAGGAAAGATTTCTCTACCATATTCAGAGATAAGTTTATAGACAGTTTGTGAAGAATATATCGAGATTGATGAAATTATTTTTGGAAGATTATATCAGCATTTCTTCAGAAAATTTCATGCCTGAAAAGGGACAATTCAAAATCATTTAGGAATGATATAATCATTGAAGAGAATGAAAAAAACAAGAATACACAGACAATCAACAAGAAATACAAGCGATCGATTGTTCTTCTTATTCTACTTCCTTTTCTTACTCTTCATTCTTCTCTACTAGTGCTAAAATATTTAATCTGCTAGAACATTCAAAGAAGCTGATTGGATCCAGAGCTTATAACCACTCCAATTCTTCTATCATAAAGGAGTTCATCATACTGAAGGATCAAAAACACTTAGTGCCTAATTGTTTTCAGATTCTTGCTGAGAGCACTCATCAAGAATACTCTTCTCCACTACTGTCTCTCTCTCTCTCTCTCTCTCTCTCTCTCTTTCTCTCTCTCTCTTTCTCTCTCAATTTATTTTTAGAATTTCTCTTCAAAGGATTCAGGTTGTGGTTATGAGAGTCTACTTGTCAAAAGACTCAGTTGTAGTGGTTCAAGATCTCCTCAACAAAAGATCTAGTTGTTGATTTTAAGAGTCTCCTTATAAAAAGACTCAGGCACTGAGATAATATATTTCTACCATGGTGGTAGAAAAGCGGATGTACCCAGATTTTGAGAAACTACTATAGCTTTGGTGGTTTCTGTGTTTTTTGTTTTTCTTTCTTACTTTATTTTTGTGTTGTGATGTACTGTGTTGTGACTAAGTTTCTGATCTGAATTCTGTGTGTGTTGCAGATCATTAGCTAACTGAAATTATTTAAAAAATAAATAAATCTCTATTCACACCCCCCTCTTGAGAATTCTCAGAGTCAGAGGTTTAGACAACTGTTCGCACTTTTCAGAAAATTTTGGTTATCTACAACCCTAATTCCTAAAAACTTAGGGCTGTCCCATCAATTGTGATGATTAGGACTCTGAGGCCTTGAAACTATAGTTAAGTTGTTTGATGCTAAGAGAAACGCTGGGAGAAAGACTCGCCATAATATTTCCCTCACCAAAAAGCATGAACGTGTAGCTATGTCAAACTACATCCATGCATGTATGGATCATTTGGTTTCCTTTTCTTTTGATATCTTCGAGAATAGGGTTCTAAGACCTCCACAGCATTGTTGAGTGTGGTAAGGATAAGAAGGGTTGCAGTACCTTTACTAAATGATTTACATTTAATAATTATGTGTTGGCAAACACCTTAATAATTATTAAAAACAAATCATTTTCTGATGAAAATTTGATAGAAATTAGGATTCAAAATCAATTGCTGCATCCAATTTTTACTTTAAAAAACACTAGAATTGAATTAGATTGTGTGAATTCCTGTAAACCGCAACTCATTCCTAGAATCAATATTCAAAAATAAGAGCATAATCATTTAGCATAAAATATCATATAAATTTCATTAATTTAAAACCAAAATTAAGATAAAAACTGAGAGTCCATAAAATAAAAGTTACATAAATACTTAGGCTCTGTTTGGAGCAGCTTATAATTTCTCACCTGTGCCTGCTTTTTTCGACCGTGCGAAATTTTTCGCAAGGAAGCGGTTTTTTCTATCGGGCGTGATTTATTCCTCAGGGCACAATTTTTTCGACCGGTCGGGAATTTTTTCGTCAGGACACGATCATTTCGCCCTAGCACAATCTTTTCGCCCGGACGTAATTTTTTAACCATAGCGTGTTTTTTCGCCCTAGAGTGTTTTTTCGCCCGGGCGCGTTATTTTTTGCCCGGGCGCAATATTTTTGCCCCGTGCGAGTTTTTTTCGTCCGGGTGTAGTTTTTCGCCCAACCGTGATTTTTTCGCATGGACGCATTTTTTAGCCCCGGTGTGATTTTTTCGCTCCAGGGCGATTTTTTCGCCCCGACGCGTTTTTTTCGCTCAGGCACGTTTTTTTCGTCTGGGCGCGTTTTTCCGCCCGGGTGGGTTTTTCTCTCGGGCTTGATTTTTTCGCCCGGAAGCAATTTTTTTTGCCTGAGCGTGATTTTTTCCCCTGAAGCGATTTTTTTCCTGGATGCGGTTTTTTCTTCCGGGCACAGCGGGGAGCGATTTTTTCGCTCAGACACGATTTTTTCGCTCGGACGCATATTTTTTGCTCGGGCGTGTTTTTTTCGCGTATGCATGATTTTTTCACCCATGCATGTTTTGTTCGTTCTCCCGGGCGAAAAAATCGTACCGCGGCGAAAAAATTGTGTTGGGAAGAAAAAATTGTGTCGGTGTGAAAAAAACGCGCCCTTTCAAAAAATCGCACAGGGCCGAAAAAATTGCGTCCGGGCGAAAAAATGCGTCCGGCGAAAAAAACGCTCCCGGGCGAAAAAAACGCGTCCGGGCAAAAAAACGCCCAGGCGAAAAAACGCGCCCGGGAGAAAAAAAATGCGTCCGGGCGAAAAAAAATGTGACCGAGCGAAAAAAATTGTCCCCGGGCGAAAAAAGCGATACCTAGCGAAAAAAACACATTCGGGCAAAAAAACCGCTCGGGTGAAAAAAACCGAGACTGGACGTAAAAAATCGTTCGGGCGAAAAAATCGAGCTCGGACGAAAAAAACCACTACCGGACGAAAATAATCGCGACCATGCGAACAAAACGCACCCGGACGAATAAATTGCGCTTGGGCGAAAAAAATGCGTCCAACTGAACAGACTCAGTTATGAACAAACTATCCAAACAATCGATTACTTATTCATTATTGATTTTATAAATTCTTTATGTAAGCATCAATTTTCAATTAGCCGCTTAACATCTAACTCAGTTAATGCATTGTGCACGGTATCACTATTTCACATTATAGAACAATTGCTTGTAAATGTCTAGGTCAGGTTTTTGATTTGCTTCTATTATACTTTTTAAGGGTAATATGAAATTTTAATTTCAAATAATAAAATTTGAAGGACAAATTAGTACAAAGAACTTATTCAATCTGCGCACAATATAATAACTAGCTATCATGAAAGATAAATGATATTACCCTTCTAAACAATTAAACATACAGTAACTTGACCCCAAGTTTTAAGCTGGTGATAATTCTGTACGTACAACATATATAAAGGATTTTGTGAAACTGTATTTTTAGTGTGAAATACAACTACAACGTAAAATACAGTCGCAAATGAACTGTATTTTCAGTTGCAAAATACAATTGTTTTTTACAAGTGTATTTTCAACTCAAAATATATACATATGACTACTTAAAATGACCATAAAAATGCATAATTTACTTTGCAAAAAAAAATGAAAAAAAAATGAATTTATATACGGTTCTCTAAATACGATGAACGTATAAAAAAATTAGCCCCGTTTGGCACAAAGGTGGCGGTCATGAACATGGTATTAAATTGTCATTCGTTAACGCCCACCTAAGAAACTTCATTCACTTTAATGTTCAAACGGATGCTGTTTGTTAGGTGATCCTTAACAAATGACGATTGAACCCATGCGTTTACGGCCGCTGCCACCGTGCCAAACGGAGCCTACGAAATATTTCAATCATCGAACATGAGTCACATAATAAATATGATTAATCAAGAGAGGAATAAAACTTTCATGAGATGGAATCATAGAAGCTCGATTTTTCAGCAGGACTTGGAAACTTTTACAAGTTATGCCAGAAAAGGAGTAATTGTTACATGTTCTGAATGACAAAAATGAACAGTGCATATCTCCCATACAATAAGTAATTTAAAACTGAACATGGAAGCAATCTGTAACGACTACATTAATAAAACAACTAATGATCTCCTTCCCCAATTCCTCCCCTAACTCAAATGAACAGTGAATATCTCCCATACAATAAGTAATTTAAACCTGAACATGGAAGCAATCTGTAACGACTTCATTAATAAAAGAACTAATGATTTCCTTCTCCAATTCCTCACCTAGCTCAAAAGTTTCGATCTCAAAGTCAATCCATCTTCCTCTGTGACTGCTCATATCAACGTCAACAAGCTCATCAACCATGCAATCACTGAAGCCTTTCCACCGTAAAATCTCCGCATAAATTTCTTCTGCCATGTCCTTCGACGTCATAGCTTCCCCAATTGCCCAGCTTCGGTAACCTGACCTAAAGAAACGGTTGCATCTATCATCCAAGCATTCGGATATGCAATCAAGTAAGACCTTACTTCTCGTCATCCTATCCCTGCCTCTCTTTTTTTCTAACTTGTTGAAGAGAAGGTTCAGAGGATAGAATACTAAATCGGTCGAGCTTGCTCTTCTGCCCTTTAGTATTTCCCTGACATATTCCAAGTCCTGCTTGTTTGTGTTAGCATGTAGTTGTCTTTCTGATGAAAATGAAGTTGCTCCTGATGACGAAGAGGCTGAGTCTGAAAGATCCAACTCCATTTCAAATGATGAAAATTTGTTATGGAATCTTGAACTGATAATGTTTTGTGATTCGGAAGAATTTAAGGATATCTTGCTTCCTGAAGTGATAAATAATGTAGGAAAGTGGTAATAAAGTAGACCAAGACAAAGGAAATGGCGCTATAAAAGTTCTGGTAGTACCTTCAGTACAGCCAGCGGAGGAATTGCAACTTTCGCTTGAGAAGGAGATATCTAGAATGGAAAGGGGGCTTGGCTGCAGCAGGTTAGGTTCATTCCTCGCATCAGTGATGCTGCTACATTCTGCCTCCAGTTCCTGAAAGAAATTTTCAAAATTATTTGATTAGATTAGGTTAAACAAACCATGCAGTAGAGTATTTAGTAGCAACAAATGTAAAATAAGGATCTATAGAGTCAATACAAATATTTGGGATAGAAATAACAATGGATGAGGAATAGTGAAGAAAAACATTTAAGATAAAAGTGGTCATCTGCAAGTTCATTTAAAGGAAAATTTAATCACAAACAGGGATAAAGCTATTAAAGTTTTATAGATAGCCATGCTTACATAATGGCACATGTGCAAATGCATGACCCTCAACGTAATGAGATAAAATTCTTCGTAAACTAGAGTATAGAACGGATGAACTTTTAAAAACGTACTTGTCATGATATTTATTATTTTTAGTTGAGAAAAAAGTGATGCGGGACGAATCTATAGATTGAGGGCGTGCGGTCCTAATCCTAAATACAATGTGAGCAATCACAAATAAACGCAAAGGTCCATAACAAATTCTAAAATAATAATGTAGACGAGCAAGAAAGCGATACATGACCGATCAATGGAAAGCTTGCAACAAAAGCCCTAATGCAAATGCAGCATGTCAATCATGTAATTACTTCCGACGCGCAATTGATAAAATAATGTTATTTTTAAAATTTCATGCACGTGTCACAATTGATCACAACTATTGCAATTCAAGAAAATAGATAACAATTACAAATTATTGAAAGTGTACAAAAATTTAATACACAGTGTGAATAAGAAATACACAAATGAAAGAAAATGACCAAATTTGATCAAAGCGAAATAGTAGTAATAAGTGAGAATACCCGTACAATGTAAAGGCAAAATAAATTAAAATGTAAAACTCATTGAGTAATCAGTGCTGGTGGTGGAGGGGAAGATCTGGGGGTGCGCCACGATTGCCCCATGGGGTAAGTGTTTCTATGGGGCCTGTCGGGTCGGGCAAGCTTGGGGAAGGGTGAGTGGTTGTATTGAGGAGATATAATTGGAGGCTTCAAGGGTGGGGGTGGTCGGTTGAGTATGTGTAGGGTTGGACGACACTGGGTGGTGTGTGGGTGTGGGTGGGGGTGGGGGGGTAATGGAGCAACTGCGGAAGTGGTTGAGGATGTAGGTGGCAGAAGGGGTGTCAAAAGAGAAGTGGCAGGATCTCTTATGGAGGGAGGCGGCAGCTGGGAAATGATCTGGGAAGGGAGGTCGAGGCAACTAGGAAATGATAAGCGAAGGAAGGGAGGTTGGCGCCTTGGCGGCTTTAGTGTGTGGAGTAGATGTGGTTGACGACGTTGGAACTGGAGAAGGAGGTGGATGGCGATTTCGGGATCGGGAAGGGATGTAGAAAGCAACGATGGCAGGCGTTGGGAATCAAGGATAGTGTTGGCGACTCAAAATGGTGGATCAAGTGGAGTCATCACCACTGGAGAGAAACGTGGCCACCAGCGTTGGTACCGCAGGGGTCTTGAGCATTGCACCGAGAAGCAACGACCAAGAAGGAAGCCAAATTTCTCGATACCCCAAATACCCTAGCCGGCTTGGATATAAAGGGGGAGATTCAGGTGAAATCATCTGATGACCCTAGACCAACAACCAAATAACTTAAACATAAATCTCAAAATATAAGTCCTAAAAAGCAAAAATAACAACAACACTCAAGCCTTTATCCCACTATAGTGGTGTCAGCTATATGGATCCTTTGTCGCCATTGTGCCCTATCTTTTGTCATAATCTCACTAATGCCTAAGTACATCATGTCTTTCCTTATAGTTTCATTCCAAGTTTTCATTGGTCTACCCCTCCTCGTTTAACATGCCTAGTGACTAGACTCACAACGCCTAACAAGTGCCTCTAATAGTCTCCTTTGTACGTGTCCAAACCATCTTAGTCGAGCTTCTCGCATCTTCACTGCAAATGGTGATACTCTTGTCTTATCCCTGATACATTCATTCCTAATTCTATCCAGTCTCATGTGTCCACACATCCACCTAAGCATTCTCATCTCCGAAACTCCCATTTTTTGCTCTGTACACAATTCACTGCCCAAGACTCAGAACCATATAGCATCGCTGGTCTAATCGCAGTACAGTAAAACTTGCTCTAATGTTTTAATGGTACTTTACGACACATAAGATCCTTGACGCGCATCTCCATTTCTACCAACTAGCTTAGATTATATGTCACATCTTTATCAATACCCCCGTCTCTTTGAACTATCGATCCAAGATATTTAAGTCACCCACTACGGGAAATATCTTGATCACCCAACTTAATAACGAAGTCATCCGTCCTTCTTGCACTACTAAATTAAGCTCCATATACTCCGTCTTTGTCCTGCTCAACCCAAAACCCTTCTTTTCTAAAATGTCTCGCCAAGATTCAAGTTTTGTGTATACACCCTCGCCTGTCTCATCGACCAAAACGATATCATCTGCAAATAATAAACACCATGGTATTGCTTGATGGATATGTCTGGTGAGCTCATCTAAGATAAGGGTAAAGATATAAGGGCTTAAAGCTAAACCTTGATGAAAGCCAACAGTGATAGGGAATTCCTGTGTTAATCCTCCAGAGGCCCTCACCCTTGTCACTGAATTTGTATACATATCCTTGATTATGTCAATGTATGATACATTTACACCTTTCTTTTCTAAGATCTCTCTTGGAACTCTATCATAAGCCTTCTCAAGATCGATAAACAACATATGCAAATCTTGCTTTCTTTTTCGGTTGTTGTCAATGAGTCTCCTCAAGAAATATATAGCTTCCGTGGTCGATCGCCCTGACATGAATCCAAATTGATTCTCCTAGATGTTAGTCTCCCGTTTTACTCTTCTTTCTATTACTCGTTCCTATAATTTCATGGTATGACTCATCAATTTAATTCATCTATAATTAATATAATTTTGTATATCTCTTTTGTTTTATACAAAGATATCAAGATACTTTCTCTCCATAGGTTTGACATACTTTTTGACTTCGGTATCTTTTTGAAAAAACATGGAAGCCACAAAATTCTTTCATTCCCTAGACATTTTCATACTTCAATGGGTATATCGTCTGGCACAACCGTCTTTCAATTTTTCATCTTTTTTAGAGCATTATTTGTCTCTGATACTTGAATTTTACGATAAAAACATGATATTCCTATACTCCTCTGGTTTAGTTAAATTTTTCAAGTTCAATTCATTATCTTTTGTTTCATTATAGAGTTGATAAAACTATCTTTTTTATCGCTCTTTAATATGCACATCATCCGTTAAAACTGTATCAGTTTCTTCTTTTATGCATTTTAATTGGCTTAAATCTTGTCTTCCTTTCTCTAGCTCAAACAATTTTATATATATCACGCTCTCCATCTTTGATATCTAATCGCTAATGTCACGGTCTTTATAAGAATTAAAAATAAAATACATAAATATGAAAAAAGTGCGTAGAACGCGATCACAATCTCCGAGAACCAATATGATTATCAAAAAAAATCATCTTGTAAATCGCTCGAATGTGGTGTGATCAACCTCAATCAATTTCTCCGACTCAAAAGTATTCTTCTTAGAAGAATGGAGGTTATCAATGTCTGCGGTGTAGGCCAGGTAAGAATGAAAGCAGTTGTATAAACTCTGAAGTCGCCTTAAGCTCATAGCATCTGATGAGTGAGATGTTCACCTAAGGTCATATCCCCTGAAGTTGTTGAAGGCCCCACACACAAAGTAAGTTATCGTAGCACTAAAGCGTAAGGTTGCGGTAGGGACTAGGTAGTGAATCTATGGTAGATATGGGAGCGGAAGTTGAAAGGGAAGGCTAAAAGTCCAAAAAATAGATGGCACCACATCTAGAATCAAATCTTTTACATTCACCTTTATATACCCTAAACCTGGCGAGCGGCCTTCGGATCCTGTCGTCGATGCTTTCAATCTTCGTGCTCTCTTGTCCCCACACAACAATGAGATGAAAATCACTTGAATGAGGACCTAGCTCTACACTTCGCTGGCGCTAGCCCAGTGTTGTAGATGTCGGCCGACATGTCCGACATGTCGGCCGACATAAAGGTATTGCTTCCAAAACGCCACGAAACAGATATAAATTAGGTTCGTGGCGTTTTGAAAAAAATCAGGCCGATATATCGGATTGGACCGATATATCGGCCCGAAAAATCGGCCATACCGGCCGATTTTTTGAAGATGTCGGCAACTTATAACTTATAAATTATAAGTTATAAGTTATATAACTTATAATTTATAAGTTATAAGTTATAACACCCTCCCGACCCCCGTTGCTCTCTCTGTCGCGCTTCTGCCCTAGCTCTCCCTCTCGCTCTCTCCGCTGGTGCTCTTCCTCTCTCGCGCTCTTCGCTGGTGCTCTACTGCTCTCCCTCTCTCGCGCTCTCTCGACTCTCTGCTACTCTCACTCTGTCTCTCCTCTCTCGACACTAGTGTTGGTGCTCTCCCTCTCTTGCGCTCTCTCAACACTGCGCTGCTCTCACCCTGGCTCTCCTCTCTCGGCATTAGCGCAGGTTCTCTCCCTCTCTCGCGCTCTCTCACAACTCTGCGGCTCTCTTCCTCTCTCGGGATCTCTCGGCACTAGTTGCGTGACTGACTGCTGCTTATACCTACGGGTGCATTCTTCTCCCTACCTCCTCCCCCTCTCTCTGGTGCATTCTAATTTTTAATATGCCTATACTACTGAGTTATTCAGTGCCCTATACTACTAATTTCAGTGTCTATACTAAAATGATGTTGGTAATGAGTTGCTTATACTAATTTCAGTGTCATATACTACTAATTTCAGTGCCTATACTAAAATGATGTTGGTAATGAGTTGCTTATACTAATTTCAGTGCCCTATACTACTAATTTCAGTGCATATACTAAAATGATGTTGCTAATGAGTTGCTTATACTAATTTCAGTGCTTATACTAATGAGTTGTTTATACTAATGAGTTGTTTATAGGCAAGGCTAATGAGTTGTTTATACTAATGAGTTGTTTATAGGCAAGGCTAATTTCAGTGCCCTATACTACTAATTTCAGTGCCTATACTAAAATGATGTTGCTTTATTGATTTGGGAGTTTAGATTTTCCTGTTGAATTATTTTTTTGTCAACAAATGATTTTAAATACCCCTACTGCTAGTTATTTATTCAACTTCATTTTTGCAATCGATGATGCAAGTATACCCAACTTCATTTTAGTTGTCTTACTGCTAACTTGATCTCATAAAAATGTATGTTAAATGTTACATATAGCTTTTAATGTTTAGAATTTCAATAGGTTGCAAAATAGGCATTGTGATATGTATAAAAAATAACATTAAATTAAATATATAATTAATTAAATATTAAAACCCGATATATGAAATATCCCCGATATATCCCCCGATATATAAAAAACCGACATGAAAGCCCAAACCGACGTGTCCCCGACATCTGACATCTGCAACCTTGCGCTAGCCAGGGAAATTTCGACTCACTCTATACTCTATAGGGCGCCTTTGAGGATAGAAAGCCACTCTGAATGAGAATGAGAGAAGGCGAGCGAAGTGAAGTTTCTCTTTTTTTAGAATGATAAGCCGCACTTGGATAGGCAAGAAGTAACCATTCGCCAAATGTCAGAAGAAATTTGTACGAGAAATCGTTTGAGAGGAGAGAGAGCTTTGCAACTACTAAAGGGGAATTCCATGATTCAAATCAGGATTCCAATCACCAGTTCAAGAGTTCAAAGCATTAGTGGCTTTTTCTTAGGTTACTCATCAGGATGACATTTTATCTTGAGTAACAAGCTCAAGGCTTGTTCAAACAGGCGTGAACTATTGATTTGAATACTGGATGAATACCTATATTGCTAGGAATATAAAGCTCATAAAAATATGACTTTGATTCTCTCATGAGAGTGTACAAACCTATTCGCCTAGCATTCACATTCAAAATTATCTCAAATAGAGCCTCTCAAAAAATCTACAAATTATTACTTTCATTCAAAAAATCTCAAATGGATCATTTTCATTGAACATTTACTCACTCGCGTAACTATTCACACAAGTTTTAAAGTTCTCATTATTTAATATATTTTTACGTCGGAATATACAACAAACATGCAGTAGATGCAAATGAACAATGATCGATCTGACACCCTAATGAGATGCAGACACCACGAGTGATTTATGTTCCTAAAGATGAGTGGTTTATTCGGAGGTCCTCGGGCGGGGTGTAGAAATACTTACCGAGTGTACGGAGAACACTCAAATGATAGAATGAGACATAAGTAGTGAGATACAAAATTATGGAATGTCAAATGTCTTTCATAGACATGAATAATCGATTAGGGAGCTTTCCAGGCGGTTGATAGAAAATTTCATCAAGAATGCGATTTCCTGAAGGAATGTTGAAGATGGTGACATAAGGATGTAACTCAGGAGGCTCACTGGGCGATAAGTAAATAAAACCATTGTGAATACAATTATCATCTAAAGGGGCATGTGGGACATGGGCACAGGGACGCAACATCGATGTGGGTTGAATGTTTCCTAAAAGGAAAAACCAATCAGGTGGTACTCCCGATGGTATATAATAGAATTGGACGTGAATGCGACGATAACCTAAATAAGGACCCAAGTCAGACTCATTGTGGGGGTCAAGTAGTAGGATGATTCTACAAATGAGAATCGTTGACAATGATAAAGTCAAAGAAACAGAAGAAACAAATACCACAAAGTCGATACTATGCTCATGAATTTCACTCATAACGTGAATCGTCATGACGCTTTGACAAACAAGTACTCAATGGTGAGCTGATGGTCAGGGTAGTATCTAAATAAGCACATGGGATCGGGGAAGGGCATGTAACTATAGGATCATTAGGTGGTTGGTACTCACTCTTAGTCGGGGTCATAAGAAATGAGTCGGAGTCAACCACTCATTAGACATAGTACCTCAATTGGGTGAAAGAACCCCAATTCAGATGGAATGTCTTCTTTATCTAAAGAGACATGGGTAGGAGTGATAGCGACCTCAGAATGGGAAAGACTTATACTGGGGATGTCAAGGTGCGGATCAACTCAATTAACTCCAACGGGTCTAAATGAGTGCTCAAAATGAAGAGATAGTTGGTTTGTCTGATTGAAGGAGTCTAAGTATTGATAGGTCAACTCAGTACGTATCTCAGATCGAAATCTATACCGAAATCGGGAAGTGATCATAATTGGCTGCTCTCAGATGTCGATCCTCACAACTAACTCATACGAACAATCTCTATACTCGGCGACAGACATAGATTCTGTTACGCCCCCGCTACGCTTTACGGGTCGTCATTATGTTCGGAGGAGCAAGAGCGCGCTAAACAACGGGGCTGAACCTTCCGGTTCAGCCCCCACTCAGTGAACCGGTCGGCAAGGGGCTGAACCAGGCGGGTTCAACCCTCTTGGGAGGGGCTGGCCGGCCCCTCCATGCCCGGGTATATATATATTCGGGCAGCCCCCCTTATGGGATTATGAAGAATATTATCAGGTAGCCTCTCTTCCCTCCTTCCAACCCTAATCCTCTCTTAGTCTTCTTTGATCTCTCTCTTAGTTGTTTTCTCCCTTAGTATTGCCCTAACATTTGGTATCAGAGGAGTCCTTCTCTCCGATATGGTGACCACTCGCACTCAAGAGGAGTCCTCACGTATTGAAACCCTAGAGGAGAACGTTATTGGCCTAACCGACTCGATGGCGGCCATGGAAGGGCGGATGGAGGTTCGGATGGAGGAATTGAAGGCCTTGTTGAAAGGGAAGGCGCCGGCTAGTGAGGACTCGGCGGGATCGGGGGCCAAACTGGGCGTGCGTTTCACGGACGGCGTCGGCGGGATCCAGCCTGGCGCGGGCTCGGCGGCAGCGTATGGAGGCCCGGCGGGATCGATTCCGCCAGGATCGGCCGCAGGTGGGTCGGGAGGTCCCGGATCGGCGGCATACGGAGTAGCAGGGGGTTCGGCGGCGGTGTATGAGGCTTGGCGGGGCCGATTCTGCCGGGATTTGCAGCAGGCGGGTTCGGCGAGCATGGATCGGGCTGCGGGCATGATGTAGGCCCGCTCTTTCGAGCGTTTTGGTGGCCGACAAATTAATGCGACGCTCTCTGATAACTCTCACGTCACACTCAAGCATTTAACGTAACAGCGGATCGATTAAAATTATTATTAGATTAACAATTACGTGGGGTTCGCAAAGCCCCTTAAGATAATACCAAGGCGATAGGCCAAGGTCCTCTCAAGCGAAAAGAACCCACACGGTTCGATCGAGCGTGTTGTACCAAAAGAGAAACCACCGAAAACAAACGATTCGGGCAAGGATGGTTCTCTCCCAACAAAATACATACGAGGGCCGCCACGCCTCACGAACTTAAACGAAAATACGGTAAACAAGACAATAACTAAAATAAATTAAACCACGAAAAATCAAGCGTTACACAAGCCACGCAATTTGCCAATGCCACAAGAATTATCTAGGGAAGAGAAACACATAAAGTAGAAATTTTCGTTACCCAACCGGATGGGATGAGTCCGGTTTCACTCGACTAGAATCGTTCATTAACGGCACCACCGGAGATATGCCGGAGGGAGAGAAATTCGTCGTCTTCTTCGTGTCACACCAACCGGAAAGCTTTTACATAAGATAACTGTGGGAGAATCACTCTCTCCACGGATCCGCCGGCGTCACACCGAGGGTTTTGCAACCTTCTTCCAAGGAGTCGCACCGAAGGAAGCTGCGCCGGAGTCGCACCGAACGGATGGAGGGAGCAAGGGGGGGGCACGGCGGATTCACACCACAAGCCAAGGGGCGGCGGCAAGGAGGAGTTCTCTTTGGCCGAAATTTCTCTTAGAGAGGAATTAGGTTTTAAATTTTCATTCATTAACTAATTAATCATTCATAACATGGCTATATATAGCCTACACCACTCAATCTCCCTCCAATCAACATTCAAAATTCAAAATTCAAAATGAAAATTATGATGGTTATAAGCACCCATCATAATACAAGAAATGAAATAATAAAAACAACCTATGATGGTTATAAGCACCCCATCATTACATGACTTATCTAAATGCAATAAACATAAAAATGCTTGAAATAAAATTGCTTAAAATAATAAATTATTAAAAATATATAATTATAATTATTTATTTTATAATTATATATTTTTATAAAATGGCGGCGGACGTCGAGCAAAACATGTGGCGGAGGTGGCGGTGGCGTCGCGGAAGAAAAGCCATCCTCGAGCTTGCGGCAGCGATCGTCCCAATCCACAAACTCTCTCCGATGGGGATCAATGGCGGCCGCATCAGCAACGTCTCCATTCAAATCTACCGGTCACCATCATCGTCAGAGGGAGGACGCTCCTTGGCCACATGTCGTGGGAAGTCGGCTCCATCAATCCTCCCCCTCTTAAAAATACTCATCACTGATGAGTATGCCTGTTTGTACTCGCCTGGAAGGTCGTCAGCGGGGAAGAACCTGCATGGCAAAAGGTGGTCTTGGAGGGACCTCAAATACGCGTTAGCCAAAGAAGGAAAAAGAATTTCAACAACATCCACCAACGTACCTCCGATGGAGACCGAGAAGGGGAACGATCCTAGAAAACTATCACCACCCAACCCAATAGAAAGCATAGTGGAAAATATATACGGAGAGGTAGACATTTCAGGTGGCATTAAAGCATAAAGCGTAAAGTATGTAACGATGAAAATAGGAGCTATGCCCCAATCGGTGGAAAATTTTATCAGGAATGTCATGTCACCAAACTTCCGTAAAATTCGTAAAAAATGGACTAGCCTATTCGTTAATATTTCCAAAGTACCCGGGGGCATCCGTTTAGGGGTGAGACAAACCAAAACCAAACCATTAACATAAAGGTGGAAGACTATTCGAAACAACCTCGCAAGTATTTTAAAAGACGCATTTAGAAGGGTCAAGGAATTAAAAATGCGCCTAATTAAATTAAAACCATGAGGGGAGAACACATGTGCCACATGACTTGAATTAATAGTATAAAATAACGGAATTATGTCCGGTGGCACATGTGCTTTAAATTCAAAAATTAACGTAGTGGGTTCCAACGTTTTTGTTTTAAATTTAAAATTAAATTTTGATTTAAAAATATCATAATAAATAGTCAGCGGAAAACGTTCGTCATCAACTACGTTCGCCCACGACCTTCTAAGTAAGTTTAACGGAATGGCGGAAATAATAAACTTCTCTAAATATGAAGGGCTAGAAATGACTAAATCATCTACTCGAGCTAAAGGAACCGGAGGGAGAGTCGACAGGGTTGACTCCGTAGGGGGAACCAAGTCACACTCAACGTCAAAGCATGGATTAAGCGTCCAAGAGAACGCCTCCGGTTGCAAGCCTTTAAAATCAAAAGTAAACTCGAATAGTGGATTCGTCCTCACTGAAAACTCATCCTCAGTTAACGTTTCGCCCCAGAATGAATCCACCAAATCATTAGAAATTTTACTTAAGTCAGAAACAGTGATCGTCTCAATAGAGGCAAATTCGTATCCGATAAAATTTCCAAACTAACTTGGGCCTCAAGCGAAGGGGCTATCATCAAAGAAAAGTCAGTTGGGCCCTCAGTGCTATTGTCATCCAAACATAATTCTTCCCATGAGGTGGGGACATCGTCTAAGTCAGAATAGGGGGATGGGCAAATCGAATCCAGGGGAGTATAATAATTAGCTTGAGTTCCAAGCGGCGATAATAACGTCAAAGGACTAACTCCCGGATGTATCACACCAAGCTTATCCCAAACTGAACATCCATCCCAATGTGACTACCAATACCGTAGAAACCTCTAATAATCCTGGGTCAACCAATATAACGTCGGATCCTAGCAAGTCTTCACCTAAATCAGTAACATGTAAGCTCTCAGCATCGGATGACTCTACCGACTCAACCGGAATGTCTACTGGCTCAGGGTGAACAGAAGATTCCATGACTAAATTATCGTTGAAGGGGATTGGAGATGATTCCTCAGGGGAGAAATCCTCTTCCAGGTCACTAGGGTAACCAATCTCCTCAACGTCACTAAAAGCGTCAGTGAAACTTGCCTCGTCCTCAGTGACGGGCTCAGTCCTAATCACATCCTCAGGTTCAGCAGGAGAGCCAGGCACTATCGTAAGTGAAGGAAGACTCTCACCTAGCTGATTAACTTCATCTTCCAGAGATTTCATATCCACATAAGCATCCTCAGAGGTATCAGTCACTATATCAGAGGGCTTAGATGTCGAGGCTAAGGAAGCAAGCACCCTAATAGTAACCTCTTTCGAGTTCAAATTTTGGGGTCAGAATGGCTTATGTTTCCTATAGGTGGGACTAGACACACTCTGGGTAATACGACCTCTCTGGGGATAGGATAGGATAGGATCTATCCTGAGGCGTAGGGTCACTCCTATAAGCTGATACGGGTCTAGTGCTGTAACTATTCTTACTAACGGGTGTGGTGCTATTAGTGCGCAGGTAGGCGGGATCAAATTGATCCGAGAGGAGGTTACGCATGTGCGGCCAAGCATAACGATAGCTACCAACACGACGCTCTTCGTTTAACCAAAATAATCGGGCCCGACCTACTAATCGCTCTCGGGCAAAGCTAACCTTTTCGTAGTCATCCCATAAGTGATAATTAAAATATTGTTCTAATCCCTTAAGCCAGTCTCTAAAATTTTGGGGATACTCTAAACCGTCATAAGTAGGATACCACGGGTGGGTTCCGACGGCCACCCGATACCACGGGACAGCAAAGGGGAGGGCTCCTCCCTCCTCCTCATGGGTTTTGGGCGCCAGGAGTGGCCGGTTTTGGCCAAGGATGGGGCGGCCAGCCGCAACCCCCTCCTTGGGGAGCGGGTCAGCATCAAGGCTACGACGGTTTCGAGCAAGGGGAGCCCGCAAGACGGGAAGGAGGTCAGGGGGCACAATGCTTGACTCCCGGATTAACTCGTATGTACTTTCCGGAGTTCGAGGGCGGCGACGCCTTGGAATGAATTCAAAAGGCGGAACTTTTTTTCCAGTACCAGGAGGTGCCTGACGGACAGTGGGTGCAGTTAGCGTCCTTCCACTTGAAGGACGACGCTTTTCAGTGGACGCAGTGGTTCCTGCGAGGACGGGAGTACGTGCCTTGGGGGGAGTTTGTGGAAGGATTTACGGCCAGATTTGGTCCACTGGAGTACGAGAACTTTGAGGCCCTCCTTCAGAAGCTTCGTCAGAAAGGGTCGGTGATGGAGTATCGCACTGAGTTCGAGAAGTTGGCGAATCGGGTTCAGTGGCCGGAGAGGACACTCTACAGCTGTTTCATATCTGGTCTCAAGGAGCACAATCGTGACGAGGTGCAGGCACTCATGCCTCGTTCATTAAACCACACCATTACTTTGGAGCGTATCCAGGAGGAGAGGTTCAACAGGCAGCGGGCCCGCATCACGAGTAGACCGCCTTTGGCCCCAGCCACAACAGCACGACGGGAGCAACCCACAGGTAACAAACCGACGGTGACTCGGTTGTCTTGGAGTGAGTTGGCCGCTCGGAAGGAGAAGGGTCTGTGCTTTAATTGCGACGAGAAGTTTGTGTCAGGTCATAAATGTCAGAAGATACAGGTTTTCATGTTGCATCAGGATGCGGACGAGCCGACTCCGGACGAGGAGTTGGAGGTGGACTTGGAGGAGACTGAGTTCGGGGTTTCTCTACATGCTCTCGAGGGTTGCGCTCCCCCGCTTACTATGCGGCTGGCGGGCCGGATTGCCCAAGAGAAGGTTACTATTCTGGTGGACAGTGGGAGCACCCACAACTTCATACATCCCGATGTGACACGGCGAGTTGGGCACGTGGTTGACAGGGGGATGCCTTTCACGTTATGGTGGCGGATGGCAGCAAGCTGCAGTGAGAGGGGGTGCTGAAGGGAGTGGAGATGCGGATACACGATTATGTGGGACGGACTGACGTCTACCTGTTGCCTATTCGGGGCTCAGACATGGTGTTGGGAGTTCAGTGGTTGCGCCAGTTACAACGGGTGACTTTTGATTGGGAACATATGACTATGGAGTTTGTGCACGGGGAGAAACAGTTTTTCCTGAAGGGTATCATGTCATCTCCTGTTAAGGAGGTTTCTCTTCGCAGCATGCAGCGGTTGAGCGGGGATGGGCAGATGATGGCCATCCTTCGGGAGGTCCAGACCGGCGATTCCACACCTTCTGAGGTACCGGTTCAATTGCAGTTACTTCTGACAGATTATGCTGATGTTTTTCAGGAGCCACGCACTTTGCCACCGCCGAGGTTTCGAGATCACCGTATTCCGCTCAAGGCGGGTGCTGAGCCAACGAATGTTCGTCCGTACCGCTACCCACACGTCCAGAAGGCGGAGATTGAACGCAGTGTCCGCGAGATGCTGGAGGCCGGCATCATTCGGCCGAGTACGAGTTCCTTCTCGGCCCCTATTATTTTGGTCAAGAAAAAGGACGGGTCCTGGAGATTCTGTGTGGACTACCGTGTCTTGAACGGCGCTACTGTCAAAGATTTTCCCGATTCCTCACATAGAAGAGTTACTAGATGAGTTGCATGGGGCGCAGCGGTTCACCAAGCTGGATCTTCGTTCCGGATATTATCAGATATTGATGGCACGGGAGGACATCCATAAGATGGCTTTCCGGACACATGACGACCATTATGAGTTTTTGGTTATGGCCAATGGGCTGACTGGAGGGCCCGCTACATTCCAGGCCAACATGAACGAGATATTAAGAGATTTCCTGCGGGTGTTTGTCCTGATATTCTTTGATGATATCCTCATCTACAGCGCGAACTGGGAGGACCACGTGCGCCATGTGGAACAGGTCCTTGCCAGACTTCGTCAGCACCATCTTTATGCCAACCGTTCCAAGTGCTCCTTCGGGCAGGAGGAGGTGGAGTACTTGGGTCATTTGGTCTCCGGTCAGGGCGTTCGGGCCGACCCACGGAAGATTCAGAGTATGCAGTCCTGGCCGCGACCGGTTACAGTCTGTGCCTTGCGGGGTTTTTTTGGGCTCACAGGTAGGGCTGTAACGGTTCGGCTTGGTTCGGATTTTGATTAAAACCACTAACCGAACTATCCGCATGTGGTTCCAAAAATCTGGAACCAAACCAAACCGTGCACACCATTGGAACCGAACTGAACCGAACCGTGCGAACCGTACGGTTCGGTTCGGTTCGGTTTGAGTGGTTTAAAAATATGAAAAAATAATTGGGACATGGAGATAAATAACGCATGAACATAAAAACATATAAACAAATTTAGGTAAATTTATTCTTATGAAATATTTCTTTAATTATGTACCCGACTATAATAAATCATGTTCTATAATAAGTCATGTTCTTTAATAAATCATGTTCTAATATAAGTAATTATGAAACCAAAAACAGTGACTTCTAGTTCTAGTAAGTTATAACAACTTACAAGAATGAAGACCTAACTATAGTGATAATATATTGAAATTTTATTAAAGCTAAGACGGTTCGGTTCGACTCGATTCGGTTTGACATTCCAAACCGTGAACCGAACCGAACCACATGGTTTTTCAAAAAACGGAACCATGACCGAACTGCAAGCTACTAAAACCGAATCAAACCGTGCGGTTTGGTTCGGTTCGGTTTGGTTATGCGGTTTGGTTGGTTCGTACTTACAACCCTACTCACAGGGTACTACCGGCGGTTTGTGCAGGACTATGGGAAGATAGCCCGGCCATTGACCCAGCTGCTGCAGAAGGATTCTTTTTCTTGGAGTGAGGAGACGGAGGAGGCATTTCAGGCTCTCAAACGAGGCATGACCACCACACCAGTACTTGCACTACCAGATTTCACGAAGGAGTTCGTTTTGGAGACGGATGCGTCGGGGGTCGGCATCGGGGCGGTGTTGATGCAGGTGGGGCGGCCAATAGCCATTTGCAACAAGGCATTGGCTCCTCGTACTTTGGGTCTCTCGGCCTACGAGAAGGAGATGTTGGCGATCATCTACGCAGTGGCTGTGTGGCGGCCATATTTGTTGGGCCGGCACTTTAAGATCCGAACGGACCACCAGAGCTTGAAGCATTTTCTGGACCAACGGGTCTCTTCGCCTCTGCAGCAGAAATGGGTTACAAAGCTTCTGGGCTACGACTATGAGATTGTTTATCGCCGCGGCAAAGAGAATGTGGTCGTCGATGCTCTCTCTCGTCTTCCAGAGGCTGCTCTCTCTCATATTTCGGGGCTGTTGGTCGATTCCTTGGAGGATATTCAGGAGGAGGTACTTCGATCTGACACGCTACGGCCGTTGGTGGAGGCTTTATAGCGGGGAGAGACAGGGGCGGCTAGCTATCACTTGTGTAATGGCCGGCTTTATTATCGGGGTCGGGTGGTCGTGCCCGCCGATTCAGCTTGGAAGACGGTATTGATGCATGAGTTCCACTCGTCGCCCACAGGAGGGTATGCGGGAGTGCTCCGGACCCTCCAGAGGGCGAGAGCAAACGTTTTTTGGGCAGGCATGCGACGGGACATTCAGTAGTTTGTTCGCCACTGTGACATCTGCCAGCGGAAGAAATATGAGACTTCGGTAGCGTTTGGTTCGGCTTATGGGCTGCGGTGCGGTGCAAACGCAATGGTATTATGGACATAAGTTGCGTTTGGTTCAGCTGATACTAAAAAATGCGTTTTTTTATAGCAGCTGTTTCTTATCTTTCCCCGGCCGCTGCTTTTTTTTGCGGTCCGCCGCAATCGTGAAATCCTCCCGATATCCCTCTCCTCCGCTCCTTCTCTTACCTTCGCGATTCCGAAGTTGAGGGCGGCCAGATCCCGCGATTCTTTCCCTGCAGCGAGCACCGGAGCCAGCCATTCCTCCCTCCAGCGGTCCGAGCTTCCTCACGCCGCACACCGCCGACACATCTTCCCCGATCGCGAGCGGCGGCCTCCAGGGCTTAGGTTATATGGAGGAAGAAAAACTGCAGCGGGGTTTTTTTCTCCAGATCCCGATCGGCGAGCGGCGGCCTCCAGCGCCCGTGGTCGACTCTGGCGAAGGATCTGGCGTGGGTAGCGGTCTCCGGTGAAGGTGTTCTGCTGTGCTTCCTCTCCGGTTCTTGCCCAGCGTCCGGCGTTCGGCAAACTTAGGACAGACGACTGACTTCCATTTCCATAGATTTCTCCTCCGATGGCTTCGGGTATACTGATCGTTCTTCTTCCATCTTCGATGAGTGATTCTCGGATTACATCAAGATCACACTTGCATTTGATTCCTGCACGCCTGGACGACGCCTGAGCTGCTTGACCCTGTATTTTGCATTTCATTGATTTTTTTATAGTGATTTTGTGATTCATTATTTTTTCCATCAAGACCATTAATCTATGAGATTTGTTTTTCTTACAGCGGCTTGATCTCATAACTGCTTTTGATTATGCAATTTCAAATTGTTTGATTTCAATTTATATATAATTTAGGTGTTTTGTACACGTATATTTGGATGAAGAAACTTTTGTTAAAAGGTGGGTCAAGTTTAATTAATTCTGTGGATTTGCAAGAGCACAATCACAGTGGTACACGTATATTTAGATATAGATTTTATTGAGTCTGAGCAAAGAGATCCATATCTTGGGATGACCTCTTAAAAGCGGCAAGAAGATTGCTCTGATCAGGTGTTTGAAGCTAGAGCGTAGACCGAAAAATCGTCTGGATGAAAAAAAATCGTCAGGTGTATGAATGAAATTTTATTTGGAAAAATGTATGAATGAAATTTTATTTTGTGTTATATTTGGAAAAAAATTTTATTCAAAACTCCGTTTTGTATCCAAACAACTTTTTGAAAACTCCATTTTATAAACTCTGTTTCACCCAAACAGTTTTTTAACAAAATTCTGTTTTCCAGAATCAGCACTTATTCTATCAGCAACAGTTCATGAGCAGCTTTCCATCAGCAAAGCCCAACCAAACAGAGCCTTCTTCTCCTGCAGGGCTGCTCGTGCCATTGGACATCCCGCAGCTTATTTGGGACACAGTGTCCATGGACTTTATTGATGGGCTGCCTAAGTCTAAAGGAAAGTCAGTCATTCTGGTCGTGGTGGATAAGCTTTCCAAGTATGGCCATTTTCTGGCCCTCAGCCATCCGTATACCGGAGAGTCCGTGGCCGCACTCTTTGCTAGAGAAATCGTTCGACTGCATGGCCTCCCTCGTGCCATTATTTCTGATTGAGACCCCACCTTCGTCAGTGGGTTCTGGAGGGGCTGTTCAGGTTGCAGGGTACTCGCTTACACTTCAGCACGACACATCACCCGCAGTCGGATGGCCAGACGGAGGTGCTCAATCGGGGTGTCGAGACGTATCTTCGTTGCTTTGTGATGGATGAGCCTCGGAGTTGGCCGGATTGGTTACACTGGGTCGAGTACTGTTACAACACGGCATATCACTCAGCCAGCAGGATGACGCCGTTCGAGGTGGTTTACGGGCGGCCGCCTCCGACTTTGGCCAGCTATGAGCCGGGCAGCACAGCTCTTCCTACGGTGGATCGTGCTCTTCTGGATCGGGATCGCTTGTTGGTCACTCTTCGGGAGAATCTCCGCCTGGCACAAGAACGCATGAAGTAGCAGGAGGACAAGCACCGCACGGAGCGGGAGTTCGTCGTTGGTGACGAAGTTTTTCTCAAGCTTCAGCCGTACCGGCAGTTGTCCGTGGCTCGTCGTGGCAACCAGAAGCTGTCCCTGCGCTACTACGGCCCCTTTCAGATCATCAGCAGGGTGGGGCCGGTAGCTTATACTTTGGCATTGCCGGAGGGTTCCCGCATTCATCCTACATTCCACGTCTCCTTGCTCAAGCGAAAGTTGGGTCTGCATGTCCAGCCAAGTACTTTATTGCCTGAGGTTACTTCTACGGGTGA
Source organism: Platanthera zijinensis (assembly GCA_039513925.1). Classification (NCBI taxonomy): domain Eukaryota; kingdom Viridiplantae; phylum Streptophyta; class Magnoliopsida; order Asparagales; family Orchidaceae; genus Platanthera; species Platanthera zijinensis. Next base: position 52,883,653 of record CM077082.1, read on the forward strand.
GCTGCGGCCGCTTCCAGAAGATATTTTGAGGCACCAGTGGAAGAAACGGGGCACAGAATACCGGCCCGAGCTCTTGGTCAAATGGAAGAACCTGTCGCCAGCACACAACTCTTGGGTAGACTTCTTCGATTTCAAGGAGCTCTACCCGGACCTTGGGGACAAGTTGGTTCTTGATGGGGAGGGGAATGTTACGCCCCCGCTACGCTTTACGGGCCGTCATTATGTTCGGAGGAGCAAGAGCGCGCTAAACAGCGGGGCTGAACCTTCCGGTTCAGCCCCCACTCAGTGAACCGGCCGGCCAGGGGCTGAACCAGGCGGGTTCAGCCCCCTTGGGAGGGGCCGGTCGGCCCCTCCATGCCCGGGTATATATATATCCGGGCAGCCCCCCTTATGGGATTATGAAGAATATTATCAGGTAGCCTCTCTTCCCTCCTTCCAACCCTAATCCTCTCTTAGTCATCTTTGATCTCTCTCTTAGTTGCTTTCTCCCGTAGTATTTCCCTAACAGATTCTTGTCGAATGGTAAATAATTTTCGAGCAAGTGACTCTGTTACGATACTACCAAATACCTCTAACACAACTTTTGCTTTATCTCTACCCAACTAGTGAAGCGGTGAAGACGATATCGCCCGCGGGTCCTCTCCATGCTAGATCAATATGCACTTGTCTGGTCTAGAAGTTTAAGTTTCACAAATTTGATACAACGCTCACCAAATAATTCAAAATAATCATGATAATATTCTATGATCACGAGCCAGTAACTAAAAGACTTCATACTTGATGAACCGCCAAACAATGGAGCCACACTACGAAACTTATACATAAGATCACTCTCAAAATTATGATCCTCATAGTAATCAACTTTAAGATAATCGAGTCGTGATGAAGGCTCAACACAATCCGCACGTGGACTAGGATGGGGTCGACGATAATCATCGAAGTGATCATCTCTAGCATAGTGTAATTGTGTCGAAGGGCCGACACGATCTACGGAAATAGTGCATTGCGAATGAGAATAATCTTAATATTATGAAGACCTCTCAAGTGAAGCTTTAACAGATAGAGTATAAACGAACTCGAATTTCACAAATAAAGGAGAGGGGTAGCGACAAAAACATGCCATAAAGGGATTTACAGACTTAATGATTGAGTGGAGTTGACAATTTGAGAGTAAATCTCCTGTGTCAGGGTCCATATCTCAAGATGAGTTTAGAAGATGCAACTCTGATAAAGTAAGGGGGATATGGAGAGAAGTGCCCATGAGGCCACAAGAGAATTTTCCATGTTCCACTCCTGCCATGTAGGATTGGTAGAAGGAGGCTCGACAATAGTTCCATCAACATACCCATACAAATGATGACTCCATATGACATGTAGTGATGTAGAGCTACTCGTGACCGTTCTAGGTAATTTGCAACATCCAACGGCAAAATAGTAATACAAAAGGAACAGGAAGAACCATATGTCTGTATATACTCACTAGTGAGTTGGGCCAAAACACTTGACATCATTCGAACATGACCACACAAAAAAGATTACGGGTACTCGCAGGAATTAGTGGCAATCGCAAGACAAGCTCGCAAAACCAGAGAAGCGGGTCGCAGGACTAAAATTAGGCCACCGGGCAGAAAGCAACCGCGGCTCGCGTAGGAAGGACTCGTGGTAAGTAGGGTTTGTAGCAATGCGGGACTCGGGACTCGCTACGCAGGACTTGCAGATCTTGGTGGAATGCGGGACTAGCTAGAATGCAAGAGGCACAGAGCTTGCAGATGACAAACTTGCAGGAAGAGGAATGTAGTTGCATAACTTGCTGGAATGGGAACTTGCCGAACACAAACTTGAAGGATTGCCAAACATAGGATCACCAAATGTAGGGCTCATAGGATTGCCAAATGCTGAGCTCGCAGTTGCCAAATGCAGAACTCGCGGGATACACAAGATTGCAAGAAACCGGAGCAGGTTGTCGGGCTAGCGGGAAGAAACGCTCGTGAAAAAAAAAGACGAACGGGAAGCCTCGCTCGCAGGAAAACACATGCAAAAATTTCGGCGGAAAACTTTTGATAAACACGAGCCGAGAGCATGTGAAAGGTGGAAATTTTGAAGAAAGGAAGAATCTCACAAGAAAAAATGGAGCAACAAAATAAATCGACCATACTCTCATACCAACTTGAGAATAAGAAATGTCTTTTATATATTCCAAATATAATATAAAGAGATACAACACCATTTTATATATACATGAGAGGGAAAATCCTAATGAACTATCAGAGGAGTGGGCTAAACTAAAGGAGGAGAAGAGCAAAAGAAATATGGGGCTCTAGAGTGGGCCTTTGACATTGGTATTTACTTCAACCACTGTTGTGGATATCCTCCGACATGACCGACATGTCGGCTGACATAAAGGGTTCAAGGACAAAACAACATGTTTCCGATATTTTTTTGCAAAATATTCTTTTGGAATATATCCTCCGATATGTTTGTTATCGACAGATATATTCGCCGATATATCGGCCGATATATCCCGATATTTTATCGACTGTTTTTTATTTATTTTAATTAGTTTTGATGGTCTATTAGACAATGGACTAAAATTGCTTCACTGTTTAGGTAGTTTCTCCCTTCCTCTGGCAGTCTTTCTTGCTCAAAGCTCGTCATCGACTTCAATTATGCATGGTCTTTAAATTATGGACTAAATGTTCCTCATCTTCCATTATCATCAACAATTTCGCAATATTCTGCTTGCACTTGATTTATTTCACGTGGTATACCGTTATTACTTGTGTAATACAAAATATTTATATTAGTTTGATATATTTAGGAGTTCAATAAATATCAAATTATTAATATATTAATATATATATATATATTAAAAAATGATTAAATTTCTAAATAATTACACATATAAATAATTAAATATTAAAACTTGATATATGAAATATCTCTGATATATTCCCCGACATATTAAAACCGACATGAAAAACCTAAACCGACGTGCCCTCGATATCTGACATCTACAACCTTGACTTCAACTATCCCCACATCAAGAGAATACTTTGGAGGAACCTCTTTTATGTATCTTTTAATGTTAACATATTAATTAAATAGTTTAGATTTTATCTAATTAGGCATGCCTTCATTCTTCTGTATAAGGAGGGCGAGATGTATTTGAAGAAATGTCTAACGTTCTAGGCTCTGTTTGGGACAGCTCTGGCGGATTGAAAAACTGTTGTTCAGATAGAGCTGTTTTAAAATAGGGGTCTGTTTGGGACAGCTCTGGCGGATTGAAAAGCTGCTGTCCGGATAGAGCTGTTTTAAAATAGATCTCTGGGGAGCAGTTTTGAAAAGCTGCAGAGTGTTTGGGTGTTCTGTGCAGAAGTGCGCTTTGATACCACAATGGGGGTTGGAGTTGTAATCAGAAACGTAGCCGAAGTTGAGCTCGGTGATGTGCGTGGTGAACCCGTCGGACCCGTCGGGGAAAAGATCACAGACAACGCCGTGAGGGCCGGCGAGGCACATGTCGTCGGGGTACAGCACGCGCCATTCAACTCCCGAGTTGATGGATTCCAGCGCCAGGTAAGCCGCCTCTTGCTCGGCCAGCAGGAGCCCGCCGGGGGTCGATCTCTACTTACCTGCAGTGGAGGACAGGGCTCGCCGGTGTGTTGAGGGAAGCCGTCGCCCGAGAAGGATGATCGCCGGAGGGGCTATCGCCGGAGAAGGGTATCGGTGCCAGGAACGGCGCTAGGGCGACGGGCGACGGGCGAAGCGAAGCGGTGCGGACGGAGAAGAATGCGGGATCGGAGAATAATCGGGAAAAAATGAGGAAGCACTTTTTTAGGCGCTGAACGCATGGGGGGAGCGGCTTCCGGAAAAGAGCTCTGGGAGCAGCTCTTGGAAAAGCGATTTCCTTAAAGAGTTGTCCCAAACAGCTCTAATAACAGCTCTGGCGGCTAGAAAAGCGCTTTTCAATCCGCCAGAGCTGTCCCAAACAGAGCCTAGATCTTTGGGGAGCAGTTTTGAAAAGCTGCAGAGTGTTTGGGTGTTCTGTGCAGAAGTGCGCTCGGAATCGCCGGAGAAAGGCCGTCGGGGGCTCGGAATCGCCGGAGGAAGGCCTCCGAGGCTCGGAATCGCCGGAGGAAGGCCGTCCGGCCTCTGAGCATGTTCCAACTGAAGAAACCATTAGATTTCCAAAACCTGTGAGAAAGAAAGCTATTTTGCGGAAGCTGAAGCTGGGAGAGGGGAGATTTCTGAAGAGCTGCAAAACAGCTCCAGATTTCTGAAAAGCTGCTCTTAAGGAGCTGTCCCAAACAGTTAAAAAACAGCTCTGGCGGCTGGAATAGAGATTCTCCAGCCGCCAGAGCTGCACCAAACAGACCCCTAGTCTTTTGAAGTCAGTCTACTGTTGGTATTTACTTCAACTATCCCCACATCAAGAGAACAGTTTGGAGGAGCCTCTTTTTATTTATCTTTTAATGTTCACATTAATTAAATAGTTTAAATTTCATCTTAGATGAGCTCACTTTGGTCTTTATTATTTGCGGATGATATCGTTTTGGTTGATGAGACACACGAGGGTGTAAACGCAAAACTTGAATCTTGGCGAGAGACTTTAGAAAAGAAGGACGGAGTATATGGAGCTTAAATTTAGCAGTGCAAGAAGGACGGGTGACTTCGTTATTAAGTTAGGTGATCAAGATATTTCTCATAGTGAATGTTTTAAATATCTTGGATCGATAATTCAAAAATACGGAAATATTGATAATGATGTGACACATAGAATCCAAGTGAGTTGGTTGAAGTAGAGAGGCATGTCAGGGATCTTGTGTGATCGTAAAGTACCATTAAAACTTAAGGGCAAGTTCTACCGTTCTGCGATTAGACCAGCGATGCTCTACGGTTCTGAATGTTGGGCAGTGAATTGTGTACATGAGCAAAAAATGGGAGTTGCGGAGATGAAAATGCTTAGGTGGATGCGTGGACACACGAGACTAGATAGAATTAGAAATGAATGTATCAGGGATAAGACAGGAGTAACATCTTTGCAGAGAAGATGCGAGAAGCTTGACTAAAATGATTTGGACACGTACAAAGAAGACCATTAGAGGCACATGTTAGGCGTTGTGAGAGTCTAATCACTAGGAATGTTAAACGAGAGAGGAGTAGACCAATAAAGACTTGGAATGAAACTATAAGGAAAGACATTATGTACTTGGGCATTAGTGAGATTATGACGCAAGATAGGGCATAATGACGACAAAGGATCCATATAGCCGGCCCCACTATAGTGAGATGTCTACTGTTTGGAAATCGACCCTGGATTATATCTTGACAAGAGTATGTTCATACAAGGTTAATGTAATTATTCTTTTTTTTTGCGCACATCGCTTCTTGTTCGTAACATCCATAGTAGAGATCAGAAATTGGACTTAGTGATAATAAGAACTTAGTGACTACGAGCTTGATAGTTGGCACATTAACAACACAAGTCTTTTTTCTTAACAAATAAGATATTAGGAGTAAGAAAAATGGTTGATGAACACAACAAGGACAACCAATTGTTTGACCTCCTTTTTAAAATGGGGTTCACAACATGAAAGGCGACACATGAAGTTGTAAGTGCATATGGTAAACATAGTGCCATGGATGAGGCAAATAGCAAAGTGAAGTAAAAATGGAATGGAAATCACCAATAAATGTAGTGATATTTAGGCTCATATTTGATGGTAAGGGTGGATATATAGGTGGATGTACAACAATGAGCGGGTACATAGAGGAAAATGAATTTGGAGAAGGTCGTAATGAAGTTAAGAGGTGCAAAGTTGATGGTGAAAAGTATGTGATTCAGCAAAGAGTAATATTATGGCATATTGGCATGCATGATTAAATCATGAGTAATCAAACCTCATTATTTTCACTTTCAATACAAGGACACGACTCAGTTGTTTCCAACACCTAGTCGCCAGTCAGTTCTTTCATATGCTGGAATTGTCATTGCTTTGCTCTCCCTTCATCTTTATCAGCTTTTAATTTTGTTCTGCTAATGTGGTCGCTAGTATCCACCGCCAATTTAGTCATTAATTGGATGGCCAATGTTGGTCTCCTTATGATTCCAATGTTGTTACCAAGTAAAGTATCCACTACTATGTGTCATTCTTCTTAGTGTGTCAGAGCTTATTCATCCTCTATTGCAATTGTGATGGATTACCCCATTGATCATCATCCTCAAGAAGGTTGTAACAATTCAATCAACCTTTACTATTTCGAGAAGGGTAAATTGTACGGAAGAAATGTGCAGATGTTTATAGGAATATCTTTGCAGTTACTGCACGCCCAAGATGATATCAGCACAGCATAGAGATAAGATTAGGATGTCAACATAAAAGTGTATGTTGATAAAGAGACAAACAGCAGGGAAATGACAGACACAAGCAAGAGGAAAATGATTGCCGACCATGCCATTTGAAGCACATTTGATTGAGTGGAAGATGTAAGTGAGCAATGTCTTACTGGATAAAGTTGTAGGTTCTTCCGCAAACAATTAATACCCAGGTAATAAAATCACAGATGTAGCTAGAAATAGGTAAGATGAAACCGGGCCAGTTTGTAAGTGAGTGACATGAAATTTAAGGTGTGGCTTCCGAGGAAGGTTGTGGTTCGGGTAGTTATTGGTCGAGTGTGCTAGATTTAAGATCATGTGACAAAAGTAAGTGGAATTTGGGTAGACCACGACTATGAAGCACCGGTATGGGTATGGGTACCGGGTACGATACGTACTCGGTACGACGGTACGATAACATTTTAAAAATAAGGTACGGGTACGACATGATACCTTATAACAAAATATATATATATATCATAAGTGCAATAAATAGTTCTCAAAATATCGAAACATTAAACATAAATCATAACTTAAAGTACAAGTCTACAAATCAATGGAACATAACATGAAATTTTCAAACATTAAGCATTTGTAAATATTACAAAATATAACATTTTATATGTTTAACCAAAAGAGATAAAATTAAACTTAAGTCTACTAAATAGTCTTTTTTCCTTCTTCATCTTCTTCATTGTTGGAGATTAACATCTTCAATCTCTGATTAGTCTAACAACAAGTTAGCCGTTTTGCTAATAACTTGCGTCGTATCAACACGTTCGATACACGTACTTGTAACAAAACTTTACCAGTACTAGAAACATACTCAGTACAGATACACAACTTAATTGGACGTACCAACGCTTTCTGGCATAAAGTCAATTGTTGCTTACTCTAGAAAAACAGACTCCTATCACAATATGCAGAATGATGTGCTATGCCCAAATCTCCACATAGTTGTATCGAGTATCGGGTACGTACCGGTATCGGATACATATCCGGTACGAGTACGCTGCCTTCGGGGAAGTATCCATGCTTCATAGGACCACGGTGTGTACTGAAGAACTTCTCATCGCAATTAAAATGTATTTGTGAGGAGCTTGCAATTCATCTAATGTCAAATGGCGAATGAGGAAATGGATAGGGTGACTTGAATGGTGTAGGAGAAGCATGTTTGGAGGTCATTGGTGTAAGAAATAATGAGGGAAATGCATTCAAAAGGGAAGGGCAATAAGGATAAGAAGAATTTTTCATGGATTTTTGTAAAGCCCTAGGCTTGACATGAGGATGTTGGAAAACTTGAATGGTGTCCTCGAAGCAAGCTAAGTGGAATTTGAGAAGTAAAGGGGGTGGTCCAATAGGTGTGGAAGAGTTATCCAGAAGCTCAAACGTACAATCGTTGTGGTGAAGTGGTGGGAAAGATAAAACCTCAATGGGTGAAAACTACGGTAATGATGGCAGCTACTTGTTCAGATGAAATAGACCTTTATGAAATTACGATCGGCGTAGTTAATGGACAGGCGAATGTGTGTTTGATGGATCTGGTGTAGGTATGACAAGACTACAATACAACAGAGGAGATCAGAAGATGGATACAAGGTATTAAATGAAGATTGAATTTATTGCTTATAAACGAAGGGATACAACAGTTAATAAGAAAATTGGAAAGTAAATAACTGAAATGAACTAACATATCTGGAGGTTATAAATAACTTGAAGTAAATTATATTGAAACGGAGTATGAGAATATATGAGATAATCTTGAAACTTAATTGGCCTCCTTGTAGATTTCTAGACAAAACGTGAATGTGTCAAAGCATCCATGAAGCAATCAGCATCATTGCGATATATTAGGGCTACATGGGTGGTTGGCATCATGAGATAATGTTGAAATTGATTGGGAGGTGGCCTCCAATAGCTTGTCATTGTGTAGGATCATGGTGAGGTAGCTGATGCATTCGCTTATGCATTCTTGTTGACTGTTGCATGAATTGGTTGGACAAGATAAACACAGGCATGCCATGCAATGACAGGAATTTGATACAATAGTTATTCTATTTTAAATAAAAATACACAACTGGTAAGATTCTAACCCATAAATGTCTAGAAAAACAGATTTTATATATGGAGTGTTTCTAAGAAACGTAAGGTAGGCAAATAAAAAAACATAACTATAAATATACTGAAACTTATGAAAAAAAACAAGAAAAAATTAATGGCTCCATTAACTGCTTCCTGATAATGTTAGCTTTCCCCAATGTATACTTGAGTATGATGGATTCAAAGAAATAGGTTGTAGAAGCCACTTTCATCGAATATTTGTATAGAAATATAAGGAATGAAGTTCCAAAGATGACTGAATAAATATTTGCAGCAACTGTAAAATACCCCAAGCTCCCTAGGACAAATGTTTTAGAACTGAGCAACTATCATTTAAAATAAATGAAATGACAAGAAACAGTTTAAAGGAACAAAAAATTGATATAAAGAGATTATTTAAAATGGGCAATGAAAATTTATTATAATCAAGAAGGGATAGTTTCACAACTTAAAATATCAGTCCAAATATTTATATAAAAACACCTAATTATTAACAATTGCGTGATTTGCTAGGGACAGAAAATAATCTTTTTTCATTTTATAGCCCTTCATGAATCAGCTCTTAACAAAGAAAAGAAAAAATACATCATGACTTAAAAGCAAGTTCAAGGTGAAGCATTATACCTGTGGTTTGTGGTGTAAACCAACCATATGCCCATCTGTGGTAGACATATCAGAGGAAAAAGTAAACTGATTTCTACAAGACTTTGGCACTAATTGTTTATTATGTCCTGTACTACTTGTGCTCATTGAATCAATATTGAATTCGTTCTCTAGTTGAACAGGACATGAATTAGAGCTGGTGGATTCAAAACTGTAACAAGAAGCCTCATTGCCTGACGTTAATTCTCTGAATTTCTGTTCTAAGAGAATACTTAGAGTATCGCCAGTAATCTGAATATTAGCCTGAGGTGGTAGTTTCTTTGCAGTAAAGTTATTCTTACGAAATTGGCTATCAAATTTGTATATGTTCCTCTTGTCAGAATTTTCCTCAACCAAAATGGAGGACGGGGACATAGGTGTCGACTTCACCAATGGGGAGGTGAATGTAAAGGATACAACATCAGAAGCATGGTTTTTTTTCTCTTCACTCCACCTTAATTGTTCATCAATTAAAACATTTGGGAGAACATGCTTATGATGGTGTACCACTTGAATGTTATCCAGAGAAGAATTTTTATGGGAGATAGAATCTCCATCTATTAACCTTTTCTTTTGAGGGTACTCCTTTGATAGAAACCCTTCACATTCAGTACTGCAAGTCTCTGGGATGTCGTCACTATTAACAACTCTAGAGCCCCTTACAATCTTAGTGGTATTCTTCTTACCATAAGGATTGTCTCGATAGATAATTTTTCTTCCCTGCTGGTTAGAAACTGACTGCTTGGGAGTTATTTTGCTCTTACCTGACAAACAATTTTGTTTTTGGTTATTTTGTCTTAAAGTACTGGATCCACCCGAAAATGAAACCTTCTGCTGCTTATACTTCTGATTGCTTTGTTGGATCTTAAATGGCTGGTTTGATTTTCCTTCAGCATCTTTTAAAACGACTAAGGGTGCATTCCTATTGTGTATGTTCATTCCTTCCCTCATCTGGACATTCACTTTAGCTTGGATAGCAAGAGATACAGACTTGCCTTTACCTTTCCCATCTAAGGAATGTGTATCACTCATATCTGGAGAAGGCTTGAATGTTAAGGAAGTATCTTCAGAACCATTCCAGCTTCTATTTAGAGATTGTCCTTTTAGATACCTCACATCAGAAGTTTCAACTGATCTTCTGGCCAATTCTACAACATTTGATGTCCTTTGGGATCCAGTTATCCTATTCTTTGGCTCACGAATTTTTAAAGTCCCATAAGGAGATGAAGCCTTGGCCCTGCTATTAACAGGAAGCGTTGGCTCAAAGATATTTGCTGCTGCTTCCATTATATGAGCTGCATTTCGTGGGGGGATGAACCCGGGGGTTTTGATAGGTGATAGTAGCTTGTGGTGGCTTAATGAGACAGATTTTGCAGATCTAGGAGGCAATGTTTCTGTTTGAAACCTTTCGATTGGACTGCTTGGCATCTTCTGAGTTCGGAACTCCGCCGGCTTCCTTGTGTTGGACACCCGGGAGGAATTGAATTGGTCATTAATGTAGAACTCGGTACCAATTTTATGGATCTGCTTGTCTCTGGGAGGAATGTTATTGTGGCGAGGGGTTGAAAAGGGTTCAGAAAATCCTGAGGCTGGCATTGAATTTAAACCCATAAGCCTTGCTACTATTCCCAGTGCCCTGATTCCACCTCCTTCTTCATCTGTCACTGAGGATGAACAGCTGTACTCACTGCTACCTTTCATGCTTGAAATTCCAATTGTTTCATCCTCATCAAGCTGCCAAATTTACCAACCAGTTCATTTAAAAACACACAAAAATGATAAACAGACACATAAAAGCACACGATAAAAGCTCAGTATAAAGAACGGGCAAAGCTAATTGCAACAAACTGAAACCCAAAAAAACACCTTAAACAACGAAGAATACTCACCAATCGAAGCTTGGTTCCAGGTAAACTATCATCGGTTCTCTTCTCCTGTTTAGCGCTCTCTACACCAAACAAGAAAACCACACATTATACATAAAAAAGAAGGAAAACACAGAACTTTAAGGTCCAGGTCTCTTTAGACCACAAGTAAATGGAATACCAGGTGAAACGGAGAACAGTTTCTTCCTCGACTTCCTGTTCCAATCAAAGAGTTGCAAGAAACCTCTACTCTTGGGTCCTCCCTTCTCCGGCCCCATTTTCCTCTTAACAAGAGAAAAAACACAGTGTATCCTCTTATAATTGCTTGAATTCTTCCGTCCTAAAACATAAGAACGCAGCGTCTCAGTAAGAAAAACCCTAATAACAATCTCAGCCAACATCAAGAAAAAGAGACCCGCCTCACTCACCAAGCCGAGGAGATAACCCAAGTCAAAAATAAATCGCCTAGGTCAAATAGAACGGAAGAAACTCCAAATCACGTAAGGCGATCCACATTACCGTTATTTCCATCCACAAATCTATGGATTTCTCTATGGAACTATGGGAAAAAGCTACATTCTTGGATGAATTAAACCATCCGCCCACATTAATCTTCCTCTTGTAGCTGTTTCCAGGGAAGCGCCGTTGTCATTTGATTAGAAGAGAACAAGGACGGGAGAAGAAAAACCATTAATGGATGAAAAAAAATACGGGGTAGTGGGTGCGGAAGGGAGAGAGAGAGATCGAACATTAAATTCTGACACAAGTAACCATTTAAAATTTAAAATTATTAAATATTATATATTTACTAAAATAATGGAGAAAATAGGTAAGAGAGACAAGGAAAACCTAACGTTCCTTTTTTAAGGGAGTGCTATTTCAAATTACACTGAGGAGTGGGACGCATGAGGATCCGTTGTGTGCCGTTAAGGGCCAAGTTCGTTATTCCAGAAGAATGATTTTATTTGGCTTTTGAGTTTTGAGAGAAAGTTAAATGATAATAAATGTAGTAAAATTGTAGTACGAATTATTATTATTATTATTTGATTCCCAAAAGCAAATTTAAAATATAAATAGGCAAAGAGGTGGGTGTGCATAAAAACCGTCGGGCCCGGGCCCGGCCCGGTAAAAGCCCGTATAGGCCTGGGCTAGGCCCGTCCTGGGCCCAGTCCGGGATATGGGCCTAACAACACCTCATATATGAGCATTTGCCCGGCCCGGTGCCAAGGCCGGGCAAAGCCCGGTTTCTAGGGCCGGGCTAAGCCTGGGCCGGGCCGGGCAAAGCCCGGGCCCGGCTCCTACGCGCCTTTTAAAATGCGTCTTTTAGGGGAATTTTTAGGAGAAGTGTTCAACATGAAAGTTGTAGATCTCGGCGATATCTACAACTTTCATGTTGAACACTTTTTGATTTGAAGCCTTTTAGACCCCCGATTTGACACCCGAAAAAAATCACGCGGAACATTTGAAAGTTCCGCGTGATTTTTATCGGGAGCCTAAACGGTTTCAAATAAAAAAGTGTTCGACATGAAAGTTGTAGATATCGTCGAGATCTACAACTTTCATGTTGAACACTTCTCCCGAAAATGCACCTAGAAGACGCAGTTCAAAAAAACGCGTATTTCTTTTTAAAAAAGTTATTTTTTTTTAAAAAAAACAGGGTCCGGGCTAAGCCTAGACTTGACCCGGCCCGGCCCTGGGAGCCTTAGCAGGCCCCCTCCCGGAGCCAGAACCCCGGCCCGGCCCGGCCCGGCTACAATCAGGGCCCGTGCCGGGTTCGGGAAAGCCCGGGCCTGAGAGACCCGGTTTAGACCCGGGCCCGGGGGGCTTTTTGAACACGACTAGGGTGAGTGAGAAAACAACAACGCAATAGTATGTGTCACTCGACTAGATTGATGCTCAAAGAAGAGAACTCGACATAAGTCTCCGAGCTAGCAGAATAGTATCAAAGATTAAGGCCTCATTTGGCACGGTGTTGGTGGTCATTAACATGAGGGTTAAATTGTCATCCGTTAACGCCCGCCTAAAGAACTTGACCCACTTTTATTATCAAACAGATGATATTTGTTAGGTGATTCATAGCGAATGACGGTTTAACACATATGTTTATAACCACCACCACCATGCCAAACGAAGTCTAAATGGAGTGAAAATTGTTAGTAAAAATAAAAAAAAAAGAATAAAATTATTTGTATAATTATGTTTAAAGTATAGTTCAAATTAAATATTCATCATACACTTATTTTTGCTATGAATTGTGTTTTTTGTGCCTTGGCATGATAATACATCTCTCATTCATCGTTTTTGTTCATTTTTTGTCAAGCCAAATATAAAAATAAAAAATTGAGGGGATTAGTCGACTAAAGCATACTTTTAAATTTTAAATAAAAATATATAAATTAAATTCACTGGTAAAATTAAAAATATATATAATAAATGCAGTAAATTTGAAAGATAATGTGATAAAAAAAATCTGTTATCCTAGATTTTTTTTTTCTAAAATTTTATTTTACCAGATAACTACAATTTAAATGCAAATAAGGTGTCTTCCAGCCAAAGTTATTTCTACTAGTTTAGGAATATACAATAAAGCAGCTAATTAATCTATCCCTAACTAGTTATAGGAATATACAATAAAGAAGCTACATAATATACAAACATTTTTAATTTGGGCAGCTAATATTTGAGAAGGAAATATTTCCAATACCTCTCCTCAAGGTGGAGCATGATAGTCTTTGTAAGTATATCCGTCAGTTGTTCCAAACTATGCACAAATTGGGGTATTAATATTTCGACTTTGAACCTCATCTTGTATGAAATGACAATTCACCTCTTTGTTTTTTTGTACGCTCGAACAATGGATTTGCCGCCATGTACAGTGTCGATTGACTATCACAGTGGAGTTTCATATATGTGAAGAATAAAAACCTAAATATTCAGACAATCCTTTTAATCATTTCAACACGCACGTGGCCACCGCCATAGATCATATTTTGTTTCAGCAGATGATCTTGATACATGTTACTTCTTAGTTTTCCTGGCAACAGGAGAGTTTCCTAATAAAATGAAATATCTGGTTACCTCAGTTATTAAAGGCTTAAGGCGCACCAAAGCGCAAAAGAGTATTGGAGTTTGGGCTCAAGGCGTAGGCGCGCGCCTGACGAAGACGCATGAGCATGCCTGACGAAGCCAAGGCGCACCAACATCTATTTTCAATAGTCATCATCAATCATCATTTCAGCTTCTCGAATAAATTCTTCATCTATTCTACTAATTAATCATTCATTACTATTATAATTTATATCTCTAAAAAATAGAATCAATGTGATCACTTGCATCATATCTAAGTCTCAACACACAATTATATCTCGCAAATACTAAATCAATTAAAAACTATTGAGTTCTTATATGCTTTTTTTCTTAATTTTTGAAAAAAAAAATTACAATAAAAATCTCACTCAGACGCGTCTTTTATATTCCAAAAGTGCAAGTAAGACGCACGGAGGCGCAAATAAGGCCCACGGAGACGCAAATAATGCGCACGGAGGCACAAATAAGGCGTACAGAGGCGCAAACCTCTGAGTTTGGTGAGCCTTGAGTTTAGGCGTGTCTGAGGCGCCCCTTTAATAACATAGCTGGTTGCAGATCTTGTCGTCAAAGGACAACTTGCTCAATTAGAATCACAATATGCACACAATTACAAACTGCACTTGGAATGGAGAAATATACCTTTCCTAGGTGAACCTTTCAAATATTGCACCATGTGTAATGTTGCCTCCCAGTGTGTGGAGTTTGATTTCTGCATAAATTGGGTTAAGTCATGCACAACAAAAGATAACTCATGGCATGTGAGTGTCAAGTAAATCAATCGTCCTACTAGCCTTCTATATTGTTTTCGCCATTATTGTACCTTCCACCACTACCAGGCGTTGTTTTTGTTCCATTGGAAATCCAACTGGTTTGGCTCATAATAACCTAGCTTCAGTAATAATATCCAATGCATACTGTGGTGACAAGGAAATATCTCATCATTGTTTCTTGCCACTTTCATATCCAAAAAATACTTCAACACACCCAAGTTTTTCATATGAAAGCACTGGGACAAGTATACTTTGAAATATGAATTGTGCCTCCATTGTTTCCCTCGATCATGAGATTGTCAACATATATCAAAACACATATTTGTATTTTATTTGCTATAAAGTGATAATGAATAATCAGAATGAGATTGACAGAAACCATATCTGTTCAAGGCTTTCACAAGTTTTGAAAATCAACAATGTGAATCCTGCCTTAACCTGTAAAGGAACATACAGAAACAACACAACTTGCATGTTTAAGAAGTTGTGAAACCTTGTGGGATATTCATTTAAACTTCTTCAATCAAGTCCCCGTGCAAAAAATCATTATGAATATCCATTTGATGGAGTTCCTATCCCTTTTCCACAGCTACAAATAGAAAAGTTTGGATAATCACCATTTTTACCACATGCGCGAAAGTTCCGTCACAGTCAATCCCTTCAACTTGGTTATTACCGAGGATCTCCAACTGTGTTTTGTATTGCTCAACAGTTTTAATGTAAAAATTATGGTTTTATAAAGAGTTTCTCTAATTCTATCTCTAATAAATGCAAGTGTACCAATTATTGTATAGGATATGAAATACCAAGGTCATGTTAGATCTAACGCGCATCGATTGCTTCTACTTTAAAGATTCAATATTATCTTATCAAATAGATATTTTGAGTTGGTTTTTTTGAAAAATAAGAGAAAAATTATGCTTAAAAGGGGTGATTTTAAACTATATTTAAAAAATCAGCACTCGATCTTGACTCATCTCAAAATGAAAATGATATAAATGATCTAAATCTCTTTAATGAAAATATTTGGACCATGGAGATTCCCAAAATATGAACGTTGAACTGAGTTTAGGTTGATCGACCGAACTTTAATTATATAATCAAAACCCCTAAAACTCGCTTTACCTTGTGAACCCCGCTATTGGATTTGACTAAAATCTGAGAAATTTACGCCGTCCTCTTTCAAGGTTTCCATTCAACTTTCTTTACTCGTGAGTGATCGATCTGTACCCACAAACCTTTCAGTTAAGTAGAGTACGGAAACAAATATGAAGCCATATATCGATAATATGACCTCACTCAGTATTGATGAATGTCTTAAGCATTCGTTAAAAGAAAAAAAATTAAATTTAGAAGAGAAGATCATTTCATTTCTCGAATCATCTTGATCAAGTACTAATAAAGATTTTGTTACCCATTGAGATGGTGGAAACACAAAATTTAAAGAAGTGCATGATTAAAAAGATTGACCAGATAAATGAAAGAATGAGCTAAACTTTATTTCTACTAAAAAGAGATTACAAGTAAGAAAAAGAAAAAGAAGTACAAGTAGACTAGAAAAGAAAAGTGCGAGTAGTTGAAATTAAAAAGTGCAAGTATAAACATTAAGCTAGAACACTCTAAACACACCCAAAAGATCTCTCCTTTACAAAATTTAGGTTGAGGTGTGTGTTCTCAATCAACAGGAATCAACCTCTATTTATATGCTCAAATTTAAGATTACATGCTCTAGGTTACGCTCGTGTCCTGGGGTATGTAATGTGCAAATCATTGATTTTTGGCAGCAATTAATGAGGTGTGTGTGCCGATTTTTGTGATCATGGAAAATTGGGAGGTACACACCCTTGGTTACGGGCATGACTTTGGGGGGGGGGGGGTGTACAGGTCGGAATGCGACAGCTTTAACTTCGGTAGCTGGCATATCGGCAGGAGGGTCCTGGGGGATGAATCATCAAACACGGGTGTGACCTGCATGTCACAGGCATGCACTAAGCAATTCTGCTAGATGGACTTAGGATCAGCTAGATGAGCTGGAATTCAACTAGACATGGATATGTAAAAATACACACCCTCAGTCACGCCCGTGACCGAGGGGGTTTTCACAGCCTCGGTCATGCCCGTGACCGAGGGGGTATACACAGCCTCGGTCACTCCCGTGACCGAGGGGGTGACAAGCATTCTTTATGGATTTGGCTTCAGAACATGACAGAATGCCAGGATAAAATAGACAAGCCCTTGGTCACGGACGGTCCGTGACCGAGGGCGTGTACTGTCATGGTTTTCCAAAATCTCCAAAAAAACCCCCCAAAACCTATAAAATATAAAATAAACTAAATTAGATCTAAATTATAAAAAGGAACTATTGATAAACTAAAATAAACAAAAATAAACAAAATTTAAATTAAATAAATACTCAATACTATACTAAAATTACATATAAAAACTACTTATCAAATACCCCCATACTTGAGATTTTGTTATTTAGAAGCAAAAGTATGAGAAATATTTTATAAGACATTAATATTATTTCTTTCTAAAATTTCATTAAACTAAAAGTAAGCTAAAATAAATTCAAGAATTAAGTCCTAATTTTGATATTAATTTAAAGAGAGAAAAATGTTTAGCTAAAGACTTCTCAAGATAATTAATTAGCAAACAAAATGGTAGAAATTATCAAACAAAACTAGATTGAAATTATAAACACTCTAACTTAAAATAAACTTTAGGAAAAGCTAACCTACTAAATATTGTCCTCTCAATAATTTAATTTAAGTATAGAATCAATAAAATTTGTTAAGGGGGGTCACCAAAATGTCATAAGAAGAGATCATAGATTGGAAATAATTGATTTCATCCTCTCACCCCACTCAATTTTCTTATATTTGTATATGGCTAGAAAAATGATGAATTTTATCCTCTCATTTTCATTATATATAATTTTTTAAAATTATCTTTTAATAAAATCCCAAAATATATATGTTTAGAAGTAATGAATTTTATTCTCTTACTTCATGACATATAGTTTTTAAATGATTTTGAGTGCATATGTTTAGTGCATAATGACTTTTATCATCTTATTCTCATGACATATGATCTTTTACTACTTATTTTAATATGCTAAACAAAAGGATAAGACATAAGGAAATAATTCTTGCTTATAAACTAATTAAACTATTTTGAGAGCAAATATTATTAGATTGAAATTTCCTAAGATCTAAAAGTTAGAAGAAAATATAATAGAAATCTAAAGGTATTTAGCGAATCTACTACAAAATGAAGTCATTTAAAACAAAAAAGTGCAATAATGTTAAATAGATTCTCTAATCAAACAAAAATCATAATGTTGGGTATTGTAGTAACAATAACCTAGATTTATATGAAGTCACCCTTGAACTAAGATGAATTAAGTTTGTATTTGATGCTTTTTCAAGTTGAGTGCTTGCAGGTTATAATTGCCAAGTGTATACCAATGTCAGTTTACAATGGGTCACCAAACACAGGATCATACAATGCAATCCCTCATTGTGTGATCCATGGTATTGACTCATGTGTAACCTCTCTATTGGAATACACTTCGTTTTCAAGTACTAAAGTTATGGGAGAAAGGCTTGTTGCTGGTCTCTTAGAAGAAAATCATTTTTCAGAATAACAAAATTTTTAAAGTGTTTTCTCGAGAAAGGCTAAATTGCACTCGAGTAAAATCGAAGTTTTTTCTCGAGTTAGCTCAGTCAGGTATTTGAGTAGCAGAAGATGTTCTTGAGAAAGCACTGTATGGTTCTTGAGAAAGCCATGCAGTACTCGAGTACGACATGTTTCTTTCTAGAGTTAAATTAAAATTTTAGATCAGAATTTCTCTTAGTCTTTTTCTCGAGAGGACAAAGGTATTTCTCGAGAAGCCCACAGTAGTTCTCGAGAACAAGATGTTCTTACTCGGAAGACATAAATATTTTTCTCGAGTTGGCTTCTTGTTCTCGAGTAACAGAAATTCTTTCTCGAGAAAAGTCCTTTCTTTCTCGAGAAGCCAAAATTCATTTTTTATACTTTCTTTAAGTATTTCTTCACGAGAACTCTATACCTTTTCTCGAGAAACAGAAACCCTTCTCGAGTAATACTTCTCTCTCTCTCTCTCGAGAAATGAAGTTCATGATTTTGAATTTTCGTTAAGTATCAGACGGATTTTATTAACTCTTGATTGGTTCACGTGGATTGTCATTAATGATATTTTGACCATTATGTTAAGCCTATAAAAGGTCTTGTCAGATTCCTCAAAACCCTAAGAAGATTTCTTACTGAATTCTGAATTTTTTTTTACTTTCTAAATCGGGAAGCACCGCCGCTCTGTTCTTCATCGTCGATTCTCTCGATCTCAAGAATTCAGACAAGAAGGATTCAATCGATCAAGCTTTTCAACTTCTGCAAATCTTCTCCTTGATCGTGCTGATCCTACGTTCTCAAATCGAAGTATTCTCCGATTTCTTCCTCGACTTTTCTGACAGAGCCTTACGATTTTTCAAGGAGGAAAAGTCGAGATTCAGCCAGATCTGTGAAGACAGTTTGTGTATTTTCATTGTAAATTCATTTTATTCATGTTGGAGTTATTCTCCGAGATTATATGAGTAATTTTCCGAGTTCTGTAAGAGTTGTTCTCCGAGTTATTGTAGGAGTAGTTTTACTCCGAGTTGTAGGATTGTTTTTCAATTCGAGAAAATAGTTAAGTAGTCAAGTCTAGCGTGGTGCTAGATTGGTGAGATGGAGAGTGGACGTACCCAAGATTGGAGAACCACTATAATATTTGATTTCGTTGTGAATTGCTTGTTTATTTTCTGCGCATCTTTTGTACAATTTTTATTCCTCAAAAAGAAGCAGAACTCACCTATTCACCCCCCTCTAGATGATTTAGGTTGACAACTAGAATTTTTCAATTGGTATCAGAGGGAGGTTGTTCATAAAAAGGTTAACACCTTGAATAGATTTGCTCCTAGTTGTCTTAAGAGTGTATAAGCATGGACAGAGTCGAGGATTTTGTTAAGCTCCCCATATGCACTAAGGCAAACTTCCCCATGTGGAAAGAAATGGTGAAGTTCTTCATGGAAGCAGTGGATCCAATGATTTTCATGATAGTGGAAGAAGGCCCCTACATTCCTATGACGGCCTCCACTATTGATTCCTCAAAACAAGTACCAAAGAAGCTGATGGATCTAGATAAAGATGAGATTGCACTTATCTCTCTAAACAAGAAGGCTAAAAATATCATCGCAAGTGCAGTCGATGACTCGGTGATACAAAATCTCATCCACCGCCAATCTTCCAAAGAGATGAGGCAGTCACTAATCGTGCTGTTGGAGGGCACCGAAGAAGTAAGGGATGATAGAAGATCTCTTTTGAAGCAGAAGTATGAGGCCTTCAGGCAAGGCCCCAAAGAAACTATAGCAAACACTTTTGAAAAAAAATTCAAGATCATTAATGGTCTGAGGAACTATGACCGAGTCTTCACTAACGGAGAATTAAATAATAAGCTCCTAAGATCCTTAACAAAGGAATGGGATAACAAAATATGTGCTATAAGAGAGTTTGGAAAGTTAGCTGAGACTGATCCTCATAACCTCTTCGGGAAGTTGATGTCATATGAGCTTCAAATAAATACAAGAAAAGCTAAAGAAGAGGGAAGCAGATCCTCATCGAAGGAGAAGTCTGTCGCATTAGAAGCAGACAGCTTAAGGAAGGTTAAAGTTGCATCTCCTTCTCCTGCACAGGAAGAAAGTGAAGAAGAAAACTCAGAGCCGAGCACCTCAGGCTCAGAATTATCAGATTGAGAGTTCTTCCTACTCTCTAGACAGTTTAAAAAGTTCCTGAGTAAGAAGAAGCAATGGAAAGGCAAAGACTTTTCTTCTAGAAGATCACGTTACGATGGTGATCGTCATAAGAAAGGCTCAAGTAGACACGATAGGTATAACTCTAAACCAAACAAACATATTTCATCTGACATTATTTGTTACTATTGTAATAAGCCAGGACACGTAATTGTTGATTGCCCGCACAAGAAGAAAGAGAGCGGAAGAAGAGAAGAAAAGAAGTCTTCTTATTATAAAAAGAAATTTGAAAGAAGCCTAGCAGCCAAGAAGGCCAATGCTCTCAGTGACACTGACTCATCTGAGTCAAGCGAGGAAGAGGAAGCCTACTTTGGGCTGATGGCACAGACAGATGAGCAAGAAGAACCCCAGTACACTGGGAAGGTAAATTATCACACCCCTCTCTCAGAATCTGATGCTTCGAACCATGATCATGATGACTGCTCTTCTGATGATGAGCCTGAACTCAAGACTCAATACAAGGAATTAATCAAGGCTTACGGAAAATGTCAAAGAGTCGCGAGAACTCAAGCCAAGGAGATCAAATCTCTTAAGGCTAATGAGAGCACTATGAGGGAGGAAGTTGTAAGAATGGACTCACTCAGAGAGGAATTCAAAACCGTGATCGAAGAATACAATAAAGCTCTCGAGCACCTAAACCTGAAAGAGCAAATCATCGAGAAGTTGGAAGAACAACTTGCCGCTAAAAAAAACTTGTTGAAAGTTTCACTAAGCCCAAGACAGTCCTTCCACTTATTGCTGAATTCTCTGCTCAGGCTAAAAGAGCTGGCTTAGGCCATGTGGCTGCTCCTAGTAAATCTTCTAGGAAGAATAAAGCTCAAAGAAGAAATAAGGCTACTAAAAAAGCTCTAGCCAAGGAGAAGGGGAAAGCTCCTCTAGATCAAACTTCGTTTAATAAGGTCATCTTCCCAACAAACAAGTTTGATTTTGATTCATCCTACGGTCATTTTGTCAGGCCTACTTATGTAGAGCCTAATTCATGATACCAAGGATGGTCCCATCCCCGAAACCTTGGTGAAAGTGTACTCAAGGAACCTTATGAGGAAATAAAAAATGAAATACTATGATCCATACGTTTACGGCCATAATATTAAGAAGGAACCTAAGGCCAAACCAGTAGTACCCAAGGAAAAGGAGGTGAATAAGGCTTGTGAATGTCATCATCACGAGGCTTCTACCACCAAATCAGTCGCCCCTGCAAGACCACACGTTCGAAAGGTCAAGCGGGAGAATTGGAAAAGGTACAACAGGTTTGACTGTTGGTGTTGCGGAAAGTTGGTCACTTTGCTGTAAATTGCTGGTTTAATCCCAGAAGATTTAAAGCTCCTCTAGTTAATCATATGAGGCACACCACTTGTAATGGTAACACTCCTAGGGGGAGCATGCTGACAAATAACCAAGGACCCAAATGCGTTTGGGTTCCTAAGGTAAACTGATTCTACTTTTGTAGGTATGTCCAAAGGCCAATAAATCGCCTATCTAGTATTTTGACAGTGGATGCTCTCGGCATATGACCGTGACAAGAATCCTTCTTCAAAAGTACTCTCCAGTTGTGAATAGGCCAAATGTTATCTTTGGAGGTTCTGACAGGGGAATCACAAGAGGCTACAGTATGATCACTAACGGTAGTGTATCCTTCTCAAATGTGGCTTATGTTGAAGGATTAGAACATAATCTTATAAGCATAAGCCAGCTTTGTGATAAAGGATACATAGTAGAATTTCATGCAGACAAGTGCTTGTTAAAATTAGCAGATAACTTAGAAACGATTCTATTAGGACTCATAGTAGAAATATATTTTGTTTAAATTTTATTTACATAGACTCTTCTACACCAGTGTGCTTTTTGACAAAAGATAGTGCGTCTCTTGGTGACCAATGACACAAGAGATTAGCACATATAAATTAGAAAATTATTAATAAATTATTTTCTCTTAATTTAGTACATGATGCACCCAACATTAAGTGCATTATAGATAAAAGGCAAGCAAACAAGGGCTACCTTTAAAAGCATTATTAACAAAGATTCTAATAGATGTTTACACATACTTCATATAGACTTGTTCGGTCCCCTACAAATTAGGAGTTTGGGAGGCAAGTATTATATACTGTTAACTTTGTCAGGCAAATTCGGAATGAATATAATTGTTCAGTTGTCAAAATTAGAAGTGACCATGGAACAGAGTTCAAATTTAGGGTCATGATAAAATTCTATGAAAGTCTAGGAATCTTTCATGAGTTTTCCTCTCCTCGTACTCCTCAATAGAACAGAGTCGCTGAAAGAAGGAATAGAACACTCATAGTGGTATGCAGAACCATGTTGAGTGATGCCTCACTACCAGAATAGTTTTGGGTTGAAGTTGTCAACACTGCTTGTCACGTGCAAAATAGAGCACTCATAAATAAGAACCATGATAAAACACTTTACGAACTACTAAAGGGCAGAAAACCGACTATTTCATATTTTAAAATCTTTGGTAGTAAATGTTTCATACTTAACAATGGGAAGTATCACACAACTAAATTCAGTGAAAAGAGTTTTGAAGGTATTTTCGTAGGATACAGTAGCCATAGTAAGGCATATAGGATTTTCAACAAGAAAACCCTGGTTGTAGAAGAATCTATTAATGTTGTATTTCATGAGATGAGCTTGCTACAAAGCAGCTCTTCTAGTGTGTTTTTTGAAGATGTAGGTTCAAAGCTAAAGGAATTAAGCCTGGATGAGCTAGTCAAAGAAAAAGGTCAAGAGTTCATCACGATCACCACTCTAACCCCAATTAGAGAGGTTGATCACCATGATGAAGATGTCATTCAAGCTGATGAAGCCACTCTAATGATTGAGGAAGCTTCAAATGCAAGGACTTTAAAGCTCAGACACTTGAAGGATCACCCAATTGATCAAATCATAGGAGACCCTCGTGATGGTGTCAGAACTTGTAGAGGTACAATTAATGAGAATTTGTATTTGAGTTTTCTCTCGTAGGTTGAACCAAAGAAGTTTGAGGAAGCAAACAATGATGCATCTTGGGTAATGGAAACAGAAGAAGAACTAAATAAGTTCAAACATTGTCAAGTCTGGAAGCTTGTGCCAAGGCCCAAAGGAAAGAATGCGATTGGAACACAGTGGGTCTACTAGAACAAGATGGACGAAGATGGAACGATAATAAAGAACAAAGCCAGACTCATCGCCAAAGGGTACAGACTAGAAGAAGGGATCGACTTCGATCAGACATATGCTCCAGTGGCAATACTGGAGGCAATCAAGTTTTTCATCGCATATACTACACTCAAAGGCTTCATTGTCTACCAAATGGACATGAAGTCAACATTACTTAATTATGACATAAAGGAAGAAGTGTATGTGGAACAATCTCCAGGTTGTGTTGATCCTGAAAATCCTGAATCTGTTTATTTATTATTTAAAGCGATATATGATTTGAAACAAGCTCCACGAACTTGGTATGAAATGTTATCTAACTTCTTCTTGAGAACAAGTTCACAAGGGGAAAGATAGTCAAGACATTATTTCTTAGGGAAGTAAAAGGCAAGATTTTGCAAGTGCAAATCTATGTCGATGACATCATTTTTGGCTCTACTAACAATAACCTTTGTAAGAAGTTTTTCATAACTTTTACAAGGAAAGTTTAAAATGAGCAATATGGGAGAGCTGAAGTATTTCTTAGGACTTCAGGAGAAACAATCTGAGGATGGAATTTCCATCTCTCAGACGAAGTTCACCAAAGAGTTGGTTAAGAAATTCGAAATGGAGAATGCAACATCTATGAGGACTCCAATGGGTTCAGCTATGTCTCTGGATAAGGATGAGAAAGGGCAACCTTTTGATGAAACCAAGTACAGAAGCATAATTGGATTCTTACTCTACCTTACTGCTAGTAGGCCAGACATCATATTTTCAACATGTGCGTGTGCTAGATATCAAGTGAACTCTAAGATCTCTCATTACACTACTGCAAAGCGGATTTTGAGATTCCTTGAAGGAACACAAAATCTTGGCTTATGGTACCCAAAAAGTAATGATAGTGAGCTAATTGGATTTTCAATTGCAGATTTTGTAGGTAGTAAAGATGATAGAAAGAGCACTTCCGGGACTTGTCAATTCTTGGAAGGAGACTCATCTCATAGAGCAGCAAGAAGCAAAATTATGTCGCAATCTCAACGGCCGAGTCAGAATACATTTCTACCGGCAATTGTTGTGCACAATTACTCTGGATCAAGAATCAACTTGAAGACTATAACTTGAAGGTCAAGGACATCCCTCTATTCTGTGACTCCTCCAGTGCAATTGTAATAGCCAACAACACAGTCTCTCACAACCGGACAAAGCACATAAAGCTGAGATACCATTTCATCAGGGAGCATGTGGAGCATGGAGACATTAATCTCCAGTATGTTCCAACTGACATGCAGGTTGCAGACATATTCACGAAGCCACTAGACGAGGTCAAGTTCTCATTCTTCAAAACAGTACTTGGCATGCTCAATAAGGAATGCTGAAGAAAAGGGTCTCACAACAAGTTCAAGAATCATATTACCCTACAAAAATCAAGAAAATTCTATGTTTGGACTTCACTTCTCGAGAAGATCTTTATTACTTGAGTACTTAATTTACTACTCGAGAACCATAGCTCTTTCCCGAGAAATATTACTCGAGTACTTCATTTATTCTCAAGAACTTTAGACTCGTCTCTCGGAAAGGATATTTCTACTCAAGAATATATGTGCCTCCTCTCAAGAAATGATATGTCTCTCAAGAAATCATATGCCAAATTTTTCTCGATGTTCAAATTTTTGATATTGGCACCCGGGCACCTCAACCGCCATACTTCTGGTATTTTATTATTATTTCCTTAATCATCAAAATTTAAGGTTTAAATAAATATAATAAGTTTAGAAAAGTCCAAATCCCGGATTTTGAAATCTCCTCTCGAGAAAACCCTTCATCTTCTCCATCTCCGTCGTTCCTCCCGCGAATAACCATGCTCCTCCTCTTGCCGGCTAGCAGACAATTCAGTTCTTCAATTAATGGCTCTCTCATCAAAGATAGGCATTAGTAGTGAACTTATCTCAACTAGAATCACCGAAACTTCCAACGACTTCAGAAATGTTCTCATCTTGCTCGACACCTCTTAACTAACTTTCATTCTTCAACACCCTTGCAAAGTTCTCATCTCTGATATATAAGAGTTTTTCCAGAATGCTAAGGTCAAGTGGAATGGCAAACTTCTGAAAACCAAGGTACGGGACATCAAAATCAAGGTGACATCAACCTCAGTTTCTCAACTTCTGCCTGCAGCTACCGTTGATTGACGAGGAAGACTACCTAGAAGGCACAGATTATGACAGGGCTTTCAGCTTCTGTGGCCTTCCTGACTAAACCCTTACAGTTCGACAACAACACATGAATGTAGAGAGCAAACTTCTTGCCGATATTCTGGGAAAGGTTCTTCTCTGCCGAACCAATTTTATAAGCTATATCACCACTGATTTCTTTGACATGATGACTGCAGTAATCTGTAGAAAGAAATTTCAATAGTGGATGATGATTTTTGACAAGATCAAAAAGAGCATAAAAAGCCCCAATTATGGAAGAATTCTGTCTCTCTATCTAAATTAGTTGAGGCCAGACATCTTTACCTTGGATAAGGGCATGACCATTCATCACATGAAGAAGATTTCAATTACCTCCATCCAGA
The DNA here is from genome assembly GCA_039513925.1 of Platanthera zijinensis. Taxonomy (NCBI): domain Eukaryota; kingdom Viridiplantae; phylum Streptophyta; class Magnoliopsida; order Asparagales; family Orchidaceae; genus Platanthera; species Platanthera zijinensis. Next base: position 52,910,073 of record CM077082.1, read on the forward strand.
GATGCGAAATCAAACTTCAAAGGCCAGGCCAAGCCCCTCCAACTCCAGAGATAATTGTAGGTGAAGTCAGGATCCCATCTCCCCTCTCTCATCAAATAACTGGCACAGTTGGTCCAGCTATTAAGGGGGAGTCTGCTCCATCTGTACAAGTTCAAGTGCAATCTGCTCAAGTTCTAGTTCTAGCCTCAGTCCAAACTGATATTCCAGCCCAAGTAGCAACTCCATCAGATACTAAAAATATAGTCATAGAAGAAGATACAGCTCCATCTGCTGCTACAAAGGACACTTATGTCCAAGAAGATGAGTCAGGTCTTATTGCTGCTGACTTGTCTGATCAAAAACTTCTTACTGATGCCCAGGTAGATGATTAAGTAATGTCTACAGAAGCTGACATTGACAGGATGATAGAGGAACTCACCTCTAAAGAACCTCTCTCCCCTCTGCCTGAAGAAAAATCATCTCAACCAGAAAAACCATCTCAATCAGAAAAACCATCTCAACCAAATAATCTATTTGAACCAGAATCTTCTCAGCCCCAGTATCCAGTTGAGGGGGAACAAGATGAAGAGATAGATTCAATTTTTAATGCTGAAGAGTTATCTCCTGAAGCAGTTGAACCTCCTCTCCCAAGCCTACACTTCAACATTCCCATTTTGATAGGTGATAATGCTAAAGATGAAACAACAACTACCAGAAGAAATCAGATCTCCATATCTACTGTGCTCATTGAAGAAATAGTTCCCCGAACAGCTCTGGCTCTACATCCTCCACCTCCTCCTGCTATAGCCACTCCTAAAGATATCCTTCTGGGTAAGATTGAATCTTTTTTAGCTCAGTAAATAAAATATTTTGACGACTCTCTCCAAGTTGTCACAAACAAAGTCATTACTCTAGAGAAAGAGATGAGCAGGGGCTTCGCTAAAATTCAGAGTAATACTGATGACCTCAAACACCTATTCCAAATAGGTGAAAAGCCTTAGATCACATCATTACCAGTATTGGTCAGGTAATGGATCAATCTGTCACTCTCACAAATAACCAGATTCAGTTGGAAAAGAAAATTCAAGAGCACAACTTCAAAACTTGTGAGGAAGTTGGCAAGTTCAAAGATAAAGTCATAAGCACCCTCTCTATAGAAGTCATAAAGGGGGAGGAGAGAGTAAAGGAACAACTAGATAATAAAGTCAAAAAGATGCCAGATCTAAGGGAAAATCAAATTAAAGAGATTCAAACATCAGAGGTACAGGAAGTTAAGAGTACAAAGCTTTATACTTATGACACTGTAGTGTGGATGCATAATCAGATCTTCCCTGACTTCTCAGTTGATCCCACTATAGCCCCTCTAGCTAGCCTGGATGTCAATGCTCAAAGACCTACATTCTCTCCTAGGCCTGAATTTTATGAAGCTCCGACTCCTGATACTTATTCACAAGTCTGAAATTCTGAACAAGCTGATGTGCCTCAACAAACACCTCTTAAAGTACAAATACCAAAGAGAAGAAAGTATGGTGAAGATGCTTCTGCAAGCAGGTCCACTCCTATGCCAGAACATACTGTAAGGGAGCATGCAAAAGTCTGGAGCCCTACATCTAAATCAATTATTCTAGATACTTTAAGACTAGTGGTGGAATTCAGAGAGAACAAGGATACCTATTACTCTCACTCTGAATTGGAAAATTATGAAAAGTCTATGACTCTAAGAATGCTTCATGATAGAAAGCATAGTCGTGAAGACCCTACTGCTCCTCCCAGACCACCCAAGTACTTTCCAAATCCATTCATGTACTTCTAGAGACAAGAAGAGAAATGTCAGAGGCAACATCAACAGCAGAGCAAGCAGTAATTCAAGATGATCAGAAGCTTTCTAAATGAGATTTTGTGGAATAGAACTTTTTTCCTAGACAATGTCTATATATATAAATCTTTAAATTTTGATGATTTAAATCTTTTATTATATAGCATTTTTTCCTATTATTCTATTTATTAGTTATTTTATTTATTTATCTTGATGTAATTCACCTTAGTGTAGAGGGTTCTGACTTCTACAAATAAGGGAAGATTGTTGGGTATTGTATCCATAATAACCTAGATTTGTATGAAGTCATCCTTGAACTAAGATGAATTAAGTTTGTATTTGATGCTTTTTCAAGTTGAGTGCTTGGAAGTTATAATTGCCAAGTGTAGACCAATGTCAGTTTACAATGGGTCACCAAACACATGACCATACAATATAACACTTCATTGTGTGATCTATGGTGTTGACTCATGTGTAACCTTTCTATTGGGACACACTTCATTTTCAAGTATTAAAGTTATGGGAGAAAGGCTAGTTGCTTGTCTCTTAGAAGAAAATCATTTTTCAGAATAACAAAATTTTTCTAAGTGTTTTTCTCGAGAAAGACTAAATTGTACTCGAGAAAATTTGAAGTTATTTCTCGAGTTAGCTCAGTCAGATATTCTAGTAGCAGAAGATGTTCTCGAGAAAACATAATATAGTTCTCGAGAAAGTCATACAGTACTCGAGTAGGACATGTTTCTTTCTCGAGTTAAATTAAAATTTTAGCTCAGAATTTTTCTAAGTCTTTTCTCGAGAGGCCAAAGGTATTTATCGAGAAGGCCACAGTAGTTCTTGAGAACCAGATGTTCTCACTCGGAAGATAGAAATATTTTTCTCGAGTTAGCTTCTTGTTCTCGAGTAACAGAAATTCTTTCTTGAGAAAAGACCTTTCTTTCTCGAGAAGCCAGAATTCATTTTCTACACTTTCTTTAAGTATTTCTTCTCGAGAACTCTATAGTTTTTCTCGAGAAACAGAAATCCTTCTCGAGTAATACTTCTCTCCCTCGAGAAATGGAGTTCATGATTTTGAATTTTCGTTAAGTATCAGACAGATTCTATTAACTCTTGATTGGTCCACGTGGATTGTTATTAATGATATTTTGACCGTTATGTTAAGCCTATGAAAGGTCCTGTCAGATTTGACAAAACCTTAAGAAGATTTCTTACTGAATTCTGAATTATTTTTCTACTTTCTAAATCGGGAAGCGCCGCCGCTCTGTTCTTCATCGCCAATTCTCTCGATCTCAAGAATTCCGACAAGAAGGATTCAATCGAGCAAGCTTTTCAACTTCTGTAAATCTTCTCTTTGATCGTGGTGATCCTACGTTCTCAGATCGAAGTATTCTCCGATTTCTTCCACAACTTTTCTGACAGAGCCTTACGATTTTTCAAGGAGGAAGAAGCCGAGATTCAGCCAGATTTGTGAAAAATGTTTGTGTATTTTCATTGTAAATTCATTTTATTCTTGTAGGAGTTATTCTTCGAGATTGTAGGAGTTATTCTACGAGTTCTGTTGGAGTTGTTCTCTGAGTTGTTGTAGGAGTAGTTTTACTCCGAGTTGAAGAAACGTTGTTCCGAGTTGTAGAATTATTTTCCAATCCGAGATAATAGTGAAGTAGTCGAGTTTGGCATGGTGCTAGATCAGTGAGGTGGAGAGTGGACGTACCCAAGATTGGGGAACCACTATAATCTTTGGTGTCGTCTGTGGATTGTTTGTTTATTTTCTGCGCATCTCTTGTATAATTTTTATTCCGCAAAAAGACGCAGAACTCACCTATTCACCCTCTCTAGGTGATTTAGGTAAACAACTAGACTTTTTCACATAAAATGATTCTTAACACTAAAATACCTAAAATTAAAGTTTAACAAACTATGAAAAACAAAATACTAGCTAATCAAGAACATAAAAATGCTTATAGGCATTATTATCAAAATAAATTTCAAGAAATAACTAAAATAACAAGTAGGGACATTTTTTTTTTCTAAAGTTTTTCAATTTTGTGAACTTTTAAAATATAATCTTCTTTTTTTAGTTTTTTACTTGATTATAATAATAACATACTAATAAGAAAATAAAACATCATAAAAAAGTAATCTTAATTTTTTTTGTTAATTCGTAGACTTCCAGAAGTATACACTATGAAGGGCTCTCACTGGTGCTAGGAGATATGTTGGGATGATATCTCAAACATCTCTTTTCAAAAAAATAAGATTTTTCATTTTTTTAGTTTTTTTTTCTAGATTTTTAGTTTTTAATTTTTGTAGGTGTTTTTAGAAATTTTCCAATTTTTTGTGATTTTTTAAGTGATAAAGACAAGGGAAATAAGATAAAAATTTTTTGTAATATTTGGGATTTAAACTTTTTTAAAATTTTCTAATTTGGTACTTTTTGTAATTTTTTATAAGCTTAAAAAACTACACCACCCCACTTAAAGTTAAATATTGTCCCTAATATTTAAACACAAGTATCAAGCAACACAAAAAAGAAAACAAAAAAATGTGCAAGCTAAAATAAAAATGCACTATAAAGGAAGAGAAAAAAAAAGAGGAGGAAAGAGGGTGTCCCTGATTGTGAATGTTGGAACCAAAAAATATCACCAACTTTCCATGCTTTATTCTTTGGTAGGGTGGTCGACAGAGGAAAGTGTGGCTGCAAGCAATCAGTTATTGACCCTTTGGACTGAACAGAAAGTGTCGCTGATAGCGGCGAACACTAGATTTGACCCTCCACGATGAATAATTTCCTTGCGACAGGCATCTTGATTAATTGAAAAAGAGGATTACAAGAGCGTTCGAGCGAACGTAAAGAGAAAGAAAGCTTGACTAGTCTTAGTGTCCGCACCAGCGACTAGGCTAGTTTTAGGCTAAGTCCGCGTGTCCCCTTCCAAGCACCCCTGACCCTCTATATACATGAGGGTAGGCTGATCGGACAGTTCATGAAGAGTTAGGGCATTTAATGATATTTTAAACACGACATTAAATGCAACCGCCCGTGGTGCACGGAGAGTCAGTCGGCGAGAGGTTGAGAGAGAAAGACCGTGCATAGCCGTGTGTGCTGCTGATGAGTAGAAGGGAGTCTGCTCGGGCTCTGAAGAGTATCCGCCCGGGCTCTGAAGAGTACCCGCCCGGGCTCTGAAGAGTACCCGCCTGGCTCCTTTGTGAAGGTCGTAGACACTAGAGAGACAGATGAGTGCATCTGGAGAGGAAGCGAGGACACTTGGAGAGACCGCCACGAAATCCTGGAGTGATGGGTGGACTCCTAGAGAGACGGCTATAGATACTTTTGGAGCTAGCGAGGACACTCATAGAGCCTACAAGGACACTTCTAGAGTCGATGAGGACACTTCTTGAGCCGGGGAGGACACTCCTAGAGACGGTTGAGGACACTCTTCTTGGTGCCCTATTGACTCCCTTGGTGAACTACTGAAGGAGATTCTAGAAGGCCCCACGACTTTTACTGAGCTTCACTTTATGCGTGTGGATTCCTAGAAGGTGATCGCAAGTACCTTGGGATATCCACTTAGATGCTTAGTGACCAGCACTGTCTGATGCTAATCCACGTCACAAGATTTGAGTTAGTAGTGAAGATGGAGAGGCTGAAAGGAAATTTGTAAAACATGTTAAAACAAAAAACAAAAACAAAAATAATAAGAATATAGCTATGAAGTGCCTCTCAAAAGCAATTTATTTACCATAACATAGTTTGACTAATTGACATAGAAGATTATATGTTTAGGAGGTCTAAAGTCTCAATGGAGATGATCGTTGTATTGCTAGAGAATCAGAATTTAAGGTGGTGGTCGTTAACCTTAAAAGAGTCGAGTTCCAGGTGTAAAATACCTGTATGACCAAACCTCTTTGACAACAAAGGGGTCGGGTCATCTAGACTTTAATTTACCTAGAAAAATGTGAAAATGTGAATTATAAAGGGGGAAGAGATCGCCCAGTGAATTTATTTTTGGGAAATTTAATATTTTTATAATGATAAAGCTTTGAGTGTTCCTTATAAAATTTGTTATTTTCATAGATATTTGCACGTCATTCATCTAATTCATTAAATTGAAATTTATCAATATTCAAACACTAAAGTTGAATCGAGATTTAGAATTTTAATGCCCAATAGGTGCAATGATCTAGTTCTACCGGTAGGTGGCAAGCCTTGTCATAGTCTAATTTGTATGATATACTACCGATGACGGTCTTGTATGCTGTACGATAAACCCATTGCATGTCATTAGCTTAAGAAATCAATCCTTCCTATTAAAGAAAACTATTTTCTCTAAAATCAGCTTCATCTTGCGGTTCACTACCTGCACTTGGCTGCTAGTTTGGAGGTGATATGTGATGGAGAGTTTGTGTGTAACGCGATATTTTGCTAAAATTTTAGAAAATTTGCTATTATATAAATGCATGCTCATATCACTAACAATCGTGCGTGGCATGGCAAAACAAGAAAATAATTTTTTTAAAAAAATAACAATGACTCTCGCTTTGTTGGTGAGAAGATCTTGCACTTCCGCCCACCTCAACACGTAATCAACCGCAACAAGAATATATTGATTATTATAAGAGGGAGTGAGAGAACCTACAAAATCAATACTCCGCAAATTGAAAATTTCATATTCTAAAAAGAAGTTTTTGGGCATTTCGTCCCGACGAGATAAACTACCTGACCATTGGAAATTATCACAAACACTCACAAAAGTGTGACCATCCTTGAATATTGAGGGTCAGTAGAAGCCCGCCTCCAGCACCTTCCTTGCAATTCAATTTGCTAGGTAATGTCCTCTAGTTGGTCCTTTGTGGTAGTGCCTCAATATTTGTAGGTCTTTCTCGCTCAAAACACACCTCCTCATCACTTGGTCTGCACAGACACAAAATAAACAGGGGTCTCCCAAAAGTAATTATTCAAGTCGGAAAAGAAATTTTCTTTTGATGACTTGAAAAATCTTTTGGTAGGACCCATGCCACTAGATAGTTAGTCAAATCCACGAACCAAGAAGTAGAAGAAGTCATTACTTTTTTGAGGGTAAGGACGCGCTCTTCAAAGATTTTGTCATTGATGTCGGCCTTCACTAGTGCATCCGCAGTAGAATTTTCTAAACACGAAAGATGATAGGCCGCCAAGTTATTTGTTTCTTTCTTATCATGGATCTCCAAGTCAAACTTTTGCAGGAGGAGGATCCATGTCAGTAATCGGGGCTTGGCGTTCGTCATATTTAGTAGGTACCTGATGGCAGAATGATCAGTAATAAAAATGACTTTTGAAAGAGTAATATAAGTTCTAAACTTATCAAATGCAAAGATAATAGCTAGAAGTTCCTTTTCAGTTAGAGTGTAGTTAGTCTATTCAGATGTGAGTTGATGGGATTCTCCCTCATTTTTATAAGGAAAAAGGAGCCCCCCCATGATCTCCATGAGGGAAAATCATGGGTGGGCCCCACCCCCCATGATCTCTCATGGAGATGATGGGGGCGGGACCCACTCCCCCGCTTCATGGAAGGAAACCGCCTAGCCGCCACCGCCTAGCCGGCCTAACTGCCTGGCCGCCTGGCCGCCTGACCAGACCGCCGGCTGGCCGCCTCCCAAGGCCGTCGCCTCGCCGGCCTAGCCGCCACCTAGCCGGCCTAACCGCCTGGCCGCCCGGCCGCCTGACCAGACCTCCGGCTGGCCGCCTCCCAAGGCCGTCGCCTAGCCGGCCTAGCCGCCGCCTAGCCGCCGCCTATCCGCCACCGCCTAGCCGGCCTAACCGCCTGGCCGCCCGGCCAGCTCGCCGCCTGGCCGCCTCGCCAGGCCACCGCCTAGCCGGCCTAGCCGCCGCCGCCTAGCCGCCACCGCCTAGCCAGTCTAACCGCCTAGTCGCCGTCCGATTAAGGGGGTAACCACCCACTATCCCACCACTTAGTGGTGGGGCCCGCCATGATCCTCCTTTGGAAGCTATAAAAGGACCCACAGGGGCTCTTCATTTCTCATATTTTCCTCCTACGATTCTTCTCCCTCTTCCTCAGGTGAGAGCTCTCCCGCCTCCTCCACCGTGTCAGCCACCTCTCGCCGCCAGCCACCAGCGGCCACCAGCGACCTCCAGCGGCCACCAGCGGCCACCAGCGGCCACCAGCGACCTCCAGCGGCCACCAGCAGCCATCAGCACCCGCCATCGGCTATTGGCACCCCCACCAACGCGCAGTTGGGAAGGAGGCGCCCAAAGTCAGAGAAAGTCGAGCGAAGAAGACAGTCAAAGCCCGCAAGCGCGCCACCCCCGGGCGCACGCGCCAGAAGCATCCTGCGCATTTCACCGTTTAAGTCACTTTGGCGGAGTAGTCTATTGCCCGCCGGCAGTTATAGTCATCTTCTCACCCCGCAAGTTGTAACGGGAGCGGCCTGTCGCCCCGATTCACTCAACATACTGTAATCACCCTGATCTAGTGGATTTTGACTGGCAGCGAACCGGTCACGTGGTTTTTCACCCAGTTGAAGGGTTTTCCACGTTAAAACTCCTTGTGTACATTTCCCCTCTTCAACTGACTGTGTGCGCTCTTGATCTCTCCGCGAGCTAAGGCGGTCCAAGATTATCCGGTCCGACCGGGGCATCGTGTCAGTCCGCAACAGTTTGGCGCCGTCTGTGGGAAACATTCCCAGCATCCTTCGCAGAACAAGTTCACCATCCCTGCAACCGCGATGGCAAAGAGAAGTGCCCGCACTGCCGAAGGATCCGCACTTTGCGGACACACTGAACCAGCACGTTCTCACTCTCTGGTAGACGTGCCACTGACTGCTGAAGTAGCTTTCGCCCCCGTCATCGCCCTGGAGGGGCGCGTCCGCCAAATGGAAGAACAACAAACGGAAATGCTTGCATTACTCCGAAACATGGGAGCACCTCCTGCTCCCCCGACGCCACCATCCCCAGCAAATCCTCCGCTGCAACCAAACCCGGAAAGGGTCCAGGAAGAGCCCGAGGATTATTCTGACGCCGCCGGCTCCACTCACCCAGCTCAAAGAGGAGTAAGAGCAAATCATCTTCATCACCACCTCACCGACGACATTCACCCCCTCCTCTCGAAAGATTTACTCGGGAGGAAATTCGAGAAGTTATAGCTGAAGAATACCGCCAGGCTGGAAGAAGAGACTTTCGGGCTCACCGACCGCTCTGCCAAGGCTCCCCCTTGACGCCGCAAATCCTCGATCATCCCATTCCACATGGATTCAAGCTTCCAAACATCGATACATTCGATGGAACCGATGATCCACTCGAACATGTCAATCACTTCACCACCATCATGAGGATTTACAATGCTCCAGACCAGTTGCTTTGCCAAGTGTTCCCAGCAACACTCAAAGGGCAGGCCCGTACATGGTTCCATTCCCTGAGAGCTGGCACCATTACCAACTTTGAAGAGCTGACCAGGCAATTTACTGACCAGTTCATCGCAAATCGGAGAATCGTTCGCGATCCCTCTCACCTTTCAGGTATTCGACAAAATGAAGGAGATTCCCTCAGGGACTTCTTTCGTCGCTTCACCTCTGAGGCACGTCAAATTCCAGGCGTCGACCCCGAGCTTCTCAGAGGCGTCTTCCTTGGTGGACTCCGCCCCAACAGCTTTTATTCAGCACTCATGAGGGAGACCGTGCCTAGTTATCCAGAACTTGTTCATCGGGTCGAGGCCCAGATAGCAGCCGACGAAGCTATTGAAGCGCACCGACAACAGTTTGGAGGAGGACAGAAAAGGAAGAAAGAAGAGGAACCAACTCTCACAAGACAAGAAAAGCGATGTCAGAGTGAGCATCGCCGCAATAGCCGTCAGCAAGACCTTCCAAGGAATGGGGGGCAACATCCACTTCAGGAATACACCCCTTTGAATACCACCCACACTAATGTGATGTACGCCATTCAGAATGATCCAGCCTTCCAACGACCAAGAGCATCACAACCAAACCCCAAGGCAGACCAGACAAGATACTGCGAATTCCACCACGCAACGGGTCACAACACTGAAGAGTGTGCCGGTCTAAAAGATGAAATTGAACGTCTTGTCCGCCAGGGGCTCCTCGGGAGATTTTTGCAAGGACAAGCATAGATCCCGCCACAAGGAAACGGTGGAGGAAGGCAGATGGTAGGCAACATAGAGACCATCGTCGGATCCCCCGCAATGAATACCTAAGACGGACGCTCTCCCCGACGCAGGACGACCCTCTACAGCACACCTACAGCCCAGAATTTGCGTCGCATCCATCCCTCCGTATTTTTTATTAATGATGTTGATTGTCTGCTTTTTCCATCGTCTTGCTTTGCCACTTTAGAACAGTAAAAATCATGAGCTCAGGCTCGCACGAACCAAGTTTATTTTTAAGTACAATATCATATTTGTTTTAAGGTAAAACTGTGCTTACAAACCGAACAAGCAGGTTCTTCAGCAACTTTGCCCCTTCAACGGCATGTCATCATCAGAGCCTGCCCCTCTCGTGATTGCACCCGGATTGAACACCTACGTTCTCCGACGGTCGGATTGAGTACTTACACTCTCCGACGCCATCGCAAGGGTGATAGTTTTACTTTCAAGACAACCTAAACACCTAGAGGGGGGGTGAATAGGTTCTAATGCTTGTTAACACTTTTTGGCAGAATTCAATTACAGAATTAAAACACACAGCACAGCAGTCACAGAAATTTAACCATCACAGATTGCACACTATTTTATAGTGGTTCCCCAAGGTCTGGGTACATCCACTTTCCCCCTTCACCTATCTAGCAGTATGCTAGATTCAGCCAAACTTCCTCTTTACTCAGATCCACAGATCCTACAGCTCAGAACCTGAAAAGGTTCCTACAACTCAGGCTCAACAGCCCTACCTCAGCCTTATCATAAAGCCTACCACTCAGAGAAGAACCTTCTCCTACACTCAGGCAAACAACCCTACCACTCAGAGATCAACTCTCCTACACTCAGCCTTTATAACACAGGCTTACAACTCAGATCTGTATTGACAGATCCTACAGAAATTAGAAAAGAAGTTTTTAATGTCTTGCCTTTGTTGAGAGAGAAAAGAACAAGACAATTCTTGATCAGCTGATGAAATCAACTGAATCTGAGCTTTCTTCAAAGCTTCTTGAATCTGAACTTAGCTGAGTTGATTTCCAAACAGCTTATTGAGAAACCAATGATGGCTTCCTTCTTCTTCTTCAAGTGGTTGGATCCCTCTCTATCCAACACCTTTGATGATACTTCTGAATTCTTGAAAGAACTCTACTTAGACTGATCCTGAGATCGTCTTCTTAGATCTTCTGATGAAGATCTTCTTTAATGCCTTGCACTTTCTTGAAGAGAGGACTTGTCTCTTAACTGATGTGTTGATTAAGAATTAATTTCCTCTTGTGTATATTATCTGTATCTTTCTTCTTCTGAATCTGTCTATTTATAGATCTTCTTCATGGTAACCGGCTGATCCGGTTTCTAACTGACTTCTGACAAGTCTGACAGCTTCAGTTAACCTGTCATAACCCACAACTTTCAAGTCTTCAAACAGATCCTGTGCCTTAGTCTTGGACAGCAAAGTGTTGAGACAAACTGTCAGAAAGTGTCGAGACCAACTGTCTATATGTGTCGACACAAGTGACTTTAGTGTCGACACAGCCTTTGATGATGTCGACTAGTTTGCCTTTAAGTCGACACTGCTTCTTCAGAACTTCATCTTGAGAATGAGTCGACACAGAGAATTTGTGTCGACTCAACACTTCATCTTTCTTCAGAAAATAACTTGGTCTTGACTTTGCAGTGTGTCGACACAAGTCCTGTGTGTCGACACAGTTGTTGTAGATTCAGAACTCAGTATGTGTCGACTCTGCCTTCAGGTGTCGACATAGTTGAGGTCAACTATCTTTCTGTGAGTCGACACTGCTTCCCAGTATCGACACAAATGTGGTCGACTATCTTTCTGTGAGTCGACACTGCTTCCCAGTGTCGACACAAATGTGATCGACTATCTTTCTGTGAGTCGACACTGCTTCCCAGTGTCGACACAAATGTGGTCGATTATCTTTCTCTGTGTCGACACAGCTTCCTTCAAGTGTCGACAAAATTATTCTGAAGTGTCGACCCAGTTTCTTCAGATGGCGACACATGGACTTAGAATAATTTCCTGTATTCTTTAATACTTCTTCACCTGCACATGTCAACTTAAAACAACATCAAATACACCTTGATGTATATCATTAAGCTAAGTTAGGCTCCTTCAAATCAGGTACACATTTTCCAATGTACCCAACAATCTCCCTCTATTTGGATAAGTCATAACCCTTTTAATTAATGATATACACCATTTATAACAAAAATAATATGATGATGTATGACATTATAGGAATATTTTATATAAACAAAATATTAACAATTCATCACCGAGTGAACATGAATATATGATTCCAAACAAAATTTTGTTTATAACTTGATAATGTTTGATTACAAATGTTTATATTGAATGATCAAAACATTACAAAACATTTGAAAGAACTTAGAACTAAGACTGATCCGGCTCTCTTATAACAATTCTTTTGCCAGATTGGATTTGAGCCTTCACAGGAGCTTCAGCAACTTCAGTAGGCTTCTTGTCTTTTAGCTCAGCTTTCTTCTGAGCTTCTTCCTTTAGCCTTTGCCTTTCAAAGTAATGAAAGGGCTTTGGAAAGTACTTGCTCGGCTCCTGAGCATCTGGTGGCAGCCTTCCCAGCTTGGCTTTTCTCCTGAACTGTACTATGGCTTCCTGCCTAGCTTCATACTTTTGCCATTCCATTTCATTATACCACTTTTCTCTTTCATGTTCTTGGTCCTTTACATCCTTACATGCAGTTAGTATAATATTTCTTGAAGTAGGGCTCCACTGCTCAAAATCTGGCTTAAGTTCAGCCTACTCTCTAAATCTTTTCTTGGATAGTAGAGCATCTTGCTGTTCTTTCAAGTTGGCATCATGCTTATCAACTTTTTCAATAATAACCTTGGTAACCTCCTTTGGAGGACTATACATATCCTGAACTTGCTGATTAATCATATCAAAATCAGGAGGAGGGTAAATGACTTGGGCAATCTCAGGTTGATTGCCTTCAAGTAGACCTGTTTGAATTCCTGACTCAGCCACCATATCATCATCACACAAAGGTGGATATCCCAATGTGCCTCGAATACTATTTGTCACCCATTTGGTGTGCTCTGAGCCAGCATGAACTAACAACCTCTCCCCCTTTATGACTTCTCTGGTAATATGATCTCTTAGATCATCCTTCTGAAATCTGATCTGGCCATCTAGATAATTCACACCTTCTTTAAAATATGGTTTCAATTTTTGAAGTTTGTCAGATATTTCCTTCTGAGATGTAGTGATGGCAGATTGAACTGAAGCTATAGCTTCCTTTAGTTTCTGATCAAAAGCTTCCATCTCTTTTGCTCTTGCTCTAGTCATCCCTGCAGAAGCCTTTTTGAATTCTTCAAGAATTTCATGGTGAGATTCAGCCAAATTATCATTCATCCTCAGCTGATTCTCTAAAACATAACCTTGCTTCAAAGCAATATCATCCACTTTAGTGAGGATAGACTGCTGTTGTTTAGCCAAAAACACCACAGCATTACCTCCCTTATGGAAGCAATCTGTCATCTCCTTCTTATTTATATTTACTTCAAATCTAATAGACTTAATATCTTGAGCCAAGTCAAATTGAAGGGATTTATTGCTCTCATCAACATACTTCTCCATTACTAATCTCTGCTCATCCAACTTAACTTGCAAATCTACCATGAACTTGTTGTAGTTAAATTCAGATGGAGATTGGTGAGTTGAAGTTTGGAGTGCCTGCTTATAACTTTGGCTCCTTCTCTTGAAGACTTTGAGCTTACTCTTCTTAGCCATTCTGGCTTCTTCAGTCTCAGAGTCTGATGAACTTTCTATTTGAACTCTTTCAGGTGGAGTAGGATGAATATTAGTTTCAGTGACATATTGCTCAGCCTCAACATTCACAGGCTCCCCCTCAACTACTTGCTCCTCCTCAACTCCTTGTTCCTTCTCAGCTTCTTGCTCTATCTCCATGTCTAGTGCCTTCTCATTGTCTTGCTCCTCCTCTACTCTATCAGTAGCAATTTCAACATTAGGAAATAACTCATCTAGAGTGTATTCCTTCTAAGCTTGAACAGATGTTGAATCATCCAGATCTGCAATATTCAAATCTTTTGATAAATCAATTTGTTCTTTCTCCTGCACTGATTCAGACATCTGCTCCCCTGCACTTGTTCAGTATTTGGAATATCCTGGGCAGGTGAATACACTTGCTCCCCCTGCACCTGTGCAGGAATAGAAATATTAGTAATGTCCTTGGCAGGAAAATACACTTGCTCTCCCTGTACCTGTACCTGGTCAGGAGTAGATACATTCTGGACAGGAGAGTGAGCTTGCTCCCCCTGCATCTGTGCAGGAATGGTTGATTTCTGAACTTGAGTAGACTCAGGCTGATCTTCAACCTGCTTTCTCACTTGCTCTTCTGGATGCTGGGCAGTGCCTAGATCATGTGCAGGGGATCTCTCAGGGGTGTCCTGCCTGTTCTCATCAGGCACATCTTTAGACAGCACCCTATCCCACCTTGAAAATAATCTTATATCCATTTTCCTCATGTGATTAATCTTTGTCCCAGGCAGTTGTTGCATAACCTCAGGGATCACCCCAGTCAGGTATAAACTCACAATTCTAGCCAGATTTGGCTTCTTGATTCCTTCCTTGATCTTATCAAATACTACAGCTGACCAGTCAGTTGGAATTGTAAACACAATTCTGGTCATTAGGCTGAACATATAGGCTGAAATCCTATCATGTCCACCTGGTTTGCACAAAATTACCTTCCCAACTACTTCTGACAGAAACTTGCCCTGTTGGTTCATACCCTTCCTGTTGATAGCTGCTCCAATCTTCAGGGTTGGATCCAATCCACACCATTGGAGAGCCTCCCTGGTCTTAGAGGCTGGAACCTCTTCTTCATTCTCAATGTTTGATAATTGAAGTATTTTTCTTAAATTTCTTGGTGTCAGTTTCACCTTCGTCCCATGAACAATGGATTTTATCTTGAGACCAGCTGAATCCACTGATGCAGAGGTAAAGAATTCAATTACCTCCTTCTTCCAGATCTTTGATGGTTCAGAAACTAGAAATTCTAATCCAGATTCAGAAATTAGAGTGACAACCCTTTGAACATCTGTCGGGGCATCCGCAAAGGCATTGCGCACCAACTCATATCCTTCGTTGACGTTATCTGCAACCTTTGGCGCCATTGATCAGACGAGAAATCTTGAGAGAGAAGAGAGAGAGATTGTCGACACAGGGTTTCAGTCTCCAAAACCTTGTAAGCGTGTCGACAGAATAAGTTCTTGACCTATTTATACCTTCTAGGGAAAGAAGATCAAAAGTCAGGCAAAAACAGTCTATATGTGTCGACACAGATGGAGTGTGTCGACACAAACTTCTATTGTCTTGACAGCAAGTCTGTCTACTATGTGTCGACACCAATTGTGGATATGTCGACACCTGAGAGACATAGTAGAGCATTAGAAATTCTGTGTCGACTCGTAGGATAAGTGTCGACACAAAATCTGTAAGTGTCGACACCACTATTCTGTTGAAGTCGACACTACATTCCTGGATGAGTCGACTATTTGATTCTTAAGTGTCGACTCAAATTCTCTGTGTCGACACATATTCTCTGACTAGTCGACATGACTTCACTGAGTCGACACATTATCACTGAATGTGTCGACACTATTTTACTTAGCCAATTTCTGTTTTTGTCAATACCACTTGATAATATAATATCACTTGTAAATTTGTTGATAAACTAATCAATGGTCAGCATGCTTAATTCAATTTTAAATTTATTGAATTTTATTTCATCCAGTGGCTTAGTAAATACATCTGCTATTTGATAATTTGTTTTAACAAATTCCAATGAGATGTCTTCTCTTTCTACATGCTCTCTAAGAAAATGGTATTTAATTTCTATATGCTTAGTTTTACTGTGTGAAACAGGATTATTAGCAATAGAAATAGCACTTTTAAAATCACACAATAAAGGTGTTCTACTTATTTGAATACCATAGTCTTTCAACTGATGTTGTATCCACAATAGCTGTGCACAGCAGCTGCCAACAGCAATATATTCTAACTCAGCTGTGGATATTGCCACACTGGTCTGCTTCTTACTACTCCATGATATCAATCTTCCTCCCAAGAATTGACAAGTACCTGTTGTACTCTTTCTATCCTCTCTATAGCCTGCAAAGTCTGCATCTGAATAACCTGTTAGAAGAAAATCTCTATTCCTAGGGTACCAAAGGCCTAGATTAGGTGTGCCTTTAAGATATCTCAGAATCCTTTTGACTGCAGTATAATGAGATTCTTTAGGGCAGGCTTGGTACCTAGCACAGACACATGTAGCATACATAATATCTGGTCTACTAGCAGTGAGATATAGTAGAGAGCCAACTATTCCTCTATACAAAGATTCATCAACAGGTTTACCTGCACCATCTTTGCATATAGGCATACTTGTTCCCATAGGAGTTCTCATAGTGGAGGATGACTTCATACCATACTTCTTAATTAATTCTTTGGTGAACTTAGACTGGGATATGGACAGGCCATCATCAGTCTGTCTTACTTGGAGTCCCAAGAAGAACTTAAGTTCCCCCATACTGCTCATCTCAAACTTCCCTTGCATAAGTTTGGCAAACTTTTTACAAAGGTTGTTTTCAGTAGATCCAAAGATTATGTCATCAACATAGATCTGAACTAAGATGATCTTACCTTTGGATTCCCTAAGGAATAGAGTTTTGTCTATTTTTCCTCTTGAGAATTTATTCTCAATAAGGAAAGTAGATAGGGTTTCATACCAAGCCCTTGGGGCTTGCTTTAACCCATACAAAGCTTTCCTAAGCTTATAGACATAATCAGGTTTAAGAGGATCTACAAAACCTGATGGCTCCTCTACATAGACTTCCTCTTTTAAATCACCATTCAGGAATGCTGATTTCACATCCATCTGGTACACTCTGAAGTCTTGATAGGCTGCATAGGCAAGGAACATTCTGATTGCCTCCAGCCTTGCTACTGGGGCGAAGGTTTGATCAAAGTCAATCCCTTCTTCCTGTCTGTATCCTTTTGCAACCAATCTTGCTTTATTCTTCACTATCATTCCATTCTCATCCAATTTGTTCCTATAAATCCACTTTGTGCTAATTATGTTGTGGCATCTTGGTTTAGGAACAAGCTCCCAGACATTGCACCTTCTGAATTGATTCAGCTCCTCTTGCATAGCATCAATCCAGTGCTGGTCTTGGATGGCTTCTTCAAACTTCTTAGGCTCCATTTGAGACAGGAAACTTGAATGCAGGTCTATGCTTTGATTTCTGCTTCTAGTCTGCACTCCCTGTCTTGGATCACCTATAATCTGATCAGCTGGATGATCTCTTAAATGTCTTGTAGCTGGAGGAAGATTCCTTTCTGGTTGAACATCTCCAGCTCCTTCTTCATGCTGAACCTCTTGGTTTTCATCAGCTTCTATTGAGTCTTGTACTCCCCCTGGACAGTAGCCTTCATTTTCCAATGCTCCATCTTCCTTTGATGCTTCAGCAATGGAGAGCTTGTCCATTCTTTTGCTTATACCTGTTGAATCATTTGATCTACAAGACAACTCACAGTTGATTAATCTTATTTCATCAAACACAACATGTACAGATTCTTCAACAACTTGAGTAGTCGAGTTGTAGATTCTATAGGCCTTACTATTTATGCTGTACCCAAAAAATATCCCATCTTGGGATTTGGCAGCAAACTTAGTTAGGTATGACTTGCCATTGATAAGTATATATCATTTACAACCAAAGATCCTGAAGTAGGATAGATTTGGTTTTCTACCTTTCATAATCTCATAGGGAGTCTTTTTGTGGTTCTTGGTGATAGAAGCCCTATTGATTACATGATATGCAGTGTTAACTGCCTCAGCCCAGAAATATTCTGGGAGAGAGGTGTCACTCAATAGAGTTCTGCCAGCTTCAATTAATGTTCTATTCTTTCTTTCAGCAATGCCATTTTGCTGTGGTGTTCTAGGTGAGGAGAACTCTTGGAAAATCCCAAAGTCTTCACATAATTTTGTCATGCTTTCAGATTGAAACTCAGTACCATGGTCACTTCTGATTTTGACCACTGTACTATTCAGTTCATTCTGAATTTGCTTTACAAAACTAAGTAATATACTTGGGGTTTCTGATTTCTGTCTCAGAAAGAACACCCATGTAAATCTAGAATAGTCATCTACCACCACAAAAGTATAGACTTTCCTACCTAGACTATGAACTGACATAGGACCAAAAAGATCCATATGTAAGAGGTATAGGCACCTCACAGAATCCTTGTTTTCAAGGCTTTGAAAGGAGGATTTTGTTTGTTTTCCCTTTTGACAAGCTGAGCATATTTCTCCCTTTATACACTTAACTTGAGGACCATTCCTCACTAACTCTTTGCTAAAGAGTTGGCCAATTGTCTTGTAGTTAAGATGAGCCAATCTCTTGTGCCACTTGACATAATGAGAAGCATTAAATTCAGCTACAAGACAGATGGAAGAAGCCTTGTTCTCACATACAAAATTAAGACAATAGACATTTCTCTTCCTATACCCAGTCAATATGATCTTTTGATCACTTGACCTTTTGATATGACATCCATTCTTAACAAATGAAATGTCATATCCTAAATCACTCAGCTGGCTTATGCTTATTAGATTGTGTTTCAAACCTTTTACATAAGCCACTTGGGTGATAGTAATTAGGTTAGTAGAAATGTTACCAAACTCTTTGATGATTCCTTTTTCAGATCCACCAAAGATCACTTTGGGTCCATCTTTGACAGATGTATACTCCTTCAGCAGCCCCTTTGTTCCAGTCATGTGCCTGGAACAACCACTGTCCAAGTACCATATAGGGGCATGGCCACTTGGACTTTCCTGCAACACAGATTTACTTACCCTTAGAACCCAAGTAAGTCTTGGGTCCTTGGTTCAGGTTAGCATTAACAAAGCTACCATTATCTCTTCTAACAGGTAGACTATTGTTCTTTCTAACACTTGTATTATGCCAGCAGTCTAATGCAAAATGGCCTCTCTTGCCACAGCACCAACATTCAAACTTATTGTATCTAGTTCTAGATACACCCTTGACAGAAGAATTTCTGTCCATTGCTGGTGCTGCAGCAGCTTCACCCACTGATTTCTTATAACCATTGGGTTTATGAACATGGATAGGCCTGTTGGCATTTACACCCTTGTTTATCAGAATATTAGTCTTAAAATGACCATGAATATCTTCATGATCATATTGGTTAGAAGGCACTTGCACCTTTATAAACTTAATAGGGACTGAAAGGTTCAGTGGCTTGACAAGAGCTTTGCCTTTCCTCTTGAATTGGGCTGCCCTGGGGTTACCTTTGAATCCTAATCCTGCCTTACCCTTTTGAGTCACAAATTCATCTATCAAGGGTAAGACAGACTTTGGCTTAGAGTAACTAGCCACTAACTCCTTTTCTATTCTTAGTCTGGCCTCCAGACTCTTCACTTGATCATTGGTATAATTGATTGTGCCCATCTGAATAATAGTTATATTCTTCAGTTTGGCAATTTCATTTAACTTCTGATCAATTACTTTTTCAAACTCAGTTGCAGCTACCTTTAGATCAGCAATTTCCTGAGCCTGAGATTTAACCAGGTTCTTGCTTTTCTTAAGGGCCTGCAACAAGTCCCCATACTTATCTATCAATTGATAGACATCTCCTTCAGATTTAGATGCATCTACATCACTTGATGCAGATGTAGCTGATTCTGCACTTGTACTACAAACAGATTTTATTGAAGGACATAGTACCTTACTAGGACCAGACTGATTCTAGCACATGTCTTCTTCTAGTCCTGCCATCAGTCCCATGCACTGATGATCTTCTTGTTCATAGATGGAGTCTAGCAATTGCATGAACTCCTCTTCTTCAGTAGCAGCATACAGTCCAATATATGCTTCAGCTTCAGATTCTGATTCTGAAGTAGATTGATCTGTTAGGCTCTTTTCCTTCTTTGCAACAAAGGATTTTTCCTTCTTGCCCTTTTGATAAGTCCTCTTCTTGTCTGATGACTCCTTTCTTTTATCAGGACAGTCAACCACTACATGTACAGGCCTATTGCAACAATAGCAGACAATCTTTGAAGTAGTGGCCTTGCTGGGCTTTGTTCTGCTCTTCTCTTTCCTTGATGACTTTTTCTTCTGATAATAGTCATCAACTTGCTGTGATGAGGAGGGCCTAGACTTCTACTGCTTCTTCTTTAAGAATCTCTGGAATTGCCTTGTAAATGCAGCAAAATCTGCATCTGACTCACAGCTTTCTGAACCCTGATTATCTGAATTTTCAGAACTAACTTCTGCAACTTCCTTAGGAGGAGATGATGATATCCTCCTATTCTTTCTAGTGGCTTCTGCCTTGAAGGCCACTGTCTTCTCTCTATGCTCTCCTTTTGAATTCTTTTCCTCCTCCTTCCTCACCATAAGTTGCATTTCATAGGATAACAACTTTCCAAACAAGGTTGGAGGAGAAATCTCTGCCAGTTTAGCCACTTCTCTTATGGTACAGATCTTTGTGTCCCAATCCTTTGTCAAGGATCTTAAGAATTTGTCATTCAGTTTATAGGTACTGAATACTCTTCCATAGGACTTTAACTCATTCACAATTCTATAGAATTTCTTATAGCATTCAGTTATGCTATCAGTTTTTCCTTGTCTAAAACTTTCATATTCCTGGTTGAGCATAGACTTCCTATCCTGTCTCACTTCTTCAGATCCCTCCATGTAGACAATTAAGGTGTCCCACATTTCTTTGGAGGTCTTGTAGTGAATCAGATTCTGAAATGTAGAATCATCTATGGCACTCACAATAATATTCTGAGCTCTCTTGTCCATGGTTGCCAAAATGATTTCATCCTTGGTCATTTCAGAATAACTCTTTGGAGTTTGAATATTAGCATCAAGAACTGATACCTTCATTAGAATGAAGGGTCCTTCCTGAACTGTGATGTATATCCTTGGGTCAGATGCTTCCATGAACAATCTGACTCTTTCTTTCCAAATTCCAAAGATTTCCTTCCTGCAGATGGGTAACTTCATTGACCCTAACTCCTTGTGATTTTCTCCAGAACTCATCTTCTTGAATCTTGATTCTGCCTTTCAGATCTACCTCAGACTGTTAAGTCCTTTTTGAGGAACCTCCCTCTGATACCACTTGATAGTTTTACTTTCAAGACAACCTAAACACTTAGAGGGGGGGGGGGGTAAATAGGTTCTAATGCTTATTAACACTTTTTGGCAGAATTCAATTACAGAATTAAAACACACAACACAGCAGTCACAGAAATTTAACCATCACAGATTGCACACTATTTTATAGTGGTTCCCCAAGGTCTGGGTACATCCACTTTCCCCCTTCACCTATCTAGCAGTATGCTAGATTCAGCAAAACTTCCTCTTTACTCAGATCCACAGATCCTACAGCTCAGAACCTGAAAAGGTTCCTACAACTCAGGCTCAACAGCCCTACCTCAGCCTTATCACAAAGCCTACCACTCAGAGAAGAACCTTCTCCTACACTCAGGCAAACATCCCTACCACTCAGAGATCAACTCTCCTACACTCAGCCTTTATAACACAGGCTTACAACTCAGATCTGTATTGACAGATCCTACAGAAATTAGAAAAGAAGTTTTTAATGTCTTGCCTTTGTTGAGAGAGAAAAGAATAAGACAATTCTTGATCAGCTGATGAAATCAACTGAATTTGAGCTTTCTTCAAAGCTTCTTGAATCTGACCTTAGCTGAGTTGATTTCCAAACAGCTTCTTGAGAAACCAATGATGGCTTCCTTCTTCTTCTTCAAGTGGCTGGATCCCTCTCTATCCAACACCTTTGATGATACTTCTGAATTCTTGAAAGAACTCTACTTAGACTGATCCTGAGATCGTCTTCTTAGATCTTCTGATGAAGATCTTCTTTAATGCCTTGCACTTTCTTGAAGAGAGGACTTGTCTCTTAACTGATGTGTTGATTAAGAATTAATTTCCTCTTGTGTATATTATCTGTATCTTTCTTCTTCTGAATCTGTCTATTTATAGATCTTCTTCATGGTAACCGGCTGATCCGGTTTCTAACTGACTTCTGACAAGTCTGACAGCTTCAGTTAACCTGTCATAACCCACAGTTGTCAAGTCTTCAAACAGATCCTTGCCTTAGTCTTGGACAGCAAAGTGTTGAGACAGACTGTCAGAAAGTGTCGAGACCAACTGTCTATATGTGTCGACACAAGTGACTTTGGTGTCGACACAGCCTTTGATGATGTCGACTAGTTTGCCTTTAAGTCGACACTGCTTCTTCAGAACTTCATCTTGAGAATGAGTCGACACAGAGAATTTGTGTCGACTCAACACTTCATCTTTCTTCAGAAAATAACTTGGTCTTGACTTTGCAGTGTGTCGACACAAGTCCTGTGTGTCGACACAGTTGTTGTAGATTCAGAACTCAGTATGTGTCGACTCTGCCTTCAGGTGTCGACATAGTTGAGGTCGACTATCTTTCTGTGAGTCGACACTGCTTCCCAGTGTCGACACAAATGTGGTCGACTATCTTTCTATGAGTCGACACTGCTTCCCAGTGTCGATACAAATGTGATCGACTATCTTTCTGTGAGTCGACACTGCTTCCCAGTGTCGACACAAATGTGGTCGACTATCTTTCTCTGTGTCGACACAGCTTTCTTCAAGTGTCGACAAAATTATTCTGAAGTGTCGACCCAGTTTCTTCAGATGGCAACACATGGACTTAGAATAATTTCCTGTATTCTTTAATACTTCTTCACCTACACATGTCAACTTAAAACAACATCAAATACACCTTGATGTATATCATTAAGCTAAGTTAGGCTTCTTCAAATAAGGTACACATTTTCCAATGTACCCAACAAAGGTCCTGCCCCCCTCGCGATCACACCCGGATTGAGCACCTACGTTCTCCGGCGCCCGGATTGAGAACCTACGTTCTCCGACGGTCGGATTGAGTACTTACACTCTCCGACGCCATCGCAAGGGCCTGCCCCCCTCGCGATCGCACCCGGATTGAGCACCTACGTTCTCCGGCGCCCGGATTGAGCACCTACGTTCTCCGACGGTCGAATTGAGTACTTACACTCTCCGACGCCATCGCAAGGGCCTGCCCCCCTCGTAATCGCACCCGGATTGAGCACCTACGTTCTACGGCGCCCGGATTGAGCACCTACGTTCTCCGACGGTCGGATTGAGTACTTACACTCTCCGACGCCATCGCAAGGGCCTGCCCCCCTCGCGATCGCACCCGGATTGAGCACCTACGTTCTCCAGCGCCCGGATTGAGCACCTACGTTCTCCGACGGTCAGATTGAGTACTTACACTCTCCGACGCCATCGCAAGGGCTTGCCCCCCTCGTAATCGCACTCGGATTGAGCACCTACGTTCTACGGCCCCCGGATTGAGCACCTACGTTCTCCGACGGTCGGATTGAGTACTTACACTCTCCGACGCCATCGCAAGGGCCTGCCCCCCTCGCGATCGCACCCGGATTGAGCGCCTACGTTCTCCGACGGTCGGATTGAGTACTTACACTCTCCGACGCCATCGCAAGGGTCTTCCCCCCTCGCGATCGCACACGGATTGAGCACTTACGTTCTCCGGCACCCGGATTGAGCACCTACGCTCTCCGACGGTCGGATTGAGTACTTACACTCTCCGACGACACCGTGGGGACCTGCCCCCTCACGAAAAAGCCGCGAGCATCCCTCGTGCAAACTAAGCCGCGAGCAGCCCTCGTGCAATCTAAGCCGCGAACTGCCAACGCGCAATCTAAGCCGCAAGCAGCCCTCACGCAAGCCGAGCCGCGAGCAGCCCTCGCGCAATCTAAGATACGAACAACCCTCACGAAAGTCAAGACGCGGTTGCAAACCGTGAAAATCAAGCCGCGAGCAGCCCTCGCACAATCTAAGCCGCGTGCAATTCTTACGCAAACTAAGCCGCGGTCACAAACTGCGCAAATAAATTCGGAAGTCAGCCTCATGCAAGCAAAGCCGCGAGCCAGCATCGTGCAAACTAAGATGCGGTCCCAAATCGCGCAAGGCAAATTCACAAGCAAATCTTGTGCAAGCAAAAGTCACGAGCCAAGCTCGTGCAAACAACAGTCGCAAATCAGTCTCGCGCAAAACAACGTTACGCGTCAAACTCACGCGAAACAACATGACTTTGTCAACTGAGGTACCATTCTGAAAGCACCGTCTTCACATCCGAGAACCTCGCCGGAGCAAGTTTCCCCGTCCGACCTTGTATAAGAAGTACTCGGTGATACACTCGGGGGGGCAAACGAAACTCCACCTCATTAATCTCTTCCCTTGGGCACTTAGTTCGCCATGCATGTTACACCTTGCGCACATCGCGTATGCAGCATGCATCACGCACACGTCACTCACTATCCATCGTATACATTACATACATTGCGCATCGTACCTCGTGCACATGCCGCACACCTTGCGCATATCGCGCACAAGCTGCACACAACTCTTCCTCAAGCGACCAGTACGGACGCGCGCGGCCTAAGCGCGCACGGCCTGCAGGCGCGCGCAGCCTACCTGCGCGTGCGCGGCCTGCCTACGCCTGTGGCCTGCCTGCGCGCGCAGCCTGCGCGCGCGCGGCCAGCGCACGCGACCGGCCTGCGCGCGCGCGCCTGCCTGCGCGCGCGCCTGCCTGCGCGCGCGGCCTGCTTGCGCGCGCCTGCCTGCGCGCGCGGCCTGCTTGCCCGCGCGGCCTGCGCGCAAGCGGCCTGCGCGCGTGCAAGGCCTACGCCCGCGACCAGCCCGCGCGCCGCCAGCGCGCGCAACCAGCGCCCGCCCCCGCAACCCTTCCTCGCATGCGCCACCTCAACGCCCGGTCTCCGTCCGCTTGCGTCCTACGCCCGTACGGCGAGCCTCCGCACAACCTGTTACCTTGGAACCTCGGTCCACCGTCGTAGCCTCGGAACTCGCACCGGCACTCGCCATAAGAACAAAGAACGAAGAAAATTCCTCCTTGCGCTCTCTTCATTCCCGGACCGAAGGGATTTGGGGGGCATTTGATGGGATTCTCCCTCATTTTTATAAGGAAAAAGGAGCCCCCCATGATCTCCATGAGGGAAAATCATGGGTGGGCCCACCCCCATAATCTCTCATGGAGATGATGGGGGCGGGACCCACTCCCCCGCTTCAAGGAAGGAAACTGCCTAGCCGCCACCGCCTAGCCGGCCTAACCGCCTGGCCGCCTGGCCGCCTGACCAGACCGCCGGCTGGCCGCCTCCCAAGGCCGTCGCCTCGCCGGCCTAGCCGCCACCTAGCCGCCTAACCGCCTGGCCGCCCGGCCGCCTGACCAGACTGCCGGCTGGCCGCCTCCCAAGGCCGTCGCCTAGCCGGCCTAGCCGCCGCCTAGCCGCCACTGCCTAGCCGGCCTAACCGCCTGGCCGCCCGGCCAGATCGCCGCCTGGCCGCCTCGCTAGGCCACCGCCTAGCCGGCCTAGCCGCCACCGCCTAGCCGGTCTAACCGCCTAGTCGCCGTCCGATTAAGGGGGTAACCATCCACTATCCCACCACTTTAGTGGTGGGGCCCGCCATGATCCTCCTTTGGAAGCTATAAAAGGACCCACAGGGGCTCTTCATTTCTCATATTTTCCTCCTACGATTCTTCTCCCTCTTCCTCAGGTGAGAGCTCTCCCGCCTCCTCCACCGTGTCGGCCACCTCTCGCCGCCAGCCACCAGCGGCCACCAGCGGCCACCAGCGACCTCCAGCGGCCACCAGCGACCTCCAGCGGCCACCAGCGGCCATCAGCACCTGCCATCGGCTATTGGCACCCCACCAACGTGCAGTTGGGAAGGAGGCGCCCAAAGTCAGAGGAAGTCGAGCGAAGAAGACAGTCGAAGCCCGCAAGCGCGCCGCCCCCGGGCGCACGCGCCAGAAGCATCCTGCGCATTTCACCATTTAAGTCACTTTGGCGGAGCACTCTGTTGCCCGCCGGCAGTTATAGTCATCCTCTCACCCCGCAAGTTGTAACGGGAGCGGCATGTCGCCCCGATTCACTCAACATACTGTAATCACCCTGATCTAGTGGATTTTGACTGGTAGCGAACCGGTCACGTGGTTTTTCACCCGGTTGAAGGGTTTTCCACGTTAAAACTCCTTGTGTACATTTCCCCTCTTCAACTGACTGTGTGCGCGCTTGATCGCTCCGCGAGCTAAGGCAGTCCAAGATTATCCGGTCCGACCGGGGCATCGTGTCAGTCCGCAACATGAGTGTTTTGCTAGTATAGTAAATAAGCTGAAAATGTTTGTTTATGCGCTGGCCTAACACGACTCCTTCTGCAAAAATCGCTCATATCGCACATAACTTCAAATGATAAAGATCAATCTGGCACTAATAAAATCGACGAGTTGAAATGCTTATCTTTAAAAATATAAAATGCAGATATACATTCATTATCAGAAACAAAAGAAGATTCTTTTTCTAACAAGTGGATTAACGGCTTTGTGATATTGAAATTTTTTTGTATAAACTGCCAATAAAAACTCGCGCGGCTTAGAAAACTTCAAATTGATTTTAGATTCATAGGAGGGGAAAGTTTTTCAATCACTTTGATCTTGGCCCTATCGACCTCGATCTCTTTATAAGAAACTTTATGATCGAGGACTAACCTCTCTCAGACATGAAATGACATTTATTCTAGTTGAAAACAAAATTTGTGTCTTCACAGTGTTGAAGAGCACAATCAAGATTAGTTAAAAATGATTGGAAAGAAATTCCAAAGACGAAAAAGTCGTGCAAAAAGACCTCCATCACATCTTCTTCTAACTCATCAAAGATTGTCAGCATACATCTTTTGAATGCAGTTGGCATATTACAAAGGCCAAACAACATCCTTCGATGGGAGAAAAGTGCTGAAGTGACAAGTAAATGATGTTTTCTCCTGAACTTTGAGTGAAATTGGGTTTTGAAAATATCTCAAAAGACCATCAAAAAAATAATAGTTGGAGGAACTGGAAAAGCATTCCAATATTTGTTCGATAATTGGTAGCGAAAAGTACTCTTTTCAGGTGACATCATTTAATTTTCTATAGTCATGCAAATCTCCTAACCCGTAATAGTACGAGTCAGAATTAATTTGTTATTTTCATTGACCACTACTGTCATGCCTCCTTTCTTTGACACAACTTGTACGAAGCTAATATACGTACTATTAGAAATTGGGTAGATAATTTCCGCATCTAAAAGCTTTATTACTTCATCCTTAATGACGTCTTTCATATTGGGATAAAGTCATTGTTGAGACTGCACGGTGCTACAAGAATTATCTTTTAATAATATTTTATTCGTTTAAAAGGAGGGACTAATTCACTTTATATTTGATATTTGTCATGCTATGACGCGACGATGTTTATTTAAAATTTGAATTAATTCGGAAACTTCCAAATTACTTATAACACAGGAAATGATGACATGTAATTTATAATTTCTCTCTAAAAACATACTTTAGGTGTTTAGGGAGTTGTTTTAGTTCGAGAGTGGGTGAACTCTTCAAAGGAATTTGAAATTTTAATGTTTTCTACGCTAATCTGCTCAGGGGAACGAATGTTAGATTTATTGAAAGTGTTAAGTTGTCTACCTAAATCACCTAGAAGGGGGTGAATAGGTGAATTGTGCGTCTATTTGCGGAATAAAAATTTTAACGAACTTGCACAAACAATCAAGCAATCACAGACGACAAGAAGATTTATAGTGGTTCCCCAACCTTGGGTACGTCCACTTTCCCTCACTGATCTAGTAAATTACTAGAGTCGGCTACTCCACTAGCTCGGATTGAAAACTAATTGTACGTCTCGGAACCAAGTTCCTACAATCTCGATCCAAATGGATCTACACTCGGAAGATGAATACTTCCTACAACTCGGAGAACAATGCTCCTACACTCGGAGAATAATCTCCTACAAAATTACAAAGGGATTTGAAATACAAACAAAAATTTTCTTCTCAGATCTGGAAAATTTGTCTCTAGGTCTTCTTCTTGAACTTTGCGGCTTTTTCAGAAATTGTTGAAGAAGACTCTTGGAAGATCTGATCGTAGAAAACTTTGACCTACTCGATCAAGGAGAAGATGAAGATTCCTTAAACAACAAGTCTTTCTTGATCGAAAACAGCTTTGTCGATCTTCAACCTGAGCGGCGGCGACGACTTCTATAAAATCGTTCTTGAGAGAGACGACCAATTCAAAAATTTAGAAAGTGTACGGTTCACCGCTTAGGGTTAGTCTTAATGAAAAGACCTTATATAGAATTTCCCCTAACGGTTAGAATTGACATTAACGACGACATATGGACCAATCACGTCAAGTCATTTGAAAATCCCGTCGATCTAGACTTAAGTAAATTTTCTGAAAAACTGGACTGCTGTTCTCGAGAAGTATATATAAGTTCTCGAGAACAAGGCTGATTTCTCGAGTGCTATACTGTCTGGACTTAAGTTAGTACTCGAGAATAATGAGCTAAGACTTCTCGAGAACTAAACTGGACTTCTCAAGAACTACTACTCGAAAACAAAACTTGTACTCGAGAACTAAGCTGACTTCTCGAGAACTATAAGCTAAGTTCTCGAGAACTATAATCAGCTTCTCGAGAGATGGACTTAGAATATTTTCAAGGCTGTCTCTGGCTACTCGAGAAGTATAGGCTATGACTTCTCGAGAACTTAGGCTAATCTTCTCGAGAACTATAATGATGTTACTCGAGAACTAGTCTAGGCTTCTCGAGAACTAAGTGAACTTCTCGAGTTCTGCTAACTCTACTTCTCGAGAACTATATTGGACTTCTCGAGAAGTGGACTTAGAATTTTTTTTTGAACTTTAGAAAATTTTCCTCTTCAAGAATCCAATCTTCATCCCATGGTCCAAGTGCTTGAATATGAAGTGTATCCCAATTGAGAGGCTACAAATGTGTCAACACCTTGGATCACATAGTGAGGGATTATTACACTGTATGGTCCTGTGTTCATGACCCACTGTAGACTAATATTGGTCTACACTTAGCAATGATAGTCTGCAAACACGCAACTTAAACAAAGATATCAAATACAACTTAATTCATCTTAGGTCAAGGGTGACTTCAAGAAAATCTAGGTTATTGTGGATGCAATACCTAACAATCTCCCTCTATTTGTAGAAGTCAGAACCCTCTACACTAAGGTGAATTATATCAATAAAGAAAGAACTGTAAATGAAGAATAGATTCAAATACAAGAAATGAAGAATTAAACACACAATTAGCAAAACTAGAAATTATATATATATAATGTTTTAGATTTCCAATCAACATCCATTTCATCCATAATCTCAAAATAAAAATCTTTCATTGCTCTGATGTTGTCTGTCATGCTTCTCTTGTTGTCTCTTCTGGTAGTTGTAAAGCTTTGGATAGTACTTAGGAGGTTTTGGAGGAGCCTTAGGATTGTTCTTGCCATACTCTTTGTCATAGATCCTTCTTTTAGTTATGGACTTTTCATAGAGATCCCACTCAGTGGAGCTGTAGTGGAGATTCCTGCTTTCATTGTAGTCCATTACTAATTTGAGAGTATCAAGAATCAATGCTTTTGAGGTAAGACTCCAGACTTCAGCAAATTCATGTGCTTTTCTTTTCTCTGATACTTTTGCTTGCAGAGGGGCCTTCCCCATACTTCCTTTTCTTAGGAATGTGGATTTCAGGTAGATTCTGAGGAATCACATCGTCCCATACTTGATCATAAGAAGCAGGAGGAGGATTTTGATCTTCTAGTCTTGGAAAGAAGCATGGCATCTGAGGTTGTTGCATCTGAGCAGGCATTTGACTGACTGTCCTTCAACAAGTGGGTTCAGGTGATGAGGAATGACATTAGGATCAATCTGAAAGTCAGGGAATATCTGATTGTGCATCCAGACTGCAGTGTCATAGTTATGGAATTTAATAGATTGGATTTGTTCTAAAACATTCTTATTAATTTCACTTATCTTATCAGACCAGACTGTGTTTGCAGCAACAGTAAACTTGTCCACATGTTCTTTCACCAAACTCTCCCCCTTTCTGAATTCTACAGATTGAGTTGTTATAGCATCTTTTTTGAAAGTACCAACTTCTTCACAGATTTTCATAAGATGTTCTTGGGCTTTCTTCTCTAAATAGATTTGATTGTTAGCAAGAGTTACAGATTGTTCCATTACCTTACCAACACTAGTGATAGTGTGGTCTATTGCATTTCCACCAATTTGAAACAATTCTTTGAGAGAGTTAGTGTTGTGCTGGATTTCTGCAAATCCTCTGCTCATCTCTTTCTCTAGAGCAGTGACTTTGTCTTGGACTACTTTCAGGGATTCATCAAAATATTTCCTTTGTTCAGCCAACATAACTTCAATCTTACTTAGTATATCAGAACGTATTGGGGTAACAGCAGCAGGAGCAACAATGGGAGTAGAAATTTGAGGTGGAGGAGGAACTGTCCATGGAGGGATCTCTTCAACAACTGCTGAGCTTTTAGCTCTGGTAGTGTGAATGAATACATCTACTTCCTCACCAAGGATGGTGGGAATGGAGAAATCAAGCCTTCTTAGAGGAGCTTCAACTGCCTCTATTTCTGGCTCATCCTCTCCTGAGAGAAGGATGGTATCTGGTTGAGGTGATTCTTTTCTGGGAGAAGGAGAAGGAGTTTCTCTTGGAGAAGGTTCTGGAGATGGAGAAGGAGCTGGAGATGGATCCTTTGAAGGTTCTTCAACATGTTCTGAGTGGATGGGAGGAAGAGGTTCATCAGAGGTGAGCTCTTTGATCATGCTGTCAATATCTTCAGTAGTAGAGTTGAGAGTTTTCTTAATTTGCTCATCTCAGAGTAAATCATCTGAGATATCTGCCAGTGGGGATCTCACTGGATATTTGATTGGGCTTCTAACAGGTTATCTGACTAGACTTCTGACTAATGTTCTGATTGGTGATCTAGCTAGAGATCTGGCTGGAGTTCTAACTGTAGTTCTAGCTGGAAGAGGAGAAGGAAATCTGTCAACTAGAACAGAGGAAGCAGGCTCTCCCTCAGTTGCTTTACCAGATGGTTCAGCAATATCATGAGAGGAGGGAAATGGGGTCCTGACCTCTGAAGCAGGGTGTGCAAGATCTTTAGCTATCTTCTTGGGGTTCTTCAGTTTTAACTCCCACCTTTGAATGGAAGCTAAGGAGATCTTCTTTAAGTGATGAATTGGTGTACCTTTGGAAGTCTTGAAGACAATTGGATCAATCTCATGCAACATCAAGGAGATTATCCAGACAAACTTTGGTTCTTTAATGATATCCCTGATCATATCAAAAATCATCATACCATATTGAAACTTCTTTCTGCAGAATATAACTGTCATTATATTGAATAGGTCATTGGTAATGAAACCTATAGAACCTGTCCTGCACCAAAGAATTTTTCCAACAATGTCCACTAGAAGTTTGCTAACATCATTCAAAGATGTCATCCTTAGTGAGGTAATATCCACTGGAACTCCACAGAAATGACAAGTTCTGTCATTGTCTTCTTCTGTCAGTTCATCTTCATCATCCACAATAGGCAACCTTAGAAGTTTTGACACAATGGTCGAGCTTATCTTGATCTTAACTCCCTTAACCTTTGATTTCAGTACAGTGCTATTCCTCCTTATCTTGATATTTTTATAGAACTCTTCTGCTTCTGGAAATAGAATCTTACAAGATTCTTGGAGAACAAAGTTCAAACCTGCGGTTTCGAGCAGAAGAAGCAAATTCTTGAAATTGTCTGAAATTTCTGCAATCCCGGCGACCACAAGTTCACTTCCGACTCTCATTCTGTACTGTTGTGCCATTGAGACTGATGATGGCGATGGACGGAGCGCGAGAGAACGGCGGTGTCGAAGTTCTGGTCGGCGGAAGGCGAAGAGTTTTCGAGAGAAATGGATTTTGAAATGTCGGTTGATTTGAGAAATCTAAAGTTTTATATATATATAACCCTAGTTATGACAATTAAGTGTCTAATTAATCTAAAATAAGCCTTGGATTAAGACAAAAATAGGTCGGTTTTCGAAATTGAAGAAATGGACAGAATTCAAAAAGAGACGGGGTATTTCTCGAGAGGCAGAGTTAGTTCTCGAGAGATAGAATTATAGTTCTCGAGAAGTGAATTTCTTATTCTCGAGAACTTATAGTACTTCTCGAGAGACAGACCTTAAGTTCTCGATAAGTAGACTTAAGTTTTCGAGAACCAGATATTTACTTTTCGAGAAGTTTACTTTATTTCTCAAGAACAGTCTTCCACTTGAGAAATTTCTGACCTTTTTGTAGTATCCTCGATTCTTGAGCTTTGAAATGATTCCTTTTGATCTATCCTTCTTTATTCAGCATCCCAAGTTAAGTTTTGAAGAAATTGAACTTGGTCTCGTCCAACGGCTTTGTGAAAATATTTGCAACTTGTCAATCTGTTTTCATGTACTACAGATACACATCCCCTTGCTCCACATGCTCCCGGATAAAGTAATTTCTGAGCTCGATGTGCTTTGTCCGGCTATGCGAGACTGGGTTGTTGGCAATTGCTATTGCGCTGGAGGAGTCGCAAAATAATGAAATGTCTTTAACCTTCATGTTGTAATCTTCTAGCTAGTTCTTTAGCCAAAGCAATTGTGCACAACAACTGTCAGCAGAAATATATTCTGACTCGGCCGTTGAGATTGCGACACAATTTTGATTTTTGCTGCTCCATGAGATAAACCTTCTTCCAAGGAACTGACATGTCCCGGAAGTGCTTTTTCTGTAATCTTTGCTACTTGCAAAGTCTGCATCTGAAAAATCAATTAGTTCGTTGTCATTACTTCTTGGGTACCATAAGCCAAGATTCGGTGTACCTTTAAGGTATCTCAAGATCCGCTTTGCAGCAGCATAGTGAGATTCTTTACAGTTCACTTGGAATCTAGCACAGACACATGTGGAGAACATTATATCTGGTCTACTAGAAGTAAGATAGAGCAAGGATCCAACTATGCTTATGTACTTGGTTTTATAAAAAGGTTTCCCATTCTAATCCTTGTCTAGAGACATAGCTGAGGCAATTGGAGTACTCATAGAGGTTTCACTCTCCATTTCGAATTTCTTAATCAACTCCTTGGTTAACTTCGTCTATGAGATGAAAATTCCATCATCAGATAGTTTCACCTGAAGTCCTAAGAAATACTTCAGCTCTCTCATACTACTCATTTCGAACATCCCTTGCATAAGTTTAGAAAACTTTTTGCAGAGGTTGTCGTCTGTAAACCAAAAATAATGTCATCAACATAGATTTGCACTAGCAAAATCTTGCCTTTAATTTCCCTAAGAATTAATGTCTTATCTATCTTTCCCCTTGTGAACTTATTCTCGAAGAGAAAGCTAGACATCGTTTCGTACCAAGCTCGAGGAGCTTGTTTCAAACCGTACAACGCTTTCGATAATAAATAAACATAATCAGAAAAGTTAGGATCAACAAAACCTGTGGGCTGTTCCACATACACTTCTTCCTTTATGTCACCATTCAGGAAGGCGGAACTCACGTCCATTTGATAGACAGTGAATCCCTTCAGTGTAGCATAAGCTAGGAACAGTCTGATGGCCTCCAGCCTTGCCACCGGAGTGTATGTTTGGTCGAAGTCGATCCATTCTTCTTGACAATATCCTTTGACGACGAGTCTGGCCTTGTTCTTTATGATTGTCCCATACTCATCCAACTTGTTCCTGTAGACCCACTTCGTTCTGATGACATTCTTACCTTTGGGTCTTGGAACTAGTTTCCAAACTTTGCAGCGCTTGAACTAGTTCAGTTCTTCTTCCATGGCCAAGATTCATGATGCGTCTGAGTTTGCTTTCTCAAACTTCTTTGGTTCAACCTGTAAGAGAAAACTTAAATAGAGATTCTCGTTAGTTGTACCTCGGCAAGTTCTGACACCATCCCGGGAATCTCCTATGATTTGGTCTAATGGATGATCCTTCAGATGTCTGAGCTCAAGATTCCTAGCATCTGGAACTTCTTCAGCCACTGGAGTTACTTCTTAAACTTGGATGGTTTCTTCATCTTGATCATCTGCCTCTCCAATGTGTGTTGGAGTAGTGATCTTGATGAACTTTTCTCTTTCACCTTCAGTCAGTTCATCCAAGCTGATTTCTTTCAGCCTTGTACCTGCACCTTCAACAAGCATACTAGACGATTTGCTTTGCAACAAGCTCGTCTCATCAAATACAACATGTATGGATTCCTCTACAACCAGAGTTTTTCTATTGAAAATCTTGTATGCCTTACTATGGCTACTATAACGTACAAAAATACCTTCAAAATTTTTCTCACTAAACTTGGTAGTATGATACTTTCCATTGTTAAGCACGAAACATTTACAACCAAAAATTCTAAAATATGAAACAGTTGGTTTCATGCCCTTCAGAAGTTCGTAAGGTGTCTTATCATGATTCTTATTGATGAGTGCTCGATTTTGCACGTGGCATGCAATATTGATGGCTTCAGTCCAGAAGTACTCCAGTAGTGAAACATCACTCAACATAGTCCTGTAGGCCTCTATAAGTGTTCTGTTCCTTCTCTCAGCTACCCCATTTTGCTGTGGAGTGCGAGGAGAGGAAAACTCATGAAAGATACCTAGGCTTTCCCAGAATTTTTTCATGGCCCCAGACTTGAATTCAGTTCCATTGTCACTTCTGACCTTGACTACAAAACAGTTGTATTCATTCTGGATCTGCCTAACAAAATTTGTAAAGACATCAAAGGTATCTGACTTGTGTTTTAGAAAGAACACCCACACAAAGCGCGAGTAGTCATCAACAATAACCAATGTATATTCCTTACCTCCCAAGCTTCTAATTTGCAGTGGACCGAACAAGTCCATATGAAGTAGATGGAGACATCTACTTGAATTTTTGTCAATAATGCTTTTAAAGGTAGTCCTTGTTTGTTTGCCTTTTACGCATGCGTGACAAGGTCTATCTTTGACGTACTTGACATTCGGGGCATCACATACTAAGTTATGGGAGAATAATTTATTAATAGTTTTAAAATAAATATGTGTTAATCTCTTGTGTCATTGGTCACCAAGAGACGCACTATCTTTTGCCAAAAGATACACTAGTGTAGAAGAATCTATACAAATGAAATTTAAACAAAATATATTCCTATTTCGAGTGCTAGATAGAATCGTTTCTATATTGTCAACAGACTTTATCAAGCACTTATCAGGGTGGAATTCAACTATGTATCCTTTGTCGCATAGTTGGCTTATGCTTTTGAGATTGTGTTCCAATCTCTCCACATAAGCTACATCCGAAAAGGATACACTACCGTTCGTAATCATACCGTAGACTTTGGTTATCCCTCGGTCTGAACCTCCAAAGATGAACTTTGGTCCGTTTAATACTGGAGAATAATTTGGAAGTAGGCTTCTTGTCCCGGTCATGTGCCGAGAGCATCCACTGTCCAAATACCAGATTGGCGTTTTGGTGGCCTTTGGACATACCTGCAATCATAATCAATTTGCCTTAGGAACCCAAACATGTTTGGGTCCTTGGTATCGGGTTAGAACACTCCCCCTACGAGGATTAGCATTATGAGTGGTCATTCTCATGTTGCCAACCTGAGGAGTAGCAACCTTCCTGGTATTAAACCAATAATCGATGGCAAAATGACCAATTTTGCCACAACGTCAATAGTCAAACCTGTTGTATCTTTGCCTCAGATACTCCTGCTTCACTGATGGCACAGACCTTATTGTCTCATTCCTTGCTTAAGGATCTTAGGAACTTGTCATTCAGTTCTCCGTTGGTGAAGTCTCTGCCATATACTCTGAGGCCGTTGACTATCTTGAAAAAGTTCTCAAATATATCTGCAATGGTATACTTTGGCCCTTGCCTGAAGGCTTCGTACTTTTGGTTCAATAGAGATCTTCTATCATCCCTCACTTCTTCTGTACCTTCCATCATAGTGACGAGAGACTGCCATATCTCCTTAGCAGATTGGCAATGAATCAGATTCTGCAGCATAGAGTCATCGACTGCATTTGCTATTATATTTTTAGCTTTCTTATCCAGAGAGACAAGTGCAATCTCGTCTTTATCTAGATCCATCAGCTTCTTTGGAACTTTCTTGGTTGGATCTAAAGCGGAGATGGTCATAGGGACGTAAGGACCTTCTTCAACAATCATGAAGATCCGGGAATCCACAGCTTCCATGAAAAACTTAATTCTTTCTTTCCACATGGGAAAGTTATTCTTTGTGCATAGGGTAAGCTTGGAAAAATCTGTAGCCATGTCCATTGCTTGAAAATTCTCAAGAGACAACTTAGAGAGGAAATTGATCAAGGTGTTAACCTTTTAACAACTAAACTCCCTCTGATTCCAATTGAAAGTGTTAAGTTGTCTACCTAAATTACCTAGAGGGGGTGAATAGGTGAATTGTGCGTCTATTTGCGGAATAAAAATTTTAACGAACTTGCACAAACAATCAAGCAATCACAGACGATAAGAAGATTTATAGTTGTTCCCCAACCTTGGGTACGCCCACTTTCCCTCACCGATCTTGTAAATCACTAGACTCGGCTACTCCACTATCTCGAATTGAAAACCAATTCTACGTCTCGGAACCAAGTTCCTACAATCTCGATCCAAATGGATCTACACTCGGAAGATGAATACTTCCTATAACTCGGAGAACAACGCTCCTACAGTCGAAGAATAATCTCCTACAAAATTACAAAGGGATTTGAAATACAAACAAAAATTTTCTTCTCAGATCTGGAAAATTTGTCTCTAGGTCTTCTTCTTGAACTTTGCGGCTTTTTCAGGAATTGTTGAAGAAGACTCTTAGAAGATCTGATCTGAGAAAACTTTGACCTACTCGATCAAGGAGAAGATGAAGATTCCTTGAACAACAAGTCTTTCTTGATCGAAAACAGCTTTGTCGATCTTCAACCTTAGCGGCGGCGGCGACTTCTATAAAATCGTTCTTGAGAGAGACGACCAATTCAGAAATTTAGGAAGTGTACGGTTCACCGCTTAGGGTTAGTCTTAATGAAAAGACCTTATATAGAATTTCCCCTAACAGTTAGAATTGACATTAGTGACGACACGTGGACCAATCACGTCAAGTCATTTGAAAATCCCGTCAATCTGGACTTAAGTAAATTTTCTGAAAAACTGGACTGCTGTTCTCGAGAAGTATATATAAGTTCTCGAGAACAAGGCTGATTTCTCAAGAGCTATACTGTCTGGACTTAAGTTAGTACTCGAGAATAATGAGCTAAGACTTCTCGAGAACTAAACTGGACTTCTCGAGAACTACTACTCGAAAGCCAAAACTTGTACTCGAGAACTAAGCTGACTTTTCGAGAACTAGAAGCTAAGTTCTCGAGAACTATAACCAGCTTCTCGAGAGATGGACTTAGAATATTTTCAAGGCTATCTCTGGCTACTCGAGAAGTATAGGCTGTGACTTCTCGAGAACTTAGGCTAAGCTTCTCGAGAACTATAATGATGTTACTTGAGAACTAGTCTAGGCTTCTCGAGAACTAAGTGAACTTCTCGAGTTCTGTTAACTATACTTCTCGAGAAGTGGACTTTAGAAATTTTTTTTTGAACTTTAGAAAATTTTCCTCTTCAAGAATCAATCTTCATCCCATTGTCCAAGTGCTTGAATATGAAGTGTATCCCAATTGAGAGGCTACACATGAGTCAACACCTTGGATCACACAGTGAGGGATTACACTGTATGGTCCTGTGTTCATGACCCACTGTAGACTGACATTGGTCTACAGTTAGCAATGATAGTCTGCAAACACACAATTTAAACAAAGATATCAAATATAACTTAATTCATCTTAGTTCAAGGGTGATTTCATGCAAATCTGGGTTATTGTGGATGCAATACCCAACAATTATTTTAAATAAAAAAGTTCAATAAGCTCCGAATCGTTAACAAATGGTGGAACAAAATTAGAAAATGAAGAAAAATGAATCATCATTTAAGAGACAATTATGCATGGATGAGTTAATATTAAAAGTAACTTTGCACGTGAACAGGCGCACACGCGTTTGGGCGTGAGCTCATCTCTAACCCAAAAGAGGAGCTTTTTATTACTTACAATAATTATAGTGCACGAGGTAGTGAGGAAGGGGGCAACCGAGTATGAGGGGTACTCAACATCCTCTTTGATGCCAATAATAACAAAGTCCACCAGAAAAATGAACTTGTCTGTTGAAGCTAGGAAAATTTCTCTACTCCAAAATTCGGATCAAGGCAGTCTAAGTTTACCGGCCCAACGGATCAGCTTGACGGCTAACGGGCTAAAGCACGGAGATCACCGAACAACAAATAAGACCCCAGGTATTGCGGCAGGGAGGTCCCACCACGTACCCGGAAGCTTAGAAAAAGCAACCCCTTCACAACCAAGGATGGTCGAGCAGAGTACGAGGGAGACTAACTTATGAATAAGTCGCAACAACTAAAGGAGAATAGTCGCTGGGTCGCGACTTGGTATCTGAGAAAAAGGAATTCACGGGCTAAGCTAGCCTCCAAGAAAAGAGTTCGAGTTCTCGGCGAGATTCAAGAATTCCTTCTCCTTGTAACCCTGGAGTCCTATTTATAGGCAAATCCAAAGGGAGAGGGTGGGTCTTATTTATAGCCCACCCCCAGCGACTAGGCAACTTCTCTGGAGGAGCTTGCCCTGCCGAGCGAGTAGCTGGCCAAGTCGCCTACCTAGCGAGTATACAATGGGAGCTCGACATACTCGCCCAAGTCTTTTGCGGCCTTGCGCGTTGACTCTGACCTCTGTCTTGACTTTTTGACTTTGACTTATGCTGACCTTGCTCTGGAGGGCCCCACGCTCGACGAATATAGGTTATACACAATCCCCGCTCTTTTCGAGTGACGTAGGAACTCAGAAAGAATCATCCGGCACTTATTCGGCGAGCTGCTTGGCCGAGTATTCAGGTTGCTCGCCATTGAAAGATGCCTACTGAACTCTATAAATAGCGGGGTCTTGCCTTTGAGGCGCGCTTTTGGAATTCACACGGGATACCGAAGACTGCCGAGAAAGCCTACCAAGTGAGCTTGGCCGCGCTGTCGGGATTCTTCGAGCCCCCAAAGCCAAAAAGGCCGCGAGAGAATGAAGTCGCTGCCAACATGCCTCCTGCCAAAAAGAAAAAAACTGAATAAGCTGAAGAAGGTTCTCGCTTCCAAGACCGATAACCAACCCCCGCCGTGGAGAAAGTCGCCTCCCCGGCAAAGAAAGTCGCATCCCCAACCGACCAGCTCGAACCTTCGACTAGCACCCAACAATTCCTCAAGGATCTCGGGCTAGGAAATATTCCCGACTCCTCGCTGTTATGTTGGGTTTCTCTATAAGGTTGGCACAACACTTGTGCACGCAGCGGAAGTAATAAAATCTAGAACAACCCAAAAGAGATTGGATCGGGCCATGAATGTTGAATCAAGAAGTTAACAAAATTAGGCAAAAATTACCTTGATGGCGTTGAGTCACAACTCAACGAAGATGCTCCAAATGAGATTCCTTGTCGGTGGCGAGTTCCACGTAGAATAATATCTACGTCTCTGCAGAAATCCACACGAGCGGGAGAACCCCAAGCTTCGTCGCACGAAGGGTCGGGAAGAAGATCAGCCGAACCTTTGCACTTCCCACGGACTGCTAGGTCCGCGTTAGGGAAAGCAAGACCAGCGACAGTCGCTGGAGAGGAGGTGGTCGGCGGAGCGAAAAGCCGACGGCGGAACGTTTCCGTCCGGCGGAATCGGGAGATCGGCGGAACTCTTTTCGTCGGGTTCTATTTGGCCGCAAAAACAACGCACACTTTTCCCAAAACCCTAAGTCCCTATTTATACTAAAAGTATAAACAGACCTAAAAGTATCGCTATCCGCAGACCACACAGTATAGGGTCACAGAATCATTCATTGAGAATGAGTTCCAAGTTCGACGAGAATCAGATCCAGAATCGACGAGAATCAAGGACAACTCTCGACGAATCAGCCATAGACGTCGAGTCATACTCGACGGCTCTCGACGATTCTCGTCGATCGGCGGTCGACGACAATCGTCGAACAGGGATCGACGATATTCGTCGAACGGCGGTCGATAACATTCGTCGACCCGCGTTTAACGACAATCGTCGAGTGGCGGTCGACGATAATCATCGAGCGGCGGTCGACGATAATCGTCGAGCCGCGTTCGACGACAATCGTCGAGCGGCGGTCGACGATAATCGTCGAGCCGCATTCGACGACAATCGTCGAACGACGGTTGACGATAATTGTCGAGCCGCGTTCGACGACAATCGTCGAACGGCGGTCGACGATATTCGTCGACCCAGCCACAGTCGTCGAGTCATACTCGACGACTCTCGCCGAAACAACCTTAGTCGTCGAGTCAAACTCGACGACTCTCGTCGAAACAGTCTTAGTCGTCGAGTCAAACTCGATGACTCTCGACTAACCATTCTCAATGAACTTTCTTGGCAACGATTGTCGGACCCCCATACTTTATGGTGATTGGTAACCTTTACCAACACAGTCAATCTTCCAACTTCTCCACTGCTCTTATGCGCGACCTTGCAGGCTCATATCGCGTTGGCAGTGAGATTACATGTTTGACCACTTCTATATCACCATGGTAACTCCAACAGTCTCCCACTTGATCTTGAAAGTATCAAACCAAAAACCTCACAAACAATGAGCGGCATCTAGCAATGCATCATTTCTCCCCATGCAATAAGAGTTCATAACTCATAAGCCTTCATGACCAATGTTCCAGCGTTGTCTTTGTCCCTTTGTCCCTTACATCCGGAAAGAACTAGAGGCATGGACCGTGTCACCCTCATAATAGCTCAATCCATGTTTCTTGATCTAGAACGGACTTCCAGAGAATGGTGAGTCCAATATCACATACTGACTCAACCAAGCATGGCCATGCATTTCTCAGTCCAGTTCCATCAAGGGGCCCATGGATGCAACTCCTGTCATATAGGAGGACAAATCCTATATCTGCTCACACATAAATACCCAAATGATTCGTAGCGTACCCAACAACCACCCTTATCATCAACCTTTCTCAAGGAAGACTTTAGATGGCATCAAAGCACGCTCTTCCTCACTTGATGAATGCTGCGACGTCAGGTCAAAGGACCATAACACCATTGCCAATAGAGACCTACTTGTGACACGATTAGATAACAATCCACAAAGTAGTCTCAGGATGGGTCTATCCAGTACAACTTGTTCATTAACAAGTACCCACGTGATGACTTGATATCACAATATCATGACCTATGAGAACTGGTCATCAGCCAACGCACGTGCCAGTCTTAAGGTATCATCATCACCCTTAGTTTCTATGACGATACAACGACCAGGGACCTTTAAGAATGAAGCTTCAAATAAATCATAGGCTCTCACATTCAAGTCACGTACTTGATGTCCTATGGAAGCGAACACTCTAAGGGTATTTATTATGTTACAATTTAACTATCACATAGAAAAATCACAATAAAAGAACTTGCCATTAATTGTAAAAAGAAACATTTGGTACACAATTCATCATATGAATGAACAATAAACAGCCAACAGAATATACGTTTACATGCGACCCACAAGACTCCCACTAGAGTTGATCACTTAGGTATCGTATACCCATCGATCTAGTATGACCATCATGCTTTCTCTGTGCGAGAGGCTTTGTCAGTGGATCCGCAATATTCTCCTCAGTCGGCACTCTGCAAATGTTCACATCTCCTCGTTCGACAATCTCACAAATTAGATGGAACCGCCGAAGTATGTGCTTGGAGCGCTGATGGGATCTAGGTTCCTTAAATTGTGCAATTGCACCATTGTTATCACAGTAGAGAACTACGGGACCAACAATGCTAGGAACTACATCAAGCTCGCCGATGAATTTCCTAATCCATATAGCCTCCTTCGCTGCGTTAGCCGCAGCGATATACTCGGCCTCTGTTGTAGAATCAGTAACTGTCTCTTGCTTAGAACTCTTCCAGCTCACAGCTCCTCCATTAAGGCAAAACACAAACCCTGATTGAGACTTTGAATCGTCTCTATTAGTTTGGAAGCTAACATCCGTGTAACCACTTACAACGAGCTCTTCCTCTCCACCATACACCAAGAACACATCCTTAGTCCTTCTCAAGTACTTCAGGATATTCTTGACTACAATCCAGTGACATTCACCGGGGTCTGACTGATACCTGCTAGTCATGCTCAAAGCAAAGGAGACATCGGGTCGAGTACATAACATTGCATACATGATTGATCCAATTGCTGAAGCATATGGAATAACCTTCATACGGTCCTTATCTTCACAAGATTTTGGACACTGGTCCTTAGAGAGATTCACACCATGAGACATGGGTAAAAATATTTTCTTGGACTCAAGCATGTTGAACCGCTTCAACACCTTTTCAATGTATGTACTCTGGGTCAAACCCAACAACTTCTTCGATCTATCTCT
Source organism: Platanthera zijinensis (assembly GCA_039513925.1). Classification (NCBI taxonomy): domain Eukaryota; kingdom Viridiplantae; phylum Streptophyta; class Magnoliopsida; order Asparagales; family Orchidaceae; genus Platanthera; species Platanthera zijinensis. The sequence continues at coordinate 52,952,611 of CM077082.1, forward strand.
ATAGATCTTAATACCGAGTATGTAAGTCGTTTCACCCAAGTCCTTCATAGAAAAGCAGTTCCCTAGGTTGTTCTTAACAACTTTCAGGGTAGGAATGTCATTCCCAATCAAAAATATGTCATCTACATACAATATCAGGAAGACAACAATGCTCCCACTGATTCGCTTGTAAACACAAGGCTCATCTTCATTCTTGATGAAACCAAACTCTTTGATTTTCTAATCAAAACGAAGATTCTAACTTCGAGAGGCATGTTTCAGTCCATAGATGGACTTATTCAGCTTGCATATTTTAGTGGCTTCATTTGGGGATACAAAACCCTCGGGTTGTGTCATGTACACTTCCTCAAGGAGGTTTCCATTAAGGAAAGCCATTTTGACATCCATCTGCCAGATCTCGTAGTCACAATACACAGCAATAGCAAGCAATATCCTTATGGACTTTACCATGGCAACAGGTGAAAAGGTCTCATCATAGTCAATACCATGAATTTGCTTGAAACCCTTAGCCACCAGTCGCCCTTTGAATGTCTATACATTCCCATCCATGTCGGTCTTCTTCTTGAATACCCATTTGCACCTTATGGGTCGTACCCCTTCAAGTGGTTCCACCAAGTTCCAAACTTGGTTTGCATACATGGAGTCCATCTCGGATTTCATAGCCTCAAGCCATTTGTCGGAGTCCGGTCCATTCATAGCCTCTTGGTAGGTTGCTGGTTCAACATCATGATCCATAAGCAACACATTACCTATTTGAGACATGAGAAATCCATATCTCTCAGGCTCAAACCTCGGTCTACCAGATCTACGTAGGACTTGTGTTTCTTGAGCAGGTTCTCTAGCTACAACATCCCTTAGTCCTGTCTCAGAATCCAATTCCGGTTCATTCACTACTTGTGGTTCTTAAACTTCTTCAAGTTCTACCTTTTCAATCTTTCTTGATAAGAACTCTTTCTCTAAGAAGACGTCAGTCCTTACGACAAACACTTTGCCCTCGGACGGTAGGTAAAAGTAATACCCTTTCGTTTCCTTATGATATCCCACCAGATAACATTTATCCGATTTGGGTTCCAGCTTGTCAGGCATTTGACGTCGCACGTATGCCTCACAGCCCCAAATTTTAATGAACGACATACTAGGACGCTTCCCAGTCCATATCTCATATGGTGTCTTCAGAACCGTTTTCGTTGGAGCGTGATTCAGTGTCATTGCAGCAGTCTCTAAAGCAAAACCCCAAAAGGAAACAGACAAGTCTGCATGACTCATCATCGAACGTACCATGTCTAACAAAGTACGATTTCTCCTCTCAGATATACCATTATGCTGTGGTGTTCTAGGTGGAGTGAGCTGTAATACAATACCACACTCTTTCAGATTATCACGGAACTCATGACTCAGGTATTCGCCACCTCGATCAGATCGGAGTGCTTTAACCCTTTTACCCAACTGGTTTTCTACTTCATTCTTGAACTCTTTGAACTTTTCAAAGGTCTCGGATTTGCACTTCATAAGATACACATATTCGTATCTACTGAAATCATCAGTAAATGTAACGAAGTAGAAATACCCACCTCTAGCCATGGAACTCATGGGTCCGCATACATCACTATGTACAACACCCAAGAGATCCTCAGCCCTCTCAGTATAACCAGTGAAAGGGGCTTTAGTCATTTTGCCTAACAAATAAGATTCGCATCGCTCAAATGATTCATAATCAAATGAGTCCAAAATTCCATCTTTATGGAGCTTGGATATGCGCTTCTCATTTATATAGCACAAACGATAATGCCAGAGATATATAGGGTTTGAGTCATTTGTTCTTAGTCTTTTATTATTTTCTACATTATAGATCTGATGGTCCAAGTTCAAAACATAAAGACCATTAAACAATTGGGCTACAACATAACAAACATCATTCTTAAATATAGAACAACAATTGTTCTTAATCATAAAAGAAAATCCAACCATGTCCAAGCATGAAATGGATATAATGTTTCTAGTTATGGCCGGAACAAAATAACAATTATCAAGTTCTATTACAAGCCCACTGGGAAAAGAAAGACGGTAAACCCCTACGGCTACAACAGCAACTCTTGCTCCATTGCCGACACGAAGGTCCACCTCCCCTTTACTCAGCAATCTTCTCTTTCCCAGTTCCTGCACATTTGTACAAATGTGAGAACCACATCCGGTATCCAATACCCAAGATGAAGGAGCAGAAAGGTTTATCTCTATAACGTAAATACTTGAAGCGGAAGTCATACCTCCCTTCATTTTCTGCAGACCCTCAATGTACGAAGGACAGTTCCTCCTCCAATGACCAGCCTTGCCACAGTGGTGGCATTTCCCCTCCTTCACCATGCTCTTCTTCTTCATAAGTGCAGAAGACTTGGGATCAAGATGTGACTTAGGTCCCACCTTCGTCTTCTTGAAGCCCTTGGCCTTGCCCTTGCCCTTATGCACCATCAGTATGGGGCTGGCAGGCTTGGCCTTCTTCATATTGATCTCAGCAGTTCTCAACATGCCTAGGAGCTCGGGCAGTGTCTTGTCTATCTCATTCATGTTGTAGTTCAAGATAAACTGCTCGTAACTGTCCGGCAACGATTGCAGGATCAGATCTGTGGCCAACTCTTGACCCAGAGGAAAACCCATTCTTTTAAGGTTCTCTATATACCCAATCATCTTGAGTACGTGAGTCCCTACTGAGTCTCGAACTCCCATCTTGCACTAAAACAACGCTTTGGTGACGTTAAACCTCTCTTGACGAGCTTGCCCTTGAAACATTTTCTTGAGATGCTCGTCAATCTCCTTGCACCCCATGTTCTCATGTTGCTTCTGAAGCTCAGAGTTCATGGTGGCAAGCATAAGGCATTCGACGTCCAAGGCGTCATCAGTATACTTCTTGTAAGCATCCTTATCAGCACAGGAAGAATTCCCGGTCAGCACCTCGGGGGCTTCTTCTTCCAAGACGTAGAGCTTTCGCTCTTGCCTTAGAACAATTCTCAGGTTCCTATACCAGTCCATATAATTAGTCCCACTGAGCTTATCCTTCTCAAGGATGGCTCTTAGAGACAGAGTGGAGTGCGAACCACTTGCCATGGAATTCTACAAGAATTTATGCAGAATAAAATCAGTACCAAAATTTCAAAATATAATTATTTTTCTTAGTTTGGACTTCAACTAAAACTCCCACTATTTTATTCGAAATAATAGCCCTCACTATCAATTCGGAGAGTTCATGCGAGCTACTCACTTAGTGGACAAGATCCATATTTCACCAACACAATGAATCAGCTTTGGCTTTCCTCTCACAATGTGGTTATTTAGGTAGGCAACGCTTGTCAATTGCATCCTCATGCAATTCTTGTATGGTTGGTGAATAACTCCTTATTCGCATCCATCATATGGTGCATGCCAACCCTATGCCTCTAGGCACTCAACCTTTGAGGTCACTTAGTTAAGCTTGACCCGATGTCGATAGTGGGATATCACAATTATCCGCTTGCACCCTTACCAAGATAGATTAATGCACCTTGCTTTGGCAAGCCCACACTTCATCGATCGAGGCAGGAAGAGTGTCATCCATCGGAAGGCATCCGAACACTTAATATTTAAGGAAGTAATTTTGATAATAGGTTAACAATTAACCATGATCAAAATTTGATCAATGTGCACATCCAAAGAAAAACACTTCACTGAAATCCCCATGCATCCCTTATATGCACAACAGAACACTATCAACATTTGATAGAAGAAAAGGGATAAATCTGAACATCTGGACACTTCCAAATCTTCAGGTTTACATGCATTGGACAAGGGACAGAGGCAACTCAACTTAAAGCAGTAGACAAGCTCATCTCTCCTTGTTGGATTCAAAATCCAAAACAAAATCGAGGGATGGTTACTGCTAAGGAGACAGTAATTCCTAACGATTAGAAGTTACTACAAGATTCCAGACGTTCCCGGCGGGGTGCCAAGATTAAATCTAGACATTTAGAACACTTCTAAATCCTTAGGTTTACACGTACTGGAATAACCTAACTTCCAATACAACAAACATGGCCGAAACCTCCCTATGATACCACTGTTGGGTTTCTCTATAAGGTTGGCACAACACTTGTGCACGCAGCGGAAGTAATAAAATCTAGAACAACCCAAAAGAGATTGGATCGGGCCATGAATGTTGAATCAAGAAGTGAACAAAATTAGGCAAAAATTACCTTGATGGCGTTGAGTCACAACTCAATGAAGATGCTCCAAATGAGATTCCTTGTCGGTGGCGAGTTCCACGTAGAATAATATCTACGTCTCTGTAGAAATCCACACGAGCGGGAGAACCCCGAGCTTCGTCGCACGAAGGGTCGGGAAGAAGATCAGCCGCACCTTTGCACTTCCCACGGACTGCTAGGTCCGCGTCAGGGAAAGCAAGACCAGTGACGGTCGTCGGAGAGGAGGTGGTCGGCAGAGCGAACAGCCGGCGGCAGAACGTTTCCGTCCGGCGGAATCGGGAGATCGGCGGAACTCTTTCCGTCGGGTTCTATTTGGCCGCAAAAACAACGCACACTTTTCCCAAAACCCTAAGTCCCTATTTATACTAAAAGTATAAACAGACCTAAAAGTATTGCTATCCGCAGACCACACAGTATAGGGTCACAGAATCATTCGTTGAGAATGAGTTCCAGGTTCGACGAGAATCAGATCAAGAATCGACGAGAATCAAGGACAACTCTCGACGAATCAGCCTTATTCGTCGAGTCATACTCGACGGCTCTCGAAGATTCTCATCAATCAGCGGTCGACGACAATCGTCGATCGGCAATCGACGATATTCGTCGAATGGCGATCGACGACATTCGTCGACCCGCGTTTAACGACAATCATCGAGCGGCGGTCGAAGATAATCGTCGAGCGGCAGTCGACGATAATCGTCGAGCCGCGTTCGATGACAATCATCGAGCGGAGGTCGACGATAATCGTCGAGCCGCGTTCGACGACAATCATCGAACGGCGGTCGACGATAATCGTCGAGCCGTGTTCGACGACAATCGTTGAGCCACGTTCGACGACAATCGTCGAACGGCAGTCGACGATATTCGTCGACCCAGCCACAGTCGTCGAGTCATACTCGACGACTCTCGCCGAAACAACCTTAGTCGTCGAGTCAAACTCGACGACTCTCGTCGAAACAGTCTTAGTCGTCGAGTCAAACTCGACGACTCTCGACTAACCATTCTCAAAGAACTTTCTTGGCAACGATTGCCGGACCCCCATACTTTATGGTGATTGGTAACCTTTACCAACACAGTCAATCTTCCAACTTCTCCACTGCTCTTATGTGCGACCTTGCAGGCTCATATCGCGTTGGCAGTGAGATTACATGTTTGACCACTTCTAGATCACCATGGTAACTCCAACATGTTCTCCCCGTTGTCTGCTTCTGTTCCGGAAGTCGCTGGGTCACTACCCTAAGTGCAGGCAGATCTCAATGCCTCGCAAGTTCACCAACTTGCCTATCTTTATAGTAGTTCATTGATCATCCTGTTTCCATGCTAACACGTACTTGTCTCTGCAGCTCCCCCAGCGATTACTTTAGGCGAGATTCTAGACGTTGCCATACTGTGAGGAGTTTTCCTGGGTATACATGGAGCTCGGCCTACGCTCCGGATTGTACACACCGTCCGGATCAACCTCGGTTCTAAGGGGTCAGAAAAACAAGTCCCTCTGATGTCTGAGGAAGGTCCTTTGGCGAACAAACCCACACAGCCTGGGACGGGCAAAGTCCCTCCTTTCATTACTTCGATGCTGCCGACGATGAGCATCTTAGCGCCGTCGCCGCCTCTTTCGGCCAAAATTATGATATCGACCGCAAGTACTCCATTGCCGCCGGCACCTCCTCCGGATAAACCGCAAAAACCGTGCACAACATTGCCACCTCCACCTCTACTGGCAAGCTCATGACAACCGGAGAACACTACGTTGCCGCCGCCGCCTCCTCCACCTTTGAGCGGTGAAACTCCCTCGAAACTCTGTCCGGGCACCTCGGGACCTTGGATCCCGCTGGAGGGCTCAGTGCGAGATCTGGAAAGAATGCGCCCCAGCTACTTCCCACTGAGAAATGGAAGTCGCAAACTTGGTGGCCGCGACCAGGGGAATCCCTCTGAATGCCCTGGTGGCTCAGCATCAGGCCTGCGGGAACCAGCTCGCCGCAACCCTTGTCCTCGGCGATCTCGATCTCCTCGGTAAGATAGCTCGCATTACTGTAGATCTTATTTGACTGTTGCTTCCGACTGCTAACTAATTTGGCGATTTTCCTCTGCTTCGACATGTCGCCGATCCACTCCTAGAGACGCTTTCATCGAGGCCCTTGGGCTTTCCGGGGATGAGTACCGTCGAGTCACTGCTTGCGCCTACATCAAGCAAGAGGCCAAGTTCGCCCAGCTCTCCATATGCGAATCTCATCGCCGAATATCAGCACTAGAGTTAAGGTTGGCGAAGATGGAAGAGCTGCAAGAAAGCCTGATGGCCTACGAGGACCGCTTCCATATGATCCAAGAGGTGGAGCGGCGCCAGATGATGACCGACCATCACGTCTAGCTCTTCGATGAGGAATTGGCGGGCATGCACGCGAGCATGGGATCTGCCGTCCGGCTAGCAAGAATGGAAGAATAACTGCGGTGAGGCGATGACGCAATCGCGGTTGCCACCTAGCACTTCAGACAGGCTCGCGAGATGGGATGGGATGGGCGACGTCCACATCTTCCTGAGCGAGGGCCTCCTAGAACTTAGGAATTTTCTTTTATTTCATTTGTACTCGCCTTTGGCGATTTGTAAAGGACAATTTGATTTGTAATAAGCGAGTTTTAATCTCGCATTGATTCTGCTGAGTTTGTGTTCTTTATGATTGTTTTTGCCTATTCTTTCTGCGATGTCTTGATTTATGTGCAGGTTATGGAGAGCTAGTGAGGTTCTGAATAGCTTTGTGCAAGATAGGGCTCGTGACTACGATAGATCTAACAGTTAGGACGTGACTTAGGTGGATACTCGCCTGAGCATGAAATACACCCCCTGGCCTCTGCCTATAAATAGAAGGGTAGGTGAGACTTTAGTACGCTATTGAGATTTCTGATAATTGCTCGCGAGTAACTGCCCTTGCTCGCATCTTCCTTTTCGTTCTCGCCCTACTCGCTCCTCCTTTCTTGTCACAACCCACATTTTCACCGCATTAATAACTTATCAGAGTAAGGGAAAATGCACGTCATGATGCCACGTCAGCAGGGGATAACTGCGGACGCTCAAACAAAACTCTTACTAGACAAAAAAAGAGAGATCTTTAAGTGATTTAGTGAGAATCCAATTTAAGTTAAGCATTTAACCGTATCCCTCGGCTTGGTGGCTCATCAACCCCACGAAAGAAAAATAATTTATACACTGCAGAAACATACTTCATTCATGAGATGAAACATCCTACATTAGTGTAGACGTTCCCTAGGGAATAACTCTTGGTATGAAAGATTCTAGGTTTATAATAGTAGTAAAAATAGCTTTTACGGTCACTAAATATAATGAGTTATAGTTTTAAAATATGCAATGCATGAAGTAATAATAGTAGATTTTATACTTCAAAATACCTAACATGCATTTCTAGCATAAATCATCCTAGTGAGCAAGTAATCCAATTCATCACAAAGAAAACAACCAACAGCTAGCAAGTATCCAAAATCAACAACCCTATGAGCATCAACAATCTGACATGAACCCACATAAAACAAAAGTACGTCTGAACTAAGTAAAGTAAACTGAAACAACAACTACCTCACAACAGCGAGGTGAAAACCGCAGCCAACACTACTGCTCGGGAATTCAACAACTGGCTCCACTACCTGCTAAAGCTCCGAACCTGATGTCACAACCCGCATTTTCTCCAATTATAAGAATTATCAGAGTATGAGAAAACACGCGTCATGATGCCACGTCAAGCAGGGGATAACCGATGACGCTCAGGCAAAACCAACTACAAACTTTATGCAAGAAAATCCTGTGTTTTATGAATAGAAAATCAGTTATATTTTAGAGACCGTATCCCTCGGCTCAGTGGATCACCTAGTCCACAAAAGAAAAACTATATTTATACGCTGCGGAAAGAAAAATACTTTAATTAGGTTTTACACCCTAAAGAGCGCATAAGGGTCCCAAGAGAACCACTCATGCTATGCAAGACACTACATTTAATTTATATAATATATAAGAAAACGATTTTCATACGTGATTTGAAAAAATAGTGATTAAGCTTATAAAACATGCCGATCATGAGCTTTATTTATAATAATATTTATAGTTTAAAGGTAACTAGCAACCTAGCATAAAACCTTCTCAGAGCAAGTAGACTATCTCCAGAAAACGGTAGCAGCATAAGTAGTATATCTAGTACAAGGTAACAACTACCAGTGGGCGCCAACAACTTGACACGAACCCACTGGCACATATGTATGTCTGTAAGAAAGTACTGAAAACTACCTCACTAACAAGATAAACGGAACTCCAAAGTCCGGGAGTCCACCATCAACACCACTGCCTCAGCTAGCCGCCAGGCCGGCTACAACTCAGAACCTGAGGCATTCCAAAAGAAAACAGAATACCTCAGAAAGCAACAAGGTAAAACAACTGCATGTAAGAGTCAACCAAAAGGAAGAAGTAACTAAAAACATGCAGTAGAAAGAGCCACAACTGTCCAAAACAGGACAACAGAAAAGCACAACGAGCAAAGGAAACAGCAACGACCCCACTCAGGAACAACATCTTGCCGGGCCTACTAGGCTACCAAGAGCCAAAAGTGCTGCAAACTATCCAGGAAGAAACTTCTAACACCCTAAACTGTGGGAGGTGGTAGTAGCAAAAACAAACAACGAGGAACCGGATCGAAGGCAAATGCAGTCCCCCAATCCACCATGTCCAAGTCAGCAAGCTCAAGGGTCTACACGTGAAAGCACCAGGGACCTTCCACCCACACATGCCCAGCCCGTACCTGGAGCAAGAAAAACAAGAGTGGCCTTGGCTATATCACACAACTCCACCCTCTTGAAGAGCTACAAACCACCACTACTAACCACGACCCACGATTCGGCCTTTAAGAAGGTAAAGAAAACGGCCGACAAGGAAATACCAGAAATATAACCAGAAAACCACTCGGGGACGAAAACAAGGTAAATGAAGAGTGTTGAAAAGAATCAACACGACAAGGCGCTGAGTGAGACCCACTCAGTGCCTACCTAAACCTTGGCGTTGAGTGAGCTAGCCTCACTTAAAGCCAAAACCAAACCCTAACCACAATCCCACTAAGGTAAAACGGAGCTCGACGATTGTCGACCGGAGGTCGACGATAGTCGAACGGCCTAGGGCAGAAACTGGGATCGACGATCTCCATTCAGAGATTGACGATAGTCGAACGATTCTAAGACAAAAGAGGCAGGGAACTTCCAGTATTCGAGTAGTTGCCTACTACTCATGTATTCAAATTCCAGCTCTCGAGTAGTTACCAACTACTCGAGTACCTCAACCCTCTACTCGAGTAGTCGCCTACTACTCGAGTATACAAACATAGCCAGCACTCGAGTAGTTACCAACTACTCGAGTACTCCAACCAGCTACTCGAGTATCTGCTAACAACTACTCGAGTATCTACAAACAGCTACTCGAGTATCTACAATCAGCTACTCGAGTATCTACAAGCAACTACTCGAGTATCTACAAGAAACTACTCGAGTATCTACAAACAGCTACACTCGAGTAGATGCCTACTACTCGAGTAAACCAACCCACCTACTCGAGTAGTTATCTACTACTCGAGTAACTCAGAACCCCCACTCGAGTAGTTACCTACTACTCGAGTAACTCCAAGGCAAATACTCGAGTTAATGCCTTCTACTCGAGTATCTAAAAGCTACTACTCGAGTACTCGAGCCCACTACTCGAGTAACCCAAGACCCCTACTCGAGTAGTTACTTACTACTCGAGTAACTCCACGGCTAATACTCGAGTAATCTACTACCTACTCGAGTATCTCAAAGCTACTACTCGAGTACTTGAAACCACTACTCGAGTACTCCAGAATTAATACCCGGGTAATCTACTACCTACTCGAGTAACATACTCCCATACTCGAGTAATACACTCAACAAATTTGGGAAAAACACCCCCCTCCCCTCCTAACACTCCCTCTCGGCTACACCCAAACCAGAGCAAATCTGAACAAAGATAAACGGCATTACGCCGGCAAAGTTGGGTTCCAACAACACAAGTAGGGGGGGTCAATAGGAAGAACTAATTCCTATAGATAGCGAGAAAAATGAGAACAACAAGGCCTCTAACCTGGGCTAACAGGGATTTCTATTTCAGCAAAAATAATCAAAAAGAAACTTGGCAAGGGCAAGAATACCACTTGCCTCAACTTTCAGCGAAGCTTGGATGGCTCTCCTCCTCTTCACACGGAACAAACAGCCGTAGCACCTAGAATAAATCTCACGGCCATTAATGGCTGAAAACTCCAAAACCGAAACCCAAATCTCAACAAAACTCCACGAAAATCGAATATCTTACCGTCGAAACGAAGATCTCGGAGAGAGCAAGACAACGCCATTTTCGGAATCGAATTCCGTCCACGAACAAGCCCGGAATCGCCGACCGAAGGAGGTACAGGACGGGCGGTTTTCTCCTCAGATTTCCGCGAAAAAGGCAGCGACGGCTTCTCTCTCAGGAAAAGAAGAAGAAGAAGTGGGCCGTCACTTCTTAAACAGAGCTTTTATACGAAAAGCTAAACACCGGTTCATCCATAACCGAACCCTAAAATGCCTAATTACTTAATTTCATTAAGTAAATACCAAAATAGGTATAAGCCAAAAATATGGCTGCCACCAAGGCAAGACAATAACTGCCTTAATAAATTCTCCCGCAGAATTTAATAAACGGTCAAAACCAAAAGGCTACAGGACTGTCAAAACAATCTAATTAATTGATCACAAAACTATTAACACACCAAACGACACGAAAACCGAATCACCTCGGAATCCGACGAAATTCGCACCGTAGCTAGATATCCACGCTACGAACTCAACGACGAAGTCGAAATTAACTTTCGACGAACAGAACTCGAGTTATACCCAAACAAAGCCAAACAAAAACATCCCCCCGAGAGGCCACACCGGGTCCCCCAAAACGACTCGGCTTGCTAGGGAGATCTTGCCAACAGGCTACAAAATGGGGCACTGAGTTCTAAGGAGCTAAACCATACTCCACACATGGCACAAGCCACAGAAACGCGTCATCGTAACGCCAACGAGATTAAAAATAAACGCAGGAAAATTGGGGGCATTACAGTTACTCCCCCTAAAAGAAAGTTTCGTCCCGAAACTTTACGCACAACACTCCTACTAAAGAAGGAGAACAACTAATAGGAGTTACAAGAAGTATAACATACCGATTAAATCAACGAAACAGGTGAGGGTAAGCCCTCCTCATAGCCGACTCTAACTCCCAAGTCGCGCTTTCCAAATCCTGATTCTTCCATAGAACCTTAACCATCGGTATGGACTTCTTTCGCAGCACACGCTCCTGAGTATCCAAAATACGAACCGGCATCTCAACAAAAGAGAGGTTGGGCTCCAACTGGGGCACAACATCTAAGAGGTTCCCACAGCTGCGAACACACTTCCGCAATTGGCTAACATGAAAAACATTATGCACACCTGGGAAGTTTGCTGACAAATCCAATCTATAAGCTGACACACCAATCCGTTCCAAAATCTCAAACGGGCCCACATACCTTGGGTCTAACTTCCGATTCTTACCAAATCTCTTAACACCTACCATCGGGGAAACTTTGAGGAATACAAGGTCCCCGACGGAAAACTCCAAAGCAGATGTACGCCGGTTGGCGTTCTTTTCATATCTCTCCTGGGCTATACGAAGCTTCTCCCGAATAAGCCTCACAGCAACTTCCATTTCCTCAAGCGCATCGGGACCCAACAAAGGCTTCTCACCAGCCTCAGCCCAAAACAACGGAGTCCTACAGCGCCTCCCATACAAGGCTTCGAACGGAGCCATCTGCAAACTTTCCTGATAACTGTTGTTGTAGGCAAATTCCATGAGTCGTAATCGCTCATCCCACGCTCCACCGTGGTCTAAAATATAGCACCGGATCATATCCTCAACAATTTGGTTCACCCTCTCCGTCTGCCCATTGGTCTGCGGGTGGTAGGCAGTAGAATACCTCAGATCCGTACCCAAACCCTCCTGCAGACTCTGCCAAAAACGAGAAGTGAACCGAGAATCTCGATCAGAAATGATGCTAACCGGCACACCGTGGAGTCGGACGACTTCATTCATGTATAACTCCGCTATCTTCTTCATCGGGTAATCAATCTTATAAGGCACGAAGTGAGCGCACTTCGTCAATCTATCTACTACAACCCAAACCGAATCAAATCCTCTCGGGGATTTTGGTAAACCCGTAATGAAATCCATAGATATACTTTCCCACTTCCAAGTCGGGATCTCTAGCGGAGTCAACTTACCACCAGGCCTTCCATGATCGGCCTTCACACGTTTGCAAGTGTGACACTCGGCAACAAATCGGGCTATATCTCCTTTCATGCCATACCACCAGGTAATTTGTCTTAAGTCACGGTACATCTTCGTAGATCCTGGATGGTAGGAAACGCTGGAACCATGAGCCTCACTGCAAATCATCCTCCTAATATCCCCGACAGCGGGAACGCAAAACCTGCCGCGGTACTTCAAAGTACCCGCACCATCGATAGCAAAATCGGGCAACTCTCCCTTCTCAGTCCTGGTGAAAAGGCGCATAAGATCAGGATCGTCCTTCTGGTGCAGCCTAGTCAAAGAAATCCAGGACGGCTCTGCCACTGACAAACTACTCTGCAAACTACAGCATCCCACTGATATATCCATAAGGAGGAACTCCTCCACTAAACGATCGGCGGAGAGGTTAAAGATCTTTCCCGTCTTTCGGCTCAGGGCGTCGGCCACCATGTTGGCCTTGCCCGGATGATACTGGATTTCTACATCATAATCAGCCACATACTCCAGCCACCGCCGCTGACGCAGATTCAACTCCTTCTGCGTGAACACGTACTTTAGGCTCTTATGGTCAGTAAAGATCTTGCATTGAGCCCCATAAAGTAGGTGCCTCCACAACTTCAAAGCATAAATAACCGCTGCAAACTCGAGGTCATGTGTGGGATAATTCTTTTCATGAGTCTTCAGTTGCCTTGACCCATAGGCAATTACTTTTCCCTCTTGCATTAATACGCATCCCAGACCTACAAGCGAAGCATCCACATAAACATCATAATCTACTCCCTCGGTAGGCAGGGTCAGGACGGGAGCAGTGCACAATCTCTCCTTCAGCTCTAGAAAAGCTTCTTCGCACTTCTCACTCCAAACAAAAGCCACATTCTTCTGAGTCAACTTGGTCAAAGGTGCGGCTAGGGAAGAGAAACCCTCCACAAATCTCCTGTAATAACCAGCCAACCCTAAGAAACTCCTGATTTCCTTAGGCGAACTCGGTCTACTCCAATCCATCACTGCTGCAATCTTTTCTGGATCGACCGAGATCCCCTCCTTGTTCACCACGTGGCCTAGAAAAGAAACTTGAGGCAACCAAAATTCGCACTTGCTCAACTTGGCGAATAACTTGTGATTCCTCAACTCCGATAGGACCAAACGCAAATGTTGCTCATGCTCCTCAGCACTGCGAGAGTAAACTAACACGTCTTCAATGAAGACCACAACGAACTTATCGAGAAAATCCTTGAACACCCGGTTCATCATATCCATGAAGGCTGAAGGTGCGTTGGTCAGACCAAACGACATTACCAGAAACTCAAAGTGTCCATGTCTCGACCTAAATGCAGTCCGCGGAATATCCACCTCACGGATCCTAAGCTGATGATAACCAGAACGAAGATCGATCTTGGAGAACACCGTGCTACCACGCAACTGGTCAAACAAATCATTGATCCTCGGCAGAGGGTACCTGTTCTTGATAGTGACCTTGTTCAACTCTCTATAGTCGATGCAGAGCCGCATCGACCCATCTTTCTTCTTTACAAACAAAACAGGAGCACCCCAAGGCGACGAACTCTGCCTAATAAACCCCTTAGCTAACAGCTCATCCAACTGAACTCGCAACTCCTCTAACTCACGAGGGGCCATCCGGTACGGCGCCTTAGCAATAGGACGCGTACCCGGCTCTAAATCGATCACAAACTCAACATCCCGATCAGGAGGAAGACCAGGAAGATCATCAGGAAAAACATCGGCGAAACCACGAACAATAGGAATCTCTTCCAAGCGTGGCACGCTAACAGCGACTCCAACCGCCGAGACTAAACAAACACAACAATTAGAAGGAAACAACCTCTGAGCACATACCGCAGAGATGACAGGAAAATTCTGACACAGAGCAGCATACACGCTGCCGGGCTGACCATCGTCTCTGATGAAGTCCAAGCGATTTCCTTTGCACTGAATGACCGCATCATACTGAGAGAGCCAGTCCATGCCCAAAATGACATCGAAGTCCTCCAGATCAATCATTTTCAGGTCCGCCTTCGCAAGAAAGTCCCCCAACAAAACCGGGCAATCCAAAATGCCCAAATATGACAACACAGATTCACCAGAAGGAAACTTGACACAGAAGGAATCCCGAACACGATCTAGAGTCAATCGATGACGCTCTACAAAGGCTCTAGCCACGAACGAGTGGGTAGCGCCGGAGTCAAACAGAACCCGCGCCCAGCGGTTCTTCACCTTAAACTTCCCTATAGGAACACACAAACTAAGGAACTACCATAGCAATACCGCAACACTCTAGCAAATAAAACTACCAGGCTAGGAAAACAACAATCAACTAACCTGAAATAACCTGGGTCGAAGTCTGAGCCTCCTCGGAAGAAATCACGTTCAGCTTCCCCTTTCCCTTGTCCACACGTGGAGGTGGAGGTAAAGCCTGTAACGGAACTGCAGGAAGAACTGACTGAACCTGAGGACACCGCGACTTGATGTGACCCTTCTGCCCACACTGAAAGCAGACTCTGTCCTTGGTCCAACACTGGGCCGCATCATGCCCGGATCGCTTGCAAACTGAATAGGAGACATCTCTCCTAGGAGCACCTTGGATCGCATGAACCTGCTCCTTCTTCTGAGCTGCTGACCTCTTAAAACATTTCTCGACAGGATGGCCTGACCGGCCACAGAAACTGCACACCACTCGGCTCCTCTTTCCCGGAACAGCATCGGGTACCAGGGGCTTCTTCCCCTCCACAGACTTTCTCTTGTCCTTTCTCATCTGCTGGCCTCTGCTCTTTGCCGTTTCAATAGCCTCAACCTTAAGAGCAGCCTCTACAACTCCAGCATAAGTCACTGACCCATAAGCACTGGTCAACTGCTGCACCTTGCTCCTCAAACCACCAAGAAATCTCTTAACTCGATCAGCCTCAACGCTGACCAAGGCAGGGGCAAAACGGCTCAACTTGCTAAATTCTATTTCATATTCACCCACCGTGAGTTGCCTTTGCTTCAGATAGAGAAAGTCATTCATGAGGCGGTCACGCTCGACTGAAGGCAAGAACTTCCTTAACAACTTCTCCTTAAACATTTCCTAAGAGCATCCAGCTACTAAGCTCTCCTTCTCTCTCAGCCACCAACTCTTAGCCAATCCTTTAAGCTGATAGGTGGCTAGCATCACCCTCTGGTCACCAGCAATCCCTGAATACGAAAATATCTCCTCCATGGAGATCAGCCAATCATCAATAACCATGAAATCTGCCTTCCTGTCATAAGTGGGAGGGCTCAGCCTCTGAAACTGCGAGATGAAGGCCATCTCCGCTGGCACCACTACCGGAGGTCTCACGAGTGCAGGGGGAGGAGGAACAGCTAACCCCCCAGCAGGAACTTGCGCACCCTGAGCCTGCCCTGCCACAACTGTCACCAAAGACTGAATCTGGGCTCGCACCTCCTCCAACTGTCTGCCCAAAGCTTCGCTACTCTGACGCAGACTCTCGATCACCGCATCGTTCTGAGCTCCGGACGACTCACCTTCAGACAGGGGAGTCGAACGCATCGCAGGTCGCCTAGCTAACCTAATATCCACATATCCCAATCAGAACCCCCAATCAACGACTAGAACCCAAACACAAGTACAGACCATACATATATAGATATAGGCCTAAAGCTGCTAAACTTGCTCTGAGAGTTTATCTTTTTTAAAAAAATTTGATGACATGCCCTAACCTAGGATGGTTAACCACCACCTTACTAACTCCTGTGCCTAGATTGGGAATGCATGACTTTAAGTTAATTTGAAAACTTATGTGTGTACATATGTCATCCTGTAAATCTTTAGCTTGGCACGTTGTGCTTATGTAATGATATGCTATGCATGTTTGTGCTATGCAGTCTAAAAAGGCCCTAATGCATGTTATGAGCGGCGTACACATGAGAATGTTATGCATCCCATACTACATAACATTCCCATGCAACGAAAAAGAAACGTGCTAGTCGCAGTCATGTGGTGAGGTTATGCATCCCATACTACATAACCCTCACATGTAGCCCCTATGGTGTATCCATATACGAACACATATTATGCATCCCATACTACATAATATACCTCGTATACTTCATGTTATGCCATGAGTGTAGTGTTCGTGCTTTTGCCAAGACGTGCTGATGATATATCGATGTGTGAATGACATGATGCAGAACTACCAAAGGCAAACAAAGGAAGGTTGCTCAACTAACTTGTCAAGCAACCTCCCTCTGATACCAACTGTCACAACCCGCATTTTCTCCAATTATAGGAATTATCAGAGTATGAGAAAACACGCGTCATGATGCCACGTCAAGCAGGGGATAACCGCTGACGCTCAGGCAAAACCAACTATAAACTTTATGCAAGAAAATCCTGTGTTTTATGAATAGAAAATCAGTTATATTTTAGAGACCGTATCCCTCGGCTCAGTGGATCACCTAGTCCACAAAAGAAAAACTATATTTATACGCTGCGAAAAGAAAAATACTTTAATTAGGTTTTACACCCTAAAGAGCGCATAAGGGTCCCAAGAGAACCACTCATGTTATGCAAGACACTACATTTAATTTATATAATATATAAGAAAACGATTTTCATACGTGATTTGAAAAAATAGTGATTAAGCTTATAAAACATGCCGATCATGAGCTTTATTTATAATAATATTTATAGTTTAAAGGTAACTAGCAACCTAGCATAAAACCTTCTCAGAGCAAGTAGACTATCTCCAGAAAACGGTAGCAGCATAAGTAATATATCTAGTACAAGGTAACAACTACCAGTGGGCGTCAACAACCTGACACGAACCCACTGGCACATATGTATGTCTGTAAGAAAGTACTGAAAACTACCTCACTAACAAGATAAACGGAACTCCAAAGTCCGGGAGTCCACCAGCAACACCACTGCCTCAGCTAGCCGCCAGGCCGGCTACAACTCAGAACCTGAGGCATTCCAAAAGAAAACAGAATACCTCAGCAAGCAACAAGGTAAAACAACTGCATGTAAGAGTCAACCAAAAGGAAGAAGTAACTAAAAACATGCAGTAGAAAGAGCCACAACTGTCCAAAACAGGACAACAGAAAAGCACAACGAGCAAAGGAAACAGCAACGACCCCACTCAGGAACAACATCCTTCCGGGCCTACTAGGCTACCAAGAGCCAAAAGTGCTGCAAACTATCCAGGAAGAAACTTCTAACACCCTAAACTGTGGGAGGTGGTAGTAGCAAAAACAAACAACGAGGAACCGGATCGAAGGCAAACGCAGTCCCCCAATCCACCATGTCCAAGTCAGCAAGCTCAAGGGTCTACACGTGAAAGCACCAGGGACCTTCCACCCACACATGCCCAGCCCGTACCTGGAGCAAGAAAAACAAGAGTTGCCTTGGCTATATCACACAACTCCACCCTCTTGAAGAGCTACAAACCACCACTACTAACCACGACCCACGATTCGGCCTTTAAGAAGGTAAAGAAAACGGCCGACAAGGAAATACCAGAAATATAACCAGAAAACCACTCGGGGACGAAAACAAGGTAAAGGAAGAGTGTTGAAAAGAATCAACACGACAAGGCGCTGAGTGAGACCCACTCAATGCCTACCTAAACCTTGGCATTGAGTGAGCTAGCCTCACTTAAAGACAAAACCAAACCCTAACCACAATCCCACTAAGGTAAAACGGAGCTCGACGATTGTCGACCGGAGGTCGACGATAGTCGAACGACCTAAGGCAGAAACTGGGATCGACGATCTCCATTCAGAGATTGACGATAGCCGAACGATTCTAATACAAAAGAGACAGGGAACTTCCAGTACTCGAGTAGTTGCCTACTACTCGTGTATTCAAATTCCAGCTCTCGAGTAGTTACCAACTACTCGAGTACCTCAACCCTCTACTCGAGTAGTCGCCTACTACTCGAGTATACAAACATAGCCAGCACTCGAGTAGTTACCAACTACTCGAGTACTCCAACCAGCTACTCGAGTATCTACAAACAACTACTCGAGTATCCACAAACAGCTACTCGAGTACCTACAAGCAGCTACTCGAGTATCTATAAGCAACTACTCGAGTATCTACAAGCAACTACTCGAGTATCTACAAACAGCTACACTCGAGTAGATGCCTACTACTCGAGTAAACAAACCCACCTACTCGAGTAGTTATCTACTACTCGAGTAACTCAGAACCCCCACTCGAGTAGTTACCTACTACTCGAGTAACTCCAAGGCAAATACTCGAGTTAATGCCTTCTACTCGAGTATCTAAAAGCTACTACTCGAGTACTCGAGCCCACTACTCGAGTAACCCAAGACCCCTACTCGAGTAGTTACTTACTACTCGAGTAACTCCACGGCTAATACTCGAGTAATCTACTACCTACTCGAGTATCTCAAAGCTACTACTCGAGTACTCGAAACCACTACTCGAGTACTCCAGAATTAATACCCGAGTAATCTACTACCTACTCGAGTAACATACTCCCATACTCGAGTAATACACTCAACAAATTTGGGAAAAACACCCCCCTCCCCTCCTAACACTCCCTCTCGGCTATACCCAAACCAGAGCAAATCTGAACAAAGATAAACGACATTACGCCGGCAAAGTTGGGTTCCAACATCACAAGTAGGGGGGTCAATAGGAAGAACTAATTCCTATAGATAGCGAGAAAAATGAGAACAACAAGGCCTCTAACCTAGGCTAACAAGGATTTCTATTTCAGCAAAAATAATCAAAAAGAAACTTGGCAAGGGCAAGAATACCACTTGCCTCAACTTTCAGCGAAGCTTGGATGGCTCTCCTCCTCTTCACACGGAACAAACAGCCGCAGCACCTAGAATAAATCTCACGGCCATTAATGGCTGAAAACTCCAAAACCGAAACCCAAATCTCAACAAAACTCCACGAAAATCGAATATCTTACCATCGAAACAAAGATCTCGGAGAGATCAAGACAACGCCATTTTCGGAATCGAATTCCGTCCACGAACAAGCCCGGAATCGCCGACCGAACGAGGTACAGGACGGGCGGTTTTCTCCTCAGATTTCCGCGAAAAAGGCAGCAACGGCTTCTCTCTCAGGAAAAGAAGAAGAAGAAGTGGGCCGTCACTTCTTAAACAGAGCTTTTATACGAAAAGCTAAACACCGGTTCATCCATAACCGAACCCTAAAACGCCTAATTACTTAATTTCATTAAGTAAATACCAAAATAGGTATAAGCCAAAAATATGGCTGCCACCAAGGCAAGGCAATAACTGCCTTAATAAATTCTCCCGCAGAATTTAATAAATGGTCAAAACCAAAAGGCTACAGGACAGTCAAAACAATCTAATTAATTGATCACAAAACTATTAACACACCAAACGACACGAAAACCGAATCACCTCGGAATCCGACGAAATTCGCACCGTAGCTAGATATCCACGCTACGAACTCAACAACGAAGTCGAAATTAACTTTCGACGAACAGAACTCGAGTTATACCCAAACAAAGCCAAACACAAACATCCCCCCGAGAGGCCACATCGGGTCACCCAAAACGACTCGGCTTGCTAGGGAGATCTTGCCAACAGGCTACAAAACGGGGCACTGAGTTCTAAGGAGCTAAACCATACTCCACACATGGCACAAGCCACAGAAACACGTCATCGTAACGCCAACGAGATTAAAAATAAACGCAGGAAAATCGGGGGCGTTACACCTGAGGCATTCCAAACACAGAATACCTCAACAAGAAGGTACAAGCGGTGATAGAAAAGTAAGCCAAAAAGTAAATAAAGGTTAAAAGGGGTACCAACCCAAGACCAAAAGTACTAAAGTAAAGTACAGAAGTAAAGTGCCAAAATCAGAAAGTAGAACTTATGTGAATCGTCACGTAAAACAAATCACATCATATGCACAAGGCTAAAAATGTGGAAAGCATGATTAAATCATAAGCAAGAATATCACAACAATCTTATTAGCCACATGTGGTCAACTCTACCCAAAAACACTGGCGAGGTGGTCACTCATCTAGACACACCCTCACAGATATAATATCTGTCTAACTGCGGGGGAGACTCATACACTCAACCATTCATCGCAGACGCCCAAACACCCGGTAGAGTTCCACAAGGTACTAATAAGTCTCAAAACATTGCGGAGGTGGATACACCCACTAACTCCCACAAACAAGAGAATCATGGTATATCTCAAGACTTGACACATCAAATTCTACTAGATATTTCTAGATTTAAAAAATGGTTGATCAACCTTTTGGAAGGATTTACAATCCTAGATAAACTCTAACACGTCCTACATAATAGTTAAGGGATGGTTAAAAGAGCAAAATTCAATCTCATCATCAAAACATAAACCACTATAAAAGGATAGATTAACGAAATCAAGAACATGATAATACAATTGTGTTTTGAACAAAGGATTTAAGACAGCACTGTAATCAACAAGCTATTAACTATAATGATAAAAGAAGTTAGAAATTTCAGCAAATCAGGAGAAAGGAGGGAAGAGGGGTGTAAAACAACCACTTGCCTTAATTTTGCCGGAAAAACTCTCCAAATCGCACCTCATTGTAGATTGGGGCTAAAGAA
Organism: Platanthera zijinensis; assembly: GCA_039513925.1. Taxonomy (NCBI): domain Eukaryota; kingdom Viridiplantae; phylum Streptophyta; class Magnoliopsida; order Asparagales; family Orchidaceae; genus Platanthera; species Platanthera zijinensis. The sequence continues at coordinate 52,973,815 of CM077082.1, forward strand.
GGAGGGGGAAGTCGAAATCTGAGCAAAAATGACCGAAATAGAAGTTAGGTCCAAAAACCCTAACGAGAAAAACTCAAAAAATGGGGAAAACTTTACCATGATGGCGAATCTCTCGTTGAGAGCTTTCTGAATCTATGTTTGGTTGAAGATTTCGAGCACCGGTGCACCGTCAGTGGCCACTGGAAGAATTTCTCTGTCTCTCACTCACGTCGCTCTGGTTCGGGAGATGAACATGAATTCGGTCTAAACGAAGAAGGAGGAAGAAGTAAAGTACATATATACTAGGTATATTTATAATATTAAATTAATTTTACCTATAACAGTTACAATTCCAAGAAAAGAACCGGGAAGGGGGGTAGCTGGACTGGACTCCTCGAGAAGAAGCCAAGGATTTCTCTTGTGGAATAAAGATTTCTCGAGTACAAGGTAGAGCCTTCTCAAAAACTAGACGACCATCTCGAGTAATAAGGGAAGAACTACTTGAGTATAAAAAGGCTTCTCGAGAACTAAAGAAAGCTTCTCGAGAACGGCAAGACAGGACCTCTCGAGAATGAAATACCGATCTCGAGAACTGAAATGGATTTCTCAAGAGCAACAATCAATTTCTTGAGAATAAGAGAACTTCTCGAGAACAAAATGGAAGAAAAACTTCATTCGACGAATTTTGTTTGAAGTTCGCCGAACACGAAACCCATTCGACGATTTCCGGTCGAAGTTCGTCGAACACAAAGGAAAAAAAGCCCACTTGACGCATCGTCGAGCTCCGCTCAACGATTGTCGAGCTCGATGCTCATAAAAAACCCAGACAGCGCCTAAAAAAATTCGTCTCCCACCTTAGATTGACGAAATCCTACCCTTAAGGAGGGCTTCACGAGAATCAGAACAAGCATAAGGCTTTAATAATTTAATAATAGTCATATTGAAAAAAATTTGATCATGGAAGTACGAGTTCAAAACGAAAGCCCAAACACGCTTCGAATTAAACGAATTAATCAGCGAAAACAACCCTAGAATTTGATGCACCATTCCTGAGACACTATCATCAAATGCCTACACAAGCAAAAATCATCACAAAGATCCAAACACGCGCCGAGACCCAAAATGCTCGGATCGCAATAAAACTGGATAAGTCCAAAACCTCAAAGCTCAATCCTTTCAATCAAGGAAAACCTTCAATCTAAATCAAGATCCCAAAATCTGGTCAAACAACCCAACGGACGCGAAAACGCACTAACAGTGCAGCGTCGTCAACGTGATGTAAAAAAGTAACGCATTGACGTCATAAATATGATGATACCAAATCAAATAATATTATCAGAAAATCAGGGGCATTACAGTCACTCCACCTAAAAAGAAGTTTCGTCCTGAAACTTAACACAACTCCAAAATTAAACTAAAATGAGAAAATAAAACACTACCAAAAGCATGGAGACATACCAGAAACTAAGGGAAGAGGTGCGGGTGAGATTCTCTTATTGCCGACTCCAATTCCCACATCGCGCTCTCAACGTCTAGATTTCTCCAAAGTACCTTGACCATGGGGATGGTCTTTCTTCATAACAATCGATCTTGAGATTCCAAAACACGGGCAGGTTCTTCCACATAGAAAGGTTGGGATGAATTTGAGGTACCGAGTCAAGGACTTGACAATCACTACGAATACACTTCCGTAACTGGCTCGCATGGAACACATCATGGACACCAAGTAAGGTAGCAGGAAAATCCAATCTATAAGCTGACACTCTGACGTTCTCTAGAATTTGAAAAGGTCCCACATACTGGGGGTCTAACTTTTGGTTCCTTCCAAACCTTTTAACACCTGACATCGGAGAGACTTTCAGAAAAAACAAGTCCCCAACCGTGAACTCCAAATCGACCCTTCGTCGATTAGCATATTTCTCATAACGCTCTTGTGTTATACGAAGCTTCTCTCGAATATGAGTCACAACACAATTCATCTCTTCAAGGGCTTCTGAACCTAGCAATGGTCTCTCACCAACCTCTACCCAAAACAAAGGTGTCCTACAATACCTTCTGTATAAGGCCTCAAATGGGGCCATCTGTAGGCTATCTTGATAATTATTATTATGAGAAAACTCCATGAGTTTGAGACGTTCATCCCAAGCACCATCATGATCCAATATGTAACATCTTATCATATCTTCCACGATCTGATTTACTCTTTCCGTCTGACCATTTGAATGCGGATGATAGGCGGTGGAATACCTTAAATCGGTACCCAACCCCTCTTATAAACTCTTCCAAAAACGAGACGTAAATCGGGAGTCCCGATCCGATACAATGCTAATAGACACTCAATGTAACCTGATGACTTCATCAAGGTATAACTCAGCTATCTTCTTCATAGAATACCCACTCTTAAAGGGCACAAAGTGAGCACATTTTGTCAATCTATAAACTATCACCCAAACAGAATCGTGCCCACAGGGAGATTTCGGTAAACCGGTGATGAAATCCATCGAAATACTTTCCCACTTCCAATTTGGAATATCAAGCGGTGTCAGTTTACCACCACACCTTCTATGGCCTGCCTTAACACACTGATACGTGTAATATTCCGACACAAACTTTGCCATATCATTCTTCATTCCCGACCACCAAACAATTTGTTTCAGATCTTTATACATTTCGGTGGAACTAGGATGGTAGGCAACACTAGAACCATGAGCTTTATTACAAATTTTTGCCATATTATCACCAAAAGCGGGGATACAAAATCTACCCCGATATTTCAGAGTATCTAACTCATCCAAAGAGAAATCATGTAGTTCTCCCTTCTCAGTTCTATTTCTTTAAAGTTGGTCGTAATATATATATATATATATATATATATATATAATCAGCGGAAAGAAAAACTACAAGTAGTTGGCATCATGCGATAAAATAAAGGAAAAAAAGTGTGGTAAGAGGCATCCCTCTTTCCCACTGGAAATCAATAGAGCATGCATTCTTTGCGAGATGATCAGTAGCGGAGTTTGCCTTGCGATTGATGAGGGAAATAATCAGTCTTGGGAACTTGGGCAATAGACTCGCCATGGAAGCTTCACAATCACCAATGGTGCAACCTGAAAGTATCCGATTTATCCTTGAGCAGGCTTCGGTTGAGTCCTCCTCCAAGATGGCGCCATGGCATCCAACAAAAAAATTTGTTGCAAGGGAAAGGGCAACCGTGGCTGCAAGTAACTCGGTCATGCCGACCGATCTACTTCAGTGCGGCTTACCCATTGCAGCGACCAGCTCCCCGCGATGGTCCCGGACAACACACCACAGGCCAACAATGTTATTCTCTTGAACAGAGCCATCAATGTTTATTTTAATCCATCTGACGGGCAGGGGCGTCCAAGTAGATTGTTGGTTACAAGACGATGACCAGTGTATGCGCGATGTATCGTATAAATCATTGATGATAATAGTGGCTGGCTACATATATGGTTCATCATGAACTAAACAATTTCTAGCTTTCCAAATATAGAATCCTGTAGAGTCTAGGAATGAGGCAACATCAGGATCATTAGATATTTGTTGATCACTTCCAAAGAAGTCCAAAAAATTCTGGTTCAGGACATTGGACGGGACACAAGGGTGTGCTTCTTCCAGCTTGATTTTTGAGATAAAACGGCATCCATCCAGCAGGTGGGCTGCAGTTTCTTCCACTCCGCAATCCCAAGGGCACATTGCGTCTTTGCACAACCAGTGGTGGTAGAGCAAAGAGTTGATCAGTAACATGGAATTGATGGCTCACATACGTGGTTGGGACTTGATCTTCCAAATGTTCTTGCCAAAAAGAGTAGATGACGGGCATTCAGCATCATACAGAGTAGCACCCGACATAGAATCTTTTTTTGTCTGGGCCCAGACGAGGCAATCAGTTCCTCCAATATTATCACGCGCCAGCCCCTTAATGTAATGAATTAAATCCATGCCAAAGAATGTTAGCATATTATCATCCCACTGGCTTTCTCTATTCAGCAGCTCCGCCACCTTTCCAGGGACAGCAACATCCATTAAATCAGGGTCATCCACTAAATCATTGGCTTTCTCAGTTCTATTTTGGAGATGTAACAAATTAGGGTCATCCTTCTAGTTCACTCTGGTAAGAGAAATTCAAGATGGCTCTTCTGCTTCCAACCTAGCAGGCACAGTATTACTCCTAACTTCAATGTCCATCAACAAGAATTCTTCCACCAAGGACTGTACAGATAGATTGAAGATTTTGCAGTTTTCCTACTCAAAGCATCGACTACTACGTTAGCCTTTCCTGGATGATAGAGAATCTCCACTTCATAATTGGTCATATACTCTAACCACCTACACTGGCGCAGATTTAACTCCTGAGTAAAGACGTACCTCAAACTCTTATGATCTGTGTAGATCTTGCACAGCGCGCCATATAATAAATGTCTCCAAAGTTTCATCGCATAAATTATAGCAGCAAACTCCAAATCATACGTAGGATAGTTTCTTTCATGGATCTTTAATTGTCTTGATCTGTACGCTATCACATTTCCTTCTTGCATCAAAACACAACCTAGTCTAATGTGTGATGTGTCCACATACACAACATACTCAACTCCTTTAGTAGGCAAAGATAAGACAGGAGTAGTACACAATCTCTTCTTCAATTCTTGGAAAGCCTCTTCACATTTATCGCTCCAAATAAATGTGGTGTTCTTCTGTGTAACTCTAGTTAGAGGTGCAGACAACACAGAGAACCCTTCCACAAATCTTCCGTAATAGCCAGCTAGACCTAAGTACCAGCTAGACCTAAGAAGCTCCTAATCTCCTTAGGTATAAAAAGTCTCTTCCATTCCATCACAATAGAAATATTGGTTGGGTCTACGGAAATACCATCATTGCCTACAATATGGCCCAAAAAGGACACCTGGGGTAACCAAAATTCGCACTTACTCAGCTTGGCATAGAGTTTGTGCTCCCTCATGATTGACAAAACTAAGCACAAGTGTTGAGCATGCTCCTCAACACTGCGGGAATACACGAGAATGTCATCTATGAACACGATCATGAAATGGTCCAAGAAATCCTTAAGCACTCTATTCATTAAGTCCATAAAATTAGATGAGGCATTTGTCAAACCAAAGGACATCACCAAGAAATCAAAATGCCCATACCGGGAATGGAAAGCCGTCTGTGGTATATTAGTCTCACGGACCCCAACTGGTGGTAGCCTGAATGAAGGTCAATCTTCGAAAACATAGTGCATCCCCACAACTGATCAAACAGATCATCAATCCGAGGTAACATATATTGTTCTTGATGGTTACTGTATTTAACTCTCAATAATCAATGCAGAGCCTCATGAAACCGTCTTTCTTCTTTACAAACAAAATAGGGGCACCCCACGGGGAAGAACTTGGACTAATAAAACCACACTGCAGCAATTCATCTAGCTGAGTGTGCAACTCTTCTAGCTCACGTAGAGCCATATGGTACGATACCTTAGCAATAGGGCGGGTACCTGGCTTGAGGTCTATCACAGACTCACCTCTCTCTCAGGAGGAAGTTCTGGAAGGCTATCCGGAAAAACATCTAGAAACTCTCGCACCACCGAGATATCCTCAAGACGTGGTGTAATAAAAGCTGTTTCCAGAGCAGAAATTGAAGCAAGATACGCCTCGCAACTAGACTCTATAGCTCAACAAGCACATACCACAGAAATAATGAGGGAACTCTTCCCCTGAAATCCATAGAAACTTATGGGTTGTCCGTTGTTCACCTTGAAGTCTAGTCGTTTTGTCTTGCACTGGATTACCGTATCATACTTGAACTACCATTCCATGCCCAAAATCACGTCGAAATCCGCCAGATCTAACACCATTAGATCCACAAAGACTAGGAGATTACCTAGAAAAATAGGACATATCTGAACTCCTTGATTTAATATCACCAGATCTCCGGAGGGAAACTTGACGTTGAAGGAATCTTCTAATTGATCCAGGTTCAAACAATGTTTATCTATGAAACTTTGCACCACAAAGGAATGGGTGGCACCCGAATCGAAAAGAATGCGCGCCAACCTATTTTCACCTTAAAATCCCCTAAAATTATAGCATACATAACTAAACGAACGAAAACGAGGGCAAATAATGGAGAGTAAAAATTAAAATAGAATCTAACCTGATATCACTTGGGTAGAGGTCTGAGCTTCCTCTCTAGTCACCACATTTAGTTTTCCTTTCCCCTTGTCCTGGTTTGGCGGCAGCGGAAGAGCCCAAAGCGGGGCAGGCTACAGTGGGGACTGAGCCTTGGGGCATGAAGACTTCAGATGCCCCTTCTGCCCGCACTGGAATCAAGCCTTATCTTTTGTCCAGTAATGACTCACGTCATGCCACTTTCTTATACAGAATGTGCACACCAGATCTCCTTTAGGTGCACCTTGGATGGCGAGCACCTGCTACTGCTTCAGAGTGACAGTCCTTTTGAAACACCTTTCGTAAGGGTGGCCAGACCGACCACAGAAGTTATATATCTCTCCACTTTTCTTCTTCGAAAAAGGGCCAGATGCCCTGGAGCTTCCATCACCGTCCCCCTTTCTCTTCTCTTTTCTCACCACAGCACCTCAGTTCTTGGCATTTTCAATCGTCTCGACTTTTAGAGCGTCTTCAACTGCCTCAGCATAACTTTCAGCTCTATAAGCGCATGCCCACTATTGTACATTGCTTCTTAGTCATCCTAGGAAATGTTTCACTCTTACCTCCTCTAAAGCTACCAAATCAGGAGCAAATCTGCTCAACTTTCTAATTTCAATCTCATATTCGCTTTCATCAGACGATCCTGCTCGACCGATGGTAGGAACTTCTTAAGTAACATCTTCTAAAATAATTCCCACGAGCATCCTTCATTCAGGCTCTCCTTCTCCCAAATCCGCCAACTCTTTGCTAGGCCTTTTAGCTGATAGGCTGCAATCATTACCTTCCGGGCTTCTATAATCCTCGAGTACGAGAACATTTCCATGATGGCGATGATCCAATCATCCAAAAACATAAATTCGGCTCTCCCGTTGTAAGTGGGAGGTCCCAATCGCTAGAAATGCGACATAAAATTCATCTCTGGCGGTAGCGTTATTCGGGGCACTAGAGGAGCAGGAGAAATGGGTATAGTTTGACCTACGATAGAATCTTGCACTAAGGGTTGCTGCGCAGGAGCGGCAGACAACAAGGACTGAATCTGCGATTGCATCGTAACTAATTGTATAAACAGAGCCTCATTGCTCTGATGTAGACTCTCGATCATCATATAGATTTGAGTACCTGACGACTTACCCTCCGACTGGGGAGTCGACCTCATCGCGGGACGCTTTGGCGGCATTTCTAAAAGGCAATGAACAATTCATCAAAATCCTAGATTACGACTAGGCCACACAACTTAGTTCAGACCATACTTAAAAGACACTTGCTTATGCTGCAACTTGCTCTGGGACTTTCAATGATGTTCTGTCCTACTTAGAATGATATCCTCTCATCCTATCGACTCATGTGCCTATGATATGAATGCATGGATTCTTTATTCTTATTTAAAATCATGTGTGTATATGCGTCATTATGTAAACCTTAACATAACACACGTGCTTATGCAATGCTACGCTATGTATGTAGTGATATGCATTCTAAAAAGGCCTTAATGCATGCTATGAACGACATACACATGAAATGTTATGCATCCCATACTATATAACATCGCATGCAATGACAAAAGAAAACTTGCTAATGGACACTCATGTGATGGTGGTTATGCATCACATACTACATAACCGTCACATGTTACCACATATGGTAGATCCATATACAAACACATATTATGCATCTCATACTACATAATATGCCTCATATACTTCTTATCATGTTATGAGTGTAGTGATTATGCTTTGGCTAAGACGTACTGAAGACACATCGGTGTGTGTATGTAAATGAACGAAGGAAATCAAATCTACAACGGGTGGCTGGTTCGACCAACTTGCCAAACCAACCTCCCTCTGATACCAACTGTCACAACCCGCATTTTCATCGTATTAATAACTTATCAGAGTAAGGTAAAATGAGCGTCATGATGCCACATCAGCAGGGGATAACTGCGGACGCTCAGGCAAAACTCCTACTAGACACAAAAAGAGAGATCTTTAAGTGATTTAGTGAGAATCCAATTTAAGTTAAGCATTTGACCATATCCCTCGGCTTGGTGGCTCATCAAGTCCACAAAAGAAAAATAGTTTATACGCTGCGAAAACATACTTCATTCATGAGATTAAACATCCTACATGAGTGTAGACATTCTCTAGGGAACAACTCATGGTATGCAAGACTCTAGGTTTATAATAATAGTAAAAATAGCTTTCATGATCGCTAAATATAATGAGTTAGAGTTTTAAAATATGCAATGCATGAAGTAATAATAGAATATTTTATACTTGAAAATACCTAACATGCATTCTTAGCATAAATTATCCCAGAGAGCAAGTAATCCAATTCATCACAAAAAAAACAACTAGCAGCTAACAAATATCCAAAATCAACAACCCTATAGGCATCAACAATGTGACATGAACCCACATAAAACAAAAGTATGTCTGAACTAAGTAAAGTAAACCGAAACAACAACTACCTCGCAACGGCGAGGTGAAAACCACAACCAACACTGCTTCCCGGGAATTCCAAAACTGGCTCCACTACATGGTAAAGCTCCGAACCTGAGGCATTCCTGAAAGTCAAGCCTATGGGTAGAAAGTCACCTAGGGGGGGGGGCAATTCAGAATATAAGCTGTATCTAGTATAAATAATAGAACAATAAGAACTGATCTCAGCATACACAGTAAAGAACATAACACACAGCACAAGGGACACATCAAGTTTATAGTGGTTCCCCTATCTAGGGTACATCCACTTTCCCCCTTCTTCCTCACTAGCAATGTGCTAGATAAGGTTATAGCTCCTCCTTCACAACTCAGATCCGGACCACCTCAGCCTTTATAAATTAGTCCTACAATCTCAGTGATTTACCCCAAATCACCTACCTCAGATTCACCCAGAATCCTACCTCAGCCTTTATAGATTAGGCTTACAAAAAATCAGAGAATAAGATCTCCTACCCACACTGATCTCTAGGAGATCTTACAATGAAATTTGATAAAATAAATTATAGAAAAAAAGAAAACCTGTTATCTGTTGGATCTGTGTGTATAGCTCTTTTCACTCAGCTGCAGTTTGATTTCTTCTTAATAGATCAGCAGGCTGAATTGAATTTCTTCTGAATCAGCAACTTCTTGATGAAGATCAGATCAAATAGTTTGAAGATGTTGATGTACAGATCACTTAATCACCAAATCAACCTAGAAAAAGGGATCTAAAGATTTTCTTGAAGATCTACTTCTTCTTCTCTTTTTACTTCTTGATTTGTCTTTTAGAATAGAGAGAGCCTGATGAATAGAATTAGAATTGGTATCTTCTTCTGAAGGCAACACCTCTTATTTATATAAATCTCAGATGGCTTGGACTGGTATTGATGATATCAGCAACTGTCAGCAAATCCTTCCTTGATCTGTCTTTATAGAAGTGAAGCCTTCCCGTGTCGATAGAATGATCTGACCAGTCTTGACCTGATTGATGTTGACTCAGCACATTCTGTCATATAAGTGTTAAAGTAGACAAGTGGTCTCAAAACCTGTGTTGAGACATCTTTGACAGACCCAACACCTCTACACTTAGAATAGTTTTCATCTCAGAACAAAAAGTGTTAAAATAGTATAGTTGTGTCGACACATCTGTTATTTGTGTCGACACATCTTAGTTCTGCCTTGTGTCAAGACTGAAGTATTGTCTCGACACATCTTTTGTTTTCTGTGTTGACTACTGATCTGCCCTGTGTCGACACAGAAGTATTGTCTCGACACATGCTATTTTTTTTTGTTGACTATTGATCTGCCTTGTATCGACACAGAAGTATTGTCTCGACACATGTTGTCTCAACACTTTGACTTAGAATAATTTCTTCAACTTTGAACCTGCACATGTAAACTTAGCATACATCAAATAAACCTTTGGGTATATCATTGAGTTGTCAAGGGACTTCTCCAGATCAGGTACACTGTTCCCAATGCACACAACAATTCCAAACACAGAATACCTCAACAAGAAGGTACAAGCGGTGGCAGAAAAGTAAGCCAAAAAGTAAACAAAGGTCAAATGGGGTACCAACCCAAGACCAAAAGTACTGAAATAAAGTACATAAGTAAAATGACAAAATCAAAAAGTAGAACTTACGTGAATCGTCACGTACAACAAATGACACCAGATGCACAAGGCTAAAAAGGTGAAAACATGATTAAATCATAAGAAAGAATATCACATCAACCTTTTTAGCCACATGTGGTCAACTCTACCCCAAAACACGGGCGAGGTGGTCACTCATCTGGACACACCCTCACAGATATAATATCCGTATAACTACTGGGGAGACTCATACACTCCAACATTCACCGTAGATGCCCAAACAGCCGGTAGAGTTCCACAAGATACTAATAAGTATCAAAGCATTACGGAGGTGGATACACCCACTAACTCCCGCAAACAAGAGAATCATGAGATATCTCAAAACTTGGCACATCGGATTCTACTAGACATTTCTAGATTTAAGAAACGGTTGATCAACCTTTAGGAAGGATTTACAATCCTAGATAAACTCTAACACGTCCTACATAATAGTTAAGGGAAGGTTAAAAGAGCAAAATTCAATCTCATCATCAAAACATAAACCACTATAAAAGGTTAGATTAGCGAAATCAAGAACATGATAATATAAGTGTGTTTTGAACAAAGGATTTAAGACAACACTATAATCAACAAGCTATTAACGATAACGAAAAAAGATGTTAGAAATTTCAGCAGATTGGGAAAAAGGAGGGAAGAGGGGAGTAAAACCACCACTTGCCTTGATTTTGCCGGAAAAACTCTCCAAATCGCACCTTGTCGTAGATCAGGGCTAAAGAAGGCGGGGGAAGTCGAAATCTGAACAAAAATGGCCAAAATAGAAGTTAGGGCCAAAAACCCTAACGAGAAAAACTAAAGAAACGGGTAAAACTTTACCATGATGGCGAAGCTCTCGTTGAGAGCTTTCCGGATCTATGTTTGGTTGAAGATTTCGAGCACCGGAGCACTGTCGGTGGCCACTGGAAGAATTTCTCTCGCTCACGCCGCTCATGTTCGGGTGATGAACATGAATTCTGTCTAAACGAAGGAGGAGGAAGAAGTAGAGTATATATATACTAGGTATATTTATAATATTAAATTAATTTTACCTATAACAGTTACAATTCTAAGAAAAGAACGGGGGAAGGGGAGGGTTAGCTGGACCGGACTTCTCGAGAAGAAGCCAAGGATTTCTCATGTGGAATGAAGGTTTCTCGAGTACAAGGTAGAGCCTTCTCGAGAACTAGATGACCATCTCGAGTAACAAGGGAAGAACTACTCGAGTACAAAAAAGCTTCTTTAGAACTAAAGAAAGCTTCTTTAGAACGGCAAGTCGGGACCTCTCAAGAATGAAATACAGATCTCGAAAACTGAAATGGATTTCTTAAGAGCAACAATTGATTTCTCGAGAATAAGAGGACTTTTCGAGAACAAAATGGAAGAACAACTCCATTCGATGAATTCTGCTCGAAGTTCATCGAACACGAAACTCGTTCGATGATTTTCGGTCGAAGTTCGTCAAACACAAAGGAAAAAGCCGCTCGACGCATCGTCAAGCTACGCTCGATGCATCGTTGAGCTCTGCTCGATGCTCAAACAAAACCCAGACGGCGCCTACAAAAATTAGTCTCCCACCTCAGATCGATGAAATCCTACCCTTAAGGAGGGCTTCCCAAGAATCAGAATAACCATAAGGCTTAATAATATAATAATAATAGTCATATTGGAAAAAAAATTTGATCATGGAAGTACGAGTTTTAAACGGAGGCCCAAACGCACTTCGAATTAAACGAATTAATCAGTGAAAATAACTTTAGAATCCGACGCACTATTCCTGAGATACTTTCATCAAATGCTTTCACAAGCAAAAATCATCACACAGATCCAAACATGCGCCGAGACCAAAAATGCTCAGATCGCAATAAAACTGGACAAGTCCAAAACCTCAAAACTCAATCCTTTCAATCAAGGAAAACCTTCAATACAAATCAAAATCCTAAAACCTGGTCAAACAACCTAACGGACGCGAAAAAACACTAACAGTGCAACGCCGTCAACGTGACGTAAAAAGTAATGACTTGACATCATAAATATGACGATACCAAATCAAATAATACTATCAGAAAATTGGGGGCTTTAGAATTCTCGCACTCACAACTTGCTCAAGATGATAGGAGATGATGGAAGTGCTCGCTGACATGCCCATGCAGTGAACTTTACTGATGTGGTCTTCAAGAAGCCCGCTACCATGGAGCGAGATCCTGAAGATTTCCGCCAAAGGTATCTTCCAGAGGGATACTTGGTCAGGCTCCCCACCTTGAACAAGCGACGAAACATCTACATCGAAGGTGGAATGGTCCTGTCCCTCTGCCACTTTGAAGTCGGCCTGCGACTTCCATTGTGGCCTGAATATCGCCAAATCCTGCGATATTTCGGCATTGTACCTACCCAGATTAATCCCAATGGCATGGCAATCATCATGAGATTCATCTACTTCCTTTGAGAAGAGAGGATTGCTTTCGACCTCTCCATCTTACGGAAGGTCTTCGCTTTCTCCGTGACTTCGAAGGGAGTTGTTTTCTTCATCAACCACGTCAGCACGCTGGCGGGATGGCGAACAAGGTCCACCGGTGGAGCGAGTTCCTGGTCATGGTCACCGAAAACTTTGAAGGCGTGCTAGGAAGACTGCATCAGCCCGCTGACGTTGTCTTCCTTCGGCCGATTTTGGAAGGCACGCGCGAGAAGCTGGTTGAAGCTTTCCGCGGGCGACGATTCGACTTCATCCACCGACACATCAATGCCAATGTGCTCGACGGGTTCTTTCCTGCGAAGGTATGAACTCACGAGATTCTGATATACTCGCCACGACGTCTCTGAGCTGTTTGAACTGACTTTTCTTCAATTTGCAGAGGATTGCGAGCTCCCGCAAAAGCAGCTTCCTCCGGCAAAGGAAGTCACGTCCTTGCGCCAGGAAACCTCAAACCTTCCTGCCAAGGTCTAGGAGATCTTGCCTCCTGCAGTCTGGCCGCTCGCCGGCGGAGAAGGTGGAGCGCACAAGAGGAAGCTTGCCATGGGTAAGGGGAAGGCCAAGTCCCCCGATCATGCGGGCAAGCAAGAAAATGTTTCCCGATAGCTGTTCGATGAGAGGGAGTGTCCTGCCAATGACAGGGAGCCTCACTTCCACCAAAACTACAACCGTGGGTGAGAAGGTAAGTACGCCTATGGTTGCCTGCTAGTCTCCTGGTCAGAGAGCGAACATAAAGTGGCATTGAGGACGAACCTGCCTGCCTGGTAAAAAGATTGGCAGGACAAGGTGGAGGCATTCAATGTTGGCTTCGCGCTCTACGGGCGGGCAGATGCCGAGTCCATGTTGTAGCTCAGCCCGGAAGTGCTAGCCCACAAGATTTCCTTCTTCATCCTGCAGACTACCGAGATGGGGCACTACAAGGTGAGGAAGCTGCTCGAAACGCAGGAGACATTGAAGGTCGTCACCCAAAAGGCAATCCAGCTGGGGATGGAATCCGTCCGCTAGAAGGATTATGAGGTTAGTCGGCTCCTCGACACGACTTAGCTGTTCATGTACTTACATTTTTTCTGACTGCTGGTTGATTGATCCTCGCAGGCCGCTAGGTAGAGATGGCGAAGAAGTTCTCCGAGCTCGAGCAAGAACTCGCCAACACCAAGGCCGAGCTGGAGGCTTCTCAAATCTAGGCCGCTGAGTTAGAAACTCGCCTGAAAGCCGTTGAAATTCTCTCAGGTCCTTCCTGTGCTCGCCTTCCTGAGTCGTAGGAAGCGACATCCTCGCATGGGATGGGCAAGAAGATTTGCACGCATGTGGATGAGATGCCCGCCAACCGCCGTGGAATAGCGCGAGCATCTGGGGAAGTCGTTCATGCCAAGCTGAGGATGGACGGCTTCCTTGGCGCGGTGGCCGACCACTTGACAGTTCTGGACCTCATCCCGTTCCTTCTTGCCGAGGAGTCGAACTCGCCAGATCGCGTCCTATCCTCGTCTTCTAGCTCCAGCGGAAACGGAGAGAACATTAATAGTAGTGACAACGAGGATGACGATGAGGACGATGCTGGGGATGAGTAAGATGTCACCATCGGGGATGACAAGTACATGCATAATACCGGAGATGATGATTCGTAGTCAGCCGGTGATGATGAGTCGTAGTCGGCCGGCGACCTCCTATGCCCATACTTGTACAGATTTTTATAAACAGGAAAATTATAAATTTATGTAATCCTTGCTATGAAGTGTAAAATTTTTGTTACTCAATTCTGTGTATATTTGCTTGTTTGATGATGCTCCCTAGGCTCATAAGCGCGGAGAGATTGAGAGCTCGGCATGCGCTTACTCGCACGTTGATGTCATTCATACTCGCCCAGTCAATGCTCACACAAATATAGTTGTCCTACTGCATACTCGCGCGTTGTTACTCGCACATGTACGATTATAGTCGCTTGCTCTCATATCAACACTCGCGCCACGCTTCAAAGTAGGGGCTGACTTGTGAGTCAAATAGTAATCCTGCAGGAGAGGAGCTCGTGTAGGGTCTTGTACTACTGTAACTCCACGGCTCAAGTACTTGCGCCAGTGCTAAATTAATTTGATTTGCTGCTCAGGAGGTAGCCAAAAGAATTTAATGCATCAATATCTATGAGAACTTTAGGAAATTCCAAAGAGACGATGATCTTCTCTCCATCAAGCTTGGAGGTTGGCATCCATACCTGTTCCTGATAGTTCCTCCAGTCAGAGGAAAGATGTGATCGGGGGTAGCTAGGCTAACATGTAAGGGGGGAGCTGATCTTGACTGTCAATGCAGGGGCTCAGTCTTACAAGGACGCTTAACTCCCAAGGCATCGTCCCATCGTCTTCCCTATGCCAATTAGGAGAAACAGGTCGAAGGCTCGTTTCCCAAGTGCGTAACGCAGCTGCTTGGCTATGAAGGCCAGTATAACAATAGATGGAAATGGACCTCGGGGGGTCCTACAAGCACACTCACTCGAGTCTGATGTCCTTCCACTACAACAAAGTCGCTATATGGTGACGTTTTTTTATAACTTTTATGACGATTTTAAAACGTCACGATAGTTTCCGTGACGTTTATAAAAACGTCACTAAACCGTCACGATTGTGGCCGTCACCGTAGCTCATTGTGACGCTTTCAAAAAAAAAACGTCGTGATTGGAATGTACTATATCGTGACGTTTTTTTCCAAAAAAGCGTCATGCTTGGCAATTGCTCTATAGTGACATTTTTCCAAAAAAACCGTCATAATTGACAGTTGTTCTATCGCGACACTTTTTCAAAAAAATGTCATGATTGATTGCTCTATCGTGACACTTTCAAAAAACATCAAAAATAATAATTCTACCACGATTTCTTTTTTACAAAACGTCGACGCAATTAAAAATCTATTATAACATTTTTAAAATTTTAAGGAAAGAAAATTAAAAAAATAGAAATTTATGATAATTTAAACTCTAAAAATTAATTTAGCATCTAAAATGTTAATTAAAATTATAAATATTATTTTTAATATATTATTTTTCATATTTTAAATATTTTTGAGAGTAATACTAAGATATATTGAGAGAGATTTGCAACATGTTGTCCAAATAATGGGAGCTTGAGTTCTACAAAACTAAATAATTAGAATACCTACGTATCACATCATCATTAAGATTGAATTGTATAAACATGCAAAAGATCATATTAATGATAAATAAACTTGTTCCAAGTAGCATAACTTGCAAAAAAACATAATCATTCAATATATACATTGTTTTCAATACAAAAAAAAACAACTGCACAAAACTTTAAGCAATATGAGTCTTCAAAATTTTCTTCATCATTAGCTTCATTGACATTGAAACAAGCATGATGAGCATTCAACTTCATTTGTACACCATCTCCCACATCATCTTTTCAAACTTTAAGCATAACAAATATACTTGATCAATTGCCTGCATAACAAACAAAATTGAAACACAATATTAAATATTTATTCTAATTACATGTAAGATTAACATAAATAACTTGAAAAAACAGTATAATAATATGAAGAAGAAAATATAAAGAGCCCACAATATGTATCCATAAAATGCTGACAGCAATTTTAACCAAATTGGTGGCAACAACGCCAGTAGTTTGCGCCAAATTGGGCACAAACTACTAGCCGCAGTTTTGCGCAAACTACTAGCCGCAGTTTTGCGCAAACTGCTGCCCGCAGTTTTGCGCAGACTGCTGCCCGCAGTTTTGCGCAGACTGCTAGCCGCAGTTTTGCGCAGACTGCTGCCCGCAGTTTTGCGCAGACTGCTAGCCGCAGTTTTGCGCAAACTGCTGCCCGCAGTTTTGCGCAAACTGCTGCCCGCAGTTTGGGCAAACTGCTGCCAGCAGTTTGCACAAACTGCTAGTCCAGCAGTTTATGCAAGCAAGCCAAACTGCTGCCAGCAGTTTGCACAAACTGCTGCCAGCAGTTTGCACAAACTGCTGCCAGCAGTTTGCACAAACTGCTGGTCCAGCAGTTTGTGCCAGCATGCCAAATTGCTCCACTTCAATGTGAAGTTGGACTTGAAATTGTGATTGCTAGTAAGCTACTAAGAGCATGCATAAGATTACATCATTTGAGGCACTATTTGGTTCAAAGGTAAATGAAGGAAATAAAATGAAATGCATGCAATTTATAAGTTTTTTTTACGTTAGAAGCTACTAGAATCTAAGAATCAACCCTAAAATCAATTAGTTATATCAGGGCTCTTAAATGCACAGGCTTTATAAGTGTCCTAATATGGGATTATATATCCAACACAAGCCCACACTTGCAGGGTCTTTGCAAAAAATGCAGGGTAATTACATTCACCCTTCTGGTGAAACCCTTCAACTCGGGGTTACTTTATGCATTGGGTTGCCCTTTATTTAATTGTGTGACACGGTCGTGGGTTGATAGGTCTAACCTACTTTGATACCATGTCAAAACCTACGGGTCTAATCTAAAACCAATTGGTTGCGAGTGGAGAGGCGAGACTATATGAGTTTCTCATTCTATGGCTATATTCTCACTGAAGAGAAACCATTGATTCGGGTTTATCGATGAAATTCATAGCATCCAAACCAAGCTTCTTATTATTGATGGCACCATATGAATGGAAAAAAAGTCTGAATTTTATCACAGTACAACGCCCTTAAAAATTCATATAGGGTTCCATGATTTCTCAACTAAACTTGATGTCTTTGAAATGCTAGTTAAATGAATTACATGTGTGTCTAGATATAAAAGCATTTATATTAGTCATTAGAGACACAAGTAATATTCAATTAAAATTAAATTAAGATTGCTTTAATTGAATGTTCGATGAATATGACTTTCAAGTGGAATAAAATATTGGGTAAAATTTTACGAATTCAGATCCCAAACAATATATTTTCAACATTTATGCAACACAAAGTAATATAGAGTTTCAAATTAAAATTTACACAAGTATTTGGAGTCTAAAGAGGCGACAAAGGTTTGATTTGAATGGCTGGACAGTAGGTCTACTGATACCCTACACTGTTTTGGATGTCCTGGACTGAAATTATGTACTCTTGGAGTTCTGAGCAGCAGCTTGCTGTAATAATAGATCTTGGTGGGTAGGTGGACTGCTGAATCGGTGGGAAAGAACAGTTGGTGGCTGGATGATGAAGGATATGACTAGGAAGTTGCTGTATGTTGATGGGGGGCTGTTACAGGAAGTTTTGGGGGAGGAATTACCGGATTGTGGATCCCCTGGTTAAAGATGCAGGCACGGGAGGGAATGTTGGTTACATGCGAGTTCCAGGAGCGTCACGGGCATGTCCTGGGAGGTGGAATCAATAGAAAACAATGAGATTAATTGTGTAAGCGGAGCTGTGGAAGAGACAGGTTGGATACCGGCTGTTTGAATGGAAAATCAGCAGTTATAAGAATTGGTTTATACTTAAATCTAACATTTAACCTTTTGAATAAAATTGGTTTGAAAATGGAGTTGATTGCGCAAGACATCTCAGCCAACATTTGTCTACTTCATATCATAATTTGATAAATTTGCACCGTACTAAAAAGACATCCTAGGCATGCATGTGCACTTCTCATGGCAACTCAAATCTGGGAAAATAACAGTAAATAAAGAATTAGATCAATCAATGAAATGGCAACATATATCAATTTGTTTAGAAACCGCATCTTGATTGTTATGTTTTGAAATAGTATTGGAGAGTAAACATAGTTCCGCGCAATGCATAGAATAGACAAGTCATTAATTTAGTATACAAATGACTGTTATTTTACAAGGGTAAATAACTTGGTGCGAGAAATTAAGTATATATAATGATGGGGATCATGTCACACGACCGCAATGGTCAACTAGCGACTGTAAGTGACGATTGAGACTGTTTATTTGGAGTTGATTGTCAATGTGAGAATTTTAGTGATTTTATGTCTTTTTTATGTTATTTTGCAGGTCATCGTGTTATGACCGTCCATGGTGGTTCCTAAGTCTATAGATTAGAATATAGGGCTCCATTTACGGGTTTAAGAAGCGTGGGGAAAATTTAGCATTTGGTTGCCCGATGTCGAAGCCGAAACTAGGTGCAACGTATAAACCCCTCCCCCTTCCACTCCTTGGCTGAACCTCGCACCCCAACACACACGTGCACATACACACACAAATAATCACTCAATTCTACTTGTCGGCCACTACCACTTGGTTGGCCACCCTTCCACCATAATCACGTCCCACTACTCATTAACCGTAACTATCAATTAACTATCTTCCCTCTACCAATAACAACCTCCACTAGCTCATAACTACCATAGGCCACCATTAATAACTCCTCCCAACTTACCCCTTCTCTCCTAACCAGCATATCTGTGAATACCCCTAGCTGAAATCCTCCTACAGACCTCCCACGTTCCATAACAGTTATTCAACTTCGCCATCACTCCTACTCACATTCCCTTCCCTCCAAGCAATCAACCAAAATCACTTCCACTCCCATTTACTCAGTCGAGCATCCCCTACTTCCAGGATCACTCCAAACAACCGATTGTAGCAATTCTGTCCCAGCCCAGAATTAAAATCTGAAACCTATTCCAGCCCCCAGAATCTGTTCCAACACTTAGTCCCCTGCCAGAAAGGCTCCAGAATACCATAGAACTTGCAGGATATGCATTCCATTGCTTACTCCTGTCCAGGACCACCAGAATACTGAATTCCAGGCCCAGTAATCTCCATCCACTAATCTGAAAGATAAATTAGTGGTTTTGTAACCTCTGTCCAGTGACCAGTCTGCCCATCCTTGCTTCCTAGCCCTTTCCACCTCCATCCAGCCCGCTGAAATCATAATTCAACACTCAAATAGTTCTGTCCAGCTCTTGGCTCCCCATGCAAAGGTCCAGATTCAATCCAACTTCGCTTCTCCGGTCACCGGCCACTCATCATTCATCCTCCGATCCTTCTACCCAGAAGAGATTGTAAGTTCATTTATTGGTTGAAAGATTTTCATTATTGAAACCTGTAATTTTTCTCAGTTTGTGGGGATATTGTCTTGTAATTTGCGGTCCAAGGCATCTTGTGAATGTCGGGCTTTGTTTGTTCTTGTATTTAACACTCTCCCTCGTGCACTCTTATATTTGTTTCTTATATTTGCTTCGCCCGCAACCCAGCTGGCTTCGCCAGCCCTCCTCCCGGCGATCTGCGGCTATAGACTGATGGCCTTAACTATTGTGCATATCATAAGTAATAAGCAAAAAAAATAACCTCTTCTATTGTGCATAGACTGATAGACATACGCTTAAAACATTTGGAGGCTTTATAAACTTTCAGAATATCAAGGGTACGTTCCGACTCAAGGCTTTATAAACTTTTTCTGCAAATCGAGGTTTTTGATTTCAGTTATACATAAACATTTGATGCCTTGGAAGGGGTTTGAATTTGGGCTTCGATTTCAGGCTTTTGCTCAGTTGAATATAAATTCCTGGACTTATTATCAACTATTAGATGAGTTGAAATTTCATTAATCTGATCCATGAGTTGCCCTTGCAAGGAATTAAGCTTTATTGATTTTTTTGCCATGGCTTAGAAGTTATCTGATCTTTTATTTAAGAGTTTGTCCTTTATATCTATTAGATTTTTATATTGATTGTTCATTTGAAGTTTTCAGACAGTTGGTAGGCTTGCTTGCAGGAAATGCGTGCTAGCAGGAAATGTGTGCTAGCAGGAAATAACAAAGAACAAAAACAAAAACTGGGAAGGAAATGCGTGCTAGCAGGAAGGATGACATTCCATTTACATAGAAATAACAAAAATCCATTTACTCAATTGAAGAAGAGAGAAACCAAACCTTGATTCGAATTGATATTTGTAGTAGGAGATGGTGTTGGGGTGTTGTTAGGGGTAGTCTCATTTATATTTGATCTTTGAATAGAAGCCATCATTCTCAAGAACTGCACACATAATAAATATTTATAAAACAATTCTAATTAATCCAAGCATTATTAACTTGATTTAAACACAATTATTACTTGGTCTGGTGAAAGATGTATCCCTTGCCCCACTGATGTTCCAGATGAATCATCCCTAGAATTTTGCTGTGACCTGTCCTCCATAAGACGATCTATGGTCTTTTGCATGATAGACATTTGTAATTTCAATTGTTCAATCTCCCGCAACTCTTCTGGATTTGTATGTTTCAAGTTAGTTGTTCTTGCGCGGCGTGATAAATCAGGGTATACCTGAATCGCAGTGACACCCATTCCCATACCACGACATCGGCCATAATATTCTGGTCCAAATGTAGATCTAAAAGAGAAATAAAAATTTATTATACAATACTCTAAATTGAAATAAAGTGTTATGTCTTTTTTACCTAAAAGCACCTTCATGAATTTCATTTATTGGTGTGTCGGGAGGATGCTGCGATATTTGTTCCTCGATAGCCTTGTCCAAGGCAACCTAGAAAAAAGTACACAAATGAAATCTTCAGTAAACAATTTGTATATTATTTAAATGTTTAAATAATTAAGCTAAAGAATGAAACACTTACTTTTTTTGATATTGCATCATCATTCACTAAAGTTTTCCCATTTTTCTTGCTTGTGCGACTATCTAAGAATAATTCAATGCGAGTTGGCTCTCTGCCCAATTCAATTTCCTTATAAAAATAAATTATTTAGCTTTATGCAATAAAGTAAGAAACAAAAAAGATATATATTATATATATGTATGTATACCAAGTCTTTCTTTCGATTTGCAAGGGTCATCCGTCCAAGAGTATGTGCACCAGTATTTTTTTGGCGACATACTTTATTTTTTTCACTTATAATCTGCGACATCAAAAAAGTTATACTCTCGAACTTTTAATATGTTGTACATTTATACAAAAAGTTGGAAGAATAAATAAATAAAGTTATAATACCCTTCCTTTTGCAGAATACCAATATTTCACAATGTCAACAAATTGGCTCTCCGGCATATCTGTAGGACCACCTCGTGCAATAAGTGCTTCTGGAGTACCCAATGGATCATAATATTGCTTTTTAAAAGTTGACTTCCAATTCCTAAAACTTTCTCTTATAATTTCCATGATAAGTTTTCTGTCTGTCTCAAATACGAGAAATCTTTGCTGCATGAATAAAACATTAAGTTTATACAGTTATTGTTATATTCAATGAAATCTTGTTTTTTGTTTATGTGCACACACTTACCCTAACCATACTCCATGCAGTTTCCTTGCTATACTGGGACACATGCGTCCAAGATAGAGGGGTCATTGGAAATAATGATGTATTTCGTGCAAGTGTCCCTAAGAATGATGAAAGTTGAGGTGCGCCACTTCCAACAAATTGCCCATGTTTGTTTCTCTCTAATAAGATAACTTTATCAGATGGCATAAGATGAATATCCTTACATGTTGTTACTCCTCGTAACTTTTTACTTCTATTTGTACCTACATATACAAAAACTTTGATTATTTTACTTGTATTTATTGAAAATCATTTAAAGAAAAACATGTATTGTTTACCTGTGGTCTCTAGGACTTCATTACTAAGATTAACAGCTTCTTGATCACTATGTTGATTCTCATCAGAGCTTTCATCTGTTGAAAAATAATGTGTAGTTGTTGGATCATGTTGTGGTTCCTTATGGGCATTTGAAGTGCTCACATGAGTGTCACCACTAACACCTTTGTGTTGATCTTTAGCTAGAGAGTTATCCCTTGAAATAAATAATTTTCTTGGAGCAAATGTTCTCTTAGGAGCCATCAAATATCTGCATGATAACAAAATCAAATATTTGCAAGATAACAAGATATGTCCATTATTATACACTAGTAATACAGCTAATACAGGAAAAATACTCCTCAAGTAGATCAAAATGAAAAATCACTCAAAATTTTTTAAGATTAAAATTAAAATAACAGATGCACAAAAAATGCACACATCAATCATAATAGCAACACAGAATTGAAAAATAAGAAATTACCTTGATAGGATAACTCTCCAACAATGACAGGAGGATGTAAAAAGAGCTTTATTATGTTGGTAGTCATGGAATGAACATAATCAACCCACTTGGAGATTATAAATTGGCTTCTCTTTGCACAACTGTAGGCTCAACATCTGTTCTAACCATCTCGGTGTCTTCATCATCATTTTGATATAAATTTTGAATATTGTGTATGTCATCACTAACACATTGAATGAAGTTTCCATGATCATCAACACTTCCAGCTTCAAATTCTCCCATTTCATACTCATCTCGTGGTAACATCTTCATGACCAATTCCCAATTTGATTGTTTAGGATCACGAATATAATATACCATTCTTGCTTGAGAAGGAAAAATATATGGGTCATGTTCAAGTGCTGCTCCTGTATGTATCAAATTTGTGAAATTAACCAATGTGAACCCATATAAATCTTTCTTCACACCCACATTCTTTGCAGGATTAACCCAATCACATTTAAAAAGCATCACTTTAGCAAAGTCAAAGTAATCCAGCTCTACGATCTCAGTTATTCTACCAAAATAATTGATATCCTCTTGAAGCCCAACATGATTAGACATAACTTCAACTCCACTATTTTGCGTCCTCTTGTGAATCTCACTGCCTACAATTCGAAAAGAAAACCCATTTATATTATATCCTTTGTAGCTACGAACAAAAGAGTTTGGTCCAAGGGCTAATTGTCGTAATTGAGCGTCATCAACAATTGCACCATCACGATTAACCTGTTATGATAAAACGAAAACATAATTCATTTCATAGTCATTCTTCATCTGTAGTTCTAAGTGCGAGCACAAACATGCGCAAATTAATGTACATGCATATGATGATTCTTACTCTTTGTTTAAACCATTCTGAGAATTCTTTATGAAGTAGATTCTCTAAGCGATCCACATCAATACATAGGGGTTGGTGGCGATTCTTCAATTCTTCTCCAAGTTTGGAATGTGTGTTCCATCCCGATAGATTACCAAGCGCGGGAAAATCGCTAATAGTCCATAATAGTGTTGCGTGTAGTGTAAATTTTTTCCCATCTAAAACATCAAGAACTTCTACCCCCACTTCCCATAACTCATTCAACTCTTTTATTAATGGTTGCAGATACACATCGATGTTATTCCCTGACATCTTTGGCCCGGGTATCAAACCCGACATGATAATAGATCTTTTCTTCATGCACTCCCAAGGTGGCACATTGTATATCACTAGCATAATTGGCCACGTACTATGTGTGCTGCTAAGATCACCAAATGGATTGAATCCATCAGTAGCAAGTCCTAAACGTATATTTCGAGGATCATTTGAGAACTCTATGTGGCGTTGATCAAATTCTTTCCATGCCAAGCCATCTCTAGGGTGATGCATTAAACTGTCATGATTAAGATCTTTGGCATGCCACTGCATCATCTCGGCAGTTTCCTTGCAAAGAAATAGTCGCTCCAAACGTTCTTTCAATGGAAAATATCGAAAAACTTTTTTGGGTGTCTTCCTTACATTGATCACATCTTGTTGCTTACGTTTTCTCGATCGGTGAGTCAATTGATCGTCTTGTACATCAACCCATCGTGATTGTCCACATATATGACAAGAATTGTCATTTTTGTGTATGTCCCAAAATAATGAACAATCATTTTCACATGCATCAATCTTAATATATTTGTGACCCAATTTAGATGTGACTTTCTTGGCCTCACGATAGTTAGCCGGCACTGATTTATATCCATCTGGCACTGCACCTTGTAGAACTTTCAACAACATATCAAAATGTACATTACTCCAATTTCCAAGTGTCTTAATATGCAGGAGATTCAATAAGAAGGATAATTTTGTGTATTCTTGACATCCTTCCCACAATGGCTTATTTTCCTCTAAGAGGGTCGTGTATAGATTATCCGCATCTGCATTAATAGGAGCTTGAGGATTCTCAAAATGTGTGTTTATGCCGATATCATCATAAAGTAATTCTTGTTCATACAAACTCTCATGGTTTGTCAGATTAGGAATAGCAGCATGCAGAAGTTCATTCATCGGATCACTAGAGTTGTTAGTATGGTTCAAAGATCCTATAATTAAAGGACGATTATTATTTTGTAAGACTCCATTATTAATTAAACGTCCATCATGGTATATCTATTCTGTGTAGTTCTCCATAATACCATTCCATACAAGATGCCCCTCTACCACATCTCTATCCCACTTCTTTAGATTTACACACTTTTTACAAGGACATGGACACTTCTCACTAATTGGTGTATATGAATAGTATGAATCTAGCAAATATTTTACACCATCTAAATAAGTCTTCGAATGTCGTAACTCTCTCATCCATCTTCTGTCCATTGTTAATAATAAATCGGATTGGCACCTATATAAAAAAAAACACAATTAATAAAGATTATAAATCAGACATGGAGATTGTGTTTTACAAAATTGAATGATTCACTCTACTACTTACAAAGGAAAATTGTTGGTCACACCTGAATTAAAAAATGATAATAGAAAAATGAATATAAAATGAAAATGAAAAATACAACATAAAACAAAAAAGCTACTTGAGGGACTGGTTGGTGATAATAAGTGTGTTATTTCAGCTACTGCTAGCGACAATCTTCTTGGCAAGGGTAGAGAGAAAAATATTAAAAGTTTGAAATCTGATGGTGCTTCGGATATAGTGCCAAAAATATAGGTCTTGTAGAACCTGAAAGGGAGATTAAATTTCACAATGTAAGAAATGGTCTGAGAAGGGCTTCATATGCAAGACCGTACTGGCGTACTCACACTTTACATAGAAAATTTAATTAATCAAACTTCTCATCTTAAAATTTCATTAATCAAACTTCTCATCTACAAATCACAAAATCCCTAAACCTAGTACAATACATACACAAAAACTATCATGAGAAATATTGGAGACGAGCGAATGAAATAAGAGTATATGACAAATGATAGAATCATTCACTCAGCTCCAGTCTATCACTTCCCCTCAAACCATTTCTATCTCTTAGCTAATTATTCTCAATTAGGGAGAATCTAAAATTTGAACATCGTCTCTCGATGAATTTTGGATCTTTTTATATAAAGCGTTACAACAATAAGGCTCAGTTCGTTTGGCGGTTTTTTGGAAGAGGGGATTGATTATGGTTCAAAACCAAAAACTCAAACGTTTTAGAATTGGTCCAAAATTCAATTATGTTGTTCGTTTGCAGTATGGTATTGAGGCACAAGAACTGAATTTATTAATTATGTTGTCCTGCTGCATGATGCAATTCAAATGCATAAATTAATATTGAAGTCAACTTCCCCTAGCAGCACGCATAGCCAACTTCTAAGAAGCTCTAGCAAAACAAAGAATACTTTGCATTTTATCTCAAGCAAATGGAAGTTGCTTTAAATAAATACCTCAACATTTGCCTCAATACTCTTTAAGGAAGAGTTCACATGAAGAACCTTCCCAACATTCATGCCTCTTATTTTAACTGGTGTTCCTCAATTGTGATCTCAAATGAATTCCCTCAACCATACAAGAGTTGAAGTAACAAGAGCAAATGTGGAGACAAAAAAAATCCAACATCACCTTCCCAAATACTCCTCTTACCAAGGCTAAAATTACTTAAGTGGTTGCAAAGTCTTCATATAACACCTAGGACCTCAAGAACTATAAGGCTCGGTTTAGCAGAAGAAAAACGTAAAAACAGCAAAAGAATAAAACCAAGATCGATAGATTGGGGACGAAAACAGTAAATTCACCTAAAGAAGTCAGTTTTCATTCACGCCTAAATTTCAAAGGAATGAAAACTCATTGTTTTGCTCCAATGCCAAGTCCAACCAAAGGACACAAACAAATACAAGAATTTGGAATTGGAAGACCAAAAACCAATTCCACCGTCCCAAAAACTTCCAAATGAACAAAGCATAACCCAATATCTGAAGTCACAAAGGTAAACTGGGAGTAAATAGAAAGTCAAAACAATTCCACGTTTCCAAAATATGTTGATACGTTCTAATAAACCAAGCAAAGAGCAACAATATACATAGAGAAACGGTAAAACCAAATCAATAAATCAATAACTTCACCAGACAGGAATCACAAAATAGGAATCACCAAGTAGCAACTGAAAGATAACATGGGAACATTCCTAAGAGGAAAACTCCTCTGAACAGAAGAACAACACAAGCAACTCCAAATCCCTAACACGTCAGGAAGATGGTAAACGTGGAGATAGAACTCAAACTTCATAAGCATAAAAATAAAACCTATTTCTACAGCTATTTAAGTAAGTTCCAAGCTGCAAATGATTACCACAATACCCCACGTCAAAAGACTATTGAACCCCCACCCCCACTCCCGCCAAACAAAACAAAGGTGCAGATGCAGCCCCAAAACAAGATGTGAATGCATCACAGCCGGGAGCAGCTTACCGCCGGGAGCAGCTTACCGCCGGTAGAGGACGACGGAAGGATCACACACGATTAGGGCAACGAGAGCAGTTGGCAGACAGAGCAGCTTACCGCCGGGAGCAGCTTACCGCCGAGAGCAGCTTACCGCCGGGAGCAGCTTACCGCCGGGGGTAGCTGGCCGACGGGGAGAAATTTTAGGCGGGACGGGCGGGCGACGGGAGGGCGACGGGAGGGCAACGGGAGGGCGACAGGGAGAAATTTCAAGTTGTAAAATTTTTTAGGTCGGGTGGCAACTGAAGAGGCGGAGTGTTTAGAATCAATGGAAATAAATTTTGGGATGTGTACGAATTACAATAGGCTGGGAGAAAAAAATAACATTTGAGGGGGAAATTTTTAGTTTTCCCTCCATTTATTTTGAGGGGGGGGGGAGATTAATTAACAACAAATGTTAAATACATGATTGATTTTCACTTCATATAAGTATTATACCTAGCTAAATTTATTCCTAATTGACAACAAATTATAGTGTCTTACTAATTTTCTTTCCTAAATGATATTTTTGTTGTAATGGTAGCGGCATTGTAGATCTTGAAAATATGCCCGACCTTTTCACCATCCCATCGCATGATTGAGCCAGGCAATGAATTTTTTTAGGTTGACACGGGACGGAGAGAGAACTTTATAAAAGTTGCTGGTGTTTTTTTCGTGGATAGACATGATTGATTCATCTAAGCATACGTGGGCGAACTCGATGTGAGAAACAAGAGAACCGAAAGTGTTCCACAACTCCAACACGGCCGCCTTCGCACGGGTTTCGCTCAACGATTAAAATTTCTTGAGATTAGTTGTCTAATTCACAGATTTAGTTGTCTTTCTACTAAACATGTATTGAATAAAATTTCTTGAGATTACTTATCTAAAAGTAAATATGATGTCATGTATGCACTTCATGCTCAGTTAGTAAATGACATGATTGTAAGGAAAATATTTTAAATTTTTTTATAACAGTTTTTTTTACAAAAATCCTATGTTTTGATGACGTTTTAAAAAAAATCGTCACAAAAACTGAACATTTATATTGACGTTTTTTCATGAAAACGTGGATAAATACTATTTTTGCAGTAGCGACGTTTTTTTATAAAAAGCGTCGCTAGATAGAAATTAAACGGCGACGCTTTTCAAAACGTCGCAAAAAAAACGTCACTGTAAAGTGCATATCTTGTAGTGTTCTACGAACTTGTATCTCTCAGAGCTTAGCAGGTTATCCTGCTTTGGCAATAACAGAGATGTGTCCTGCTTTGAAGGACTAACAGTCGCTAAGAGCAGGTCTTTTAGTCTCCTCAAAAATCGATGATGCCTTTGTACAGGGCATCACTTTGTGAGGTCGATCCTACATCGAGTTTAGGAGGTTAGCGTACATTCCTGTTCCTTATAGTTCCTCCAGTCGAAGGAGAGATGTGATTAAGGGTAGCTAGGCTGACATGCAAGGGGGGAGCTGATCTCGACCGTCAATATAGGGGCTTGGTCTTACAAGGATGCTTAAATCCCGAGGCATCGTCCCATCGTCAGCCCTGAGCTAATTAGGAGAAACAGGTCGAGCACCGGTTTTCTAAATCGATCAAGGAGATATACTTCACTGCTCCTAGCTATCTTGAGACGAATCACAACACAAAGAAGATAACTTGCAACCTCCCATGGCCCCGAGGGCGAGGAAAAAACATATATTGAAAGGTGATTTACAAGAATGATTATAACTTATCGCTAAGGGTAAAACCTTTTCAGGTCATCCCCGCTCCAAGTGTTTCCTAATTGCTCCCCTTCCTGGTCTTGTAGACGATAGCCACTAGAGGTTAGGGCTTCCTGGATGATGAAAGGTCCTTCCTAGTTGGGATGTAACTTGCTAAGGGGAGCTCCTCTTCCCGCGTCGTCCACCTTCTTCATGACCAGATCTCCTGATAGGAAATATTTGATGCGGACGTTCTTGTTGATATGTTTCACCATGTTCCTCTTGATTTCCTCCTGGCGGGCGGAGGCTAAGTCACGGAGTTCGTCGATGTAGTCCAGCAAAAGCCTCTGAGCATTTTCATTTTCCAAGCGCCACTCTTCCTTGCCTTCTCCTATTGTTATGACTCTTGGACTCCGAACCTCGAACTCCACTGGGATGAGTGCCTCAAACCCGTGGGATAACTTAAAGGGTGTTCCCCCATGGCTGACTTAGGAGTTGTTCTCAGAGCCCATAAGACCGATGGGAGTTGCTCTGCCCAATTGCCCTTCAGATTGGTGACCTTATTCTTCATGAGGTTGATGATTAACTTGTTTACGGCTTCAACCTGTCCATTGCTCCGAGGATGATGCACAGAGGAGAATCGATGATCCGTCCCTAGCTGCTTGCAGAATTCCTCCAGCTCCAAGCTGGCAAACTGTGTACCGTTGTCGGTGACGATGGCGAGAGGAATCACGAACTTACATGCGATCTCTCCCCATATGAAGTTTTTCATGATTTGAGAAGTGGTCTTGGCTAGGGCCTTCGCCTCGATCCACTTGGAAAAGTAGTCGATCATGGCTAGAACAAACTTTCTCTGACCGTTAGCTTGGGGGAAAGGCCGATCAAATCCATTCCCCAGATGGTGAAAGGCTAGAGAGCGGTGATTAAACGGAGATGCTGAGCTGGTTGTAACTTAAGGGGCATGAAGAGCTGACACTTTGAACACTTTTCTAGAAAGCCTCTGTATCCCTCGGGATGGTCGACCAGAAGTAGACATGCCTTAGAATTCTCTGCTCTAGGGTACGGGTTCCTGAGTGGCTTCCACACTCTCCTGAATGGATTTCTTCCAAAACTCGAGGAATTTCAGCCTTTGACAGGCATCTGGCCAGGGGACCTGAAATGGTCTTGCGATAAAGCTCGTCTTTCTGTAGTAGGTAGTAAGCAGCCTTGTATCGGAATTTCCTCTGATCCCCTTCACTGGCAAGAAGCTGCCCCATTGATAAGAACGTAACGAATGGTTCCTTCTATGAAGCTCTCTACTTGATCTCCATCATCTCCCATTCCTCGATGGACGGTTGAAACAGTTCGGTCACTATCCCCCCAGCCCAGGGACCATACTTGGCCAGATAATCTGCTTCTGAATTATCCTTTCAGGGCACGTGCTCGACGAAGAAAGACTGAAATCCCCCGATCAGTCCTTTGACCTTGACCAAGTATTTTTGCAGGATGGGATTATGCACCTCAAACTCTCCTCTAATCTGTGACGTAACCACCATTGAGTCTGTGAAGGTCCCGAGATCCTGGATTCACAATTCCTTGGCGAGACGCAAGACTTCCACCATGGCTTCGTACTCCGCCTGGTTGCTCGATCAGAGTTCCATGCAGGCTCACTAGCACTACTCCGACTCCCACGAAATACTTTCCTGAAGCCCCATCTATGAACATCCTCCAAGAGACTGGGCTGGAATAGCCTTCGTCTCCTCCTACCTTGACCGAGAAGTCAGCAAGGAAGTCCGTCACTGCCGCCTTGATTGCTACCCTCAGAGAGTAGTAAATGTCAAACTCACGGAGCTATACCGCCCACTTGGCCAACCTGCCAGAATACTCCACTCCATCTAAGATACTATGAAGCAGATGATCTGAGACGACCTTGATGGAGTGAGCCTGAAAATATGGGCAGAGCCTATAGGCTGAAACCACCAAGGCAAAGAGCAACTTCTCCAGAATAGGATACCTCTTCTCTACATGCCGCAACACTCTACTCACATAGTAGATAGGTAGTTGCTTCCTTCCTTCTTCTCTGACCAACACTGAGCTGACTGCTTTTGATCCCACACCCAGATAGAGGAGGAGTTCTTCGCTTCCCTGTGGGCCTTGGAGGAGAGGAGCTTGAGTTAGCTGTTGCTTAAGCTTCCTAAAAGCCTCCTCAAACTCCGCAGTCCATTCGAATTGCTGGTTGCCTCAGAGAGTCTTGAAGAATGGAGAACACTTCTCTCCTGCCTTGGAGAGGAAATAGATTCGTCCTGCCAGCCTCCTGATTAACCTCTGCACCTCCTTGGGATCCTTCGAGGATGCCATCTCTAGAATGGCCTTAACATTGTCGAGGTTAGGTTCCAACCCCTTGGAGTAAGGAGGTAACCTAAGAACTTCCCCTTCCTGCTCTGAAAAAACACTTGGTCTGGTTAAGTCGCATCTTGTACTTCCTCAGGGTTGTGAAGGTCTCTACTAGATCATTTATGTGCTCCTTGACGTTCCTGCTTTTGACCAGGAGATCATCCACATACACCTCCAAATTATTCCCCTTTTGCCCTTGAAGACTTGATCCATTATCTATTGGTATGTCACGCCCGTGTTCTGGAGCCAGAAGGGCATCATTTTATAGTTATAACAGCCATCGCTGGTGATGAAGGAGACATCACGGCTATTGAGGGGATGCATCCAGATCTGATCATAACTTGAAAAGGCATCAAGGAAACTCATTACAAGAAACTCGATGGTTGAATCAACTAGCGCGTCAATTTGAGGCAAGGGATAGCAATCCTTCGGGCAGACTTTATTTAATATAGACAATTCAATACACAAATGCCAGCCCCCTCTGGACTTCTTCACCATTACAACATTGGAGACTCATCCTGGATACGTGAACTCTGAAACAATCCATGCCTCCAATAGCTTCTCCACCTCCTCTTTGATTGCCTCGGCCAACACAGTGGCGTTCTTCCTCTGATTCTGACAGACAGGGGAAATCTTGGGATCCAGGTTGAGGTGATGGCAGGCAACATCGACATCAATTCCCGACATCTCTGCAGCTCTCCAGGAAAAGATGTCCATGTTCTCCTGCAGACACGCAGCCATCTACAGCTTCCCTTCCATCGTCAAAGATCCTCCGACCTTCAGCAACTCTGTCTCTCCCCTCCGGGAGATCACTTCCAGCTCCTCTAGCTCCTCAGCATCCCTCATGCCTTCCTCTCTTTAAAGCAGCTTCTCAAACCTCTCTTCATCCTCCATCCAGCTGATGGTACTGCCGACGTCCAGGTAGCATTCCCTGGAAGCTCTTGGATCGCCTTTTATTCTCACTTGGACATCTCCCCGACAGTACTTCAGACACTGATAATAGGAGGAAGGGATGGACTTGAAGTAGTTAATGAGGAGACGTCCAAAGTTGGTGCTATAGTAGCTCAGTGTGTCGACGATGACAAAGCAGCATCAGATTAAAGTCTTGCCAAGGGTGACTAGAAGGTCAACTCCTTCCACCTCTTTCTTCTCTCCCGAGAAGCCAAAGAGGGGTCCGTCAGTAGCTTGGACCCTGATAGCTTCCACATGAAGCCCGACGAAGATCCTCTTGAAGATCACATTCACTGAACTCACATTATTCACAAGGATTCGGTTGATGATAAAGTCCTCGATGATAGCTTGAATGACTTGGGCATCATGGAAGGGGTTCTCATTCCCTAATATGTCCTCCTCAGAGAAGCTGATCTCATCCAACGATGGCGAAACCTGAGAGGTCAAGGCGACGCTCTGAGTGGTAGAAGCGACGCTCTTTCGATATATCTGATGGAGGCTCCCCTTGCAGGAAGCTCCGAGTTCGGCCCCGCCATTGATAACTCCTACCTACCCACCTCCTGGGTCGTGGATCACCTCTCTACGACCTCCTAGGTTGACCCAATTTTCATTACTCCTCCTCACTGGAGATTGGAATGCTATCGGTCACGTGGGCGCTTCCTGCCTTATCTGCTCCCACTCTACTGCTCCAAATTCCAGCCTCCTCCTTGCCTCCCAAAACTCTGTGCAGGCCATTATCCCATGCCCCTCTACCCGATATATGTCGCAGTAGAGGGGAATATCTTCTTCCTGGCACCTTGCCCTTCGTGCCTCCTACTTTCAATGCTTATTTCCCTGTCAGACAATGTCCATTGCCACTCCTCCAGCTCCTCTCCGGCCTCCTCCCTGCTGGCGATCGTTCCTCTCCTACTGCTGAAAACGCGGCCTAGTAGGCGGCCTCCACTGAGGCTAATTCGCAGGATGCTGGAATCGACTCTCTTCTCCTTTCCTATACTGAGCCTCCACGGGCCTCCTTTCTTCCTGCCTCCTCCACTCCTCTGCCCTCCTAGGCTCTTCTCTCTTCCTATGCTCCTCTCTTCTCCTCAGTTCTTCCCATCTCCTCTCACCCTGCCTCTCCAGCAGCCTTCCAGCTCTCACCTCTGAAGGTCCTCCTCTTCTCCTTCCTAAAGGGTCATCTCCATCCAGCTGCGCCAAGAAGTCCTTGTTCTTCTCCTCTCCCTGGATGAATGTATTCTCCCTCTCCACCATATCCTTAAAGTATCTCATGGGTTTGGATCCCATCTCCATGCTGAAGAGACCCTGCTTTAGATCACACTTCAAGGCCAGTATCAGAGTAAAGCTGTCCACTTCCTCCACCTCTAAGATCTCCTCCTAGAAACAGTCGATGTAGTGGGCAAGACTCTCATACTGCCCTTAAATGATCTTGAAGAGGGCAGTTGCCTCCTCCTTCCTCTTCTTAGGTGTCACGAACCTTGCCATAAGGCCCCGATGCAGATCCGCGAAGCAGAAGACAGAACCGACCGGCAATTGGTGGAACCAATCTCTCGTATTATCTTTGAAGGTGATCGAGAAGAACCTACACTTGAAGGCATCTGACATGTTGCAAATGGACACCACATCCTCAAACCATTGGAGATGCCTGGCTGGGTCATCTCTGTCGGAGTAGTAAGTGAGTACTGGCTCTTAGAAGCCCTAGGGAACTGGGGCTATGAGGATGTCGTCACAGAATGGGCTCCTCCCTCTCTAGCAGTGATGGGTTTCATCCTCACTGGCATCATCCTCATACTCGCTCCATGGGCGAGTATAATGATACCTCGCAGAATGCTCTGGATCTCGGAACCTGATCCCTTGACTGCTCGTCGGGTAATGTTGCGACTGTATTGGTTGCTCCTCTCTCTCCCATGCTCGCTCCTTCCCAAGTATTCTTGATGGTGCATCCTCGTTCGACGGCGTCACGTGACGGGGAGAGGTCGTTGTGATATCGGGGCGACGAGGGAGCCCTGAGAGAATGTTCCTCTCAATCCAACTCACAAACTCCTCGAACACAGCTACCATCACAAACTCGCCACCTCGCGTCAAGTTACCAACTCCTATTGAGTTACTGACTAACTCGCCTTTCTCGCCTGTGCTTATCATCTCGCCTGCTAGCAAAGTTTTACATCCTTGGCTGTGATCCACGCTCACCGCACCAAGCGTTGAAGCTAGGAAAATTTCCCTACTCCAAAAATCGGATCAAGGCAGCCTAAGGTTACCGGCCCAACGAATCGGCTTGACAGCTAGCGGGCTAAAGCTTGGAGATCAACGAACAACAAACAGGACCCCAGGGCAGGGAGGTCCCACCACGTACCCAGAAGCTTAGAAGAAGCAACCCCCCTATAACCAAGTATGACCGAGCAGGGTACAAGGGAGACTAGTTGATAACTAAGTTGCGGCGACTAAAGGAGGATAGTCGCTAGGTAGCGACTTGGTCTCTGAGAAAAATGAATTCACAGGCTAAGCTAGTATCCAAGAAAAGAGTCTGAGAAGCGAGATTCAAAAAGTCCTTCTCCTTGTACCCCTGAGATCCTATTTATAGGAAAATCTAAGGGGAGGGGTGATTCTTACTTAAAGCCCCCCCCCCCCCCATCGACTTCACTATAGGAGCTCGCCCTACAGAGCGAGTAGCTTGCTTATTCGCCTACCTATCGAGTATGCAATGGGAGCTCGGGACACTCGCCTATGTCTTCTGTGGCCATGCACATTGACTCTGACCTCTGTCTTGACTTACTGACTTTGAATTCTGCTGACCTGGCTCTGGAGGGCCCCACCCTTGAAAAATACGGGTTGTACATTGTCAACCTTGATGAGCACATCCACCACAACCCATACCAGATACTTAACAAAATGATTTGCTAGTTGGATACTCATTCCCATTGGGCTCGAATCACCCAATCCTAGTTTTTTAAACAAAGAAAACGACATTAAATTTATGCTAGCGCCCAAATCGAAGAGGGCATGCTTTACTACTAAATTGCAGAATAAGCACATGATAGAGAACCGTCCCGGATCGTTAAATTTTTAATGAAATTTATTAAATAAGGCTGCCAAGTATTTTGTGTTGAGAAAAACACACAAAATATCTTTAAGTTTTTTTATTGGAAAGTAACTCGTTGAGGTATTTCATGTATTTGGGCAATTGAGAGAGTGTCTCGCAGAAGGGAACGTTTATGTATAGTTTTTAAAATTTCAATAAAAAATTTATATTGTTCCTCGACTGACCCATTTCTGATTTTAGATAGATAATAGGGCACAAAATTAGAAGTCTTTGGTGATAAAGTCGAAAATAACATAGGAGGGGTGAAGCATAAACAGTAACCTCAGACTCGATCATATTTGAAGAAGTTACCTCCTTTACACTATAGAGGGTAATTTTATTGTCCAATTTGATTTTCCAAGTTTTTCATAGATCCGGTGAAGTTTCGGATATTGGACTCAATGAACGTGACATATTTAGAAAAGACCTCTTCAAATGAAGAGGGCTATAGCGGTTGTGGAGAAAAAATAGGTAGATCGATATGTGGGGGACATTGGGCCTTGCCTTGGTTGCTCCATAAGAAAGTTAGATGGTTCATATAACCCAGATAGTATTATTATACGTGTTGAAGTTGGTGACCGGGCGGTCTGGCGGTCTGTCTTGGCGGGTTGAAGACCGGGCGGTCTGGCGGTTTCCCTTCAGCAGGTTGGTTGATGTGCTGTTGTTGTCTGGTAGCCGAGCGGTCTAGCCGTTTGTCTCAGCCGGCTTGGAGACCGGGCGGTCTAGCGGTCTCCACTGGCGATCTCTCTTTCTCTCTGGTAGTAGCCGTGCGGTTAGCCCTTCTATCTAACTGTGCGGCTTGTACGGTTTGTTCTGTATAGTCCGCCTAGTCCTGTAATTTTTTAGTCTCACATCTCTTATTTGTATTCTCTCATCTCTCCTCCATTCTATATAAGGGAGGTCATACCTTTGTAATAGATACCTTTTTCTGATAATAAAGTTTCAGTTTTAACCGTTTCCGGCTTGTTTTAGTTCGATTCTAACATGGTATCAGAGGACTCGATTTTCTCCGCCTGATTCTTTGCGCCCTCTCTGACCGCGCGACCTACCCGCGCGGCTTGCTTCTTCTTCTCGCGACCTGTTCTCGCACTTATTTCTTCTGGTCTGTGCCCTGTTCGCACGGCTTCTTTCTCTCCTTGTTGTTGCCCTTTGTGTGCGCAACCTCTTTGTTTCTCCTTCTTCTCGCCGTGACCTGTGCTTAGTCGCCCCGGCCTGTTGCCGCGACCTGTTTGCCTTGTTCGCCGTTTTTGCCTCCCAGCGGACTTCTCTCTGTTCGCGTGGTGTCTCCTTCTTCTGTTCGCGTGGGCTGTTTTCTAACCGCTCGACTTCTTTCCCTCAGCTTATCTCTGCGGCTTGGTTGTAGCTTTTTTGTCCGCTGGTGTGCTGTCATCGTGACCGCTGTAGCTCTCTTTTTTTCTAACCGCGGTGATTTCTCTCTGTTCGCGCGAGTTCTTCCTTGTTTTGATGGCATCTCTGCCCTTCTTCCTTAGCCGCTCTCTCTCTCTTAGTTCCCGCGACCTGTCTCTAAGTCGCAGTGGCCTGATCTCCCTTGTGCGGCTCTTCCTTTAGCCGCTCCTGCTTGTTAGTCGCCGCAACCTTCGATTTAGTCGCGCGGCTTGTGCTTCCCTCTTCTTCCCCTTTGCCTTGCTCTGCACCTTGGTTGTGGCCCTTCTTGACGCTGGTGTGATGTCACCGTGACCGCTGTAGTTTTTTGTTCCTCCCTTCAAGGCTTTCATATACTCCTCAAAGACGTTCGCCTCGGTGGTCACGTCTTCTGGTAGTGCCCACGTTGTTACTCAAGGAAAATGGCTGATTGACACCGGTGCTACTCATCATATGACTGGCAATCTCCAGTGTTTTTCTCTCCTAGAAACACATGATCGGTTGCCCCCGATTATTCTCGTTGACGGCTCTTCATCATCGGTCCATGGGACGGGGATAGTTCATGTCACTCAGTCTCTTCGCTTGGCAGATACTCTCTACGTGCCCACGTTCCCGTGCAACTTATTATCTGTTACCTCTCTGTGCAAGCAATTACAATATTCCATCACATTTACTTCTACTTCTTGCTCTTTTCAGGATCCGGACTCCCAACGGACGATTGCTACTGGGACTGAGAGTGGCGGCCTATACTTCTTGGATAACATTTCCGCTTTCTCCACCTTCTCCTCCACCTCCACAGATCTTCTCCAATGGCATCTCCGCCTTAGTCATGCTCCTCCACGTCTTCTTCGTCAACTTCTGCCCAACTTCCTCCACAAAGTCCTCCGCTCAA
Organism: Platanthera zijinensis; assembly: GCA_039513925.1. Classification (NCBI taxonomy): domain Eukaryota; kingdom Viridiplantae; phylum Streptophyta; class Magnoliopsida; order Asparagales; family Orchidaceae; genus Platanthera; species Platanthera zijinensis. Next base: position 53,011,362 of record CM077082.1, read on the forward strand.
CTGTGAGGCCTGTCAGCTTGGCAAGCATCACCGCTCCTCCTTTCCTCCAAAACACGTTCGTGGATCTACCCGTCCGTTTGATCTCATCCACTCCGATGTTTAGGGTCCTTCTCCTACTCTTATTGTTGGTCGGGGTAGTTCATATTTTGTCACGTTCATTGATGATTTCTCTCGTTGTACGTGGGTGTATCTGTTAAAAGATTGCTCTGAATTATTCTCTATATGGACGTCCTTCTATCTCATTATCAAAACTCAGTTTAATGTTTCTATTAAAGTTTTTCGATCTGATAATGCCAAAGAATATATCAGTCATGACTTTTCTACCTTCTGCATGCAAAATGGGATTATTCATCAAACTAGTTGTGTCTATACTTCACAAAAAAATGGTGTGGCAGAACGCAAAAATCGTCACCTCCTCGATGTCGCTCGCACCTTGATGACCCAGATGCATGTTCCTCGCTCCTATTGGGGCTATGCTGTTCTCCTTGCCTGCAACCTTATCAATCGCATTCCCTCTAGGGTTCTACACGGAAAAACCCCATTCTCCATTCTGTATCTGGGCAAGGAACCGTTTCCTCTCCCTCTCAAAATCTTTTGATGTACTGCCTTTGTGCATGCCCCTTCTGCCACCCGTGATAAGCTCTCCCATCGCTCCACCAAATGTGTCTTTCTGGGGTACTCCACCACTCAGAAAGGCTATTGTTGCTTTGATCCCGTCCTTCGTAAGCAGTTCGTCTCTGCTGACGTCACCTTCTTCGAGAATACCTCCTACTTCTCGGCTTACTCCTCTCCTCTTCTCCCAGCTTCTGATTCTCCTGCTGTTCCCTTTGTTCCCTCGTATCCTACTGCGATCTCCACCCCTACACCATCTCCATCCACTCCTCTCACTCCGCCTCTTTCTCCCTTTTCTCTGCCACCATCTCCCTCATCTCCGCCGCCGTCGATCTCTACTTCCGGGCCAGCTCTCTTTGCCATGGGGTCTCCGGATGTCGAGGGACCCGCTGACCTGGATCTTCCTATAGCTCTTCGCAAAGGGGTGTGGACGTGTACCCTACAATCCCTTGCTGCTGTTGTTTCATATGATCGTCTTACCCCTTCTCGCAGGGCTTTTGCACTGGCTATCTCTGCCACTTCCACACCCCGCTCCTACCAGGAGGCCCTTGCTATTCCTCATTGGAAGATGGCCATGGATGAGGAAATGGCGACCCTAACTGAGCGGGGTACCTGGACTCTTGTTCCTCCTCCCTTCGGCACTGATGTTGTTGGCTGTCGCTGGGTCTTTGTGGTCAAATTTGGCCCAGGCGGCACTGTGGATCGTTATAAGGCTCGCCTTATTGCTAAGGGATTTACTCAGACCTATGGGGTTGATTACTTTGACACCTTCTCCCCCGTGGCTCGTCTCAGCACTATCCGGGTCCTTCTCTCTGTGGCGGTAAATAGGGATTGGCCGATTTCCCAGCTGGATGTCAAGAATACCTTCCTTTATGGTGATCTTCAGGAGGCCATCTACATGGAGCAACCTCCTGGGTATGTTGCTCAAGGGGAGACACGAGTATGCCGATCGAAGAAGGCTATCTATAGCCTCAAGCAGAGCCCTCGAGCTTGGTTTGACAAGTTCAGCGGCATCGTGGCGGCCTTTGGTTTTGTGCGAAGCTCTGCCGATCACTCTCTCTTTATTCGCAAAACCCCCTCAGGGCTGGTTGTTCTTGCTGTGTACGTCGATGATATTCTTCTCACTAGCGATGACCAGGAAGGGGTAGCCCTGACAAAGCGACATCTTCGTCAACATCTGGTCACGAAAGATATGGGCTCTACAAAGTACTTTCTGGGGATCGAAATCTCTCGGAAGCCCGACTCATTAGTTCTCTCCCAGCGTAAATATGCCCTTGATCTTTTAAAAGAGACAGGATTAACTGGAGCAAAACCTGTCAGATGCCCCTTGGAAACTGGAGAAGACAAAACCTGGACAGATGATTCGCCTCCTCTTTCAAATAGTTTGCGGTACAGGCGTCTGGTTGGTAAGCTCATATATCTCACAGTGACCAGGCCCGATATTTCCTATGCTGTGGGCAAGGTGAGTCAATTCATGCAAGCACCTAGGGAGTGCCATCTACAGTCCGCCTTGCGGATCTTGGAGTATGTCAAAGCAACGCCTAGGAAAGGATTACTTTTTCAAAAGAATGGTCATCTAAGGGTTGAAGCATACTCAGATGCAAGTTATGCTGATGACAAAGGAGATCGCAAGTCAACCTCGGGTTTTTGCATCTTTGTTGGGGGAAATCTGGTGAGCTGGAAGAGCAAGAAGCAGTCTGTTGTCTCCAGGTCCAGTGTAGAAGCTGAGTATCGCAGTATGGCATCGACCACTTATAAGTTAAAATGGCTACGGGCTCTCATGTTATATTTAGGAGAGGTCTACAACCATCCTCTACCTATGTTCTGTGATAACAAGGCTGCCATATACATCTCCAAAAATTTGGTCTTCCATGAAAGAACCAAGCACATTGAGGTCGACTATCATTTCATTCGTGAAGAGATCTTAAAGGAACAAATTTGCACTCCATTTGTCACTTCTGATAAAGAGTTGGCTGACATCTTCACCAAGCCAGTTTATGCCTCGTTTCTTTATATTTGTGACAAGCTGGGCATGATCGATATATATGCTCCAGCTTGAGAGGGAGTGTTGAAGTTGGTGACCGGGCGGTCTGGCGGTCTGTCTTGGCGGGTTGAAGATCGGGCGGTCTGGCGGTTTCCCTTCATCAGGTTGGTTGATGTGTTGTTGCTGTCTGGTAGCCGAGCGGTCTAGCCGTTTGTCTCAGCCGGCTTGGAGACTGGGCGGTCTAGCGGTCTCCACTAGCAATCTCTCTTTCTCTCTGGTAGTAGCCGTACGGTTAGCCCTTCTGTCTAACCGCGCGGCTTGTGCGGTTTGTTATGTATAGTCCGCCTAGTCCTGTAATTTTTTAGTCTCACATCTCTTATTTGTATTCTCTCATCTCTCCTTCATTCTATATAAGGGAGGGCATACCTTTGTAATAGATACCTTTTTCTGATAATAAAGTTTCAGTTTAAACCGTTTCCGGCTTGTTTTAGTTCGATTCTAACAATACGGAATGTTGGTCGGGTTATAGGAAGGCCACGGTGGATTCACCATATAGTCAACCTACTCTTCTACTAGAGTATTATTATTCCAAGAAAAGGTGGTAGAGGAAGCAGACATCTCCACCACTTGCTTGCTTAAGCATTCGATTTGTAAGGCTAAACTAGTTATAACATCTAATTTGAAAAGTCTGATCATCTTGTTTGTACATGACTGGGGCACATTCCACTAATATGCATTCATGGTCATTTCCTCAAAAAGCTTTTGAGCAGCCTTTGGGTGTTTTATTGTTTAGAGTACCCTCGGTGGCCGCATCAATCATCTGCCTCATTTGAAATTTAAACCATTATAACTAGTTTATACTTGAAGCCAAGTGAGAAGTGCATGATGAGGACGTCTACACAAAAGCTCCTTGAAGCAATCCCATGTATCGTAGAGAGTCTCCGAGTCGATTTGCATAAAAAAATTGATCTCAGTGCACAATTTAGTGGTCTTGGCCAGAGAAAAATATTTGGATAAAAATATCTCTATCATTTCGGCCCACATATTGATGGATCCTCTAGAAAGAGAAGCCAACTATTACTTAGCCTTAGTACACAATGAGAGAAAATAATCACAACTAAATGTCATCATCAGTAACATCATTGATCTTAAGCATATCACAAATCTCGAGAAAACTAGAAAGATGTAAATTTAGATCTTTATCTGGTAAACCATCAAATTGTATCGATTGTTGTTCCATTTGAATGATGCTAGGCTTGATCTCAAAATTATTATTCGTCATTATAGGGCAGGTGATACTAGATCGTGTTACTTTCAAAGTCTCCCGCATATAATTGGAAATGGTCCATTGCTGGGCCTTATTTGGATTGGTTGGATTGGGATTGGTCGAATTAGGCTCACTCATATTTCTTAGGGCAGTGTCTCCAATCGACACTTCAAAGATCAAATGTAAATCCTGATCACGAGTTTGGAGGCGCCATAGAATGATGCGCTCGATCTCTGGATCAAAATGAATATTAGGATTATTCGATAAGCTGCCTTGGGTCATGCACTAAAAGAAAAGAAAAGAGCAAGAGAAAGAAAAATGAGAAATAAAGGAAAAGAAAGGAATGCAAAAATTATTAATGGATTTTTTATAGGTAATTTAAGTTAATCATGGACTTTCCAAGGTCTATTCTATGAATGGCTCACAATAGTATTATCAGATATGCTAGAGTGATATCTCAAACCTCTCTTTCCAAGAATATGGTTACACATTTAAAGATTATTCTTTTGGAAAGTTAAATAAAAATTAATAAAATTAATAGCTATTCATCCTTTTGAAATATCAACAAAGTTCCCCAATAATGTTTTGTGGTTTATAAATATTTTCTCTAATTCTATATCTGATAAAGACAAATGTACTTTATCGATTATAGTATCAGACATGAAATATCAATATGTCATATTGGATCAGGGGTGCCCCGATTATTTCTACTTTAAAGGTTTACTATAATCTTATCAAATAGATCTTTTGAGTTGGTTTTTGTAAAATAAGAGAAAGTCTCTGCTTTAAAAAGGGTTATTTAAACAATATTGAAAAAGCTAGCACTTAATCTTGATTCACCTTAGAATGAAAACGATCAAAAGAAAATAAAGCTTTAAATCTCTTTAATGAAAATGCTTGGACCGTGGATGTTCCCAAAATATGAACACAACTCTTTTGAGGATATGCCCAACTGAGTTTAGGTTGATTGACCAAACTTTCATTCTATAATCAAAACCCCTAAAGCTCGCTTTATGCAGCGAATCCCGCTATTGGATTTGACTCAAATTCGGAAAATGTACATCGTTCTCTTTTAAGGATTGCATTTAACTCTCTTTACCCGTAAGTGATCAAACCGTACGGACGAACCTTTCAACTAATTAAAGTACAGAAACAAAAATGAAAGTCATATATCAATAATATGAACTCGCTCATTATTGATCAGGGGTAAATCATAAGCAATCGTTAAGAGAGAAAAAAAATTAAATTAAGAAGAGAAGATCATTTCATTCTCAGTTCATCTCGATCAAGTACTAATAAGAATTTAGTTACCCATAGGGATAGTGGAAACCTAAAATATACAGAAGTGCATCATTAAAAAGAGAGACAGGATAAAAGAAAGATTAAGCTAAATTTTAATTATGCTAAAAAGATATTACAAGTAAGAAAAAGAAGTACAAGTAACTATAAAAGAAAAGTGCGAGTGGATAAAATTAAAAAGTGCAAGTAAAATATTAAAACCCTGAAAATATTAAGCTAGAACACTTTAAATAGTCCCAAAAGATCTCTCCTTTACATTATTCAGGCTGAAGTTTGGAAAATTGGGAGCTCCACACCTTTGGTCATGGACGTGACATGAGGCTTGTACAGGTCGACATGTGGCGGTTTTGATTTTGGTGGCTGGCATGTTGGCAAGCGGGTCTTGGGGGATGAACTATACTAAAATTACATTAAAAAACTACTTATTAAGTTCCTTTAGAGTTATACTTAATTTTGCATACCCATTTATTGTTTATTGCTTTCTTTTCTGGTGGTAAATCTTCAATTGTACATATATCATTTTTTTGATGCTTTAAATTCACTTTTTATAGCATCTCTCCATCATGAGTCTTTAACATCTTCATCATAGCACCTAGGTTCTCTTGCACGTATAATTGCTTCTAAGAAATGAATAAAAAAAAGTATCATAATTCCCATAATATGTTATAAGATAAGGAGTACCTGGGGATGAGATTGGTTTGAGCAAACAAACTAAATATCTCATTATTGGTGCAAAAATTATCACCCATCTTTGCACACTCAACGACTTCCTGGGTAGTTTGATGGAGAGATCAAAGAGCACATTTGACCAGTTGCTAACCCTGTGAAGGCCTAGCAAGCAAGAGTGTCGTTGGCGGCGACAGACACCAGATTTACTTGTCGCGGTGAATACCACTTGTAGATGGCAATGTAATTGCTCTAGATAAATGAATACGAATGTGTATAGGAAAGTACAAGAAAGAACAAGGAGACGGAAGGTAACCTAGATACAGACTTAGTAGCCGCACCTACAACAAAGTAGATTTAGACATAAGTTTTGTCTCCCTTCGAGCACCCATAGCCTCTTATTTATAGTTGAGAGTAAGCAGCTTGAATGGTTGAGGTTATTTAATGCAGCTTTAAATGAGCCACCTAAAGTAGTCAAAGAATCGGGGGAGACCTCGCAGTAGCAGCACGTGTCGCTGCCGAGGGCAAGGGTCTGCATGGGCTCCTGGTGAACGCTCGCTGTAGCTTCTTTGGCGAACAATTAAATAGGATTCTGGGGGTTCTCACTACCCCTATCAACCTTTGATGTGTGTGCAATTTGTGAAGGGGAACATAAGGACTCTCAGATACCATCCGCGAATACTCCTGAGTACCCGCCATACATCTTTATAACCGATGCTGACAGATGTTGTATGTTGCTGTAAGATTTGGTTTAACATAATCCCCATACTTTTTTGAGTCCGCCCGAAAAGTATTCAGGTAACCACAAAGACTGTGACTCGATTTTCACTCCATTCAAAATCTATAAATACACAAGTTAGCCTCATGCTCAGACATTCCTCTAGAGCTATCAATCAGCCTACGCGACTTTTTTAGAAGATGTCGAGCTTGAATGCCGAACTCCTTGCTAGGTTGTGCACCCAAAAGAAGAATCCAGCATAAAACCACAGATCCCAATAAGCCTGGGAAACATTAAAGAACCCAAGTAGTAGTTATTCCACGAATCCGCTGGTGTTGTTGTCTCCGACGAAGCCTTCTGCGCCCTCCAAAGTGAGCGGGCAAGCCCTCACTCTCTCCAACCTTGACGTGCACATGAAGTCCTTCCCCAACGCAGGGGTGAGCTCCTCAAACAAGGAGTAAAGGGAAGCTCCTCGTCGATCTTATGGATTCTGCCCGCTTCACTGATAAGCACTTTTTAAAGGAAAGGCGAGCAAAAGCCCTCCGAAAAATGAAGATCCTTAATTCAGATACGCTAAAAAGGCAGACAGATCCCCCTACGGGTACTGGGGTGCCTGTGGATACTACATTGAGCTTGGTGGAGATGACTATGTCAAGTGCTTCAGTGAAGCAACCCACCTGGGTTGATCTAGAATTATTCCGGTAGAAAATGTTCGGGTATTATGTGATCTAGAAATAGTCAACGAGTTAGTCTCACTGTCAATATAATATGAGCTTATGTGGTTGCAAAAAATAACAAATAAGAAATTGGATATGTGATTGGTGTTGCTCGAATTATATAGGATATGAGTGAAAAGACATGATTTGATTGATAGAGATAAAGTCTATGTTGGTCAGGCTCTTTGATGATGTGATGATATTGAATAGAGATCAGGTCGACATAATGTATGTCGACTTGATTGTCTACCAACAGATTTGCGTCAAATAGACTAGGTGTCAATATAGTGTATATCGAATTGAACAAGTCTATGTCGGTTGGACCAGTATCAGTTAGATTGGTTATTGATATAATGCATATCAACTGGACTATATCAGCTAGATAAGTTCAATATCAACTAGATAATATCGACAAGACATCAATCAAATAGACTAGACAATGTCAGTTAGATTGGCAGTTGATATAATATATATCGACTAGACCATGTCAACTAGATAAGTTCAGTATTGACAGGACAATATCAGTATTGACTAGACATTGTCGGTTGGATTATTTCAGTGTTGATTGGACAAGATTGACTAAACAAGTTCAGTAGAGACTGGAAAAGATCGGCTAAACAAGTTTAGTGTATACTGGACAAGATAGGCTAAACAAGTTCAGTACCAACTGGAAAATATAGACTAGACAGGTTCAATATCGACTGGACAATATCGGTTAAACCAGTTTAGTGTCCATTAGATAATATCGACTAGACCAGTTCAGTGTTGACAGGACAATATCATGTTGACATCAAGTCGATACACTAAACATTTAACCGATATAATGTATATTGTCTTAAAGATGTTTGGGCTTTTAGTCGATCGGCTAGACATCTAGCCGATCGACGAGACATTTGACCAACAAAACCAGAGATAATTTTCTCATATTTTAAACCCTGAACCCGACTTGTCTATTCTTAGGGTAATTCCTATTGAAGTTGAACTCAGTTCACTTATAATTTTATATAGCTATAATTTCAGATCTAGGATTAAGCTTTCAACTATTCTCCCGAGCTCTTTCCAAAAAGTTCTAAAGAGTGGCAATGGTGAATGCAGTAGTGGGTTTGACCTTGAGCGTTGTGAGAAAATCTAAATAACAGGATTTTCATTCCACAAAAAGTTAAATTACATATGATCCTCTATTTACAAGGGAGAGGAGATAGAAATACAATACAACAAATGATATGAGGCTAAGTTACAACATGACGACTAGGCGAACTACTATTCACAGATCCCATAGTACTGTGCGGTTAGACAAGTTATTTGCTCCTTAGCAAGAATCCACAGGTATCTACTCCTCAAGTTGTCGCTAATCACTAGAAGAACCAGAAGGATTCAGTCATCTACAACCGCCAGTCCGCAGCTGCCTCAGCCTCTTGACCGTCAAACCGCAATAGTGATTAGATCACCGTTCTTCCTCTATCCACAACGATTTCAACCTCCTCACTACAAACTCGCATCAGTAGATAGAACTCCAAGTCTCCCTTGTCCTATCAAGGAGGTGATCTCAATGATCCTCATGCCAGTTAGACTACCAGACCAGTCCACCAGACACAGAACGCCACACTTCCAGGACTAAACCACCACAACAGTTACCAATCCTTCAAAGCCAGTCCTCTAGAAGTCTGTCAACTATCAACAACCAGACAGCCAGATCTCTAGACCGCCAAACCATAAGGAAGACCGCCATACTGCTAGACCACACGGCAGACTGCTAGACCGTAGAGCAGACCGCCAGTCCAGACCGTCAGTCCGCCAAACCTCGAGGCTGGCAGAACCAGACCGCCAGACCGCCAATATCACAAGTTCCAACACTCCTCTAATAAGAGCATATATGTCAATCATGCCCAGCTTGTCACAGACATCCGAAAGAGAAGCGGAAACTGGTTTAGTAAAGATATCTAGAAGTTCTTTGTTGGAAGTGACAAACTAAGTACACATTTGATTCTTTAATATTTTTTATCTGATGAAATGACAGTCAATTTCAATGTGTTGTCTTTTTATGAAAAACTTGATTCTTTGATATATATATATATATATATATATATATAATGCGGGCAAGCATGTGTGAGGGAGTACATACAGGTGATTTTGGAGGTCAAAATGGTTTCAAATCGAAAAGTGATCTACATGAAAGTTATAATTCTCGGCGAGACAAACAACTTTCATGTTAATCACTTATTAATTTGGAGCTGTTTTGACCATCATATTAGGATCCGAAAATTGGTTGCCCGGACGCTTTACTGTAGCACTCTCGCCGCCCCAGATTTCGAGGCTCAAATCGAAGGTCAAGACTGCTCCAAATCAAAAAGTGATCAGCATGAAAGTTGTTTGTCTCACTAAGATCTACATCTGTCATGTAGATCATTTTTCGATTTGGAGCCTCCTTTAGTCTTGCCTGTATGCCTATATGCCCGCACAAGATACCTCTCCTAAATCAAGTATTAGGGCACACAACCATTTTAACTCGCACTATAAGGAAATAAAGTTTTGGCTAGGGCAAATTACCCTGACAAAAAGTTCAAAACTGCGGCTAAAGAGTTTTTGCCATGGTCTAGCCATAGGAAAATTTCAGGGCTAAAGTTTTAAGGTACGGATCGTCCGTGACAAATAGTATTAGCCACGGGACAGCATTGTCGTGACTAATATCTTTACCTTTAGCCATGGTTTCAAACCCCAGGCAAGAACTTCATAACGTTAAAATAGACTATTTGCCATGGGTGTTTGTCGTGGCAAATAATCAAATTATCAAACTCAACATTTTTTAGAAAACTATTTGCCATAGTATCAAACCGTGGCAAAGACTAAATTATGTTATTTTAAAAAAATAATACACATTCAAAATAGTAGATCTTTACAATACAAAACTGGTTCAACTAAAGCTCAAATTTATTTAGAATAAATACATATTTATGTTCAGGATATAGTTAATAAGGAACAATATGCTTAAATAACATTAATAGAGGGGATACATTTATAAATACATATAATATTTCAAATTTGAAATATGACTTGCACTCTAAACTGATTAGCACAACAAAATACAAAACAAACAAACTACAAAGTCTGTACAAATGCAAGCTTTTGGCATAGACATTTCTAAGGAGTATAGGAGGCATACTAAGCCTCATCAAAAATTACAATGCATCCTTTGATATCCACATTCATAGCTCTTCAAACAATTGAATTTATGATGGAGCTATAGGAACAAAAGACTAACTGAGCTTCATCAAGCATTTGAGAAGTAAAGTTCAACCAAAAAAGCAGTAAAAAGCATGAAAATCACAAAGAGATGGCTAATTAGGTATAAAAAAATTATAACAATTATTCAAAAAAACATATAAGACAAACATTTTACATGTTGGCCAATCCATACTAGATTCTCTATATCATAAACCTCAAGTGATCCACCAATCTGAAATAACCTTTGACTTTATTTGCATTTATGTTTATAAGTTACTTCAGCATTGCTTCAAGATTGAGTAATTTAAAAAAAATTGAAAAAAGCAATTTTGAACCAATTTCACTAAACTTGAAAATACTTATAAATGAACATTACTTCCATCCATTCTTACTACAACACTAGCTTTGGTTGCTTTGTTATATAAAATTGAATTCTCCGCAAATGGATTGGGTGATAATGAACAAGAAACTCTTTTGACTCTGAAAACATGACCAGAATCACCCCCATCAAAAAAGAGTAGCATTTAGCAATCTTGAAATAGCAACAAACTCACAGATCTGATAAAAAAGTAATTATGATGATCTAACATTGATAAAATTCAATTAAAATGATCAATGTGGCTTACCGAAGATTTAACAGATCAAATCAACCATATATCTTCGCATATATAAAACCATTCTGCTTTCCTGGAACTGTATATGAGGCAAAATGAGAGACTTGCAAAAATAAGTACATCACTTTAATAACTATGGGGAAATCCCAGCTATAGCTCATGAATTCTAATATTGTTTTATATAACAAAATAGAAGCAGATAGTCTACCCGACAATTTCTAAATTTCTATTAATACATTCTTATTTCTGCATGTCCAGGTGAAGCAATGAACCAAACATGTATTACATATAACAAGTGTCTAGCCAACATGGCGTAGGATATATGCCCCAAGGAAACAATAGTGAAGTGATGATATGTAGGGATCTAAAATGATAAAATGTTCAAATAATTATCCAATGAATAATTACAATAAATGCTAAAATTATGAATAGAGTTCACAAACATTCATGTTTGAGAATAAATGTTAGAGAAACAAGTAAGGTTTAGTTGAATTAAAGTAGGAAGCGCTTCAATTAAACACCAAGTAATAAACAAACCCCGCAAATAGATCAAGATTTGGACAAATATGTATGAAATAACATTCAAAATGTATAATTGTTCATCAAATAGGAAACAATAGGAATTAAGAAGCATTAACTTCAAAAAAAACTTGCACGAGTAATCAAAGCCCAAAAAGGTGCTATGTTTGTAGTTTTAGGAACTGTTGATGGGTTGGTTTAGGCTCAGGCTTAGTTCATAGGGAAAAAAAATTTGCAGGAATTAAGAGTAATACAAAACTAATAGTTAATGATTGTGCTGAGCTGGGAACTTTAGGTGGGTTCATGCCATGGAACAATCTGGTCAGCAAGGAGGATATTGCAAATAGAGAAGCAATTGTTTTGCTGGGAACTCTAGGTGAATATATTTGGTTCAAATTAGTGCGAATTTTGGTCATGACAACCAGGATATTACAATTAGAGAAGCACATGGATGAAAAAAAGGCCGGGGAACTAAAGAGCCAAGGTCGATGGAAAATTTATATACTACAATTGTATCAGATTAATATAATACAATTATAAAGCCAAAGAAATCTAGTTGGATTTTTTAATAATTCAATTGAAATCTAGAATCTTATTTAATCAAAACAACATATTGGATTTAAAATGATGAAGCATAATATAGGACTCTAACTGGGCCTATAGAATATCTGCAGAGTAATATACCCCTTCCTATGGAGCTTTGCCATTTTTTAGTTGGCCCTGGAAAACACAAGAAATATGAGAACAACGTCAAGCAATTTGTTTATTAACATTTTGTATTGCAGATTACTTACTAGGCGATAACAGTGGCAGTATTAACTTGATTCCCAAGTGAAGGAACAACTTTATGCACAATCCATTGAGAATCAACAACTCCAATTTTTTCATGGGCAGGTTGATTTTCAAATAATTATAAGCAAATTGTGTGGATGTAAACATAATAAAGTTACGGTTTATATCTTCAACATACATAGGATTAACTATTAAGTACCTCCACACATTTTCTGAGTGCGAAATTGAGACCCCATCCATGAACCAAGTCATTCTGAAACATTATAATAGCATCTAAATAATGAATGAATACAAGCAATTGAAAATATATGACCAAACACATATGTATTCATAGTTACAAAACACAAAAATGATAGCTATGTAAAAATATATATGAATTTGCACATATATACTGATATACATATAATTGTATATATATGTATATTATAATATAACTTTATATATAAATTAAATAAAGGCATTGATAATAATCTTGATTAATAATTGAACATATTTTAATGATTAATCAATCACATTAAATCAACTACATCCAAGCTCGAGTTGAAAACAAAATCTTTGATTTCAAGATCAAATCGGCTCAGTCAAACTCAATTTCAAATAAATAATAACAATAACAGCCACCTGGTGAAATAGCCAAAAAGCACTTGAATCATATGCCATACACATCTCCATGCGCTTCTTGAGAACACAGGTGCCATTATCTCAATAAATCTGGAATTAGACATTGTAGAAAACAAAGGATGAACCTTGTATATAATTCTTTCATATATCAAATACAAGAGAGACTACAAATACATAGGAGAAGAGAAGAAGGAAGAATCCTATACAATAGATGTGGGAGTAAAGGAGAAGGAAGAAAGGGGCCTATAAATGGGCATTTACATCATTTATCCTTATATCTTCTAACACTCTCCCGCAAGCTTTAGCATACAAGTCGTAGGCACCAAACTTGGACAAGAACTGGTAAAACAATTTGCGAGATAATGCCTTGGTGAGGATGTCAGCAATTTGCTCAGACGCAGGAACACGTTCAAGCTTTAGCACCTTTGATTGAACTTTTTCCCGAACAAAGTGACTATAAACCTCAATATGTTTAGTCTGCTCATGGAACACAGGATTTTTCGCAATATGTATTGCAGCTTGACTGTCACAAAACAACGTCGATTGCGTGGACAACCAAACTCCCAAATCCATTAGAAGACTTTCCAGCCAGGTTAGTTCTAATGTAACGGCTGTCATCGTACAGTACTCAGCCTCAACAGACGAGCGAGTAACCACCGTCTTCTTCTTACTCCGCCATGTGATAAGATTTTTTCCCAAGTACAAAAACTAGTAGTCGAACGTCAATCATCCAACGAACCTGCATAATCTACATCAAAGTATGCAATAAGAGAAAGGCGGGAAGATGGATTATACACAAGTCCTTGCTCAAAGGCAGTCTTCAGATATCTAAGAATCTATTCCACTGCCTGAAGGTGAGAAACCTGTGGGGTATGCATAAACCGACTAACCACTCCAACCACAAATGATATATCTGGTCTTGTAACAGTTAGGTATATCAGTTTTCCCATAAGATGATGATAGTATTCTGGATTTGGAAGTAGAGAGTTAGCCTCATATCCCTTAGCACACAACATATGGTTGACTTCCATCAGGGTTTCTGCTGGTTTGCAAACCGAGAGACCAACATCTTTCAGAAGGTCAATGCAATACTTACGCTGGGATAAGACAAGGCCATTAGGTCGTCGTGCTACCTCTAGTCCAAGAAAAAATCAAAGATTTTCCAAATCTTTGATTTGAAAGATAGAAATTAAATGGCGCTTAACATGTTGTATCCTGGCGGAGTCATCACCAGTGGTTAGAATATCGTCCACATAAACAAGAAGTATTATAGTCCCCATTAATTGGTGACAAGTAGAAAGAGAGGATTCTGCCGAGCTTTGTTTGAAGCAAACCTCACAAACAGCCTTGTTGAATTTTCCAAATCACGCCCGTGGAGACTGTTTGAGACCATAAATGGATTTGCAAAGTAAACAGACACGAGACTCCCTCGTGGTCTCAAACCCGGGCAGTTGTTGCATATAGACAATTTCAAGAAGATCATCATTCAAAAAGGCATTCTTGACATCCAACTGGTGGAGGGGCTAGTGGAGATGAACAATTAAGGAGAGTAAGATCCGAACCGTATTTAATTTCGTGACTGGGGAGAACATTTCCTCATAATCAAGCCCGTATTATTGAGTAAAACCCCGTGCCATAAACTGAGCCTTTAAGCCATCAATTGTCCCATCCGCGACATATTTAATTGTAAAGATCCACTTGCAGCTAGTATAACTGTGGCTAGGAGGAGACATAAGATCCTAAGTATGATTACCCCACAGAGTAGTCATTTCTTCATCCAAAGCGGCACGCCATGCCAGATGATAGAGAGCTTCCTGCACAGAGTTAGGTATAGAGATAGAGGATAGAGAAAGAGAAAAGGTAAGAAGAGGTGGAGAGAGCCGATGTAGAGAGACATAATTGTTCAAGGGATGGGCCGTCAAGGAGGATGCTGGATCAACAGGCCGCGAGATCACTCCAATAGAAGGAAGCTGTTACTGGGCAGCTGGGTGTTGAGGACGACGAGTGTAAACTTCAATGATATGAGGTTTGGAGGGGACGGGTTTGGAGGGTACTGGTGGTGGTGTAGGAATCGGAAGTAGAGGAGTAGTAGGGAGAAGTGGTGGAAGCGGAGACGTTACGGGAATGATGGGTCGTGGTAATGGAGGAGGAAGAAGGGGATCAGAAGGACTGGCGTGATATGGCTGGTCTTCATGAAAGGAGACGTCAACAGACACAACCATCTTTCTAGTGATAGGATTAAAGTAGACATACCCTGCTGAGTGCGTGAGTACCCAACAAACATAGCTTTGGTAGCACGAGGGGCAAGCTTGTCAGTGAAAGGACCAAGATTGTGGACATAACAGATACATCCAAAGACACGAGGTGTGAGAGAGAAGAGATGTGTGGATGGGCAAAGGAGAGTAATGGGTGCCACAAAGTTGAGGACAGACGAAGGCATGTGATTGATGAGGTGAAAAGCAGTAGAGACAGCAAAGTTCCAATAGAGGGGAGGAACCTGCATTTAGATCATAAGGGATCTAGCCACATCAAGAAGGTGGCGATTTTTTCTTTTCGCGATGCCATTTTGCTGAGGGGTGTATGCACATGAAGTCTGATGTATAATACCGAACTCAGTGCATAAATTGGAGAATATGCGACCAGTATATTTGCGAGCATTGTCTGTACAAAGAGTTTTGACACAGGTAAAGAACTGAGTGCGAGTTTCCATAAGAAACGTACGGAACGTGGTTGGGAGTTCGGTACGATCACGAAGTAAATACAACCAGGTTACCTGTGAGTAATCATAGATAAAGGTAACACAGTTTTGAAACCCAAAGATACTAGGGACTTTATAGGGCCCCTAAATATCAGAATGTACTAAGGAGAACAGAGCATCACTCCGGGTACATGAAGGAGAAAAAGAGATACGGTGTTGTTTGCCGAAAATACACGATTCATAAAAGAACTCTTGAAGAGAGACAGTAGGAAGAGCTTTCTTGAGAATTGGAAGAGGGGCATGCCCAAGACGATGATGCCAATTAGTTGTGGAGACAGTAGTGAGAGCAGTGGGAGGAACATCAAGAAGATATAGCCCGTTAGATAGTTTCCCTCTACTAAGTATATTCTGTGTTAGTCAATCCTGCACCACAAAGGAAGAGCACGAGAAAGTAACACAATAATCAAGGTCTTGTGTAAGACAACAAACAGAAAGGAGATTAAAAGGAGATCCCAGAACATGAAGAACCGAGGATAAGGGGAGAGGAGTAAGAGGCAAATGAGCAGCACTAGAAATCGGGATCCTGTCACCATTGGCCATGGTGATGTGCTTGAGGTAAGCAGTACCTAAGTATTTGGGTGGTTGATACAGAGAGAGATGATGTGTAGCACCCGAGTCCACAATACAGGGAGAGCTGTGTAAGAAGCATGATATACCGTCCTTGAAGATCGAGGCCATTGAGACAGATGAACGAATAAACACCTCTTGAATCTAATGGAGTTGAGCACGCAATGTGACAATATCATCAGTAATGGTGGAACCAGATGCCATAATCCTGAGATGCGAATAGGCACAAAAGCCAGGCGGTAAGGAGGTAGGCAGCTTGTCGGACAGAACCAGTAGCTACTATGGAAGAACGATGAGAGCAGCGAGAAACGAAGCCGTATGGGCACCAACGGTAAGACAAGGTCGCGCGCGACTAGAGGATATCGTATGAGAGGTAGCGAGTAGAAGGGAGCCTGTAGCGAAAAGAAACAAGCTGTGACGGGTAGAACCGTGAGCGGCAGCGGGTAGAAAGAATAGAGGCCAGCGAACAGGCACAAGACCGTGCGAGAGAGGCAGATTGCACCAAGATTCGGAGCAGTAAGAGAAGAGAAGCCGCCAAGACTAGAGAGTAATAGAAGCCGCACGGTCCTGATGTTAACACACCAGTGGCAAGAGCCTGCGACCAAGATGCAGAGCAGTTAGCTGGAAGAAGCCACCACACTGAGACACGAGGATAAGCCGCAAGTTCACAGTGATAACACACCAGTGGCAAGGAGGATGGCGTGACTAATTTGCGGAGCCCGCATCAGAGAGGAGAGGCCGCTAGTGACAAGACAAGTCACAATAACTAAGTAGAGAAGAAACCGCGTGAGAAGTCCGCACGGTCACGGTGAACACACCAGTGGCAAGGAAAGATGTCATGATCAAGAGTGGAGCTCGCAGCGGGAGAGAAGTCGTAGCGGCTAAGAGAGCTCCAAGCGGGACGCCCGTAGAGATTGAAGGGAGACCACAGCGGGTAGGAGAGTAGTAGCGATAAGGAAAACCATGTGGTCTCGGTGATAACACCAGCGACATAGAACGGTGTCGCGACCAGACGCGGTGCTCGCAGCAGTTTGAAAGAACCCATAGTGAGAAAAGAAGTAGCAGCGATAAGGAACGAAGTCGCACGATAAGATCAGATAAGGAGATATTGCGGGTAGAAGAATTAACCGCAGCGAGATGGCGAGAAGCAGGGCGGGGAGAAAAGAGAAAACTGGTCGGTTAGGGGCAAGGTCCCACTAGACCGAGAGGTTTATAAAAAGGGGGGGTAAGACGAGGTGGAGGCCATGAGAGAGAGGAAGAGGAGCAGTCAGAAAAACAATATACCGAGCGGGAAGCCGCAGTTAGAAGCAGGAAAGGGCGCAAGAACAAACCGCTCGGTTAAAAAAAAGAGCTAGGTGGAAGACCAAACCCCCCGGTCAAGAAGAGAAACAGAGCAGATAGGCAAGCCGAGCGATTAGAAAACAGGCCGGACCGGTTCCCTCTGATACCATGTATCAAACAAAGGGCGAACCTTGTATATACTTCTTTCATATATCAAATACAAGAGAGAATACAAATATATAGGAGAAGAGAGGAAGGAAGAATCCTATACAATAGATGTGGGACTAAAGGAGAAGGAAGATAGGGGCATATAAATGGGCCTTTGCATCATTTATCCTTATGTCTTCTAACAGACATGAATATAATTTAAAAAATAATGATAACCAAATGAATTGCATGCATAAAGGAGCATAGGGATCATACGCGGTGCATAGATGGGGGGGGGGTAAGGATCACTGCACCATCCAGGTCTATCCTTTATACACGGGCGGAACTACAGTCAGGCACAGTAAGGCACGTGCCTGACCGATATTTCCGCCTAGGTATTTTGATTTCTGTATTCTCGATTCCGTCGCCCGTCCCGATCTCATCGCCCGTCCCGATCCCGGCCCTGTTCGGCTGCTCTCCGCCTTGGTATTCTTCTTCTTCTTCTTCCGGGACTGATGTCCAGATTCCTGTAATCTGGACCGAAATAGATTTCAGTGAAGTGAAATCTAGACTGATTTCACAGAAGAAGATTTCAGTGAAATCTTCTTCTTCTTCCTGGACTGAAGTCCAGATTTCACTGTGAAATCTGTACTGATTTCACACAAAAATCTGGACTGAAATCAGTCCAGATTTTACAGTGAAATCTGGACTGAAATCAGTCCAGATTTCACAGTGAAATCTGGACTGAAATCAGTCCAGATTTCACAGTGAAATCTGGACAGTCCAGATTTCACAGTGAAATCTGGACAGTCCAGATTTTCGTAATGAAGGGTTGATTTTAGACTCTATTGCAATTGCTAATCTTCAAGCATTTTAATGTTACCTACACACCATTGTGTTGCTGGAATCCATTGTGAAGGATTGATTTGGAGCTCCAATCATCTTGTATTACTGGAACACACCATTGGTAATTACTCTTGTTCCTAGATTTTCTATTTTAGTTTGCTTAAGAGGGCCACCCACCTTCAATTGGACGCAGTGTGTGTCTCTCTCGGTTCATTGCGAACCTCTGGGTCGATTGTTTCCGTCCCCGACATATTTTTTGTAGTAGTAATCTAACATGTGAGTCTGGATTTAGACATGCTGTATGAAGCCTACCCGTGGCGGTAAGCCTGGATCGGTGATGTTTGTGATGTGCATATCGATTAGTTCTAGTCCCGCTAACGGGAATGTCCCGTCAATTTTATGCAGTGTTTTTGTTAGTGCAATGGAGAAATTTTTTAAAAAAAAAGGAGCATGCCAAAGTTCATTAAATTCTTAGGAGTTAGTTGCAATTTGTAAAAGAAGCCGCGTAGACAAGTTCAAAATTGAAGATCTACCGTCAGACCCGGGCTTAAGACTTGTCATTAATTCGTACGATGCAAACATTCAAGAGTTTATACAAAGATATTATTTGCAAAAGGGTACTTGTCAACCTCATCTAGAAAGTTTTCCCCAAATAGAAATCGGAAACAAAGCTAAACGCTTTAATAAGAATTGGTTTAACGAGTTTAAAGGCTGGTTAGAATACAGTAAAGAAAAAGATGCAGCATTTTGTCTTTACTGTTATATTTTTCCTCAAAGGGGTTGTGAGCCTACTTTTATCACGAGAGGCTTTAGAAATTGGAAAGATAAATTAGTATTGAACAGACATGTCAGAAGTCACACTACGCCACACAATGCTTCTAGAAAACTCTGCGAGTCTTTGATGAATCAAAAACAGGGTATTCAAATTGCTTTTGCACGACAAGATGAAAAAAAAAAGTTTGGATTATCGCGCTCGTTTATATTCTTCAATCGATTGTGTTCGATTTCTTTTATGACGAGGATTGTCCTTTCGTGGTCATGATGAGACTAAAGACTCTACCAATAGAGGAAATTTTTTTGAGCTTTTGGAGTTTCTTGCATCACATAATAATGACATCAACTCAGTTGTGTTACAAAATGCTCCTCAAAACTGTCAACTTACATCGCCTAAGATCCAAAAAGAAATAGTATCAGCAATTGCAATAGAGACAACAAATAAATAAAATTGTTCAAGAAATTGGAGAAGACTGTTATACAATTTTTGTGGATGAATCACGTGATGTATCTACAAAAGAGCAGATGTCTGTTTTTTAAAATTACAGTCATCCATACCTGAATTAAGTATTTAAGGGGAATGTAAAAAAGACCATACTAAAAATAATGTTTTAGAGAACGAATTTTGAGAGGTTACTTGAATTCCAACATTGGGAAGTGAAGATGTGATATTGTGTTGGGCAACCAATTTGCAGAACAAACCAGTAACTGGAACAAAATAAAAGATAAATCCTATGAAAAAATTAAGTATTAATCAAATGTAAAAGCTATCATTCTAAGTATACATTTTATACTTAATTTTATAAAGAGGGCTCATAGGTTAACTTGGAAAATAGGAAAAGCTAGTTGCTAATTGATTATTGGCCAAAATAACATATGATTTGAAGGCCTAATCTTGGTATTTAATAAGTCTAAACACATATAATGACTAGCTTCCATTGTTACATGCAACTAGCAAGAAACCAAACAAATGCCAATAGGCTTGGAAAAAAATGAATAAAAAGTAGAAATAGACAAATTTTGTGTAAAGCAAGGGAAAATCAATATAACACAAGGCTTTTGAAGAAACTGTGTTACATATAATTTCAAATATGATATGAATGTCTATGAAGCATCTAGTCTTGCTGTTGTTCTATCATGGATCTTTAAAACACAATTTCATTCAGAATAAATCCTTAGATATATTAGCTGAACTCCATTTACGAAAATTGGATAGATTTTGATGTCCCTAAATGGTTGTTCTCTAAGAATTTTTTTAAAGCAAATTTCAGTTGAAAATTAATCAAATTTAATGACAAATTATTATCAATTAAGATAGATCTAATTTAACACAATGATGTCAAAAACTCTTAAATTTTTTTAAGATCTTCTAAATTAAAAAATCTTATTAAAAGGTGAGCTCGTTTCTCATATACATATACCCAGGTAACATCATATAGCAAAAAAAACATGTTTTGGTGTATATACATGATTACACATGTGAGCTTCCAAGTGGATTGTAAGTACATTCCTTGGCTTTCTTGACATGTAAACAAGATAGCACTCGAAAGTTAGGGTCATGAGCATACCTCGTGAGTTGTATCCATGACTTCTATTTTTATGAAATTTTGATTATATAGTTAGTTTTATCACAATTCATGCACTGTCCAAAGAAAGTGTCATGGAGGTGTATTGGGGTACACATCCAAAATTTGATTTTTCATGCACATTCCAAATGAGAGGAGATTCTGTGTCGACGGAATATGCCATGAACTTCGATTTACCCATTGATCAAAGTGTCACGGACGTGTATTGGGGTACTTTCTTTGTCATAACATTATTCACAAAAATATTATTGTAGTTAAATACCATGGACATGGGGACACATTGCCCCTACCACTAATTTTATCACATACAGAAATACAAATTCGTTGAGTTTGCAAGGAATTACCTTAGAAGTCCTTTAAACTCTGGCCATGTAGAAGGGCCAGCACTATCACCTCGCCCTCCACGATCAGATTATAAATAAGTAACAGCAGACAAAATCAACAGAAATAATAAGCCCAGTTAAAGAAGGAGAACTATCTATGCCCACCTTCTCATATTGTGATAGTTTCATCTTCAACCCAAAATAGTACAATAGGATATCAATTTTCAGAGAGCTCCATGATATGACTAGGGTGCGGTTTTGAGTGGTTTTTCATCGGACGGACCAAAGGACAAGGAGACTGAGCCAACCGGGCCAGTCTCCCCCTCCTAAACAACTCTGGATTGGGCCCAGCCATTTCAGGCGGCTGGGTATATGGGGTTGCGACTACAACCCTATGGGGCATCGAGAATCACTTTGAGGTACTCTTCTTAGAACCTAGATCCATAGAGTAGTAGTAGTTCCTATCACTCCAATGGACACTTTTAACTCCTGAAATCTCTAAAGCTCAAGAAAAATACATCTTCTTTTATCAGTTCTTTTTAGAGTTGTTTGTGTATTCAGAGAAAATTGCAGGTCATGGCTTCTAGCATTCCCACGGAATTGAAATGAAGAGGAAGACAAGTTTTTATCCACAAATTTTAAATAAACCAAAGTCCTGAAGTGAAAGAATAATCATAAACATAGCTAAAGTGCACATGAATAACTCATTCAGCATAATGTTCAAGACCAATGGAAAGTTTTCAAGACCACAAATTAACACGATCAAACAAATTAATACTTAATGGGTATATATAATATATTAAAAACTATAACTAGCGTGATTTTTGTACACTGAGCTCACTTTACATCTTTCAAATTGGTCGAAGAAAGGGAGGGGAAAAATATGTACAGCAATTAGTAGGAAAAAGTTTCTGGAAATTCATTTTAATCAATTAAATTCTGAGAGTCCATCAAGCTAATGGAAGTACCAAGTGATTTAATCAATTAAATTCAAAGAGTGCAAATGAGTGGCAGGCCACACAAAACTCACTTAGAGATGGAAAAAAAATTTGCCTTGTGAAGACCCAGTGAATCCAATTGAAGTATAAGAAGAACTGATTCATCTTCCTTTCCTGGGTTATAGATGATCACCAAGCTCTAATGTGAACTGATTACATGAACCATAAAGCAAAACAACTTGGTAAATTTAAGCGGGAGGGAAACAATAAACAATTGCAATGAGAAAATTTATTTTGTCCAACTTGATGTGTGAAAAGATGTAATATCCCTGGACTGCAAAAAGAATATAGCATGGGTCCGGTCGGGGCCCCACGACATACAAGATTCAAAAACCATAAATGTTATTAACTGATAAAAGGAAACTATCCAACCACTTCATTAATTTAACAAGCTACAGCAGAAACTTAGAAAATGCCCATACAATAAGGGGCCCGAATGTCCACATCTAATAGGAAAGTACCCCACCAAAAGTAAAGTACACAATCTTAAGGCCTTACATGAATTTTAATAAAACATAATATAAAGCTACACGAAAAACCAAAAAAGGGAGAAAACACTGTCCAGCTCCTCAGCAACCCATGGGCTCCAGCCCACTACACACCACTACGAGTTCCGCCACCTGAAACAAAAAAAATAGGCGGTGTAACGAAGGTCAGTATGGGGCCGACCAACACAACGTAACGACCCTTTTCCCGGTCTTAGGATTGTTTTTTCATTTTATTTGTGCTTTTATTGATTAAGGTTTAGCGGGTTCGAGACTCGGCCTCAACAATGCGCTGCGACCAAGAAATAGGCATGGAGAGGCTTTGGGGTGCTTGTGCTACAGCCCGGATGATCTCAGCGCACTTCATCCATGAGGGTCCAGGTCTGGATCGTTACAAAAAAGTGCACTTTTATTATGACGTCCTTGTCCCTGCTCGCTCGTGTACTCTGATTTCCACCGAGGAGATGCACCAGGTGGCCATCCAGGATGCAACCCAAGCATCCCAACCCCTCTCCATCCAGGCGGATTGTTGGTGGACACGGCTTCCCTTTTATGAGCGAAACTCTCTGGTTAAGCGGACAGCACGGGGACTTCCAAGGAGGTCACCCATCCCAGTACTACTCCAGCCTGAGCAACTCAATTGGTGATGAAAAGTGAAAAAATTTCATAGTTAAGCGTGCTCGGGCTGGAGTAGTGCCTGGATTGGCGACCTCCTGGAAAGTCCCCTTGCTATCGGCTTAACCAGAGAGTTTCGCTCATCAAAGGGAGGTTGTGACCACCAACAACTCACCTGGATGGAGAGGGGTAGGGATGCTTGGGTTGTAGCCCGAACGGCAGCCTGGTGCGTCTCCTCGATGGAAATGAGAGTACACAAGCGAGTAGGGTCAAGGACGTCACAAAAGATTTACTCAAATTTCAAACAATCATCATCTTTCATAACAATAAATTCATATTGCCAAGAGAGGATAACATTATCGAACAAATTCTACAAAATGCTTAAATATACGAGCAAATATGATGTTTATAATTGGTCGTGTAGTTGTGATTGCACGACTAAAAACAAAGATAACAAACAAATAAAGTATGAGGCATTAAATACTCAAAACAAGTTAAAGATGTTGAGGTATATTGAAATATGTGTGACAGGTGCTTAATGGGTTGCGGTTAGGATCCGATAGGATTCCAACAACCCGTAGTCTAGTATTTAGGGTTTGCTTATAAATACCCATGCTAGGGGGCAACGAGTAGGCCGTTCCAAACTAGATGGTCACGCGGATGCTTCGAGCACTCCTAACATTCTCGAAGATTTTTCGTTTGCCCTAGCCCCCTCCCGTAGCCGTCTCTCGATTCTTCCCCACGACCAGTGAAATCGCGCTGGCTGCTGTTCGAAAAGCTCACCACCGCTTTTGATTCTCCCTGCATCGCGATCTCTCGGTTGTTGCAAATCCCAAAGGAGGAGTCGCCGCCCTCGATTATTCTACTCAATCGAGAAAGGGAGAAACCACCGCTGCTTTCATTTTTCCCGGCCGATCTCCTTCTATGAATATTCAGCTGGTCCTATGCAAAATCGCGAGATCGCCGCCTTCATCGCTGTTGGAGATCGGGATCCAGATCGGGAAAGAGTAAAGCCTCTTGCGATTTTGGATCTGGCCTCCCTCTTTGTTCTGCGAAAAATCCATCACCGCCGCTCTCCCGATTTCGTGGTTTTTGCCCTATCCGATCGCGAAGAAGAAGGCTCAGTTTTGCGCTAATCCTGTACAATCGCGTTTGTTGAAGTTTTTCTTCCGCCGCCGCTTTAATCAGGAGCCACTGCATCTTCCCATAAGGTGGATTTTCGCCTGCATCTTCCCATGAGTCGCTGCATCTTCACACTGTACGATCGCATTTATTACTGTGAAATCTACTTGCCTTCAGTGATCAACAAAGGGGAAGAGCAGATCTGGAATTGTTGCTCTGTGTGATTGACTGTTGTACTAATAGGAAAAGTCAACTGTTCCTGTTGCTTCACAATTTGAGGGAGATCTGTCTGCGCTGACTTAATCAAGTCCTATTGATCTCTGTGTCGATCGTCTTCTCAAAATCTGGGAGAAACTTGAGTGAAGGCTTTAGAGTTTTTGGATCAATAAGTAGATCTCTGTGTTGCTTGAGTTTGTGGAGAAGACGCACCTCATTTGATTTTGTTGATCGAGATCTAGTCACCGACGACTGTGTGCTAGCCAGAAAGCAGGAGCAAAACAACCATTTCTTGGATTGGATCTGAAGACCATCGTCGCCTTGCTCAGGTGATTTCTTTCTTGTTTTTCTGCTCTCGTTTAGATTGCTAATGGAGCTCTAGTTTTGTGTAAGGAACCCACAATGTCGAAAGCAAGCAATTTGTCATCTCCTATACTGATGATCAAGTTGGAGAAATTCTCTAACACTAAGTACAGTGCCTGGAAGAGGAACACGCAGTTCGGCATGAAGTACCTGAACATCTTCTACACCATGCAGACCGACTTCGAATCCTTTAAAGGAGGAGAAGATGAGGATCAGTGGATCAACGATGAAGACTAAAAGTGAGGGTAAGATCTACCTTTACTCTAGAGGGGGGTGAATAGAGTATATTAAAATAATTTTGCAAATTAAAAATTATTTGGCAGTGGAAGACTTAATTTATTTATAGGTGTATTGTGCTTGTAGAGAATAAAACAAACTAAAGTAAGAAAAAAAACACAGCACACAGCAAATCAAACACAGCAACCAGAAGACACAAGGATCTATAGTGCTTTCCCAATCAACCTGGGTACATCCACTCTTCTACCACCCTAGGTAGGAATCTACTGTAGGAATAGTTGATCAGGTGTCCTGGGCACCAATGAGCTTTTGATAAGGTGCTCAAAAACCAATCCAGATTTTTTGATCAGGTGTCTTGCCACCACTGAGTTTTGACAAGGTCTTAGAAACCAAACACAAAACTTTTGAAGGGAGTTTTGAATAACCCTTTTACAGCAAAAGAAAAGAAAATGAGGTGAAGTTGTTCTTCTCTGTTAAACAGTCAAAGATAAGACTAGTTGATTGATGATGTCAAAGCTCCCCCTGATATTTACAGTTGTTCAGGAGAAGAAGCTTTGCACAGGGTGATAGGCCTTCAGAAGATGAGATCTCCAGCAAAAGATGATTTTAACAATGACTGAAATGTATTGTGTCTGGAGTCTTGATTGATGAAGCCTTGAACACTTGAAACAGAAATGAGATACTGTAATCCTGTAGTTCTTGTGTGTGTCTCACAGATCTCAGATATTGTTTTTAGTTTTTTTTCTCTTGTTGTATGTTGTTGTATATTGTTCTCTATCTCTATTGTTCTGAAGAGATATATTGAAATCCAATCTTCTAAATAGTCGTTAGCCAGTCATAAATGACTTCCTTAATTGATATCTGTCTCTGGAGGAAAGTCCTAAGAAACATTCTTCTTTTAGTCTCCTTGAAACTTGCTCCAGATTGATTGAAACGGCTATAAAATCCTTTGCATTAACTGCTGGATCTGAATCAATTTGAATTCCATAACTGACTGAATTTGAAATCCTGAAATCGTCGATCTCTCAAGAAAATCGTCGATCTGAGCTCGCCTACCGTCGACCTGAGCTCGCCTACCGTCGACCTGAGCTCAGAGACTAGAACTTGACTTGAAACAGAAATCGTCGATCTGAGCTCGACTATCGTCGATCTGAGCTCAGAGATCTGGATTTGGCTAGAGATAGAAACATCGATCTGAGCTCGAAGATCGTCGAACCGAGTTCGACGACTCATTGAACTGAGCTCAGAGATAGTCGAACTGAGTTCTACGCCTCGTCGATCTGAGCTCGATAATAATTGCATGAGTCTTTCTGCACTTGTAATCTGAACTAGGAGGCCTTGGGGGCACCTTTCAAACCTAAGTTCTAAGCCTTAGACCTATTCTAGTTTGACCTTTAAATCTATACAATGAGATCAAGACACACTCCTATGAACATAGTGATCCTTACCCAAATCAGTAATAGGGCGTTCCAACAATCTTCCCCTATTTGGGTTAGGATTACTATTTACAAGGCAGATAGGAATTTAAAAGCATACAAGCATAAACAAAAGCAAATACAATATAGCAGAATAATGAAATGCAACATTGCAGAAGCATATGAATAATCACACAGATTGTTCAGAGAGAGATATGTTGTTCAGCTTACATAATTAGTCCTTTTCCTTGCCCTTTTTGAATAAAATTTCTCTGTTGGGATCTTGAGCTTCTTTCTTAGATCTTCTGTCATCAGCAGCACCTAGGGAGGTTTGAGATTTGGGTATGGGGACAACTGCCTTTGGGTGCAACTTCATGTAACTTTCTAGGTCAAAGAATTTTCTAGAAGAATATCTCTCAAGCTCTTTCTTTCTTTGTTCAGACAATGTAGTAATATTTGAAGTATCTTTTCCTTGTTCTCTTGCTTTCTTTATCTGGTCTAAAGCAGCTAATTCCTTCATCCTTGTTGTCCAAGAGATAAGATTGTTCTCTGGATCTTCATGGGGAACAGGAGGTTCATATCTATTGATAGTATCAACAGGAGGAGCTCTTGAGGGAATAATTTCTTTGAGCTTATATGGGAATGGACCAGAAGTTGAATTAATTAGGCCTTGTCCTTTCCTTTGATAAGGATGCTGTCTGGATTGTCCTCTTGAATATACTCTGTAACCTCTTTGATTTCCTCTGAATTAGCCTCTTCTAGACTGGTAGCCTCTTTGTTGATGTCCTCTGGATTGTGATCTATCTTGAACCTGAGAGGAACTTTGAGTTATAACATGAGAGGTTTGATGTGCTGAACTTCCACCAGATCCTGCATCTGGAGAGGGAGGAGGAGGAGGAAGAGGATTATGATGAGATGTGCCTTTGTCATACTTCCTCCTCTTCTTCATAGCCTTCAATTGGTTCCTTGAGTATTGCATCCAGGGTTTAGTAATTAGACAGTCATGCAGAATGTAGTAAGGAATATCATTATCATTATTAACTTTTTCTGGAGGAACTCTCTTCATTGCTTTGCTTCTTGCTTTCCTCTTCCTTACAATGGTTGCAGAGGAGTCATCGGAATCAGTTCTAAATTCATCACTGTCTGAACTTTGAGGATTGTCATACATCTCATCAACCCTTTTAATATATTCTTGTTGTTATTTAGTTTGTTTAGATGAAGCAGCAGCAACAAGAACAGGAGCAGTAATAGAAGCTGGAGCAAGAGCAGAAATAGCAACACTAGCAGGAGCAACAATAGAAATAGCAGCAGGAGCAGCACTAACAGTAGGAACAGAAACACTAACAACAGGAGCAGCACAAACATCAGAAATAACATTAACAGCAGCAGCAGTAACAGAAACAGCACTATCCACAACAGAAGGCTCTGAAACACTAGCCTCTGTCATCATCATATCATCAGCAGTAATTTCCACAGCCTTGATTGAGTTGATATATGGTGATATCAAGCTGGGATCACACCTAGAAACAGGCACAATGGCCTTAGTAAGATCTTTAGCATCTTGGGCTGGAAGATATCTGTTATAGAGAGCATCAAAATCTGAAAGCAGAGACCTGAGGTCAATTGCATTGAATGCTGGAACTAGAGTTGGAGCTGGAGTCATTGGCAGAGCTGGCACTTCTTCTTCTGGAGCAAGCAGCATCACTTCTTCATTTGGCATCTCCCCCTGCCTGGATTCAGTATAAACTGGATCAAGGCACCCCAAAGAAGGGATTGCCTGAGGAGGATGGAAAGAAGAAAGCCTGGCAGATAACTCATTGATGGATTTGAGAAGTGGAGCCAAGGAGGTATCCAGCAAGAGTGTTAGCCTGGGAGCTAACATCTCATATAGCTTATCTGCAAGGGCAGGAATGTCTACTTGCTCAAGGGATTCTTGAGTAGAGGTAGACGAGAAGGTTGCAGGAGTTGATGATGTTGGTGGAGCTGATGAGATGTGGATAAATGATGTGGATGGTATTGGTATGGATGGTTTTGAAATAGGAATGGTGGTGATGGATGTCACTGGAATGGAGATGGATGGGGTGAAAGATGGTTGAGCCAGAATATCTTGTAGCAGTTATTGGTAAGAAGTAGAAGATGATGGGGGCTCTAGAGGTGATGAATGAGAATCATTCATAAAGGAATCATCTAACAGATTGAATGATGAAAGGTGGAGGGATGAATCAATGTCAAGAGGGGGATAATAATGTAGGGGGTGGAATTGTTATTGATGAGTGGCTGGTGGTGGTGAAGAGATAATTGGAAATGGAATTGAGATGGGAGAGGAAATTGTGATGGGGGATGAAATTGAAATGGTGGATGTAGGGATGGTTGAAGAAGCAGGAGGTGGAGATGGTGGAGATGAGGAGGAAGCATGCAATTCTTCTAGGGGGGCAGTTTCCTGAGGGGAAGTGACTGGAACAGTCCTTGTGCCTGAAGTGGTGGTAGCTATAGGACCCCTGCTGGGTTCGGCAATTTGCCTATCCCACTTTCCAAAGAGAGCACATGAGAGTCTCTTGGAAGCATTGATGTGCATACCATTGGACACAAGCAATTGGTGGCATCTGTTATGCAAAAACAGGCCTAATTTCCTCCCAAGGTTAACAAAGTTCTTGTTAATCTTCTTCTTAATTAAATCAAAAAAGATTTCTCCCCAATTCAGATGTTTCTTATCAACTAAAGCAGCCATCAAACAAAACTGATACCTAGATATTGTATCATGAGCAGAATGTTTGTCTAATAAAACTTTTCCCACTACATCAGCTAAAAACCTATACTCTACTGAAAGATTTTTCTTAAGCAATTTGTTAGGGTTTACTGTTGAATGTCACATTCTATCCAACATAGTAGAAAACTCTTCTCAAGACAATTCCACTGTATCATATCTAGTACTTAATTGGAAAACTTCTGTTAGAAGTGCAGGAGTAAGGGATACCTGAGTTCCTGAAATACTCCCGACGACTGTATTTTGATCTAGATTGTGGGTTGTGTACACCCATTCTTTAATCTCATCTGCAGCCAACTTCATCCTTGTAGTCATGATTGTCACCAACTGTTGCTCCTTGAACAGCTCTAGAATATCCTTGAATATCTGATCACTTCCTTCAAACTAATCCATGTCTATATCAAAACCGGTGTCAAACTTCATTGTGGCTAAGACGGCAATAGAGACAGTCATGTTTTTCCTGAAAAAGAACAAATAAACAAGACCAAGTGCAGAGAGGTTTGGAGGGAAAGAAAGCTCTGGAGAAAGTATGAATGCGCAAAAGAGAACGACGGCCGAAAAATGATTTTTATATTAGGGTTCGACGCAGAAAAGGAAAGATCGTTGAACTCAGTTCGACGATCTGGGCTTCTAAAGGAATCTAAAAGGTCTTCAACATCATCGATCTCCGTTCGACGATATTGGAGAGCATCGAGCTCCGTTCGACGATCTTTGACTGGAAAGAGATAGCCTAGCACTATCTTGAAAACGCTGAACTCCGGTCGACGATTTCTGAGAACGTCGATCTCCATTCGACAATTTTTGGGAAAAACGTCGAGCACAGTTCAGACATCAGAAATAACCTATAGACACTAGAAAAATCAAGTTTTTAGCATAGTCTTGGTCAATTTTTAAAGTTTTAAAATCTTGGATCTTAATTTAAGCTTCCTCCATCTAACATTCCTAACTGATTCAGGAAGAATGTGTGTTTCTTTTCATCCAATGGTTTGGTGAAAATATCTCCCCTTTGCAAATCAGTTGGTATATATTGAAGCTCAATTTTATTTTTCTCAACATTATCTCTTAAAAAGTGATGCCTAATCTCTATATGTTTTGTCCTACTATGGAGGACTAGATTTTGGGCTATAGAAATAGCACTAGTGTTATCACAAAATATTTTTGACTTATCTAAGTTGTAACCATAGTCTAGGGGCTGATTTTGAATCCATAATATCTGTGAGCAATAACTACATGCTGTCATGTATTCAGCTTCAACAGTTGATGTGGATACAGATGTTTGTTTCTTACAAAACCAGGAGACAAGTTTGTCACCAAGAAACTGATAAGTTCCACTAGTGTTTTTCCTGTCTACTCTACATCCAGCATAATCAGCATCTGAAAATCCAATTAATTCAAATCTTGAATCTTTTGGATACAAGAGACCTAGATTTGGACAACTTTTCACATACTTAAGAATCCTTTTTACTAATGTTAGGTGTGGCTCTTTAGGTCTTACTTGGAATCTAGCACAGATGCATGTAGCAAACATTATGTCAGGTCTACTAGCTGTAAGATATAATAAAGAGCCAATCATTGCTCTATATATTGTCTGATACATAGGTTTCCCATGTTCATCAACATCTAATACAACATTAGTAGGCATAGGTGTTTTCATAGAGGATACTTCAGACATATTAAATTTCTTAACTAATTCTTTTGCATACTTGGTTTGAGAAATGAATATGTCATCAGCATGTTGTTTGACTTGCAATCCTAGAAAGAAGAAAAGCTCACCCATGCTACTCATTTCAAATTTTGAATGCGTTAGGTTAGAGAACCTTTTGCATAAATCTGAATCAGTAGATCCAAAAATAATGTCATCTACATAAATTTGTACTAGTAGGATATTGGACCTATGGGTTTTAATGAAAAGGGTTTGGTCTACTCTACCCCTTTTAAAATCATTTTCCAAAAGAAAGCATGCTAAGGTCTCATACCATTCTCTAGGAGCTTGCTTGAGACCATATAATGCTTTATGCAATTTAAAAACATAATCAGGATGAGTATGAGAGATAAAACCTGGGGGTTGTCTATCATAGACTTCTTCCTTGATATCTCCATTGAGAAATGCACTCTTTACATCCATTTGATAGACCTTGAATCCCTTGTGTGCTGCATAAGCTAGGAATATTCTTATGGCCTCTAGCCTTGTAACTGGTGCAAAGGTCTGGTCATAATCTATTCTTTCTTCTTGTGAGTATCCTTGTGTAACTAGCCTTGCCTTGTTCCTTACAATAATTCCTTGATCATCCAATTTGTTCCTGAACACCCATTTTGTTCCAACAATGGAGTGATCCTTTGGGCTTGGCACTAGCTCCCAAACTTTGTTCCTTTAAAATTGATGTAACTCCTCTTGCATTGCAATGATCTAGTGTGGATCTTGTTCTGCATCTTGTATGGATTTAGGCTCAATTTGAGATAGAAAGCAGGTGTGCATCAGGTTTTGGTTGACCTGATTTCTGGTTTGCACACCAGCTGAGATGTCTCCAATCACTTGGGAGATTGGATGATCTCTTGATGTTACTAAATCAACAGGGGGTGTTGATTGTTCACCAACCTGTGTTGTTGTTTCCTCTTGTGGAACAACAACTTGCTCTTCAATGTGATTCTCACCAAGATGTTGATTGTCTTCTTCATCTTCACTGCTTTCACCTTTTTATTGAGTAGGTGAAGGTGTGGTACCCTCTTCAATTATGTTCAACCTGTCAAAATTCTCTGAAAGAGAATGTACCTACAAAGGTTCTATGGTAAAAGTATTCTTCTCCTTATAAGACGTGTTAGTTTCATCAAAAGATACATGTACAGATTCTTCAATTTTAAGAGAAGATTTGTTATACACCCTATAAGCTTTACTGGTCATGGAGTATCCCAGAAACACTCCTTCATCAGCTTTGGCTTGAAATTTTGCTATGTATTTTTTGTCATTATTGTGTATGTAACGAATGCAACCAAAAATTTTGAAATAATCTACTTTAGGTTTCTTCCCTTTGAGTAATTCATAGGGAGTCTTGCCCTTCAGCTTATGTATCAAACTTCTATTCAACACATAGTTTGAGGTGTTCACTGTCTCTGCCCAAAAAGATAGAGGACGGTGAGCATCTGTCAACAATGTAGTAGCAGATTCAATAAGGGTTCTATTTTTCCTTTCAGCTACCCCATTTTGTTGAGGAGTTCTAGGAGCTGAGAAAGTGTTCCTGATCCCTTCACTCTGACAGAACTCGTGCATAAGAAGAGAATCAAACTCTGTCCCATGATCACTTCTGATTAGGGCAATGTGAGTATTGAACTCAATCTGTATGCATTTGAGAAACTCTGTCAAACATTTAAAGTTATCAGACTTCTTCCTCAGAAAGAACACCCATGTGAATCTAGAGAAGTCATCTACAATTACTAAAGTGTAAGATTTCCCTCCTAGGCTTTGTACTGTAATGGGTCCAAAAAGATCCATGTGTAACAGATACAAGATCCTAGGTGAATCACTCTTATTAAGTGACTTAAAACTATTTTTAGTTTGCTTGCCTAATTGACAAGCCCTGCAAAGTCCTTCCTTCTTGTAGGGGCCAGAAGGTAGTCCTCTAACAAGGTTGTCCTTAGATAGCCTAGCAATGGTTCTAAGGTTTACATGTCCTAGTCTCTTATGTCATAGCTTATTTGGTTTACAAACAGAATTGAACAAGCAGATATCTACCTTAGTTGAATGAAAATCTACAAGATAGATGTTACCTTTCCTTTTACCTGTCAACACAATTGTGTTGTCCTCTGATCTAATTTTGAATGAGGATTTGTTGAATGTCACTTGGTAGCCTTCATCACATAGTTGACTGATGTTGATTAAGTTGTGCTTCAGTCCTTCCATATAAGCCACCTTCTTGAATGTGACTGACCCTATTTGGACTGCACCATATCCCTTAGTATGTCCAAAGTTTGAGTCTCCAAATATGACTTTGGGTCTTAGCTTGGCTTTGAAGGATGTAAGATTATCTTTGCTCCCTGTCATGTGCTTTGAGCACCCACTATCCAGATACCATTGCTGGTTTGTTATTGGATAGGTCTTCACCTGCACATATAACAATTTATTTGTTTTTGACCCAGTTTACCTTGGGCCTAGGTTGATAACCTTTAAATTCTGAAATAAAAGACATCCCTGGTTGACTCTTATAGCCTTCAGGATGATATCTCCTAGGAGGTATTATCCATTCAGTATAAGGGTTAAAGCTTTGGGATGTAGGACCTCTAGGATTGAATTTTGATTTACCCTTAAAAACTTGTTCAAAGCTCTGATCTCTGTTCAACGATCTCTGAGCTGAGTTTGACGATCTTAGGTCAAATCGTCGACCTCCGTTCGAATATTGACTTTGCCTGAGTTCAGACTTCAGCGATTGTCGACCTGAGTTCGACGATTCAGCTTGAGATCGCTAAGCTCCGTTCGGAGATCGTCGAGCTCTGTTCGACGTTTTCCGTTGAACCTTGTTTTTCTTAGGAATATCAGAATTTTTCCTAGCTACCTCTAATTTATTTATATGTGTATTGTGTTTATATAGAATAAAACAAACTAAAGCAAGAAGAAGAAAAAACACAGCACACAGCAAATCAAACACAGCAACCAAAAGACACGGGGATCTATAGTGGTTCCCCAATCAACCTGGGTACATCCACTCTTCTACAACCCTAGGTAGGAATCCACTGTAGGAATAGTTGATCAGGTGTCCTGGGCACCATTGAGCTTTTGAAAAGGTGCTCAAAAAACAACCTAGATTTTTTGATCAGGTGTCTTGCCACCACTGAGTTTTGACAAGGTCTCAGAAAACAAACACAAAACTTTTGAAGGGAGTTTTGAATAACCCTTTTACAGCAAAAGAAAAGAAAAGGAGGTGAAGTTGTTCTTCTCTGTTCAACAGTCAAAGAGAAGACTAGTGGATTGATTATGTCAAAGCTCCCCCTGAGATTTGTAGTTGTTCAGGAGAAGAAGCTTTGCACATGGTGATAGGCCTTCAGAAGATGAGATCTCCAGTAAAAGATGATTTCAGCAATGACTGAAATGTGTTGTGTCTGGAGTCTTGATTGATGAAGCCTTGAACACTTGAAACAAAAATGAGATACTGTAATCCTGTAGTTCTTGTGTGTGTCTCACAGATCTCAGATATTGTTCTTAGTTTTTTATCTTGTTGTATGTTGTTGTATATTGTTCTCTATCTCTATTGTTCTGAAGAGATATATTGAAATCCAATCTTCTAGATAGCCGTTAGCCAGTCATAAATGACTTCCTTAATTGATATATGTCTCTGGAGGAAAGTCCTAAGAAACATTCTCCTTTTAGTCTCCTTGAAACATGCTCCAAATTGATTGAAGCGGCTACAAAATTCTTTATATTAACTGCTGGATCTGAATCAATTTGAATTCCCTAACTGACTGAATTTGAAATCCTGAAATCGTCGATCTCTCAAGAAAATCGTCGATCTGAGCTCGACTACCGTCGACCTGAGCTCAGAGACTGGAACTTGACTTGAAACAGAAATCGTCGATCTGAGCTCGACTATCGTCGATCTGAGCTCAGAGATCTGGATTTGGCTAGAGACAGAAACATCGATCTGAGATCGAAGATCGTCGAACCGAGTTCGACGACTCGTCTAACTAAGCTCAGAGATAGTCGAACTGAGTTCGACGCCTCGTCGATCTGAGCTCGACAATAATTGCTTGAGTCTTTCTGCACTTGTAATCTGAACTAAGAGGTCTTGGGGGCAGCTTTCAAACCTAAGTTCTAAGCCTTAAAACTATTCTAGTTTGACCTTTAAATCTATACAATGAGGTCAAGACACACTCCTATGAACATAGTGATCCTTACCCAAATCAGTAATAGGGTGTTCCAACAAAGACTTCTGCCGGGATTACATCCTGAATTGTCTCTCAAACAGACTTGTAGAGACGTACAACAAGTTGAAAATAACAAAGGAGATCTGGGAAGCCTTGGAGAAGCAGTTCAAGGAAGAGGAAAACATGTCCAAGATGCACATGGTGGACAAATTCATGGCTTTCACCTTCACTAAGGAAAGGGAAATCCTTCCATAGGTAGCTGATTTTGAAAATCTGGTGGACAAGCTGAACAGTTAGAACATACCTTTGCCAGATGCTTTTATTACAGGAGCGATAATTTTTAAATTACCCTCGGCATGGTATTCTTTCAAGACTTAAATGTATCAGAAAAAGACGCAGGTGAGCCTGAAAGACCTCAAGCGCTTCATTTGCATTGAGGATGAGAACCGGACTAGGCATGCCTTAAAGACGGCTAGCAAACAGACTTCTGTTGCTAACATGCTCACGTATCCTAAGCGCAAGCCTAAGCCTGGAAAGACCAGACCACCGACCAGTGTACCCGTAGTTGCTGCCACCAGCAAGAAGATTAAAAAGTTCAAAGGCAAGTGCTACAACTGCAACAAGTGGGGTCACTGCGCTTCTGAGTGCAAGCAGCCCAAACGGGGCGAATCTAGCACACCCAGGACTGATAACAAATCCAATATGGTTTATCAGACTGCGCCTATCGACATTATTACCATGGTCGGAAAGGTGAAGGCCAGTTCAAAGTGGTGGCTCGATTCAGCTACTACCTGCCACATCTGTAACAATTCTGCGCTTCTGAAGGATGCTAAAGATGTTAAAGAAACTGTCATTGTTGCAAATGTAGCTGTAGTTGATGTTCTGAGGGTGGGAAATGCTACTCTGACACTCTCTTCAGGTATGTGTTTACTTTTAAAGAATGTTAAATTTATACCCTCGTTAGCTGCTAATTTAATTTTTAAGCTTGTTATGCGATGCAAGTATGTCGTTTTAATATTAGTAGTGGCTGAGTAACAATTATGGTTCACACGCATTACTTTGGCTGTGCTTATGTAGTTAATGGAATGTATATGCTGAGTCTAGCAAATGAGGTAGTCAATCAAGTTAGTTCAAATTTGATAGAACCTAAGACTTTACATGCAAGAATAGGACACGTGAACTATATGAAACTATTTTTACTAGCTAAAACTCACAACATTCCCTTAGACACAACCATTAAGTTTAATAAATATGAAATTTGTGCTCAGACAAAGATCACTAGAACACCTTTTGGTCAGGTTTCTAAGAGTATACAATTGCTAGAGTTAATACATTTCGATATTTGTGACTACAAAAGTTTTGTCACCTGAGGAGGTCGGAAGTATCTGATAACTTTTGTCGACGATTACTCTAAGTTTAGTCGCATTTACCTACTTAAATCCAAAGATGAAGCTTTTGAAAAATTCCGTATTTTCAAAAATAGGGTTGAAAATCAACTAGACATAAAAATTAAAAGGCTAAGGAGTGATAGAAGAGGCAAATATGTCTCGGGGGAGTTCAGAGATTTTCTTGCCAGCAATGGCATAATTCCTAAAACGACTGCCCCATATTCATCACAATCCAATGGTATTGTTGAGCGGAAAAATATGACTTTAACAGAAATGTTGAATTCCATGTTGTTACTGCTGGCATGCCTGCGTCCTATTGGGGTGAAGCCGTCCTCACGTCAAATCACATTCTTAATAAAGTACCTCATGCAAAGTTGACTAAAACACCATATGAGCTTTGGTTTAAGAGACCTCCTGGATTTGACAATCTAAAGACCTGGGGCTGTATCGCTTACGTTAGGATACCAGTCTCTAGAAGAGCTAAGATTGGACCTAGGACGAACACTTGTGTCTATCTAGGATGTGCAGAGGATAGTGCTGCAGACAGATTTCTAGATCTCTCAACTAACACTAATAGAATCTAGAGATACGGTCTTCATTGAGGATAAGTTCTTTAAGGATAAAAACCTGATGATTCCAGGTCTGCCAGTCACTAATACTAAGACTATTATTGTGCAAGAAATGCGAACCTCTGACACTGAGCCCATAGACACTAGTGAGTTAGCATCTAAAAGGTTATCTAATAGAGAACGAGTTCCTAAAAGCTTCAGTATAGACTTTGTGACTTACCAAGTTGAAGCTGATACATCAACCTATAAGGAGGCGATGCGATCTAGGGATTTTCTGTTATGGAAAGAAGCCATAGATAATGAGATGAACTCTCTCTTGCAAAATCACACTTGGACTTTCGTCGATTTGCCCAAAGGGGCTAGAAACATTAGAAGTAAGTGGGTTCTAAAGAAGAAGCTTAATCCTGATGGGAGTATCGCCAAATACAAAACACGTCTAGTTGCCAATGGCTACACTCAAGTGAGTGGTATAGACTACTTTGATATATACTCACCTATTTGTCACATTGCGACAATTACTTCTCGCGTTAGCATCTATTGAACATTTTGTTGTTCATCAGATGGATGTCAAGACTGTATTTCTTAATGGAGATCTGACTGAGGAGATCTATATGCACCAACCTGAAGGGTTTGTCGTAGAAGGTCTAGAAAATAAGGTCTGTAAGTTGATTAAGTCACTCTACGGATTGAAGCAAGCACCTAAATTGTGGCATAAGAAATTTTACACTTGTGTAAAAGACATGGGCATTAAGTCTAGTATATCAAATAAATTTTTGTACGTAAGAACGAGTTCAAATAAAGTCGCAATTATATGCTTGTATGTTGACGACATGCTAAATTTGGGCACTGATCAGTCTGAGGTGGAAGACGTGAAAGTTGTCTTGATGGCTAAATTTAGCATGACAGACTTGGGAGTGATGAAGACCATCCTAGGTATGAACGTGAACTTTACTGAAAAGGGTATAACCCTAAGTCAGAGTCACTATATTAGGAATCCACTAGAAAAGTGGGGTTACGTTAGTAGCAAAAAGGCTGAGATTCTATACAACTATAATAATAGACTAAAACCGAATAAAGGTTCACCTATTAGACAGTTGGATTACTCCAAACTCATAGGCGGTCTCATGTATGCTACAACCTACACTAGACCTGACATAACCTTTACGGTCGGCATGTTGAGTAGATTCACTAGTAACCCTGGGAAGGACCACTATGACGCCTTGGAAAGGCTAATGCGATACTTAAAGTACACTAAAAAGTATGTTTTATGTTACAGTGGATATCCTTCAGTTCTTGAGGGTTATTCTAACGCCTCCTGGTGCTTAGAAATTGCTGACAGTAGATCCACTAGTGGTTATGTGTTTATATTAGGAGGAGCAATAGTAGCTTGGAAGTCTAAGAGGCAGACGTGTATAGCACTATCCTCTATGGAATCAGAACTCGCCTTAGCTAGAGAAGAGGTAGAGTGGATAAGAGACCTAATAATAGACATTCCACTGACGAGTCTGAAAATGCACTTTATTTCATTATATTATGGCAATCAAGCCACAAAAATCATTGTTATAAATACGTTGTTCAATGGAAAGCAAAGACAACTAAGGATGAAACAGACCTGGTTGACCTATCTCACAAGTCAGGGAATAATCTCCCTTTTGGACGTGAGATCAAAAGATAATGTAGCAGATGTCCTTACCAAGGGCTTATGTAAGGTTCTAATAACTAAAACATTGGCGGAGATGAGATTAAAGTCCATTTAGGAGGACTTAATACCTTGCTTATGTTTTAATGTTTAGAACTGTTGTTGATGAGTTGTAAATATACGTTTTTTAGTATTTTATTTAAGTAGTTTTAGAATGTTTTAGTTATTTTATGTTATTTTTCCTTAAATAATATACTTCTTTTTGTAAATATTTTCTTACTTAAGTTCATTTTGATTTTCTGAAATTTTTCAGGAAAAAGTCAAAAAAATGAGCTGACACGCCCGTTTCCGACTCGACACGCCCGTGCTAGTCACTCAACGCCATCGAGATAGAAGCCACTCAACACTTTTACTGTTCACCACTCAACGCTTTCACTGTTCACCTCTCAACGCCTCCCGTCAGTCAACACTCAACGCCTCCCCTCAGTTCGACACTCAACGCCAGCTATCATGCTCGTGTCCATCCCGACATGCCCGTGTTGATGACGGCACTCAACGCCTCCAGCAAGCAAAGATCAAATTGACTTCCTCCACCCAGCTGTCCAGTCACGCCACCCCTACACGCCCGTGACAAACTTGTCATTCCCGTGACTGCCACGTGTACATCCCCGAAGTCAGCTCTGCTGTTAGTTCACTGTATCAGCTCAGCTACATTGCCGACACGCCCCCTGTCACGCCAGTGATTGGGGCGTGTCACACCCGAACTTTTTGTCTATAAATAAAAAAAAATTGTAAGATCCAAGGGTTCACTTTTGGAGCCATTTTTGTGTCTTTTTGTGGGCTGCCCTTGGTGATTCCATAGCCATGTAAGGAGATTTCTTTCCCCTTCCTTTTATGTTTGTTTTTTATTTAGCTTTAGTTTTGTAACAACTTTGTAATAGTTTTATTATAGTAATAAAAATGATAGCTTTTCTCTTCTTACATAACTTTGGAATGAACTTGTGTGGCCACTTTCTTCTTCATTTTATCCCTTTGTTATTCCTAGTTTTTCTCTTTATGAAAAGGTTTGTGTGTGTTTGTGAGTGATGTTTTCATTACTATTGTTTTCCTTTTGCAAATGTGTTAGGATAGCTTTTTCTAGCTTTTGTCATATCTTAAAATTGTAACTTTTCCATCCTAATGAATTTTGTAAAAGAGATCTTAAAAGTGATTTTTATCTTCTTTAACTTAGTTTTTTTTAGGTTAAAAATCTTTTTTGTTCTTTTGAATTTTATTATCACTTTTTTTTCACTTTTATGAACTCTTAAGAATGAAAAAGTTATAATTTTAATTTTTGAGCACCTTTGATTAAAACTTTAATTCCCAAAAACTTTTGCACTTTTAATTTTATTTCATCTTTTTATGTATTTTTAACAAGTTCTAAGCATAGAAAAGTTGTTGTTTTAATTTTCAGGTAACTTTGATTTTGTTTTTAATTTGTGTGTGTAAGTATATGAGAATAACTTTTCATGCTTTATTTTCATGCTTTCTTCAATTATGTAGAGTGCGTGAGTGTATGAGAATAACTTTGCATGCTTTATTTTCATGTTTTCTTCAATTATGTAGAGTGCGTGTGTGTAGGAGATAATTTTATCTGCTTTATTTTATCGCTTTCTTTAAATTATGTAGAGTGCGTGTGTTTAGGAGATAATCTTATTGCTTTCTTTCAGTTCATGTAGAGTGTGTGTGTGTGCGCATTTATTTCTGCATACTCGTTGAGAGTTAAATGGCGTGTTTTCATTTCCCGCCTACTCATTCGAGTAAGACTTGTCATTTACTGTCTACTCATTTGAGTAGAACTCATACTTGCATTATTTCCCGCCTACTCATTCGAGTAGGACTTGTCATTTACCGTCTACTCATTTGAGTCGAACTTGTACTTGCATTTATTTCCTGCATACTCATTCGAGTAGGACTTTTCTTTACTTTATTTATGGTTTTGAAAAGTGCATGAATTCTCGTTTTAGTTAGCTTTTCAATTTTTCTAACGTTCTGTTATTTATGTTCTCTTCTTATAATCTTTCAGTGTTTAGTCTCGAACTCGTGCCTCATCAAAATTATAAAGTCGTCCCCATACCGATGAGTGGCTAATCGTTATTAGCCCTTAGCATCGAAGAGCACTGGGACATATAAAATGATTTGAAATAATTAAAGTTCTTTATTTCCATTTTAATTTAAGGACTTAAGGTTTTCCCCGGGTTAACGACGTGTAGGACCACATAATCGATGTGTGGGCTCTATTTTTGTTATCCATACGCTAGCTAGTCGAGAGGCCGTGCATATGGACCGATCCCCCTTGGGTAAATAAAATTGCGTACATACTCTCGAGAGAGGAGAAGCGTAGTTCTACCGGATTGGGTTCCCCACCAATAGCGGGGCTCTTAGCGTAAAGCGGGCGTTAAGAGGAATCCTTCGTCGGACTAACGTTCGGTCGAATAGTCTTAGCGTTCAGGTTAGCAATATTCCTAGAAATAAGTGCGCTCATATTTTGGAACCTCCACGACCAAGTTGCCATTTATTAATTTGAAAATTAAGTTCAATAATTATTAAAAGTTATTTTAGTCTTAATCCAATTCGGTGTTAAGCGTTAACCCATCATTGAATAATCTAAGTCATTTGCAGCTTTCCTTTATTTCCGTTTTAGTTAAGCAAAATCCACCTTACTTTCAGTAAAATAATAGTCCTCCTAGAGGAGTAAGAATAATCAACTCGACCCCGGTAACAATACGACCTCGGTATTCTCCCAAATATCGAGTACTACATGCGATAGGTACACTTACCTCATTTCGTTAGAAACTTCGATTTTCTAGCAAGTCCGCGACGGTCGACTCATCAAACCAACCACCCAAATAAGAGTCTGCTCGCGGGCCAATCAAGTTTTTGGCGCCGTTGTCAGGGAGTCTAAAGTTGTTATTTTGATTTTCGGAGTCTATAATTTTACTTATTTTCTAAAAACACTAAAAAAACAAACAAAAACCACTTAAAACAACAAAATATTCTCCCCCCTCCCTTTTTTGTTTTAATTTTCTTTATTTCTTTTTCTTTTTTTTGGGTGTATGACCCGTGGGCAACCTTCGGATTCTGAAACTTTTGATTTTGATACTGAGATCGACCGCACCCTTGCGCGCATTCAATCTCAATGCCAAGATCAAACTTTAGAACCCGAAGAATCTCTCGGAGAACCCCCAGCTGTTTCTATGGCTGACCATGTTCCAAATGTGGCAGCGGAGCGTACAATGTCTTATTACGCCCGACCAAATTTGGACGATACTTTGTCGAGTGTTGTTCGCCCTGCGATGGCGAATAACAATTTTGAAACAAAGTCAAGTGTAATCCAAATGATACAAAACTCCGTACAGTTCGATGGACTGCCGGATGAGGACCCTAATGTCCACTTATCCAACTTTTTGGAGATTTGCGACACGTTTAAAATTAATGGCGTCACTTATGACGTCATTCGTCTGCGCTTATTTCACTTCTCCCTCAAGGCCAAGGCCAAGGCCAAGGCGTGATTAATTTCCCTCCTGCGAGGATGTATCACGACCTGGGCAGAGTTGGCGGAGCGATTCCTGACAAAGTATTTCCCGCCCGCAAAAACTACAAAATTGCGGACGGACATTTCGTCATTCATTCAAACCGACTCAGATTCTCTTTACAAGACTTGGGAGTGCTTTAAGGAATTCCTTCGCATGGCCCGCACCACGCGGTGCCAACGTGGTTGCAGGTACAGATCTTTTATAAAGGCCTTAATATTCAGACACGGCTGCCGGGGGCACCCTTAATAATAAGACCCCTGAGGTCGCCCAGACTTTA
The DNA here is from genome assembly GCA_039513925.1 of Platanthera zijinensis. Taxonomy (NCBI): domain Eukaryota; kingdom Viridiplantae; phylum Streptophyta; class Magnoliopsida; order Asparagales; family Orchidaceae; genus Platanthera; species Platanthera zijinensis. The sequence continues at coordinate 53,054,187 of CM077082.1, forward strand.
TTTGAAGAGATGGCTATGAATGCCTATCAGTGGAACGTCCCGCGGGGACACCCAAAGCAAGCGGCCAGCATTTTTGAAGTGGATGCCACTGCTTTGTTAACCCTTCAAGTTGAAAGGTTAACAAAGCAGGTGGCGGAGATGACTGCTACCTCCTCCACTCTACCTTGTTTTCTTCACCCCTCTAACGTCTGCGTTGCCGATGAGTTCGTGGACTATATGGGAAATTCAGTTCGTCCCTCCTTCCCCCAAAACAACCCTTAGAGTAACCACTATAATCTGGCTTGGAGGAACCACCCGAATTTTTCATGGAGCAATCTGAACAATGCGCAGCACCCTCCTCCTTCTTTTGCGCCCGCGTTTCCTCCTCCTCCTCTGAATCCTTTTCCGATGGAGGAAAATTTTAATAAATATGTTGCTTCAAACGAGTCCAATATCCGGAACATCACTAGATCACTAAAAAATTTAGAATTACAGGTTGGACAATTGGCGTGACTCATGTCGAAACGCGCACATGGGGCGCTGCCAGGGAATACGGAGCCCAACCCATGGGAAAACCTCAATGCTATAACCCTCCGTAGTGGTAAGGAGGTGTTCGATCCAAAACAGATTGATCCTCAGGTACATATCACTCCTCCGACCCCTCTTCCCTCTTCTTCGTCTACGTTACCTTTACCAAATTCAAATGAAAAAATTATTTTTAATAGGCCATTGTCGTATCCGAACAAGTTAAATAACGAGCGTAAGGACGCGCAGTACGAAAAATTTATTTTATTATTAAAACAAATTCATATTAATGTTCCTTTTTGCGAGGCTATCTCGCAAATGCCCAAATATGCAAAAATTTTAAAAGAACTACTTTCTTATAAACGTAAACTCAAGGATATTTCGCATATATCTCTCAACGTTGTCTGCTCGGCGGCTCTTACTAATAAATTTCCGACAAAACAAAACAACCCAGGACGGTTTTCCATCCCGTGCCTTTTTGGTAATATATTAGTAAAATACGCCTTAGCTGATTTAGGGGCCATCATTAATTTGATGTCGTTCTCGCTCTTTCAACAATTAGGTTTGGGTACTCTTAGTCCTACGAATATGCGCATTCAATTAGCGGATCACTCGGTTAAGTTCCCTATCGGGGTAGGGGAGGACGTCCTTGTACGAGTAGACAAGTTTACCTTTCCGGTAGACTTCGTCATCTTAGACATAGAAGAGGATGCCGAGGTACCAATAATACTCGGTCGCCCTTTTCTCGCCACCTCCCGCGCACTAATAGATGTTAGTAATGGTCGTCTTCTCTTACAGGTAGGAGATGATCAAGTTACTTTCTCTATTAATCCCCAGATGGACAATTTGTCAACGAGCAACGATTTCTGCTATTCTTTAGATACCTTTTTTGGGAGATCGTTCTTCTCCCACTTTCGAGTCCGTATTTTTAAACGATGATATTTATGCGCTCGAAAATTTTGAATGTGGTGAGGATACCTCTATAGACTTGTCTTCGAACCAATAAGAATTAAAACCTCCCTAGAAGAACCGCCCACCCTAGATCTTAAACCCTAACCCGAATCGCTCAAATATGCTTTTTTGGGAAAAGGCGATACGCTTCCCGTTATTATTTCTTCGGACTTGAGTGATTCGGAGACTTCCGATTTATTGGAAGTTTTACTTAAACATCGCCACGCAATTGCATGGCAAATCTCTGATTTAAAGGGGATTAACCCCTCCTTTTGCACCCATAAGATATTTCTTAACGATAATTGCCGCAAAACGATTCAGCCGCAGTGACGACTTAACCCAAACAGGAAAGACGTTGTTAAGGCCGAGATCATTAAATTGTTAGATGCGGATTATCTACCCTATTTCAGACAGTGCATGAGTTAGTCCCGTACATGTCGTGCCCAAGAAGGGCGGTCTAACCGTAGTGGCGAATGAGCACAACGAACTCGTCCCAACTCGTACTGTTACGGGTTGGTGTGTGTGCATCGATTATAGAAAACTTAATGATGCCACCTGTAAGGACCATTTCCCTATACCATTTCTGGACCAGATTTTAGAGCGTTTATCTGGTCATCCATATTTTTGTTTTCTTGATGGTTTATCGGGGTTTTTTCCAAATCCCTATTTCCCCCAGTGACCAAGATAAGACAACTTTTACTTGCCCGTTAGGAACCTTCGCATACCAAAGAATGCCATTTGGACTTTGTAACGCTCCGGCTACATTCCAAAGATGTATGCTAGCGATCTTTGGCGAGCTAGTAGAAGACATTATGGAAGTCTTTATGGATGACTTCTCTATTTTCGGACGCTCTTTTCCCGATTGCCTTAAAAATTTAGATCGTGTCCTCCAATGGTGCGAGGACGCAAGCCTTGTTCTAAATTGTGAAAAATGTAACTTTATGGTTCGAGGAGGTTTGGTCCTCGGCCATAAGATTTCGATTAAGGGGATGAAGGTAGATAAGGTCAAGGTAGAAATCATAGAAAAACTTCTGCAACAAACAAACGTAAAATCTATTAGAAGTTTCTTAGGCCATACGGGCTTTTACTGACGATTCATTCAAGACTTTTCAAAAATAACAAAGCCGCTAACTCACCTCTTTGAAAAGGAATCACGTTTCATCTTTAGTAACGAATGCGAGTCTGCCTTTAATTTAATAATACAAAAATTTATCACCTCACCAATTTTAGTGGCCCCTAATTGGTCCATACCGTTCGAAATTATGTGCGACGCTAGTGATATTGCCTTAGGTGTTGTTCTTGGCCAACACGTAGAAAAACATTTTCATCCAATTTATTACGCTAGCAAGATGCTCACTTCCGCACAAGTAAATTACACAACAATGGAAAAGGAACTCTTAGTCGTCATTTTCGCTTTCGATAAGTTTCGCTCGTATTTAATGTTATCTAAAGTTATCGTTTTTACCGATCACTCCGCCCTTAAATATTTATTAGCTAAAAATGATGCGAAGCCCCGCCTTCTTCGATGGATTCTCCTCCTACAAGAGTTTGATTTGGAGATCCGGGATAAGAAGGGCACGGAAAATCTAGCGACAGACCTCCCGTTTAGAAAATTCGCGTGCGGAAGCGCTCGTCAAATCTTAAATAAATGACAGATTCCTCCAGGAATGCCTCCTAGCCATTCTTAATTCTTCATCATCTTCGCCTTGGTTCACAGATTTTGCAAATTACTTAGTCGCGTGGGTACTTCTAAAAGAGTTTTCAAGTCATCAAAAGAAGAAATTCTTTTCTGACTTGAAAAATTTCTTTTGGTAGGACTCATTTCTTTTTCGTATTTGCGCGGACCAAGCGGTCCGAAGATGCGTTGCGGGTGTGGAGTGCACGCAAATACTTAGGCACTGCCACGAGGGTCCAGCCGGAGGGCATTATCAAGCCAACCGGACCGCTCGGAAGACGCTAGAGGGGGCTACTTTTGGCCCACTCTCTTCAAAGACGCTCATAATTTTGTGCGCGCATGCGATAGCTGTCAGCGGTCGGGTAACATCTCTCGTCGTAACGAGATGTCCCAAAACATGTTTTTAGAGTGTGAAGTCTTCGATTTATGGGGCATAGATTTTGTTGGCCCCCAACCTCCGTCTTTCAAATATATGTATATTTTACTGGAGGTCGACTACGTATCGAGGTGGGTGGAAGCTCAAGCTCTCCCCACCAATGATGCGCGAGTCATCATTACATTTCTTAAAAAAACTATTTTCTCGCTTCGGCACGCCTCGAACAATTATTAGTGATAGGGGAACGCATTTCTATAACGCTTTTATGGCTAAGACGTTAGCTAAATAAGGATTCACACACAAACTTGCCACCCCTACCACCCGCAAACAAGTGGTCAAGTTGAGATAGTAAATCGAGAGATTAAGCGTATATTAGAGAAAACCGTTTCACTAAATATGAAAGAGTGGTCCGTTAAACTTGACGACGTGTTATGGATGTATCGTAGACATACAAAACCACAATCGGTTGTACTCCGTTTCGATTAGTCTATGGCAAAGCGTGACATTTACCCGTAGAACTAGAACATCGCGCACTTTGGGCTTTAAAACTTTAAACCTCGATGCCAACTTAGCCGCTCAAAATAGGAAACTGCAACTAAACGAGCTCGATGAATGGCGTGCGAACGCCTACAAGGGCAATAAGTTCTATAAGGAGTGTTCTAAGTTATATCACGATCGAAAAATAAAGTCCCCAAAAAATTTTCTCCGGACGATCTTGTCCTTCTTTATAATTCACGCCTTAAACTTTTTCCTGGCAAACTAAAATCTAGATGGTCCGGTCCCTTCTTAGTTGAAGAAGTTTTTCCATATGGGACCGTACTCGTCTCCCACCCGTAAAAAGGTTCGTTTAAAGTAAACGGTCATAGGTTAAAGTCGTACATAGCGGGCGACCCAGTGATCGAGTATAACGAAATCATATCCCACCTCGATTTATAAACCCGCCAATATAGTCAAGCTACACGACTGTAAACAAAGCGCTCCTGGGAGGCACCCCACGTCTTTCTTTTTTGCTCTTTATTTATCATGTTTGCTACTTTTTCTAATAATGCAGGGTTTCTAAATGGGCTTTCCCAAACACGCATCAGGGACATTTCTACCCTCCCTCTTTCTTTTTATACATATAGCATTTTTTTTTCTCGTTCCGTATACTTATCTTACAACATTGGGGACAATGTTGGAACTAAGTATGAGGGTGTTTTCGTATTTTCCCTTCTTTCTTTTCTGCACTTCTCTTATTTGCACTTTTATTTCCAAAACTAAAAAAAAAATTTATAAAACGAAAATTCCAAAAATATTTTACTTTATATAAAATGAAAATTTTCTTTAAAATACAAAAAAAATAAAAAATTATAAAAAAATTATAAAACAAAAATTTCAAAAATATTTTACTTTGTAGATATTTTTTTTTGTTAAATTTTTGTAAATATTCTTTCCTCTTTCCCCTCTCCCCTTTTCTCTCTCATATTTATAAATAACTTCTCTTTCTCTCTAATTTATTGTAAATAAGATGAAATTTTTTTGAAAATATATATATATAATTATACAAAAAAAATAAGAAAACTTAAAAACTCAATTTTTTTTTTATTTTTTCGCATTTTCCTTTCTTTGGTATGTATATATTAAATAAATAAATACAAAAATTCAAAAAAAAGATAATAACCTCAAAAATTCAAAAAATAAGTTTATAAAACAAATAAATCAAATATACCATTCTTAATTTTCTTGTTATCCAAAAATTTTGTTTTCAGTTTATTTATATGTGAATTTTATTAATTCTTTGTTTGCTATTCGTATGTTAATTATTGATTGAAAATTTTAAATTGTCGGGGTTAAGTTTTAAAGAATTCATTATGCTTTGTTAAAGATAGGAGACTCATTTTAGACACTACTTCTAATTTTTCATAGATAGGAGCACGTGTATCATGTTAGAAAATAACAACTATAAAATTCAATTATGTTTACTTTTAGCTTTCTGAAAAATTGGAACGTACAATTTATAAAGGTTCCTCTCAAAAATTTTTTAATTAAAAATCTAGTTTTTTTTTCTTCCCCTTATTTATCATGTCCAACTTGGCATGATAAAAATTTTACCCTTAAAAGATCTTATGTCAATGGGAATAAAATTTCGTTCCGTAAACATAGGCACTCAATAATTTAAAAAGATTATATGTTATGGAGTAAGAGGATAAAATTCATTACTCCTACACATATACATTGAGTTAATTTTATTATTATAAAGTTGAAAAAAAATCATATTAGGAAAATAAGATTTCATTTTCCTAATAATCCAAAAAGAAAAAAAATATAGAGGTTCGAGAAAAAATTACCTCGCCTAAAAATCCAAGCCACTTCATAAATCGCCAAACCCCCTTAGCCAATTTCACGACTCTAGAATTAATTCAAAAATCTTTTTGAGAGCATAATTCGTAAATTGCATTATTTCCCGTAAAACTCCTATAAGCAAAAGTTCATATAATTCCAAGCTATTTTTGTTGACCTAACCAGCAAAATTATTGCTTTCTATTTGATTACATCAAGAAGTCTTCTGGCCAAAACTTTTGCCCTATTTAAATCATTTACATAATTTTAGGACTTAACTCTTATACCCCGTATATTTATTTAGATCTCTCTTATAATTAATTTATAACGGTAGCTAAACTTAGAGTTTTTCTTATTCCTTATAAGTTCACCTAAAACTTTTGCTCTGGAATAGCAAAAACTTAAGTATGGGGGTATTTGATGAGTTGTAAATATATGTTTTTTTAGTATTTTATTTAAGTAGTTTTAGAATGTTTTAGTTATTTTATGTTATTTTTCCTTAAATAATATACTTCTTTTTGTAAATATTTTCTAACTTAAGTTTATTTTGATTTTCTGAAATTTTTCAGGAAAAATTCAAAAAAATAAGCTGACACGCCCGTGTCCGACTCAACACGCCCGTGTCAGTCACTCAACGTCATCGAGACAGAAGCCACTAAACGCTTTTACTGTTCACCACTCAACGCTTTTACTGTTCACCTCTCAACACCTCCCGCCAGTCAACACTCAACACCTCCCCTCAGTTCGACACTCAATGCCAGCTGTCACGCCCATGTCCATCTTGTCACGCCCGTGTTGATGACGGCACTCAATGCCTCTAGCAAGCAAAGATCAAATTGACTTTCTCGACCTAGCTGTCCAGTCAAGCCCCCCCTATATACCCGAGACAAAATTGTCATGCCCGTGACCGCCACGTGTACATCCCCGAAGTCAGCTCTGTCATTAGTTCACTGGATCAGCTCAGCTACAATGCTAGCATGCCCCCTGTCACGCCTGTGACTGGGGCGTGTCACACCCGAACTTTTTGTCTATAAATAAAAAAAATTCTGTAAGGTCCAAGGGTTCACTTTTTTGAGCCATTTTAGTATCTTTTTGTGGGCTGCCCTTGGTGATTCCATAGCCATGTAAGGAGATTTCTCCCCCCCCCCCTCCTTTTTTGTTTGTTTTTTTGCTTTAGCTTTAGCTTTGTAACAACTTTATAATAGTTTAATTATAGTAATAAAAAAGATAGCTTTTCTCTTCTTACATAACTTTGGAATGAACTTGTGTGGCCACTTTCTTCTTCATTTTATCCCTTTATTATTCCTAGTTTTTCTCTTTATGAAAAAGTGTGTGTGTGTTTGTGAGTGATGTTTTCATTTCTATTGTTTTCCTCATGCAAATGTGTTAGGATAGCTTTTTCTAGCTTTTGTCATACTTTAAAATTGCAACTTTTCCATCCTAATGAGTTTTGTAAAAGAGATCTTAAAAGTGATTTTTATCTTCTTTAACTTAGTTTTTTTTAGGTTGAAAATCTTTTTTGTTCTTTTGAATTTTATTATCACTTTTTATTCACTTTTATGAACTCTTAAGAATGAAAAAGTTATAATTTTAATTTTTGTGCACCTTTGATTTTAACTTTAATTCCCAAAAACTTGTGCACTTTTAATTTTTATTTCATCTTTTTATGTATTTTTAACAAATTCTAAGCATAGAAAAGTTGTTGTTTTATTTTTCAGGTAACTTTGATTTTGTTTTTAATTTGTGTGTGTGAGTGTATGAGAATAACTTTTCATGCTTTATTTTCATGCTTTCTTCAATTATATAGAGTGAGTGAGTGTATGAGAATAACTTTTCATGCTTTATTTTCATGCTTTCTTCAATTATGTAGAGTGCGTGTTTGTAGGAGATAATTTTATCTGCTCTATTTTATCGCTTTCTTTAAATTATGTAGAGTGTGTGTGTTTCGGAGATAATCTTATTGCTTTCTTTCAATTCATGTAGAGTGTGTGCGTGTGCGCATTTATTTTCGCCTACTCGTTGAGAGTTAAATGGCGTGTTTTCATTTCCCGCCTACTCATTCGAGTAGGACTTGTCATTTACCGTCTACTCATTTGAGTAGAACTCGTACTTGCATTTATTTCTCGCCTACTCATTCGAGTAGGACTTGTCATTTACTGTCTTGGCATTTGAGTGGAACTTGTACTTGCATTTATTTCCCGCCTACTCATTCGAGTAGGACTTGTCTTTACTTTATTTATGATTTTGAAGAGTGCGTGAGTTCTCGTTTTAGTTAGCTTTTCAATTTTTCTAACGTTCTGTTGTTTATGTTTTCTTCTTATAATCTTTCAGTGTTTAGTCCCGAACTCGCGCCTCATCAAAATTATAAAGCCGTCCCCATACCGATGAGTGGCTAATCATTATTATCCCTTGGCATCGAAGAGCATTGGGACATATAAAATGATTTGAAATAATTAAAGTTCTTTATTTTCATTTTAATTTAAGGACTTAAGGTTTGCCCCAGGTTAACGACGCCTAGGACCACATAATCGATGTGTGGGCTCTATTTCCGTTATCCATACGCTAGCTAGCCAAGAGGCCGTGCGTATGGACTGATCCCTCTTGGGTAAATAGAATTGTATACATACCCTCGAGAGAGGAGAAGCGTAGTTCTACCTGATTGGGTTCCCTACCCAATAGCGGGATTCTTAGTGTAAAGCGGGCGTTAAGAGGAATCCTTCGTCGGACTAACGTTTGGTCGAATAGTCTTAGCGTTCAGGTGAGCAATATTCCTAGAGATAAGTGCGCTCATATTTATGGAACCTCCACGACCAAGTTGCCTTTTATTAATTTGAAAATTAAGTTCAATAATTATTAAAAGTTATTTTAGTCTTAATCTGATTCATTGACAAGCGTTAACCCGTCATCGAATAATCTAAGTCATTTGCTGCTTTCCTTTATTTCTATTTTAGTTAAGCAAAATCCACCTTACTTTCAGTAAAATAATAGTCCTCCTAGAAGAGTAAGAATAATCAACTCGACCCCAAGAATAATACGATCTCGGTATTCTCCGGAATATCGAGTACTACATGTGTTAGGTGCACTTGCCTCCTTTTGTTAGAAAATTCGATTTTCTAGCAAATCCGCGACGGTCGACTCATCGAACCAACCACCCAAATAAGAGTCTGCTCGCGGACCAATCAGGTTTCTGTCTGCATTCAAGCATCTAGAGTGAGCATACTGAAGTATTTCAGATGCTATCTGATGAAAGTCAGAGATGAATAGTTGTCCGTCATTCCAAACTTGATGAATTACGTAATTATTTTTATTCGAGGGCTGAATTGGGTATCATTCTAAACAGGAATACTGAAGTTGCTGATATGAGTTCTGATATTATGTTTATTAATTATATTATTCCAAACTTGATGATATGATGATCACAGTTTGTTGTATCATTTCAAACTTGATGATATAACACAATTGTGAAATGATAATAATAATCTTAATAATCGATGGAACATGGTTTGATTCTATGAAATCAATTTTCTAATTTTGTGTAAATTAGATAGAAATGCTGATATGAGATTCTTTCTTCCTTGTTAGAGTATTACGTTCTTTTACTGCTAGAACTAATCACTTTACTTTTGATTGGCAAATGTTAGAATTCATAGAGATTTGTCTCATAATGACATTCTTATTGTGTTTGTTTGCAGATCACATGGAGATTGGAGGAGAGAAAGTTGATTTCGACCCAGATGAAGATGATCTATTGTTTGCATAGATCAATTTTCAATTTTTGAGTTTTCTTTCAGACTTTATATTACTATGTTTGGAACTGTGTTTGAGTTTAACATTTTGTTATCTAAAACTCATATTTATGGTTTTCTAAAAAAACTCATTTTTGGTCATTATTAATTATTATTTAAGCAACATGTACTGTTCTAACACCTATTTACAATATAGGAGGAGATTGTTGAGGTATATTGAAATATGTGTGACGGGTGCTTAACGGGTTGCGATTAGGATCCGATAGGAGTCCAACAACCCGTAGTCAGGTATTTAGGGCTTGCCTATAAATACTCATGCTAGGGGCAACGAATAGGCCGTTCCAAACTAGATGGTCACGCGGATGCTTCGAGCACTCCTAATAAAAGACAATACTGTAATTATTTTCTAAAATCTAGCATGATTATAGCGAGAGAATGTAGTTACCTGGTCACCATATAGATGACTGAAAGATTGGCCCAATATGGATTAATAAAATTGAAATGAACCTGATTGATCTAACTATAATTTAGTTGAATCAATTAACCATCCTCCTAACTCCCTAGCTTGGCAAACCTTTCAGGGACGGTGTACATTAACCATAGGAGGGAACTTTTCAGGTGCCATCCTTTTTTTTTGATAGATTATTCCTAACACATAATTAGAGCTTTTAAGATCCAGCATAGTGTACAAAATGAAATATGTAAAGTCATAGGAAGTGTGCCATTAAACTGCACAAATTTGATAATTATGCCAACTAAGTTCAAGGGGTTAATTACCCTAAACTCCCCAGGGACTTCGCATAACTATAATGATCTCTCCTCTACTTTCTGAAGTCCCTATGTATCGGGCTTTTTGGCGGAATGCACCATTGAAAATCATGTGATTGGACAAAATGCACTCCAAATATTTAAATTTGGCGGAATGCACCCCCGAATATCTATTTATTGGAGGAATGCACCCCCAGTTCTTTTTTAAGAGGTATTTGGCTTTGCTCTTATGTTTTGACTTCATTTGACCAAAATTACAATGATGGAATGCACTCCTAATTGTGATTTCATTGGCGTAATGCACCCGAGCTATTTTTTAGAAATTTTTTGGCCGAAAATTTAATGTTGGACCCGCGAGAATTACATCATAAAATCTTTTATGATCAAAAAATTGATGTTGGACCCACGAGAATTATTTCATGAAACGTTTTTTTGTCAAAAAACTGATGTTGGATGGCGAGAATTATTGCATGAAACGTCTTTTATATTGCCATAATTACATTGCACAAACATCCACAAACAAAAGATTAAAAAACAGAAATCCAAAACCAATCTACAAGAATCTAGCATTTCACAAAAAGTATGACAAACATCCAAACGCTTCAGCATAAGACCTCATAAAATTACATGATTTGTTCCAAATTAAAAACATTTGAACTAATTAATCGCTATGTGTAGCCAGAATGGAGGACCAGAAGAAGGTATACCTCTGCAGATGAAAGGCACTTTGAGGTCAGAAGCAGCAAAGGATCTGGGAAAAGGTTCGAATTGCGGTCTTCGAGGTGCGTCTCTCAGTGTCTGGGGTACGGGAAGAGCAGGGCGTTCACGAGAGGGGAAGTCGTCGGCGATCTGGCATTCGGGGGAGGCGAAAAGCTCGATCATGGAGAAGAAACAGCTCGCTTGGGGAGAAGCAACGCCGTAAGCCGAGCGATTTCAGAAAATCGGGAGAGAATTTTAGAAATGAGAAGACCTAAACCTCCCAAATCAGAGGAAATGACCAAAACACCCTAATCGGGGGTGCATTCTGCCAATAAACAGATATTCGGGTGTGCATTTTGCCAAAAAGCCCTCGTCATGTTGCAGCCTACTTGAAGACCTAGGATCTCACAAGGATCTGAGACTAGTTAGAATTCAAAACCCGACTCTAATGGCCCCATCAAATCCTCATACTAAAGCCTACTTGGAGACCTAGGATGCCACAAGGACTTAAAAGGCTGAAACTAGTTAGAATATGAAACCTATCTTTGAATGGCCCTCGAAGTCCTCATGTTTAATCTTACTTGGAGACCTAGGTATTCACAGAAGCCTGAGAGTAATTGGAAATGCAAAACGCATCTTTGAAGACAAAAATGTTAGGTTGATGAAAAAAAGTTATGTTAATTCAAAAAAATGCTGATGTCAATGAAAAAAATGTTATGATAATGGACTAAATATCAAAGTATGCTAGAAATGGATGAACAAGAGTCATTCTTACTGACTATGAAATATGGAATCCTTCAACTGAAGTGCCATCACTGAAACTGAGTTTGTTGGAAAAAGGGGATTAGCTTTCATTGGTCCGTTGTGTATGCTAGACATGGAATGCAAATGATTTCAAAATCAATGAAACTGAACAAAATCCTAAACTCCGAAAATCCTAATCGCTTATGAAATAGTGTGACAAAATCAAAAAATCAAGCATCTTGATTATGATGGCTTATCGGACTTGCGTTAATGTGTTAAGGTCTCTTTATAAATCCACACCTCTCATTTTAATCATCCAATTCAATTTCTTGCAGCATGGCGATTCAAGTTCTTTATTTAAAATCGACCCAAATATTCCCAATTTCCAAGCTCTTTTAATTGATAAATTTTAAAAGGCGTCAAAAAGTTCAAAACTCAAACTAGAGGTTTGAATTGCCCTAGCATAGTTCTCAAAATTTTCCAGTGTTAATTTGACCTTTATTTAATCTCAAATTAATTTTCACCATGCATAAACCCTTGCATTAAACTCCAAAAATACTTGTTCTAACCCAAAATTGTATTGAGGGTTTATATAATCACTAAGAATCTTTCCCAGTCCTGCGCAAAAAGACCGACGGTCCGGTCCCGGATCGGTCTTTTAAAAGACCGGTCTTTTGGCCGATCGGTCCCGGACCAGCCCCGCTCAAACTAGTCCTGGTCCGGGACCGATTTTCCTCCTCTTGAGGAGGACCGGTCCTAACCGGTCTCGGACCGATTTTTTTATTTTAAATTTTTTTAAATTATATTAAATTTAAACATTAAATATAGTTAATTTTTATAGTTTTTAATTTTTAAGGTAAAAAAATTTACCTTAAAGAGCGCTCTAAAAAGAGCCGTTTTAACCGCTCTTTTTAGAGCTGTTAAATGTTTAGGGTACCGGTATTTTGGTCGGTCCAGGTTCTAGTCCCAGACCAGGACCGGGAAAAGACCAGGCTTTGACTGGTCCCGATCTGGGACCCGTCTTTTACAAGTCTCGATTCAGGACCGGTCTTTGAGGGGAAAAGAGGTACCCCTTGAGACCCCTGGGATCAGTCCGGGACCGGTCTCTAGCCAGCCTAACCGGTCTGGTCCGATTAGGACTGGTTTTTTTGTACACCCCCAGTTTATCAAATTTATTTCCATAATTTGGGGATCTATGTAATTTTTAAAAGAGGGATTTGATCACTATTTGAAATCTTAAAATTATGTAATCTATTCAAAAATTTACCAAAATTTTCCAGAGAGTGAACACCAATCCCGCAATCATCCATAAATTTGCTCAGAATTTTATAGCAAAATTAAGGGACTTTGATAATTTAAAAACCATAAACCCAACACCTTTAAAATTTTTATAATTACCAAAAATGATTATAAAATTTTTAAAATTTATCAGTGGTTTTATCATCCATTATATGACATTATATAAAACTTTTCAGCGATTTTAATCAGGTAGGATCTCCTATAGCATTTTTACAATAAGAAGGTCTCATTTTATTAAATAAATAAAAATAGCAAAGTCACCTCAAAAATTCTTGATTTAATATGGGTAGTGCATATTGGCTCTGGGAGTGCCCTTGAATTTTTTAAAAAGTTTATCCAATGATTAAGTCCCTCTGATTATTTAAATAAAATATTTATTTCTAAATTAATTAATTAAAATATTAAACAATTACCAAAAATTCCCATATTTTTATAGGAGATAGCCTCTATTAAGACCTACATTTCCTATGTTCATCATACTTAATTTTAATACTCAGTTGGTGGAAAAAAAAATTAAAACTCCGTATGTTAAATGAAACCGCTATCCGCAACCCATCACGAATCGCAAAGACCGTTCACTGGTTGAATCGTGATGTAAAAGAGCCTTCCCCATAACACATCTGGCGTTGATCCACTGTAGGGCATCATCATTGGATGACAGTTTTTAATAAAATCTTGGCCGTCCGATCTCTTCCCTGAGATCTGACGGCAATTGTAGTGAGGCGGTGACCGAAAGCTACTGTGCTTCGACCACCGCCTGCCGGCCGTCAGGATGTCGTGCCACTGCTCCCAGCCAACTCATAGGGGGTCGGCGATCCTTTCGGCAGTGGTCCGGCGGCCTGACACGGTCGACCACCACCAAAAATAACATAACCAAGAGATATAGGCTCCGTTTGGGGGGACTTATTTTCACCGGTCAAGCGGTCACGACCGCATGTACCGGACATTATTAAAGTTCCGGTTCATGCGGTCATGACCGCTTGACCGGTGAAAATAAGTCCCCCCAAATGGAGCCATAAAGAAGAGGCACTGCGGGGGCTCTGCTCATGGTGGCGTCACTGCCTCTGGGCCTCCCAGAGAGGGTCAGTAAGCCTCCTCGACAAGATTCTACCTCCTCCCAGTAGTTTAGAAGGTGTTGGGAGGGGTCCCCACTCCCGTACAACCCACAACCTGAAATGGCTTTGGGGTGGCGCGACAATGCTCCGATGGCCGGAGCCCACATAAGGGACATCTGGCAGAAGATAAGAGGTAGATGAATAGGTTTTACCTGCTGTAACGGGCTCTGGAGCTTCCAACAAGATTTTCCATGGGAGGGTTGCAAAAAGAGGTGGGCTTCGGTGGGTGGTTTCAGGCAAACATGCATGAACACCAGTAGGGGATGGGTGAGGTCGATTGAGGGCTATACGGGTATCTGGAGAGAGGGGCACCTATATAGAGGACTTGGAGGAGCCCCTCCCCCTCTAACCTATAGTATGGGATTAAAGATCTCTTAGAGGAAGAGCTTGGCTTCATTCCAATCGGCCACGGAAGGTGGCCTCTTCTAATAAGGTCAAGGAAAACCAGGTGTCCAAATCATAGGAGGGTTGGCTTTGAGTGGCTTGATTTGGGCTTAGGGGAAGATGGGGAAAAGAAGGGAAAAGGGTGGACACTTGGACTTGGCCCAAGGCCCATTTTGGCTGAGAATTTAGAGCCCTTATAGGCCAAGGGCGAGCCATAGTGGAGGGGTGACAAAGTTTCCAATTAAATATTCCAAAAAATGCGATTTTTGGAGAGTTTGACCAAACTCAACCCTAGGGTTTCCCCATGTAGTCATGGTCAAAGTATGTTCAAGTCACTGAGTGACGAGTTAATGTTGAAGCATTAGAGTAATATTGATGTGTGCAAGTTTTTCAGTGCATATTAAAGCTTGATTTGACCAATGTTGACTAAACAGTGTCAGGATTGAGCGCAATGAATTCTATTGCTCTAGTATTGATCATGCGAGTCCAATGCGATTGACTGGGGTCAATTCCGGGTTCATATGCTCATTATTTTAAAATGGAATCATCGTGAAGCACAACGACACTCAAAATGGTCATGTTCTTTATATGACCTCAGGTTGGAATGAAACGAGTTCCATCACTGTCATATTGACTATACGAGTCCATTGCAATTGATGGAACTTAATTCTGAGCATGTATGCTCAATATTTAAAATTGACATTATCATGATGCACTGTGATATTCAAAATGGTCATATTCTCTATATGCCCTCAAATTGGAACGAACGAGTTTCGTTGCACTCATACTAACTATACGAGTTCAATGCAACTAATAGAAATTAATTCAAAGCATGTATACTCAATATTCAAAATTGGCATCATCATGACATGCTACGATACTCGACCTCGTCATATTATCTATATCGGATTAGAGCAAAATGATTTTGATGCACTCGTATTAACTATATGAGTCCAATGCAACTAATAGAACTCAATTCAGAGCATGTATGCTCAATATTCAAAATCTAGGTCACCTCCTATCTTCTATGACATCTTGTAGATAATTGGGTTATTTTTGTTAGGTCAACTAGGGTTCTAGTGATCCAATAAAAGTCAAGATATCATAATTCAATAAAAATAAGAAAATTTTCGTCTCCAAAAATTGCTTAAAATAGGGGGTTGAAGGTGTGACATACCTGGGGAAAGATTCTTGGATGCTTTTCCCGGACGAGACCCTTTGTGTTGAAATTGAAAAGCACGGTTCAAAGAGAGTTCGGACCGAGGGTGGAAACCTACAGTTATTTCTCCTGAGCTAGGGCACTCCGTCAGATTCTTGGAGCAAGGAACCTCACCCTCAACTGATGGAAAATTAGAAATAGACCCCAAGCTGTAGCGAGGATCTCCCGCCACACACCCGAAATACCTAAGAGAGCTTCCCCTTCTAAGCCAATGCTTGGCCTGGGTACCCTGGAGAGCCTCGAGGACTCTCGACTACCCACCTGGAAATCACGGTGAACTGTGAGTTGTGAGCTTTAGCCTTTGCCAACCAAAGCTAGCCAAATGAGAAAGGAGGAGGAAAGAAGTCCCCCAAAGGTGCTCATGGGGGTCTTTTTTTAATTTTCTAAGGATGTCCTACCAACAATACAATCCTACTATTTAGAGCGTCTAGTGACAGGCAAAAATAGGGCATCCTAGAAAACGCATCTATGCGAGTTGTTCATGTTATTTCTGCTTGCCTGGGGTGGCAATTGCCCAATGAAGCTGGGACTCACCACTCGCCCTAAGTCTTGGGTGAGTGCAGGCCAGCTTGCCCCACTCTCCCGCTATTTACCTGGAGCCCAGATCTCGCCCCAGGATGCTAGATCTAGCCCCTAGAGACTAGATCTTGCCCCTGAGAGACGAGTTCTCCTACACTCGCCCTAGGTGGATGAGATCCTCAAGGCCATCCTCGGTCGCCTCTGATATCGACAAATTATGGGCTATATATTCTAGTTTACATGTATACTCGTCATGTCCGCAATTCGACCGTAAAATTTGAACCATAGTGATGGTCTTGTTACGTAAGTTCTTAACTTTGGAATAAATAATTTGCACTGGTTCTAGCATATAGACCTATTTGATTGCACAGGTACTGGCAGTGTAAGAAGTTATTGTTCTAGTTGTTGAATAACACCTCGTAGTGAGAAATCATGGAAGACGTCATGAAGATTCCCCAGTTTCGGTTGCATGGCTAGTTGGTATGCAACTAGGCCAATTCGCTGTATAATCGGGTATGGCCCCAAATAACAAGTGTACAACTTCTTTTATTTCTTTATTCGGGAGATACCATGCACATGATTGATCTTCAATAATACCATATCTCTCACGCTAAACTATATTGATCGATGTCGAGGATCATAATATTTATCTTGTCGGCTCTGTGCTTCTAACATCTAAATCTCGAATCAATCTTTTCATCGCAGTGGTATTGTATATGTATATGACTCTCAAGCCTTCAGGGCCTTAATACTGAGCCCAAGACAGAGGTGTCCGACAGTGTCTCTCATAAGGAACTTCATACGGTACCATCTTGGTGCTGGTTTAAAAGCTATTGTTATATGAAAATTCAAAAAGCAGTAGAAGCTGCTCCCATGGTTTATTATACTCCAATATGCATAATTGAAGGAGGTCCTCCATGATTCGATTTGTCCATTCAGACTGACCATCGGTTTGAGGGGGGAATACGGTACTGAAAGCTAGCTTGGTACCCAGATAAGCATGCACCTTTCTCCATTTCTTTGAAGTAAAATGTCTATCGTTGTCAGAGACTATCGTTTTGGGCACTACATGGAGTCAGACCACCTGCTCAATGATTAGTCTAGCCAGAACTTCGACACCTTCACTTTGTCAACTTGGTATAAATTGTTCTACTTTAATGAGGAAATCAACCACAACCCATATGGAATCGTTTCCTACATGTAATCAAGGTAGACCGCGAATAAAATCCATCGTGATATCTTTGAATTTCCACTCGAGTATTGACAATAGTTGCAATAATACTCCTAGATTCTGGCACTCGGCCTTGAACAACTGACAGGTTTGACAGTGCGGCATATAATATGTGAAATTCTTCTTAATACCGGTCCAATATAAAGTACAATGTAAATTAGTATACATTTTAACTACACTAGGATGAATATAGTACTTGGAATGGTGTGCTTCTCAAAGAATCTCCTCTTAGATTCCCCTAATGGCAAGGATAAATATTCGGTGCTTGAAATGCAAAATGCCATCATGCACACCTTCTCATAGTGTTTAGATGATCGGAGCAATTTCTAGATCAAACTTTTGGGCTTCGTGAATCTGATCCTGGATGTCGTACTAGATCTCCATCTAGTATAATTAGGCTTGCTACTCCACTGGATCTCTCTGAGTGATAGGGTTAATGCTCTAATCTACTAAGTATCAAATCAACTCCTTTAGTATCGCCTCCATCCAACTCCTGGACACTGCAGGTTGATGACTCAAAGCATCGACAACCTTGTTGGCCTTGTCATGATGGTATTGGAGGGCGAAGTAGTAATTGCAAAGGAATTTTAACCACTGGCATTGATGGAGGTTAATCTTCTTTTAAGTGAAGACATATTTGAGGCTTTTATGGTTGAAGAAAATTTTACATTTAATTCTGTATAAATAATACATCCAGATCTTGAGAGCGAAACTACTAAACCTAATTCTAGGTCATGGACTGGGTAATTAAGCTCATACGGATTCAATTGTCGAGATGCAAGAGCAATTACCATGTCATGTTTCATCAACACGGTTCCCAATCCTTTCAGGGATGCTTTAGTGTATATTCGAAAGCCTTCAATTCCAGTCAAAATTGAAAGAATCGGAGCAGAGGTCAAGTGATTCTTAATCTCAATGAATGTTACCTTGCACTTGGGAGTCTAATAGAATACTGATTCCATTATTGTGAGGGCGGTGAAGGGTAAGGAAATTTTTGAGAATCGCCCCTTCACAAACTTTCAATAGTATCATGCAAGTCCAAGAAGCTTCTGATGTCTTCTGCCGACATGAGTGGAGGCTAATTTCACATAGCTTGTACCTTTGTCTGTTCTACTTATACAACCCCATATTCGTTGAGTGGGACCCAGAGGTGTCAGCGGCCACGATTGGGCTAGTCTTGGGCTAACTTTGGGCTTCAGACCAGAAGTAACCAAGAGAGGCAGGCGAGAGCGTTTGCGCCAGGACTTGGCCGAGACCTGCTTCCGCCCAGAGGTAGGCGAGAACTAGCTCGCGCCCAGAGGTAGGCGTGAACTGGCTCGCGCCCCGTGAGAGGCAAGAACTGGCTCAGACTGAAGCATTCAGCACCCCTTTTTGCAGCTTCTGCCGAGTGAAGGCGGGAAGGTTCTCGCCCGATGGGGCCCAGGGCCCAGGGTGAAATGACCTAATTATCCTCGGGTAAAATTACCTATATACCCCCAGGGGCTGCATTTAGTATTTTATAAACAGCTGGATTTGGCTATTGGCAGGCCAGGCAGAGGTATTTTAGTAATTTCAGGTTAGCAAAGGCTATAAATAGACCCACAAGAGCTCCTTAGAAAGCAAGCTTTCATTATTCTCTAACTCTCTAGTGCTTTCTGAGGAGCTCCTAGCCCAACTTTTGGCTTTGGAGGGGAAGCTTTAAGAGATCTTCTGGGTAAGAGATGAGACCTCCCTGCTGAGGCTTTGGGTCAGTTCTAGGACCTTTGCTACCGGTCGAGGGTCGGGGCTTGAGAGAAGTAGGTGTTGGCTGCACCCCTATTTTTGAATTCTCGTTGAGGTCATTTTTGGCTTCAACAGTTCTGGTGCGATGAGCGTGGAACGCAGCCGAGACAAGAAAGCCTTGAGTTTGGTCCCATTACTGGAGGTGATGGTGAAGGGTATGGCTGAGGAGGTTCCCCCACCCGAGGAGAGGAGGCAACGAGGAAGATGCTGGAGGACTTCAGGCGAGAGGTCCTGTAGACCATCAGCTTGGCCTTCTCGGCGAGGAGCGAGTGGGCGACACCTCAGGTTCCAGTGGAGGTGGTCCCACTTTTGGGAGAGAACGCCCTTGGGCAACCCCCCCGGGAAGGAGGTCCCGACAGAAGTTTGCGAGATGGACGTGGCAGCGCGAGAACTCTTCCCAGGCCAGCTGTAACACCTCCCCTGTAAAGACCATATAATATGGGTCCGGCCGGGGCCCCACAACATACGGACACCACAGCTTTAGTATTAAAAGATGATATGAACTACCCAAACTCAAAACTCCAGACATACACAGCGGAAACATAAATCTAAAAGACAGAAGTTATCCACTAACAATAGAGTATCGAAACGGCCTTAAGGCCTTACACAATATAAGTCCAAAAATATAAAAGTGCCAAGCACCCCTAGGCTACCTCGGCATGCAAGCCGGACATGATCAAACAACATCAACAAAACAGGAAAAGAAACTAGCCAAGCACAGCAACACTTCATGGGGCTTAGGGCTTTTCGCCCGGCGCGCTAGCTCCTGCATGTGATCCTTGCCCTGAAAGGATTTGAAGTAACGTGGGTCAGCAAAGGCTGACCTCTACTGTGTAATAAACACATCTCCTCCCGGCCGCCCCTAACGGACCCCGGGGGACCACTCCACCTGCAAGTTAACACTTCGTATACCAAAAGAGCATATATATATATAGCGGTAAAACAGGCTTGGATGTCTCATACAGCATACACGTTCTCTATGTTTTGTACAAAGTAAAAGGGGTCTACTATGCAACATGAATGCAACCCGGGTTTCACCCAAGGCACCCTAGCTTGTATGCATCTAGCACAACATCAAACATTGGGTACTTCCGTTTCCCCATTGGCTTAAAGCCGCAAACAAAAGGGAGACACCATGTCCCCAACGGCACACAGGCCGTCACACGGAACCTTGCAATGGCCCCACCCGCACATGGGTCTTAAACCCCGGGCTTGCCCGCATATTCTGACTTCGCATGTCAGGGTTCCGTCTCACACTGACCGATTCTAAGAAGCCTTGCTGGACCCCACCCGCTCATGGCCACATTGCCCGGGCTTGCCCTCCGCTCGGCATTCTCGTCAGTCTCGCGCAAGGGCTAGTCTCGCCGGGACACTTTCCCCACATGACTTGCATGTCACGGGATAGCCAGCCGACCACGGAGACATAGTCGCGCCTTAGCACAGCACAAACAAAGGTTCCCCCACCCCAATTGCCACTCGCACCGTGTCTTTCCCGTGCTCCAAGGAAACCATCTACCGCACAAAGCGGAGCTAAACCTCGTCCGGTTCCGACTACGAGTACTCACTCAAATATAAGGGGGAAAACGCATACACACAACGGCGTATTGCCGCAACGGATTTTCTACCGAAACTCGCTATGCAACATCACTGGGTCGGACTATCGGTCGCGACCACGGCTTCACCCACAATGCCTAATCCGCTAACGGAGCGGATCTCTAATGCAAGCATGCCGGGATGAACACGATCAACCCGGAGGTTCATTTTGAACCAAGGCTACACGAATCCCTCTCATTTGAGAGATCTGGTGCTCAAAACAAGAAAGGAAGGGGATGCTATTCATGCATCCTAAATCCTAAAAACCGAGAGGAGAAGTGTCATTACTTTCCGTCCCCTCTTCCTAGCCATGGAGAAGATTTGCTCGGTTGAACACCACCGCAACGCTCCCACCTTCGCGGATCTGAACTCCGCTCGCGAAACGGACCTCCGAAGCTTCGCCGGCGGCCGGAACTTGGCCTTCTTCCTCCTCCTTGCTCTCCCTTCTCTCTAGAATCAAGAGAGATAAAGCCCCAAAGAAAATGAGGGTTTCAAACCCTATTCCCGTATTGCCTTAAACCGCCCAGGGAGACCCCCCACCGTTGGATCTTCCAAGGAAAAGAACGAACGGCCACGATCGAAACCCAAATTAGAAAATCTGGGCCGAACACGGTTGCAACACACGGCCGTGTGGCCTGGCCGTGTTACCCATTCGCCGTCTCGATCGATTCGAAAACCAGCACATGGCTCCTGATACGGCCTTCGACACGGCCTTCAACACGGCCGTGTCTCGCTCCACACGGCCGTGTCGTGACCCGTGTCACGACACCCGTTTTCAACATTTTCAGTCAGAGAAGTACACGGCCTCTAACACGGCCCCTGACACGCCCGTGTCACCTGGGACACGGCCGTGTACAGACCCGTGTCATGCCCCGTGTGCAATACCTCAGAAAGTTCGACACGACCCGATGCTACACGGCCTGGGACACGGCCGTGTGCCCGGCCGTGTTCCATACCTGACGATCGTCAACCTTAACATGGTCGACCACACGGCCAGCTCGACACGGCCTCCGACACGGCCGTGTCATGACCCGTGTCACCTGCTAAAAAAACAGTCTTGGCCAAAAGCGATCCCCGTCGCTCCTACAATATTTTGGGGTGTTACACCAGCGCCCTAGAAAGGAGATTTCGGTAGAGATAGGCGAGAGGGAGGCGGCCGTGCGAGAGCTCTTCCGTGGGCACGGTCCCGCGGATCGGGCAAGCCAGCCGAGGCTGCGAGATGTGCCCTCTCGCTAGGCAGGCGGCGAGAGCCCTTTCAGCGAGCTCATCATCTCGGCTTCGGTGCCTGAGGGGTTTCGGTAGCCCTACGTGTACTACTACTCGGGAAAAGACGACCTTGTACAGCACGTACAGTGGTTCGAAGACGTGGTTTCGATAAGGCAGATGACGGATGCCTTAAAGTGTCGGTTGTTTGTAATCACGTTGAAGGAGAAGGCCCGAGACTGGTTTCACCAGTTGCCGGCAAGTTCAATCTACAGCTTCGAGGATCTGCGCCGAGGTTTTATGTTGAGGTTCTCTACATTGAAGAGGTGGAAGGAGGAGGCGGAGTTCCTGTTTGTAGTAAGGCGGAAGCAGGATGAGACGCTGGGTCATTACGTTGACCGGTTTCAGGAAGAGATCCTCTTGGTCCCGGAGGTCCCAGGGTACGCGCTGATGCTCGCCTTCACCCTGAGACTAAGACCAAGGTTCTTTAGCATGGAGTTGAAGAGAGTGTCTCCCCTCTCTTTTGAAGAGCTCGTGGAGAGGGCGGCAAAGGAGATAGATTTTGAAAGTGCCAACCCGGATTTTGCCAGGAAGCTGGCCCGGTTGGCAGAAGACGATGTGAAGGAACCAGCAGCAGGAAAGCCGAGGGAGCAGAGGGAGAAGAGAGAAGAGAGAAGAAGGGAGGAACCTCGAGGGTAGGGGCAGCTTCATGGATGGGGGATCGGGAGCCAAGCAACCGGTTGGGTTGGAGGCCTCAGGCGGGCCGCCCCTAGGTCCAAGGAGGAGGCCAAAGAGGAGGCTTCCATGGAAGAGACAACTTCTAGAAGCCAAGGAGGTTCGATCAGCCGATGTGGAGGAAGGGACCTAGGGGTCACTTCCTGCCACCACAAGAAGCAATGGAAGTCGGTAGAAGTAGAGGAGGAAGAAGATGAGTTCGAGGAGGCGGAAGAAGAGGAGGAGGAGAGGGAAGAGGGGGCAAGGCAGCGTTTCTCTTCAGTGACTTCAATTAGGAGGAAGGTCACGCAACAGCCACATGTCCGGAGTTCTAGGAGATGAGAGAAGCTAGGGAGTTAGGGAGGCAGGATCCGCCGGTAAGGATCGTGGAAGTGCAGCAGGGAGAAGGAGAAGATAGGTGTGAGGATAGAGCAAATGTGGGGACCCAAGGAGGGATCGGTTCTGCGACGCCCTTATGATTCAGATGGCAGTGGAGAACTTCACAGTCTCCAGGATACTGGTGGATAATGAGAGCTCCGTGAATGTGATCTTTAAGAAGGCTTTTGACGAGATGAAGGTTGAGGGGAGAGGGTCTTGGCTTCGGACGGACCGTTGTTTGGGTTCTCATGAGAAAGGAAGGAAGCAGAAGGGAGAGTAGGGCTGCACGTGAAGTTGGGGGGCGTGTCACAGAACTATAGGTTCGTGATCGTGGATTCCCCGAGCAGTTACAATGTCATCTTTGGTCGTACCCTCATCAGCGCCTTTCGCTGCATCCCCTCTTCATTTCATTAATGCCTTAAGTTCAACAATGGAGGGGTGCAGGTCAGGATTAGGGGGGACCCGAGAATGGCAAGGCATTGCTACGTGATGGCGGTTAACACCGTGTCTTGGATGGCAGAGGCGGAAGATCTAGAGAGGGAGATAGCGGTGTAGGAGGAGGTAGTCAGAGAAGAGGAGGCGAGGAAGGAGATCGCAGAGGAGCATAGGGGAGTTGAGCAGGAGGCCTAGGGAGGCGTGGAGGTCGAGCAGTAATAGTAGGAGAGCCTGGAGGAGGCAATGGAGGTAGAGGAGGAGCGAGCAGTAGCTAGAGTGGAGAAGGAGGCCCCGAGAGGCATGGAGGTTGAGCAGCAGCAGCATGAGAGGCCGGAGGAGGCGATGGAGGTCGAAGAATTAGGAGAGGAGGAGTTTCATCAGGAGGAAGAAGCAAGGGCAGGCTGGGAGCAGGCACGGCTGGAGCCGGCTGAGGAAGTGGTGGAGATGGAGGTCTTCACCAGCGCAGGGCAGGTGCAGAGCGTGCGGGTCAGCGAGGGCCTAAGTCCCAGGGATAAGGAGCGAGTGCGGGCCTGCATCCAAAGCAACGTCGACATCTTCGCTTGGAGCGCGGTAGACATGTCGGGCATCGATGCAGATGTGGCCTGTCATCGCTTGAACCTGTACCCCCGGACTTGCCCAATACGCCAGAAGATGAGGGTCATCGCCACCAAGATGGAGGAGCCTATCCACGAGGAGGTCAAGAAGCTCCTGGAGGCCGGCATCATCTCGAAGATTTAGTATCCAGGCTAGATCTCCAATGTGGTAATGGTTAAAATGGGGAGGGAAGTGGCGAATGTGTATCGACTTTTCTTTGTTAAATAAATCATGCCCTAAAGATTGCTACCCCCTGCCTCAAATCGACGCGCAGGTTGATTCAGCCGTTAGTTTTTCTATTATGAGCTTTTTTGGATGCTTTTTCAGGTTACCATCAGATTCGGATGCACCCTCCCGATGTCAAGGATGTCTCCTTCATCACAAGGGAGGGATGCTTCAGCTATAAGATGATGCCCTTTGGGTTGAAAAATGCAAGGGCTACATACCAACGCATGATGGATCGGGTCTTCCAGG
Organism: Platanthera zijinensis; assembly: GCA_039513925.1. Lineage (NCBI taxonomy): Eukaryota > Viridiplantae > Streptophyta > Magnoliopsida > Asparagales > Orchidaceae > Platanthera > Platanthera zijinensis. The sequence goes on from CM077082.1 coordinate 53,078,888, forward strand.
GTCAAAGGGGGAGGAACTTGGAGGTTTACATTGACGATCTAATGGTGAAGAGCAAGTGTGTTGAGTCACTCCTGAAGGACTTGGAAGTGATGTTCGCCACCCTGCGGAAGTTCAAGATGAGGTTGAACCCCCTGAAGTATGTCTTTGGGGCAAGCCGCAGAAAATTCCTTGGGCATCTTTTGACCCTAGCAGGGGTAGAGCCAAACCCGGATAAGGTGAAGGCCATCCTAGACTTAGAATCACCACACAATGCTAAGGAAGTCCAGCGCTTGACAGGAAAGTTGGCCGAACTAAGCAGGCTCCTCTCCAGGTCAGGAGATAAGTGTGAATCATTCTTCAAGGTGCTGAGGGGTAACCAAAGGTTTGAGTGGACTGCCGAATGTGAAGAAGCCTTCCAAGGGCTGAAGAGACAGCTCTCCCAGGCTCCTCAACTTCAAAGCCCAAAACAAGGAGAGGACCTAGCCTTGTATCTCGGGGTAGGAGCAGATGCCGTGAGCTCTGTTCTGGTCAGGGAAGAGGGGAAGAAGTAGTTGCCCATCTGTTGGAACCCTTGTTTAGATTTGTGCTAGGTCTACTCTTAGGATGTTTTGACCCACCTATATAGTCATGGTCTTTGTCTAGTCTAAGTTAGGTCCTTTTAGGTCAGGTTTGTGCAGACTAGCATTGCAGTGGACTCAGACTTAGACTCAGAAGAATTCTGTGGAATATTTATATTAGTTTGACTATAGTCAAACTCAGCTTGACAATCGTCAATCTCCCATCGACGATCTCAGAGTCTTTTACTCTGAACTGAGCTCGACGATCTACGAGCTCAGGTCGACGATCTCTTATTTCTCAGCAGTTATCTCAGATCTACGATAGTTGTTCTTAGGTCGACGATCTCTTAACCCAGTTCGACGATCTCTGGACTAAGTTCTACGATTTTATGCTGCTTGCAGTTATCAATTTACAGAAACGGTCTGAAGTATTTATTTTCTTTATGATCAATTATTTAATGGCAATTATATTCTGATAAATAATGTTGATATTCTCAAGGCTAATAGCTGTATTTCGTAAGCATTAATTATGGTATTCACAGAATATTTTATTGGCTTATCTTTAGAAGACAGTTATGGAAGTGCATTTATGTTGCCAGCCATTCTAGCTGTTTGGGCTCCTAAATTCTTATAGAGAATTAAGTATTATGTTGGGATTTCAAATATATGTCATTTTTCTTCTGGTTGAATATAACAGAGAAATAAAGAGAGAAAGTTAGTCAGTGAAAAAGAGACAATCATTCTTCAGCAGTACTCACTTTTTCTCAAGGACTGTTGCATTGCTTTCAAAGGAAGAAGAAGAACATTTTCAAAACAACTCTTTCAAGTCTTCTTCATTTCTCAGCTTTCAAAGATCTACAGAAACCTCTAATAAAAATCAGTCTACGGATCTAGAAGGCTCTACAGCAATTCTTTGAATACCTACACCCAGGACCAAGTTTCCTATTTTTGAATCAACACAACATCTCAGGGGGAGCTTGGGCTTTCTACAGCAATCCACATAGTCTTCTCATTTGCTTGAGAAAGAGAAGACTTCCATAAACTTTTTCTTTTACCTCCATCTCTACAGGGTTATCTCTCCCTTCAAAAGTGAACTCATGGTGATAGGGCACCTGATCAAAAACCTATTGGATTTTGGGCTCCTGATCAAAAGCTCAAAGGGTCTCTAGATCTACCTGAAAGAGATCTTATGGTCGCAGGGCACCTGATCAAAAACCTATAGTGGATTCCTACCTGGGTGGTAGAAGAGTGGATGTACCCATATTTGGGGAACCACTTTAAATTTTCTTGTGTCGTCTGGTTTGCCTTGTGTTTCCTTTGTGTGTTATGCTGTGTTGTGTTAGTTTAGTTTGTTTTATTCTCTTACTTATAAGTATCAATATTTTAATTCCGCAATAAATCTAAATAAATTTCTAATACTCTATTCACCCCCCCCCCCCCCTCTAGAGTAAATTCTATCTATCCCCTCACTTTCAATTGGTATCAGAGGGTGTGTTTTTTAAGGTTGTACAGGCTAACACCTGAACCTAAGATCTTTGATAGATATCATTTTACTCTACTGTCTTCTTGATAAACCATGGTATAGTACAAGTACTTTGCAAGTACCAGACCTCCAGTTTACAACTCGCAAAAGTTTGGAATCTGGAAGGCAAGAATCAAGCTTTATATAAATTATATTGATGAAGATATTTATGTTTCTATCTTAACAAGAGTACCACCACCAGCTGCCCCTCCAACTACCTCCACAAACATGAATGCAGTACCTCCTCCAGACTATAATGATGTTTATAAGAAAGCAAAGGTTGCTGATGCAAAAGCCATGAACATACTGGCTCAAACAATGTTTGATGATATATTCCAAAAAGTAGCTAAATGTGAATCAGCTAAGGCCATCTGGGATTCCTTAAACAAGATGGTTGCAGGATCAACAGATGAAAGAAAGGACAGGAGAGCTCACCTCATTTCCCAGTATGAGAACTTCAAAAAGGAAGAAACTGAGCAAGTTTCTGAGATGTACAATAGACTCAGCATCATTGTTATTGAGCTGAAAACTCTTGACAAAGACATCTCAATAACTGAAATAAATGACAAGATTCTCATGTGCTTCCCCAGCTCATGGGACTCTAGAATTTGGCCTATCAGAGAGACCATGAACACACATGAGATGGCAACAAAATCAGTCTTAGGAAAACTCAAATCCTATGAACAGCTCCTGAAGACAAGAGAAGCTGAACAATAAAAGACTGCTACACAACTTAGGAAGGAGCAAAACATAGCTTTCAAAGCTTCTGAAAAATCAAGAGCCTCTCCATCAAATGAATAATTGATGAGTCTCTTTGCAAAGATATTCTTCGTGATGAAGAGAAAAGAATTCAGAAGGAAATCATCAAGAAGTGATGACAAACCAAGGTGTGACAAAACCCCTTCTAAGGAGATTATTTGCTTTGGTTGCAGGAAACCTGGACACATTCTTCCAGAATGTCCAGAGAACAAGCATAAGGAAAGAAGAAAGGAGAAAGACTCCAAGAAGCACTCCAGCAAATCATCCTCCCACAAGCACAAGAAAAAGGAGAGAGGGTTTGTAGCAGATATATGGAGTGACACTGAAGAATCATCTTCCTCCAGTTCTAGTGAAGATGAAGAAGAAGCAAGGCCAAAGAAATTTGCTTAATGGCCATCAATGCTTCATGGCATGGTTCAGAAGAAGGAGAATCTGAAGAACATTCAGATTGTGATTAGGTATTGGAAGATTTTGACTTTACTTCTAAAGATTTCAAAAATGATTTTAAATCTATGTGTAATGATCTAATAAGATCTGAGAAGGAAATCAAACTTCTCAGAGATAGACAACTCATGATAGCTTAGTGTAAGAAAATATTGAGTTGAAAAATGAAATAGACATGTATAGTGAACAAATCACTTTCCTGAAAGTTGAGTTAAGTAAAGCATAACAGCTAGAAGAATCACTGAATGGAAGAAGCAAACAACTAGTAGAAATTACCAGCACACTTAATGTTAGGCTTAATAGAAGTAAATTAGGATTAGGTGCATCATCTAGTGAACCACCAATCATTCAGAAAAACCATCTCTCTCAACCTGTAAAGTTCATATCAGATAAGGGTAAGAAGAACACAGAATAAATAAAAACAGTTAACAAAGTTTAAAAACAAGTTAAGATAAATAAAGAAAAACAAAAAGCTAAGTCTGAACAAAAATAATCGAACCAAGATCGACGATCTCAACATTATTCATCGAATGATGATCGACGATCTCAGAACCCAGAGCTTGAGCCTAAACACTCTGCAAACGGGGATCGACGATATCATTATGTATCGTCGAACAGAGATCGACGATCGTGGAACCCAGATAATAGCCACTATTATTCTGAGAACCAAGATCAATGATATCAATGCTGGTCGTCAAACGCAGATCGATGATCTCAACATAAATCGTCGAACCCAAATCAGTTTCATCAAAACTATAACTTCAACAAAAACTTCAATAAGAACTTTAACTCTAAACCTTTCTATCCCTTAACTAACTGGATAATCCCACCTAGGAGATTTCATCCCTTAGGTTATAAAAGTCAACCTGAATATTCTTATATTTCAAGTTTTAAATATGAAAAGAAGCAAGGACCTAAGGTTACCTGGGTCCAAAATATATAAGCTGTTATTTTGTTGGTGAAGACCTATCCTACCATACAGGATAAGTGGTATTTGTATAGTGGGTGCTCCAAGCACATGACAGGAAACAAGGCCAATCTAAGTAACTACAAGGCAAAGCTAGTTCCAAAGGTTATATTTGGAGACTCAAGCTTTGGTCAGATAGAAGGTTATGAAGAATTTACACTTGGAGTTGTCACATTCAGAAAAGTGGCATATGTAAGTTGCTTGAAACATAACTTGATATCCATAGGTCAACTATGTGATGCAGGTTATGAGGTATGTTTTACTGAATCCAAATGCAATATTTCCTTAAATAACAACACTGTATTATCAGGTATTAGACAGGGAAATATATATTTAGTTGACTTTAATTCTGCTAGTTCAGAAATTTGTTTGTTTAACCTGGTTAGCAATAACAATACATTGTGGCATAAAAGACTAGGACATGTAAATCTTAGAAATATTGTTAGGTTATCTAGGAACAACCTTGTTAGAGGATTGCCCTCTTGCCCCTATAAGAAGGAAATCCTTTGCAGGGCTTATAAAGAAGGCAAGCAAACTAAAAATAGTTTTAAATCAGTTAATAAGAGTGCATCATCTAGGATTTTGTATTTGCTTCATTTTGACCTTTATGGACCAATTATTGTACAAAGCCTGGGGGGAAGTTCTATACTTTAGTTATTGTAGATGACTTCACTATGTTCTATTGGGTTTTCTTCTTGAGAAACAAGTCTGATAATTTCAAAGTTCTTACAGACTTTCTAAAATGCATAAAGATTGAGTACTCTACTTCAGTTGCATTGATCAGAAGTGATCATGGCACTGAGTTTGAATCTCCTCCTATAAAAGAATTTTGTGAAAAGGAAGGTATCACTCACTGCTTCTCTACTCCCAGAACTCCTCAACAAAATGGGGTAGTTGAAAGGAAAAATAGAACACTCATTGAAACTGCAGGCACATTGCTTGCTGATGCTCACATGCCTCTATCCTATTGGGCAGAAGCTGTAAGCACAGCACATTATGTCCTGAATAGAAGTTTGATACACAAACTTAAGGGAAAGACTCCCTATGAATTACTCAAAGGGAAGAAACCTAAAATAGATTACTGTAGAATTTTTGGTTGCATCTGTTATATACATAATAACAAAGATTATATTAAAAAGTTTGAAGCCAAAACTATAATGAGAATCTTTCTAGGATATTCCCAAGTTAGCAAGGCATATAGGATTTTCAATAAATCATCTTCGAAAATTGAAGAATCTATACACATTACATTTGATGAAGCTAATATGTTTTACAAGGAGAAGAAACTTCTACCAGTAACTGTTTGCAGGTACCTAACTTATGTGAGAAGTTTGATAACATAAATCTCACCCAAAAGGTGATATCACATCCCTCTCCACAGGTTGATGAAGATAGTGAAGAAGAATCTCTGGAAGTTGCTGAAATTCCTCCAACAGCAAATTTAATTCCACAAGAGGAATTGGTTCATAATGCTGTTACTGAACAAACTCCACCTCCCGACTATGTTACACTTAAAGATCATCCTATATCTCAAGTAATTGGATACATATCAGTTGGTGTGCAGACAAGGCATCAACTCAACTAAGATGTGATGCATGCCTGCTTCTTATCTCAAATTGAGCCCTCATCCATCAAAGATGCTAAGCAAGATCCACACTAGATTATTGCAATGTAAGAGGAGATCAATCAGTTTGAGAGATGCAGAGTTTGGAATTTGGTTCCTAGACCCAAAGGAAATCTAGTCTTTGGAACTAAATGGGTTTTCAGAAACAAATTGGATGCTCAAGGCATAGTTATCAGAAACAAAGCAAGACTAGTAGCACAAGGCTACAGACAAGAGGAAGGTATTGACTATGACCAGACATTTGCACCTGTTATAAAGCTTGAAGCTATCAGAATATTTTTGGCTTATGTTGCTTACAAGAAATTCAAAGTGTATCAAATGGATGTCAAAAGTGACTTTCTCAATGGGAAACTCAAGGAAGAAGTATATGTGGAACAACCACCATGTTTTATCTCTTCAACTCACCCCTCTTTTGTTTTCAAATTACATAAGGCTCTCTATGGTCTAAAGCAAGCTCCAAGAGCTTGGTATGAGACCCTAGCTAGCTTTCTTTTAGAGCATAAATTTTCAAGAGGCATTGTAGATAGGACTTTATTTATAAGACATCATCATAATAGGATTCTGTTAGTTCAAGTATATGTATATGACATTATATTTGGATCTACAAATTCTAAACTATGCAAAAGGTTTTCTGACCTTATGCATTCCAAGTTTGAAATGAGTAGCATGGGTGAACTCTCTTACTTCCTTGGTCTTCAAGTGAAGCAAGCTCCTGATGGCATCTTCCTATCTCAGTCCAAGTATGCTAAGGAATTAGTAAAAAGGTTTGGGATGGCTGATGCCTCAGCAATGAAAACACCTATGGCTTCTAATGTAGTAATTGATTCTGATGAAAAGGGTAAACCTGTTGATCAAAAAAATTATAGGGTCATTGTTGGGTCCCTATTATATCTTACTGCAAGTAGACCTAATATAATGTTTGCAACATGTCTTTGTGCTAGATTTCAAGTCAATCTTAAAGAGTCTCATTTAATTCTTCTCAAGAGAATTTTAAGATATTTAAAGGGTTGTCCTAATCTAGGACTTTGGTATCCTACAGAGTCAGAATTTGACTTAACTGGTTATTCTGATGCTGACTATGCTGGATGCAGAGTTGACAGAAAGAGCACTTCAGGAACTAGCCAATTCCTGGGTGATATATTAGTGTCCTTGTTTTGCAAGAAATAATCATCTGTGTCTACTTCAACTACATAGGCTGAATATATAACAGCTGGTAGTTATTGTTCACAGATCTTGTGGATTCAAAACCAGCTACTGGATTATGGATACTCTCTCAAAAATACCACCATATTTTGTGACAGTACCAGTGCTATATCAATTGCACAAAATCCAGTCCTTCATTCTAGGACCAAGCATATAGAAATAAGGCATCATTTTCTTAGAGATTGTGTTGACAAAAATAAAATTAATCTCAAGTTTATCCTCACTGATTTTCAAAGAGGAGATATTTTTACCAAGCCCTTGGATGAGCAAAAACATCTATTCCTTTTGAATCAGCTTGGAATGATAAATGGCATAGATTAAAATTGAATTTTGTCTTTGTGAAGATTTGTTCAATGATCGTCGAACGGAGATCGACGATCTACGAACTCATCTTGAGCTCTATCGTCGACCTGAGTTTGACAACAACTCTGCGTGAAGACAAAAATCGTCAACCGGAGATCGACGACTTTGCTTCAGTAAATTAATCGTCGACCTAAGCTCGACTATCAATTTACGCTCCTGAGATCAGAAACTAACGATATTATTTGTTTATAAATTAATCGTTGACCTAAGATCGACGTTTTTGATTTTATCGTCGGACAGAGATCGTCTTTTCATATTCCAAAAAACCTATATGTAGATTTCTCTTCGATCTCTATCCCGCGCTTTCATATTTTCCCTTTGCTCTTGATCTCTTTTCTCTTGAGTCTACAGACTTCAATGGCGATTCCAGCAGGGATTCTATCTGCGATGAAATTCGATACTGGTTTTGACATCGATTTGAATCTATCAGTCACTGTGATCCAATATTCCAAGAGATGTTGTAGTTATGTGAAGATCAGGGTCTGGAGAAGTTTATGTCTACAAGGATTAAACTATCTATTTCAGAGATCAAAGAATGGGTGTATTCTTCCTCCACTAATGACTCCTCCATGATCGGATTCATTTCAGGACAGCAGGTGATTCTAAACCCTGAAACTCTTATCGATATTTTTGAGTTGAAAAATGGAACAGAAGAGTTAGACATGATAGTACTGAGTACAGCATGATGTTGATAGAGATGGGTCATGCTGAGGGCATCCCATCTAAGATTTTGAAAAAGAATTTATCTGTTGGTTTTAAAATTCTTGCTGATATTGTGGGCAAAGTATTGCTGGGCAAGCATTCTACTCATGATAATATCAATAGGCAATAGTTTGTCATTATGTATGCTCTAGTTAACAAGAATTCCATAGATTGGGCTAGTTTGTTTTTTGATTTAATAAAGAGGAAAAACAATAAGAAGGAAGTTTGCTTAGGAAGGATCCTGGGAATCTTCATACAGAAGAAAGTTCCAGAGCTACTGGTTTCTTCAACCATAACTATCAATGCAAGCATGAGATTGGACTCTTCTTTTTTGGGAAGTGGGAGAGGACAATTCAAAATCCCTCCAAGGCTGGAACTTCCTCCAATATATCTGAGGAAACAAGAGCAGTAACAGCCACTTCTCATCCTAGTGAAAAAGTTCTTCCTCCTCCATCTTCCCCAGTCATCCCTCGTGTTACTTCTCAACCTTCAAATATTGTTCAAACTCCTCCATCATCCCCAATTATCCCTCTTTCTCCCACTCAGTCACTAATTCCCCAACATCTTGTTGAACCTCAAAACCTCAACATTATGTCTTTTCCCAATTTTGACCTCCTCTCACCTCATTCATCACCTACCCATCAAAATGATTCTCCCATCAACATTAATGCCTCACCACAAAATTCTCCAAATAACTCCCCTTTCCAGGATGAAATCATGACTATTTTCATTCCTCCTCCTACTCATCATTCTGTATCAACTCAGACACCATCTGAGTTTCTTCATTTTGATACCCCTTTCCTCACTCATCTTCTGGAGCTCATCACTCAATCTCTTAAATCTTTGATAGCAGAGCTATTTCCCCTCTTGCTCAATCTATATCTCCACTCTATCTGCCTCCCTTCC